>CM057840.1:27209000-27956500 GCA_030068075.1 Paguma larvata
CTGAGACATTCCACTCTAGGCACCTGACATAAGAGTGAAGAACCTTCATATGATTCCAGCCATATAGTCTTTCAAGTCTCCTCTGGCTGTTTGAGTCTTTCCAGATAAGGCCCCAGAATGTTATGATGCAGAGATGAAGCCATGCCCACGAGGTCTTGTCTGAATTCTTGACACACAGAATCTGTGAGCATAATGGCCATTGTTTTAAGATACTCTATTTTAGAGTGGCTTGCAATAGATACACTAGAACTATAGAGTACAGAAAATCAAAATTATAGAATCATAGGGGCCCCTGGGTGGCTCAGTCAGTTGAGCGTCCTACTTCAGCTCAGGTCATGATCTCATGGTTCCTGGGTTTGAGCCCTGTGTTGAGCTCTGTGCTGACAGCTCAGAGCCTGAAGCCTGCTTCAGATTCTGCATTTCCCTCTTTCTCTCTCTGCCCCTCCCTTGCTTGTGCTGTCTCTCTCTCTCTCAAAAATAAATAAATAAACATTCAAAACAAAACAAATGAAACTACAGAATTATAGAGTCATAAAGACTAAAAATAATATATAACACGATATATTCCATATAGAACATAAACATCATTGATATCAAGAGCTAGAGAAGCAGAGACAAAGAAGACAGTAGAAAGCATACAAGGAATCCCCTCATTTTAAAGATGAAGAAACTGAGGCCAGTCCCCAGTCACCTGATGAATGACGGATGTGGGACACACACTTAAGCCTCTTCACAAACACCATTTGGGCTCTTCCACAAACACGATTACTTCATAATACAGTTCTCTGTTGTCAAAGCCTCTTGCCGTCTCTTGCTATTATTCAAACTCCAACACTTCAGGCTATTCTACATGTTCTCCAAGGCCAAACATAATTACATTTCTGAATATAGACAATTTACCCTGCCATCCCTGGCACAAGACAGGTACTCAGTAATTGTTTTTTGTTTGTCTGTTTTCGTTTTTGTTTTGGGGGATAAATAAAAAAAAAAACATCCAAAATTTATTCTCCAACAAGAGAGACAGCAGCAGCAGATAAAGCTATGGGGTTTCTCCACAGATCAGACACTCACAAGGCAGTATTTGCTTAGTAATGAGAAAGCCTCTGGTGGGTTCTCTGGAACAATCTACTTCGCAGTGTAAACAGGTTTGAGTACTGTGTTCTGCTTACAACTCCAGTAGGAAAGCCACAATGTGGCAAAACAAAACAAAACAAAAAAATGTTGGAGGATCCTAAAGTCAGGTGCAAAGACACAAACTTTTGATTACAGTCTTAATCTACTTTTCCACGAACAAGATTTCTCCACTCAGAAATTAAGTGTTTCCTTCTCCTTCCTTGTTAAGCCATTAGGAAATGTTTCCTCATTTGCTTCATATTACATATACAAAAATGGGGAGTTTAAAAGAAAGGATCGCAAAAATATCTTAAACATCCAGCTGCTCCCACCATATATCAACTCAGGTTTAAGACAGGGCATCAGAAGACTTCAGTGGTTGGGGGGCCTCGTGGCTCAGTCGGTTAAAGTGACCAACTGTTGGTCTTGGCTCAGGTCATGATCTCACGGATTGTGGGTTCAAGCCCGGCGTTGGGCTCTGCGCTGACAACATGGAACATGCTTGGGATTTTCTCTCTCAATCTCTCTCTGCCCCTACTTCTCTCTCTCTCTTTCAAAATAAAAATAAATAAACTTAAAAAAAAAAACAAAAACAAAACTTCATCAGTCATAAAATAGGAAAATGGAGACTATGGCTATAAAAATAAAAATAAATGAGGTAGATAAATCCATGTTTTGTTTTGTTTTTTTCTTTTTTTTTTAAATGTTTTATTTATTTTTGAGAGACAGAGAGACTGAACATGAGTGGAGGACGGGTAGAGAGAGAGGGAGACAGAATCCAAAGCAGGCTCTAGGCTCTGATCTGTCAGCACAGAGCCTGATGCGGGGCTTGAACTCACGGACCGTGAGATCATGACCTGAGCCAAAACCAAGAGTCAGCTGCCTAACCGAGCCACCCAGGTGCCCCTGGAACAAATTTTTTAAGACATAAAACATGATTGCTTCTCCCACCACCAATAATTTCTGGAAATCTCACTGAGGGCAACCTTCACAATCCCCCAACAGTGCCTCAAATGTAGCTGCTTAATATATAAGTATATATAAATTTTATAACTATACATAATATAACATCACCTGCTAATTGCCTCTAACTATGTGCTCTACCATTGTGTTTTAGTAATACATTTTAAGCCAGGTGCATAGCCTTCAGCTAAAATTACGCTTCCTAGCCTTCTTTGCATCTAGGTATGGCCAGTAACAAGTTTTGGTCAATGGAACCAGTAGAATTGATATGTGAAACTTCCTTCAAAGGAAGAGGTACGCTCTCCCTCTCTAATTTTTATCCTCTCTCCAACTAGAATATAGACCTAGAAAATGTGGTGGTGAGTACATTTGACCACGAACATGAGGGCAACATCAGTAAGGAAAGTAGAGCAACAAGACAGGAATCCTGAGTTTAGTTTCCTGGTTTCAACATGGCCGTCACAGCCAATTTGGACTCCATACACTCAGACTGATACTGAAGAGGAAAATGAAGATCTTCCCTGTTTAAGCCACTGTCTGTTTAGATCTCTTTGTCAACCTGTACTTCTTTGTTGCTGTTGTTTACATCTGCCTTCTTCATCTATTTTTTCCCTTGCAGGAGGAGTTGAAATGAATTTTAAGGGTGTTTTCATTTTTTCCCCCTAAACATGAATCATTCAAGTAAAACCAACTTCCTATAGAAATGCAGCAAAGTAAGGGGAAAGAAGCACAAGGACACAAGGGGCACGGTCAGGGGGAAGAGGCAGGTGCTGTCCGCATAGACCGTAGGCCTGAGCGCCATATGAGTCACCTGCTCAGAGCCGCCTCCCCAGAAGGCAAGCACGAGGACCTATTTAAAGAGTTAAACTGTACTTTAATAAAACAAATAGTACATTTTTGTGACTATAATTCTCTTTTCAGTTTTGCCCTTTTTGCCTTCTGGACTTACATCTGACCTCTTTAGCTCCTGTATCACAATTTTCAGTGATGCTTAAGTGTTAGGAGGTCATTTCGGGTCCTGTCATTGACTTGATCAGATGACAAAGCAAGAAGGTAAGTTCAGATTTTTTTTTTTTTTTTTTTACTTTTTTTATTTGTTTATTTTGAGAGAGAGAGAGAACATGAGCAGGGGAGTGGCAGAGAGAGAGGGAGAGAGAGAATCTCGAGCAGGCTCTGCACCGGCAGCAAAGAGCCTGATGAGCGGCTCGAACTCACGAACCCTGAGATCATGACCTGAGCTAAAACCAAGAGTCGGATGCTTAACTGACTGAACCACCCAGGTGTCCCATTGTGAAAGTCTTAAAAATCTAGCCAGGTGAGGATAGTTGTACAGATCAATGGTACAGAATTGAGAGTCCAGAAATAAACCCTTATATATATGGTCAACTATTTTTTGACAAGATACCAAGAATATTCAATAGTATTTTCAACAAATGGTGCTAGGATAATCGGAAATTGCTATGCAAAATATGTATGTAGAATCCTATTTCACCATAGCCACTCCCCGCCAAAAAAATGAATCACGGACCTAAATGTAAGAGCTAAAACTCAAAAATGTTTAGAAGAAAATCACTGTGACTGGGATTAGGCAAAGATTCTTAGCTAGGACACCAAAAGCATAATCCATGAAAGAAAAAAAATTGCTAAGTGAAAAACTTTAGCTCTTCAAAAGGCATCATTAATTCTATGAATAGGTCTGCAGTCAATTAAAGAAACAACCAGGAAAAAAAAAAAAAAGAAAGAAAAGACACCATTAAGAACATAAAAAGGAACGTTGATGATTGGGACAATACATTTATAAATCATTTATCTGATAAAGGACTTGGGCCCAGAACATATAAAGAACTATCATGACTCAACAAGAAGATATATTTATCTTCAATCCAATTAAAAATGGGAAAAAGCTTTGAACAGACACTTTACCAAAGAAGATATACAAATGGCTTGGCCAATAAGTACCTGAAAAGATGTTCAACATCATTAGGAAAATATAAAAAACAAAACAAAACAAAAAATCCTTCAAATGAGATATTACTCTATCCCCACTAGATTAGTTATAATGAAAAAGACTAACATCATCCAGGGTTGTTGAGGAGATGGACAAATTGGAATCCTTGTTTACTGCTGGTGGGGATGGAAAAATTGCCACTTGGAAAAGTTTGGCAGTTTCTTAAGAAATTAAACATAAGCTTACTATTCAACCCAGCAATTCCACTCCTAGGCCTCCACCCAAGAAAAATGAAAACGTATGTTCGCACAAAAACTTGTATGGAAATGTTCATAGGAATATTATTCATAGAGGCTAAACACCAGAAATAAGTAAAAAAAATCCACCAACTAGTGGAGAGATGAACAAAAAATGAGCTATCCATACAGTATAATACTACTGTGCACCAGAAAGGAACTACGACTGATATGTGAAGTGGCAGGAGATGAACCTCAAAGTCCTCATGATAAGTGAAAGAAGCCAAGTACAAAAGAGTATATATAGATGACTTCATGCCTATGAAACTTCCAGAAAATGCGAATGTATAGAAACAGAAAATGGATTACAGATGACTGGGTTCTGGGGGTTGGATGGGGACGAACGACAGGGGAGGACGAGGGGACTTCTTGGGGTAACAGAAACGCTCTATAACTGGATGTGTCATGATGCGCAGCTCTAACTTCTTCCTGAATTTCAACTGGGTTCATAGATACCCACCTAAGGATCTTTCCCAGGCTCTTCTGCAGCTTGGTGGGGACACAGCACTAAGTCCGTAACAAGCAAAGATGATGTATGCCACTTTGTACCAGTGCCCTTAGGAGGGAAGGGGTGGAGCCTCTCCTTTCTTTCTCCTATTGGCAGGGAGACAGGACGAGCTCTAACAACTCCTTGCATGATGGAAGCCGCTTGTGAAGAGAGCAGGGCTGTCCTACTGGCCTTGGACCTTTCAACCCTGGACCACATATGAAACACCACGGGATTTTAGGATGATACAACTGGCACGATAGAAAATGAAGAATGGAGTTCACCACTCAACATTTGTTAACTGCGAAGTATCTTAAGCAGCAGCTATCTTTATGAACTGTTTGCAGACCAGCAGTAAGAATATTCTTATCTAATTACGGAAAAAATTATGCAACAACTTCTGTTAGTTTGCAATATTTAAGATCTGTTGTAGACAATATACTGGGAAATCTATCCTGGACACTGGTATATATGTGAAGTGCTGGCATTGAAGGAATGTTCCAGAAAGTTACTGAAGCTTGCTACTTATCTTTAGGTGTCAAGATTTATTTTCTGAAACAATGAATTGCCAGTATTTTTCGTTCACACAACCGCTGGCATTAAAAAATGCTAAGTTAAATCTGTCTTTTTTCTTTTTCCTATAGTTCTCCCATGAAACTTTAAGATACTTAAACAGCACAGAAAAACCTTTTGTGGACCACTCATTTATATAAAGAAGATAGGTATTACTTACCTGCCACCTGACTGAAAATAGAACCGTGACAGGTAACCAGCCAAGAGACTGCTGAAAATCGAAAGGCAGTGTGCCCTTTCCTCCATCGTCAAATTTCCGGGGTTAAACCTTGTAAAATTTCCACCAAGTAAGCGTTTGGTAAACATAGCTACCTTATCAGGAAGATTGTATCACAAAAGCAGGTATGTTGTTCTGCAGGCAAGACAAGACAAACTGCCCTTGCTAACTGACAGTCCACAGGACAAACCTTCTATCTGTAAAAACACCAGGTTTAGTCCTGCTAACTTACTCACGTGGCAATGCAGTGCAAGTCCAAACTTCTGGGGAAAACCGTTAAAATGCGTACAGTTCTATCTACGGTTTATCACATGGCTCTCGTGAGGAAGCATGGAGGGTGGACTACCAGTGGGCACCTCTACTTAGAGACAACGGCGCAGTCTGCGCCATACACCATAGAGACGTAAGCTTTCACACAGTGGCGAGGCAATAATTAAGCTGAGTGATTGTGCTACTTACTGGGTATATCAGATGACAATGGAAATGACAGTAAGAAAAAGTTGATGCCGTTAAAAAGGCACAGATTTTCACTATTTTCTAGGTTAAAAAAAATCTAAATGAACAGACTATAAACACCTGAAATAAATTTTATTGTTAAATGAATCTTTTTCTGAAAATTTGGTAGAGACTGCAAAATTCACAGGTAACTTCAAGTCGCTAGGATGCCTCATCTCTCCGCTTGGTGTGCACTTTCCATAAGAAATAGTGGAAATAATTTGACATAGTTGGCACCGTCCCAAACGGATCCAGCTTGCACCCTCTCATCTGCACTGGTTTATAACTTGCTTTTCAGTCATGAGGCATGAGCGGGCGCACTCTTCTCTGAGAATGCTGAAACTTTCTGCGATCGAAGACTGTGCGCTGGCTTTTTCGGGATGTCTTGTAGTAAGGCATGGTATATCCCTGCCATTTATAAATGCATGGTTCCCGCCCAAAGAGGGAAGAGACAAGCATCTTATCCTTTGCATATCTCTGAGTTACTTTTCCAGGACAGTGGACGTGAGCTGATCTGTCCACATTCTTCTGCCTGGGGCCTTTTGTGAGATACATTTGAGAGGCCACTGGCAGAGAAAAGGAGTAAAATCTACAGAGCAGGATACGGTCATCTGTCTCAGGTGGATATGGAACATATGGCCCGTATTTCATTAACACCTGCCAGCCACGGACAGTGCCATTGACCAAGTTTTTACGTGTGTGTGTTTTTTTTTTTTTAAAACGTTTCTTTATTTTTGAGAGACATAGAGACAGAGTATGAGAAAGAGAAGGGCAGAGAGAGAGGGAGACACAGAATCTGAAGCAGGCTCCAGGCTCTGAGCCGTCAGCACAGAGCCCGACGCTGGGCTCGAACTCACAGACCGTGAGATCATGACCTGAGCCGAAGTTGGCCGCTCAACCAACTGAGCCACCAAGGCGCCCCATTTTTTACGTTTTTAACCTTATCAAACAATGAGTTTGTGAAGCACAAATGCTTAGGCGACAATCAAATCTTATCTATTGACTCATTTGGCCTACAAAGCAAAAACGGAACTGCCAAGGGCAGGAGCTACCATGAGGAGCAATGCCAGAAACAGCAGTAGGAGGAAGTTTTTGATCGAAGCAGGGCCTTTCTGTATTACTCCGAGCCTCGCCAGCAAATCACAGACGCTCTACGGAGAAAACTGGGATATCTGGAATGAAACACGGCCTGGTCCGAGGAGTAGTTTCGAAACCACTGTCTCCAGAGGGATCTAGATCTCCATTTTTCACTGTCAAGGCAAGCACAGCCTGACATCTGGAAGCCGTAAGGATCTTTTACTGCTCAGTCACGTGTCTCTATATATGATTACCAGGCCCACAGAAATAGCAAAGGAGCTTTGATTTTTATAACAATAAATGATGATCCAATTATATAACAGAATTATATAATAAGAGTATTTGAATGGACTAGTTTCAACATCTTGAAATCTAACAAGACAGATGATGTCATTACTAAGCAGAGAGTATGTTCACAAAATTTATTGCTGGTCTTGTAAGCGTATTCTCAGATTTTATAAGCATTAATTAAAAATCTCAAAATATTCTCTATTATTAATATCCTTAAGGGGTAAATGGGACCCCCCTTCCCAGAAAGATAAAGCTTGGAGAAGATAACAAAACTACTCAGCTCATACAAATTTGCCCTCAATTTAGCTACTGTATTATTCTGCATGTATTCAACTGACCAGTTTGTATTCATTATTAAATTACACAACGGTTTGTCTTCTTAAATAGATGTTTTGAGGAATTTTACAGTGTCTTATCGAGTAAAAATATTTTTGAGACAAGCAACAAAAAATTAAGCTGGACTTCGTCAAAATTAAAAAGTTACATGCAAAAGACTTATCCAGAAAGTCAAAAGACAGTCTACGGAATGAGAGAAACTATTTGCATTTCATGTATCTGATAGGGATTTGATATCCAAAACATGCAAAGAACTCTTACAACTCCATACCAGACAAACAATCCAGTTAAAAAATGGGCCAAGGGCTGGAGTAGATATTTCTCTAAAAAGATACACAAATGATGAAGAAGCACATGAAAAATGTTCAACATTGTTAGCCATTGAGGAGAAGCAAATCAGACCCACAAGGATATACCACTTCATATCTCCTAGGATGGCTAGAATACGAGAAAAAATAAAAACCACAGAAAATAATTGTTAGGTGGTAGGGAAAATGAGAACGTTCACAACATTGCTGGTGGGAAATGTAAAATAGCTCAGCTGTAAAAACAGCACAGCAGTTTCCCACGGCGGCTGGTAAGTTACTCCGTAAGTTGAATGCGGGATAGTCTGAGCAAGCAATGCCACTTGCAGGGACACACCAAAAAGAACTGAAAACAAGGACTCCTACGTACACCCGTGTTCGCTGCAGCATTACTCACAGGAGTTGAAAGACGGAGCAATCCACCATTCTGAATGAATCGACAGAATGTGGGATAGACACAAAATGGAAAGTGTGCGGTCACAGAAAGGAACGAAGCCCTGACACGTGCTACAACATGGACACAACACGGACACGGCGCGGAGGAAGCCTGGAAACTTTACACGAAGTGAAGTAAGCCAGACCCGAAAGGACAAATGTTGTATGATTCCACTTATACGAAATAACTAGAATAGGGAAATACACAGAGACAGAAGATAGATCAGAGATCACGAGGGACTAGGAGAATTGAGGCAAATAGGAAAGAATTGCTTAATAAGGAAGCACAGAGTTTCAGCAGGGGGACAGGGAGGAAATGGGGGAAAAATGTTTTGGAGAGAAAAGGTGAGAATAGTTTTGGAAATCAAGTGGTGAATGTAATTAATGCTATAGAATTATAGAGTTAAAATGGTTAAAAAGGCAAATTCTAGGTCATATATATTTTACATGATAAATAATACCTTAAAAAACCCAATGAGGTACGACCTCACACCCATGAGGATGGCTAGATTTATCTATTTATTTTTTTACTTTTTAAATGGTTTTATTTATTTTTGAGAGACAGAGAGAGACAGAGCATGAGCAGGGGAGGGTCAGAGAGAGAGGGAGACACAGAATCTGAAGCAGGCTCCAGGCTCTGAGCGGTCACAGCCGTGAGATCATGACCTGAGCCGAAGTCAGATGCTTAACCAACTGAGCCACCCGGGCACCCCGAGAATGGCTAGATTTAAAAAACAAAACACAAAAAATAAAAAATAAGAAGTGTTGGGAAGGATATGGAGAAGTTGGAGCCCTCACAGCTTGGCGGCTCCTCCAAAAGTTAAACGTAGAATTACGAGATGTATGTTAAAAAAAAAAAAAAAAAAAGGAAAACGGGCACTCGTACATGTCCAGCAAGCACTACTTGCAACGGCCAAGAGGTGGAAACAGCCCAAAGGTGCAACCAGAGAGACGAAGGCGTAAACAAACTGGAATACGCATGCCATGGAGTATTATTTAGCCAGAAAAAGGAATGAAATATTGATACGTGTGCTACGATGTGGATGAACTTCAGAAATCTTATGGTAAGTGAAAGAAGCAAAATACAAAAGGTCACATACTATATGATTCCATTTGTATGACATATCCAGAAGAGATAAACCCACAGAGACAGTAGGCAGATTCAGGGGTTGCCAGCAGTTGAGAAGGAAAAGGGGGGTGGGGAGAAATAGCTTAATGAAGAAGGGGCTTTGGGAATGTTTTGGAACTGGATAGAAGTGATGGCCGCACAACACTGTGAATGTACTATCGCTGAATTGTTCACTTTTTTTAAAGAACAATTGTTCACTTTTGTTTAACCATTTTTGGTTAATTTTAGACAGTAGAATGGTCACCAGGGGCCAAGGTCAATGGGAAGATGGAAATTGGTCCAAGGGTACAAAATACCAATCATATGGCGATTAAGTTCTAGAGAGCTAATTAACGTACATCATGGTGGCTCTAGTTAGAACAATGTGCATTTAAAATTTGCCAGGAGAGGAGATCTCAGAGTGTTCTCACACCCCCGCACGACGACAGGTAACTAGGAGAGGTGACGGATATGTCAAGTCAAGACAACCTAGCAGCTTAAATTGCTTTTCTTTTTCAGACAGGTATTAAATTATCCTTCAGATCAATTACATGTTCATCAAAACATGCAGTGAATTAAGATTCCAAAATAAAACTCTTAATTATGGAGTCAAAGTTCATATAATTTAACTTTCTATCTGATGCTCGGATTTCCCCAGTAATATCCCTAAGTGACTCTATACGGCTTAAACATATGTAGTAATTTACTGGAACACCTAGAGGCATTGGGAGGAATTCACTCGTGTTCTGACGGACGGCTCTAATGGTCAGTTTTGTTTTCCCCAATACCGAGGTGAAATGCGTATCTCTGGAAGCCTCTACCCATCAACCACGTTTCTGCCTTCTGTTCCAACTTCCACACGGAGTCCTGAAGACTATTCCTGTATCTGCGGTCTTCCCGTTCCCCAACAAGCACAATTTCCCTCGGGGTCAGTCTTACCAGCCTGAACCCTCCACTCGGCTAAAGCCGGGTGCTCTGGTGTCATGGCGTCCAGGGTTATGATCTCCTTCTTGCTCATATTCTACGTTAAAAATTTTTCCACAGTAAATCTACAGTTCCTTTATGATGACAAAATGACTTAAAAAAACTGTGTCATGGGTCCCATTAGAGTACTCTCTCTAAAACACTGACTAAAATATGCTTCATGACAAAGTCTATATTCCAAGTCTGGAAAGAAAAAAAGTAGAGAATCAGAGCAGAATAGAGGAGACATACTTCTTTCTAGGATTCTTAAACTCACCTTAGGGATCTCTGATCTGAAAGGGCTGATCCAAGACTCTAACTTTATCTAAAGATGAAAAATTTAGGACTAGAAAGGCCAAAGAAACCACCAAGTTGAAATCACAAGCCAGTGATTTTGACACTTCCGTGAAATTAATGTCTTCCCCACTTAAAAACCTCTTTAAACAGCTTTGTGTTACCCTTTGTACAGAGCCCACAATTTCCTTCCCATGACTATTAAGACTACTCACGGTCTGGTTCCTTTCATCTTCCCCGGGCTAATTGCAAACTCTTCCCTGCTCCCCTCGCCCCCACTCTGTATACTGTTTATTTAAATTCTTCTTTTGCTCACCTCTCAGACTTAGACTATTCTTCCTCCCCTTCCTGGAACACCCTCCCCCTTACCTCCTTCTCTTTAGCCAACTGAATCCTGTCTTTCAGCCCTTCCCCGATCCCTAATTTGGGTTAGGTCTCCCTGTTTGTTCTCATAGAACCTAAGACCCCTAATGTAGATTAGGTCTCCCTGTACGCCCCTATGGGACCTGGGACTCCCTCTCTTCACAAAACTTGTAACCTTTTTTTGGTGGTTATTTGTTTAACAGCTGTCTTGCTTGGTAGACGGTAAACCCTGTGAAGGTGGGGATCACATTACTCAAGGTCTCTTCTGTGATCTCAGCACTAACACATTACTGGGTAAAAAGTACAGAATAAATATTCAATTTTGCAAAGGCTTAAATTAGCTTACAATTGTTAAAAAAAATCTATTAAAATGTCATACACTATACAGAATTCTTTTGGACTCGAATCTTCTATATTACCCTTAGCCCTATTGTGTTTCATGAACATGCTGTTCTAGCCAGATCTTTCTGGATCCTCATTCTGCCAACCAATATGCTGGCCATCCATGTTAGCTATCAGCAAATTTGACTTAAAATTGCTATAAAAAATATATACTGCCTTTATATAATTAAATGTTCTGCAAGAAACTGTCCAAAGATAATTTTTAATATTAGCTGCCTTTGTATTTGTGCCTGATCTTCTTCTAAACTACCATTTGCTGAACTGTCAAAGTGTGGTTTTTTTCCATTAAATCAACAAGTACTCTTCACTTTGCCTACAGACTTACTTGAATTAATAGGCTGCAAAGTGAGATTCGAGTCAGATGGCAACAGTGCCACATTTGAACAATAACTCTTGTTACCGTATGTCTCCTCCACAAGTCGGGGAAATTCAAAATAGACAGAACTGCTAACAGGTTTACTTATCCATTGTCAGTATGCTTGCTACAGAACAAGGCTGTTTCCGGGTGTAGAGCACAAAGTCAAACATGGAACTTTTGGAATTCAGACAAGCACGTTCACCTGACTCTTCAAATCCCTGAAGAAAGTGAATAGAATCTGATAACAGGGCTGGTCACTGTGAGAGCAATCCTTCACCTTCAGGATCCATGCTTTGCAAATGAAGAAAGCTCTAATTATAGGTTTAAGGCCTAACTTATCGCCTTCCTCAGAAACTGCTGAAGGATAGAAAATGTCAGGCTCCTGGGGGCGTTCAGGGGGCTCAGTTGGTTAGGCTTCTGACTCTTGATTTCGACTCGGGTCATGATTTCATGGTTCATGGAATTGAGCCCCATGTCGGGCTCTGTGCTGACAGTCTGGAGCCTGCTTAAGATTCTCTCTCTCTCTCTCTCTCTCTCTCTCTGCCCTTTCTCCCACTCATGTGCTTTCTCTCTCTCAAAATAAACATTTAAAAAAAAGAAAATTTCAGGATTCTGATAATCAAAGGGATATTAATCAAAGGAATATTAGGTGTAATAATGAATGAGTGGGTACAAAACAATGCCATGAGGGTTTTTTCTGTTGTTTTCTTTCACCATGAGTTTTGAATAGTGATTACGAGCACTAACTCAGAGCCAGGAAGCCAAGTTCAAATCTGACCTTGCCACTTTGCCACAGTGTGTCCTTGACCTGGTTATTAGTCTGTGTGTTTGACCATCTTGAGAATCAGCCTCGAAACCTGTACCTTTCTCATAGAGTTCTTGTGGAGAGTAAATGAGTTAAAAAAAAAAAAAAAAAGCATAATGTGTTAAAGGAATTAAATTAAATGCACATATAATGATGTATTGGTCTTTTCGTTCTGTGTCAATTTTAGTACCTTCACGAGGAAACCCGGCTTCTAACACGGCAGGGCGTGTGGACTCTGACCTTGATGGTCCTCTCGTCTCCATTTGTGAGCAGACAGACGTCCTATGCCTACTCCAAATCTCCTAATCCGGAGCCAGTGCAGAATCGGGAAAGGAAATTAATTCCTTCCCTTTGCAGCGGCACCAAACACAACATAGGCAAGTACACTTGACTGTTACACGGGGAATTCTCTAAGAGAAGGGGAGGGCTGATAATCTACACAAGCAGACGGGCCACCCGGAGATTGTGAGCAGGGCGGGTCAGCACAATGGGGTCCTCACACAGCCCAGCCATCATCATGTGATCCTGGCACGGCAGGGCCCGGGCCCTGAAACCAGAAGCCAGTTGAGTCCGGTGGGTTTGCCCTAAACAGGTCACAGGTGAATGAAAATTTTCAGTATGAATTCATCATGATTTTACATAATGTTCAAATATGTTCAATATATAAACCACTGACTATATAGGTTAAAAGACTGAGTGGGCTAAATGGCTTCATTTCACCTTGAATTAATACTTTTGTTTCACACTATTTTTGTTTTTCCCTTAAAGATTACTTAAGGCAGGTGGCAAGTGGCTCTTTATTGGGAATGCTGGTATCACTTCAAATTTATTTTTACAACCTTTAAATATTTTCCGTTCTTTATTCTCAAGTCTGCTGAGAATACACAGAATAGTTTCAGAAAGAACTTGTATTCAATTATTTTGTTTAGATATTTAACCCATTTTGGTAGAATCTCTATCATGTTTTGACCTGATAAGGGGTAAGAAAAAGCCTTCATTCTCTCGCTAGTGTCTGTTAACAAATGGCCTCTTTTCTCCCCTGGGTCCAGTCTCAAAACCCTCTTGTACCAAATGCAGTGCGCTAAGTTCCAAAGCTTCCTTCCACTGAACAGTGCTCACTTCCTGACGTCATAGGTCAAAGTCCTTCTTCGAAGGAAAAGGAGCTTGTGAGTCCAGCCAACTCGATCACACCCCTCTGAGTTAGATGAAATATATCCCCAACCATCTCGCCCCTCTCTCTTACCCTCCTCTCTGCACTCTGCACCCTTCCATCAGTGGGGAGGCTGGTCACTGAAAACATTTTAATTCAGGGGTGACAATCTGGTGTGCTATCAAGTCAGTGACATATTAGACTACGAGTGACATTAATACTTCAGATGGAAGATACATTTCCTGTCTCTTTAATAAGAAGGAAGCCGAGCAGCCTACACCCAAGAGAGAAAGCAGTTTGCACCTTTCGGGCAGAAGCAATAGAAATGATCGTTTTACATGAAGGAATCAAATTAGTGTAAGTGTGACTGTTAGGTCGGCGGGCATGGCAGAGCTTTTGGGCTTCTAACCAAGGGTCGTATTTTAACTACTAAGAGAAATTAGGCTGACTGTAGCATTTATCAAGTACTGTAAGGTTTTAATCCTATCTTGGATACAATGAATCCCAGATCGTCAAAGCCGTTACAATCTATCACCTCGAAATACTGTAATGGATAGATCAGTAAATCCACCTGGGAACTTCCTTCCCTCCCCCTTACAATTCCTAGGATGTAATTAAGGAAGGAAAAAAATGATTTCAAGGTATTTTAATGCACCTGTGAAGCAGCAGGATGAATGTGTTCAAATCCAGCATTAGTGACCTAGAGATTATTTACCCAAGAAGAACGGCCTGTGAAGGATCTGCTTACAAACTGTTCCGACAGGCCCTACAAGGGGAAGACTAGGAAAGTAGGATCATTCCACAGAGACTTCCAGGTATGAACACAGGAGTCCAGCTTTCTGAAACTTTCCATCTTCTACATACTTTGGCTGATAATTAAGATCTTGATGAGAGAAGAATCTGCCGGCGAAATGTCACAAAGAAGAAAAGCAGCACGTGTAATCCGTATCTATCCAAGAGGTTTGTAGGAAGGTCTTTAAAGAAAACAAAATGGGTTATGTCTCTAAAAGACACCATATGGGGACTCCTGGATGGCTCAGTCAGTTAAGCGACTGACCCTTGATTTCGGTTCAGGTCATGATCTCACGATTCTTGAGATCGAGCCCCACATCAGGCTCCATGCCGACAGCATGGACAGGACGCCCATATGCTGAAGAGGAGGCCATCACTGTATAACCTGACATTGACACTGTATAACCTATGCTGTGATTTACGCAGGAATATGCAACAGTTTTTCTCTTCTCTTTTCCTGAAGAAATTACAAGAATCTTTTAGCAAGTAGCTGTCTTTGGAAACCACTTTGTCTGTATTTTCTTAACCTGATACATATATTGATTTTTCTTTTATTGCTTTAAGAACAACAGGAGTTATTTGGATAGGGAAAATCTCAGAGTGATAAAGTTATAAGTAATTTCTGTTTTATTCTTTTTTAATGTTTATTTATTTTGATGGAGCACCTGGGTGGCTCAGTCGGTTAAGTGTCTGACATCAGCTCAGGTCACAATTTCGCTGCTCATGGGTTCTAGCCATGCATTGGGCTCTGTGCTGACAGCTCAGAGCCTGGAGCCTGCCTCAGATTCTGTGTCTCCCTCTCTCTCTGCCCCTCCCCTGCTCACTCTCTGTCCCCCCTCAATAATAATAATAATAATAATAATAATAATAATAATAATAATAATAATGTTTGTTCCTTTTTGAGAGAGAGAGAGAGAAAGAAAGAGGGAATGTCAAATGGAGCCTGCATTTGGAGAGCTTGATCTCATGAACCTTTAGATCATGACCTGGGCCAAAATAAGAGTTGGACATTTCACCAACTGAGCCACCCAAGTCTCCCTGTTTTATTTGTGTTTTAGTTTTTACTTATATACATTTTCTAAATTTTGTAGGTCAACCTATTATTTTAGTCATTAATTAGGAAAAAAATGTTTAAGTTGCATAAAGATCTTTAGGGAATAGATCTGTTTGGCAACCTTCACTTTAAATAAACAGCTATAAACACCTATTCTTTCTACAACATGTATTAATCAACTTTATTACATTATGTACCTACTCAAAACCTTTATCTATAGAATTAAAAATATCAGTGCCTGAGTGGCTCAGTTAGTTGAGCATGCGATCTTAATTTTGGCTCAGGTCATGATCCCAGAGTTCATGGGATTGAGTCCCAAGTCTGGCTCGGTGTTGAATGTACAGCCTGCTTGGGATTCTCTCCCTCCCTCCTTCCCTCTCTCTCTCTCTCTCTCTCTCTGTCTCTACCTCTGCATCTCTACCCACTTTCTCTCTCCCTAAAAAAAAAAAAAAAAATAATAATAATAAAAATATCAGTTCCTTAGCATTACTCTCAAAACCACTCATGACCAACTCCCACTATCTTACCACTTCCCCGGCTTCCTCCCATATTCTCGCTGATGGAAAAAGCTGAAATTCCCAGATACCGCTCTTGCTCCTGTGTCCCTCTGAAAATACAATTCCTTCTGTATGGGACATCTTTCCCCTCTACCTGATCACCTGAAAATTTGTTACTTTTTTCTTTAGAATTCTACCCCAAAGTTTCCACTTTTGAATGGGCACAGTTTTTATATATTGTTGGTGGGGAAAACAATATACCCTTTAATGAGAGCAATTAGGCCCTAACTATCAAAATTACAAACGTACTACCCTTCAACCCAGCAATTTCACTCCTAGGAATTTAACCTACAGATATATTCACACATTTGTAAAGTGACGATCGATATACCAGATTATTCACTCGCCATAGTTTGAGGCAGCAAAATATTGGAAACAACCTTATATATGTATATATTGGGAGTTGGTTAAACATATGGAAATCCATATAGTGAAACGTTATGCAGCTGTCAAATGAATGAGGAGTCCTTGATGTACTGACAAAAAAAAAAAAAAAATCTCTAACACACTGTTAAATGAGAAAAGCACAGAATGGGATACCAAAAGTTCTGTAAAAAGAGAGGGGAAGAATATATACAAATTTGCTTATATGTGCATAAAATATTTCTGGAAGGATAGCTCTAAAAAATTAGTGACATCACAGGAAAACAGGAATGTGTAGTAACTTCATTAGAAGCCATTTGATATTTGTTGAAATTCTGAAACGATGTGAATGTACTACTTATTCAAAAAGTAAAATTATAAAAGCTTAAAAACCAACATGTTAAAAACAAAAGATTGTTGGAGCGCTTGGGTGGCTCAGTTGGTTAAGGTCTGACTCTTGATTTCAGTTCAAGTCATGATCTCACAGTTTATGAGTTTGAGCCCCGCGTTGGGCTCTGCACTGATGGTGTGGAGCCTGCTTGGGATTCTCTCTCTCTACCCTCTAAAAATAATTAAACTTAAAAAAAAAGTATCCACATCTTTAGGAAAATATCTTTATTTCCCACATTCTCCTGATCATTCCTTTACTCTCTCATTAGAACCTTCCGACGTGCCGGGTGCCACGGTAGGGAGACGGGGAAAATGAATCTCACTGTACAGCTCAAAACACAGAGAGAATATCTCATCTCACTGAGTGCCTAGGGTACAGGGTGTGACAGATACACAAAGAAGAGGAAGGCGTCTTAAATAGCTCTAATAGCGCTCTCATCCTTGGTTTGTAACAAGTGGTTACATGGCTGTCTTGAAGCAGACTGCCATCTCTGTGAACAAATGTCGGAGGTTAGCACGGTGCTGTGTACGTAGGAGACACGCACACGACATGAACCACTGAATAGGACACAACGGAAACAAGCACTATATTTCTTAACAATTAAGAACTAATATTTCAGTATCTAACTAGACGCTAACCTGATTCCACAATCAGTTATGTAAGAAGTAAGTATAAGGGGCGCCTGGCTGGCTCAGTCGGTTAAGCGGCCGACTTCAGCTCAGGTCATGATCTTGGGGCTCATGGGTTTGAGCCCCCCCCCCCCCCCGTCAGGATCTGTGCTGACAGTGTGGAGCCTTGAGCCTGCTTTGGATTCTGTGTCTCCCTCTCTTTCTGCCTCTCCCCTGCTTGTGCTCGCTCTCTCTGTCTCAAAAATAAGTAAAAAAACAGAATTTAGTATAAAGGTCTAAGGATAAAATTTTTTTTAAATCACTCTGTGCGTACAGATATTTATGAATATAGTCAGCTGTCACACACATCATCCTCTGTAGACCAGCGACCATTCCTATGTGGTGCTTCACTTCCCCCCAACACTACCGATTCAGTAAGTACAGAGAGGACAATGCGCCAGCCGCTAGGCTGGGCTGGTGACACAGTGGCAAACAAAAACAGACACGGCCCTGCTCTCGTGGATGTGATGAGTTCGTGAGAGATTAATCAAATAACCACATAAGTTTCACATGTATTTTTTTATATCTTCAAGAAGGAGAAGAGAGAGTGCAAGCCGTGGCCAAGATTTCTCATAGCCAGCCATAAGGAAAGGAAAATTAGTAAAACCTTTGTGTCTCGGGTAATGTAAGCTAAACGCTATGTTAGGGGACTGTGGAGGGAATTTGGGGTCCTTGAGCTCTGACAGAGAAAATATCTTTATCTACTTGAACATCTGGAATTATCGGCTATAGATATTACAGATACTTTCGTTCACGTTAGTTATTGCGTCTATCTCAAAACATTATTTCTATTTATCATTATTTTGGAGTTATGGCAGTTACTCTCCTTGCTACCATATCTTGTTTTTAACGTATTAATAAAGAAGCACGTAGTACTCTTTCATAAATCTGATTTTGGGGAGTTTATGGTGGGCAAAATGGGTGTAGGTAGTCAAAACATACAAACTCCCAGTTATAAAGTTATGTCTAGGGGATGAAATACGTGGTATGGTGACTATAATTCTTAATACTCCATTGCGATGGAATGGGGAAAATACGCAAAGGGGACTAAAAGGTACAAAGTTCTAGTTATAAAAGAAATAGGACACAGCTGGTAGCTAGATTTATTGTGGTAATCACTTTGTATGTGTATAAAAGTTAAATCACTATGTTGTACACTTGGAATTAATACAATGTTATATGTCAACTACATGTCAATAAAAATTAATACTCTATTGTATATTTTAGAGAGTATATCTTGGGGTGCCTGGGTGGCTCAGTCGGTTAAGCATCCGACTTCGGCTCAGGTCACGATCTCGTGGTTCGTGAGTTCAAGCCCCACGTCGGGCTCTGTGCTGACAGCTCAGAGCCTGGAGCCTGCTTCAGATTCTGTGTCTCCCTCTCTCTCTGCCCCTTCCCTGCTCATGCTCTATGTGTCTCTCTCTCAAAAGTAAAAAAATAAACATTAAAAAAAATTTAGAGTATATCTTAAAAGTCCTCATCACAGGGCCAGGGACGTCTGAAGCACCGCAGATGAAGACAGCGGTAAACGAGATGTTTCCTGAGGGAGCTGGGCCCTATATGGACCCTATGTGGACAGCTCTGGGCTCCTGATGAACTTGGCGGCCAATGTGAAGGCAGTTCATGCAGACTTTTTAAATGATTTTGTAGGTCTCTTTGATGATGATGATATTCAGGGAGGCACTGTCCAGCGGTATGTGTGGTCAAGTCTTTGTTATATAGCGGTGAGGTGGACCTCCTCAAAGAACAATTTCAAATGGTTCTAAAGAACTTGTGGATATTACCTGAAATTAGGAGATGGTTAACTAAGAAAGAGAAGGATGGTTTTAACCATCTATATGAGGCCTGTTAATCTCTGAATGTGACCAACTTTCATCCTTCAATTTAAAAAAAGCGATGCCTTAACTGACAGAATGGGATATTTACAAATGACATACCAGATAAAGGGTTAGTATCCAAAATCTATAAAGAACTTACCAAATTCAACACCCAAAAAACAAGTAATTCAGTGAAGAAGTGGGCAAAAGACACGAATAGCCACTTTTCCAAAGATGGCATCCAGATGGCCAACAGACACGTAAAAATCTGCTCAACATCACTCGGCATCAGGGAAATACAAATCAAGACCACAATGAGATACCACCTCACACCAGTCACAATGGCTCAAATTAACAACTCAGGCAACAACAAATGTTGGCAAGGATGCAGAGGAAGGAGAACCCTTTTGCACTGTTGGTGGGCATGCAAACTGGTACAGCCACACCGGAAAACAGCGATTTTTGTGGAAATCCCACAAAAAATTAAAAATAGACCTATCCTACAAGCCAGCAATTACACTACTAGGTATTTACCCAACGGATACAGGTGTGCTGTTTCGAAGGGGCACATGACCCCAATTTATAGCAGCGCTATCGACAATAGCCAAAGTATGGAAAGCACCCAAATGTCCATCGGCTGACGAATGGATTCAGAAGATGTAGTATACATATTACTCAGATATCAAAAAGAATGAAATCTTACCATCGGCAACAATGTGGATGGAAGTAGAGTGTATTATGCTAAGCAAAATAAGTCAGTCAGAGAAAGACACATATATGATTTCACTCACATGTGGAATTTTAGAAACAAAACAGATGAACACAGGGGAAGGGAAGCAAAAATAAGATAAAAACAGAGAGGGAGACAAACCATACAGAGAACAAACTGAGGGCTGCTGGTGGGGTGTTGGGTGGGGGGATGGGCTAAATGCGCGATAGGCATTAAGGAAAGCACTCGCTGGGAAGAGCACTGGGTATGACGTATAAGTGATGAATCACAAAATTCTATTCCTGAAGTCATTATTACACTACATGTTAACTAACTTGGATTTAAATTAAAAAAAAAAAATCCTAAAAAAAAGTTCTCATCACAAGGAAAAAAATCGTAATATGTTTGGTGCTGAATGTTAACTAGACTTATTGTGATCATTCTGCAATATACACAGATGTCAAACATTATGTTGTACATCTGAAACTAATATGTTATATGTCAATTATATCTAAACTTTTTAAAATATGATTTCTCTCTATTTTGTTAACTATATTTCAATATAATTAGTTTCCTTTGTAATTTTATTTCATTTTATGTATGTAAAAACAGTTTTCTGATTAGGGATCCATAGATCCCAAACTGCCAAAAGAGTCCATGACCCCAAAATAGATAAAAATCCTTGGGCTGTAAAGACGGTTCGGGTTGGAATAACAATGTTGGCATACCATAGTATGTCACTGGAGAAAAGAGATTTCGTTGTTGTTGTTTTTTTAATGTTTATTGATTGATTGGTTGATTGAGAGAGAGAGTGTGTGTGTGTGTGTGTAAGCAGGGGAGAAGTAGAGAGAGAGGGAGACACAGAATCGAAAGCAGGCTCCAGGCTCTGAGCTGTCAGCACAGGGCCTAACGCGGGGCTCGAACTCACGAACCACAAGATCGTGACCTGAGCTGAAGTCAGATGCTTAACCGACTGAGCCACCCAGGTGCCCCGAGATTTTGGTTTTTAATTGCTTTTGGGAGAGATGGGAAAGAAGAGTGCCACTTCAAAGCTCCAAGTAAAATGAAAAAGAGTAATAGAGTGGTAAGTGTGAATTTACACTCAGGTTTTATTGTATTCCTGAGTAAATGTTATTTTCTGATGGCAAATCTGTGCATATACAGTTTGTGTGAATATAAATGATGTATGTTATTGAGAAACACAGTTTTATATATTTTAGAGAGCTCGCCTAACTCTGATGAACACACGAAGGGTCAATTATTACATATGTGGTAGACGACTGTTCAGCAAACAGTCCTTTCCCTCTCCTCCAACCTCCATGGCGGTCTATACTTTCTGCCCCACCATGTTGGAAGTGACCTTCTGATTTGCTTCAGCCAATGAAATATGGATACAAATCAAAGTGTGCCAGCTCTGAATCCAGGCCTTTAAGAGGCATCTAATGTTTCCACTGCCCCTTCTGGGAATTTCTAAACTCTGTCATGAGAAGGACGTGCTCCAGATAGCCTTTTGATTACAAAAAATAATGAGAGGTGTGGAACGGATCTAACCAAATCTGGGTCCTTAGACTAAGTAAACTGAGCTGTATCAGCTGTGCTCTGCCAAGATCAGCCAAACCCTAGCCATCTAAAGACTCCTACGGGAAAAAGAAATGCTTACTGAGATGTGCAATGGGATTTAGACTTGTTTGTTACGCAGCAGAATCTAAGAAAATATGACGAGTGCTCTTGAAAAACTTTGCCTGATTAACTAATGCTCTCTGTTCCCTCAATAATGAAACTGGATACCCGGGGCATGCTTAACTCTTGTGGTGACTGAGCCACAACTGAGTTTATGTTTAAAAAAGAGTTGGGGGGCACCTGGGTGGCTCAGTTGGTTAAACGGCCGACTTCAGCTCAGGTCAGATCTCACGGTCTGTGGGTTCGGGCCCCACGTCGGGCTCTGTGCTGACAGCTCATCAGAGCCTGGAGCCTGCTTCGGATTCTGTGTCTCCCTCTCTCTCTGCCCTTCCCCTGCTCATACTCTGTCTCTATGTCTCTCAGAAATAAATAAACGTTTAAAAAAAGTTAAAAAAAAAAAGTCGGAGCACCTGGGTGGCTAGTCGGTTAAGCGTCTGACTTCAGCTCACATTGTGATCTCACAGTTCATGGGTTCAAGCCCCATATCAGGCTCTGTGCTGACAGCTCAAGAGCGTGGAGCCTACTTTGGATTCTGTGTCTCCCTCTCTCTCTGCCCCTCCCCAGCTTGTGCCCTCACTCTCTCTCAAAAGTAAATAAACATTAAAAAAAATTTTTTTTAGAAGAGTTAATTGCGGGGGACCAGGGTGGCTCACGGTTCATGAGATTAAGCTGCACGTGGGGCTCTGTGTTGAGAGTGAGGAGCCTGTTTGAAATCCTCTCTCCCTCGCTCTCTGCCTATTCCCTGCTAACTCGCCCAGGTGCTCTCTCAAAATAAACGTAAAAAAAAAAAAAAAAGATGTAAAACAAAACAAAACAAAAAACCTCTACAAAGTTTGCATTAGATTGCTTGCTAAGTTTATTAATTTGTTGTTCTCTTAGAACAAACTAGAAGGGCACCTGGGTGGCTCTGTCGGTTAAGCATCCAATTTTGGCTCAAGTCATGATCTCACAGTCTTGTGAGTTCAAGCCCCACTCTGACAGCTCAGTGCCTGGAGCCTGCTTCAGATTGTGTCTCCCTCTGCCCCTCCCCCACTCACGCTATCTTTCTTGGTCTCTCAAAAATGAGTAAATGCTTATCTTTTTTTAAGCAAAAAAAAATTTTTTTTATGTTTATTTATTTTAGAGGAATAGAGAGAGACAGTGTGTGAGCGGGCGGGAGGGGCAGAGAGAGAGAGAGAGAGAGAGAGAGAGACACACACACACACACACAGAATTCAAAGCAGGCTCCAGGCTCTGAGCTATCAGCACAGAGCCCAATGTGGGGCTCGAACTTACAAACCTCGAGATCATGACCTGAGCCGAAGTCGGAAGTTTAACCTTCTGAGTCACCCAGGCGCCACAAAAATGAGTAAATGTTTAAAAAACTGTTTTAAATAAAAAAATAAAGAAATTAGAAAGCATTATGTGTTTCCGAATTCCTATTCTAAGAAAGGGCTTTAAGGTTCCTGTAACAAAGTTGATAATGAATATATACTGATGTTTTAAATTAAAATAAATGTTTAGGTTAGTATGTACTGTTTTTTTGTTTCATCCCGAGCCAACTTTTTTCTATTAACCATGTACAGTCCTAACTGTGCCAGATTTAAGACGGCTTCTTCAATATTTCAGCCTGCCAGGAATCCTATTGTGGGCATTATAATAATCAGGGTTCCAGTGTTAGTGTTTGCTTTGTTTTGTTGCAAATCCTGTTTATAAGCCAGCTTGTAGTCCTGGCATTGAGTCTGAATGCTAAAATTTCATTTCATATTGAGTTTGAGCACTGTGGTAAGTTTTTGATATAATATGGGCTTCTCTAATAATTTAATCGTCATTTTAAATTTCTGTTAAACAAGACCTAAAATTTGATTTGTTAGATTTTTAAAATGCAAGGACATCAAATAAGGAATAAACCCTGAACTCCTCCTCCTGACTTAAAAGTCCTACAACATAATCTGGTTCCCAACTTCCTCCCCAACCACATTTCTTACCACTGTCTGCCCCTGGCCCCTGGCGCTCTTTCCACACTGTGACCCCCCACTGACCCTCCTGGTTTGCTAATATATCAAACTCTTTCCCAACTTAGGGCCTTTTTCTCAGAGCTTTTAACTCTGCCTGAGATACTCTTTTTCCTAATTTTCCCATGGATCCCATTCAGGTCTCCAATGACACCATGAGGCCTTCATGGACCACCCAAAATAAAGCCTCCAATTAATCCCTTCTGATGATATCACTCCATTTTAAGTCTGTGTATAATACTGATCGCTAGTTGATAAGTGATATCATTAGCTAATATTTCTATCTGACTTCTCCCCAGCATAGTTTAAGATTCACAATGGATATGTCTTTTGTGTTCACACCTTGCTCGCAGGGCTTAAAAATATAGCACACAGTAGCAGATCAATGAATATTTTTGATTGATTACTAAACTGAATACAAACATGGATGCTAAAAACAAACAAAAAACCTGGAATAAGATTTTTCAACCACTGTGGACAAGTTAGGACTTAAGAGACAGAAATAAAAAGTTTAATGTATCATGTTTTATGTCTGTTTCTATAACAGATTTCTATAATTATTTCTATAGCATCTTCCAAAAAATTGTTTTGAATTGACTTACAAATCAACATCACCCCCAGTGGCCAGTATAGAAAGATTATTTCTCAACATCCAGAACAGGATTAAATGTAGAAAAGTTTGAATTACTGTTACAGAAGCTGCTTCAATTTCATATTTGTTAGCCAAACAACTTAAATAGGGACACTTGGGTGGCTCAGTTGGTTAAGCATCTGACTTCGGCTCTAGTCATGATCTCATGGTTTGGGAGTTCAAGCCCCACCACACTGGCCTCTCTGCTGTCAGCACGAGCCCACTTCAGATTTCCTGTCCCCCTCTCTCTCTACTCTTCCCCTGCTTGCACATTCTCTCTCTCAAAAATAAAAATAAATATTAAAAAAATAAACAATTTTTGGATGATGAATTTACTTATAATAAAGTCTACTAAAAGTTAATCTCCGGGGTGCCTGGATGGCTCAGTTGGTTAAGTGGCTGACTTCAGCTCAGGTCATGATCTTACGGTCTGTGAGTTCGAGCCCCGCATCGGGCTCTGTGCTGATGGCTCGGAGCCTGCAGCCTGCTTTGGATTCTGTGTCTGCCTCTCTCTCTCTGCCCTTCCTCTGCTCATGCTCTGTCTCTCAAAAATGAATAAACCTTTAAAAAAAAATTTTTTTTTAAAAGTTAATCTCCTTTTATTTCAAGATTTTTGAAAAAGAAATCAGTTGGGGGCTGCCTGGGTGGCTCAGTCGGTTAAGCGTCCGACTTCAGCTCAGGTCATGATCTCGTAGTTTGTGGGTTCGAGCCCTACGTCGGGCTCTGTGCTGACACCTCAGACCCTGGAGCCTGCTTCGGGTTCTATGTCTCTCTCTCTGCCCTTCCCCTGCTCGTGTTCTCTCTCCCCAAAATAAATAAACATTAAAAATTTTTTTTTCAAGAGAAATCAGTTTGGAATAATACCGACTAATGCACACATGCCTCTCACTATGTGCTAGGTATTCTCAAGTGCTTTACGTGCTTGAGCTGATTTAATTCTCACAAAATCCTATAATTTTACAGATGAGTAAAACGAAGTGCAGAGAGGTGAAGTAATCTGCCGAAGGCCAGCGAGCTAGTTGGCGGTGAGTTGGGGTTTGACCCAGTCGGTTTGGCTCCCGAGTCTGTGCCCATAGGTTCTACTCTGTTCTGTGTCACCTCACCAGACACTACTCAGGCAGATTCTCTCTGAGGAATCTGGACTTGTGATTTAGGGGTAGCAATGTAACTCTCTGCTTATGACAGAACTGTAAATCTGGATGCTGTATGGCAGCCATATTTCTTGGGAATGAAGAAGCAGAAAACGGGTACAGAGAGATAAATAAAGGAGAGGCCAAGAGAGAAGTTAATTAGATGGCAAGAGACGGGAGCGTGCTTGCCAGCGGCGGTCCAGTGCCAGCTCCGCGGCTTGGCCGCACCTCTGTCCTTGTGTTTAAAGGGACACGCTCTGGTGTCCGTATGAGAAGTTCCCTTTCCTGTTGAAGATAGCTCAAGACTTTATTACGTGCAACTGGAAGAACCTTAACTCATAACAGAACTGATCAACCAAATGAGGGAAGATTTGGCTCCTGCTACTAAACTGAAATTGATGAAATACCGCCAAAACATGCACATGCTAAATAACAATGGAGAGCAGAAAATGTTCAGAAACTAACATTTTTTTAAAGGATATGGATGAATCAATAGGCTTTATGTTTTGCTCTGGTCAAGATCTGAAATGTATATCCAGTGAAGATTTAGAAATAACTATTGATTTCATTGTTTTACCAATCTCTGGCACATGGAATGGCTCTAAATTTTTTTTCCTCTAATTTGGCAAGCTAGATGAAATCGGTGTGCCAACCCAGTAAGGAGAAAGTGATTTCAGAATGCCTACCCTCATCTCCCATTTATAGATCAGATAAACTGTAGCTCCTTAAAGGAGCTCCCTTCTTTGCTGGCACAATGCTGCTAGTTTGGTATCTGTCAGTTGAGAACATATATCTAGTGCCAGTAGAGCACAGACGTGTGTGAGCCCAGGTGAGCGGCTTGTGTTAATGGACAGTGTTCTACCGCTGAACACCAAGCCCCTTACACGTGACACGTGACCTCGAATTTCTAGACATGGAACATGGTGATGCCAGGCCACCTTTTCTCCATTACATTCTTGATATCGAACTTTCCCATTCAACTCGACACAACAGCAGTCATCCCAATTTTATAAGGTGAGAAGCGGATAGTAATTTTCAACTCATCTCCGTCATTTACTCTTCTCATGTAGATCAGCTGCTGCTTCTTCCTAAGTAGTATCACTGTAGGTATCTATTTCAAGAACTAACCAACATGTGTGGACTAATTTCTTAATCACACTGCCATTGTCTAAGACTAGACACTTGTCAACTTTTTACCTGTGCTGTTGTAAAGTCCTTTAAATTTTTTTTCCACAGGCAGTGTGGCCCCAGTCAGTCCATTACTACCAGATTATTGTGCAATCACAGATACATCTACTCAGCAGATGGTTTGACTCATAGAAATCCGTTCTGTTGATTCTGTGTTGTCTTCCCCCCACCCTACGGCTCAAATCTAAGACCCTTTGTACCGTCTTCAAGGTAGAAGGCTTCAAGTTTCCTGTAGAACGGATATCCTGAAAATGATACCCTAATCAAACAAAGTAATTCACCAGGAGTAACCCAAAGAGTCCACGTTCTCCCACCCACCCCCCTCCTCCTCCCACATTGCTATGGTCCCTTATCTATTCGGCCCACGCCTTCCTTTAAGCCTTCCCCAGTTTGAACAGCCTTTTCCTTGTTAGAAGGGGAGCAATTACTCAGGGCATTTACTGGGCTAAATATGTACAAATGCTCATTTAGTCCTTACACTAATCCAATGAGGTGGTATTACTATGTTCAGTTTTCAGATGAGGAAACTGAAGTTTAGAGAATTTAGGTAATTTACCACTAAGTAGCAGATCTAAAACTTCAGCTGGACACTGTGGAACTTATAAAGCCCCCAAAGTAGTGACTCTCTGGGCCTTTGCACAAGCTGTTCCCCCCTGCTCAGGAAGGTCCTACCCTCTTCCACTAGTTGGCAAACACCTGGTCAGCTTCAAAGCCTGATTTCAGTGCCCTCAGTCCCTTCCGAAGGCGTCTTCCACACTGCTCGATCAGCGGTGGTTATTCTCTACTTTGTTCTTCCCTATAATAGCCAAGTTATCACTCCCATAAATATCTATTTTGTTTCTCTCTTTTACTTGACTGTGAAGTCTTTGGAGGAAGGGATACTCTACACCAGCTCATTGCAATAACCCAAAAAAGTCGGGAACACTACATACTGCCCTAACATATATCAGAATGCAATATTCCTTTCATAACCACTGTATAGATGAAAAAATTGAAATAATTCAGAATGTAAATTAACACTTAACCTGAAATATTCAAGCTTGACAGAAACTATGCATTGGTTATTAGGCCTGTTCACTATTTAAGTCATATGTTCTGAATTCAAATACATATTCAAAGCTTCCTTTGGAATGCATAATAAATGTAACAGGTGTGATCTTTTCCCCTTATTTACACTAGTCAGCTATAAAAATAACTGGAAATGGTGGAGGCGGTAACTGGAAATGGTGGAGGCAGTAACTGGAAATGGTGGAGGCGGTAACGAGGAACGCTGGCCATTCCTCTCTGACACAGAAGGCCCTGACTGAGGACAACTTCAGAGACTGCTTCCCTCGCATGTTTCTTATTCCTTGTGTGAGCACCACTCTGGAATTTAAAGATCTATGTGTTGGAGGGAGAATGGGGGGAGGGTACAACTTTGTCTCAAAACGCAAGCCAGTTAATTGCAGCCAGTGAACAACTAAAGAGAAAGTAACCTTTTAGATTTAAAGGAAGGCTGGAGCACTGGGTTCAGTGAGACACCTTTCTAAATGTTTCTGGAGCCATTTTGATTATCCTGGTTTTTCACCTTAGACACCAATTTATTTATGCTGTAATTTAAAAGTTCTTAAGTTTGTCTAGTGGGGACTCGAAGCTTTTGTTTAGTTTATCTTAGTAAATACAATGCTGGCCTAGGTAATTTTTTTAAAGTAATGTCTACACCCAACATGGGGCTCTAACTCATGACCCCAAGATCAAGCATCAACCACTCTACCAAGTGAGCCAGGCAGGAGCCCAGGTAGTTTCTTATTGTGGGGGGTGCGGAGGGAAAGGGAGGGGAGAGAAGGGGAGAGAAGGGAAGAGGAAGAGAGAGGGAGATAGGGAGAGGGAGAGTGAGAGAATATGAATGAAAGGAAGGGACACGGAGGACGAGAGGAGTCATGCTTGGCTTCCTTGGTCCTTTTTTCTCACCCGTAATTGTCTCAAGGGACCCGTCTAAAGAGATTTGTGATTAGAAAAAAAATTTTTTTTTTAACATTTATTTATTTTTGAGGACAGAGAGAGACAGAGTGTGAGCAGGTGAGAGGCAGAGAGGGAGACGCAGAATCTGAACCGAAGCAGGCTCCAGGCTCCAAGCTGTCAGCACAGAGCCCGATGTGGGGCTCGAACCCACAGACCGTGAGAAAATGACCTGAGCCGAAGTCGGACGCTTTGCCGACTGAGCCGCCCAGGCGCCCCTGCATTATTGTTCATTTTTAAAGGATCGATTGGCTATAACCATATTTTTCCAAGTGTGGCTTGAAACATTTCTGAAATCAATTTAGTGGTACATAACTAGCCAAAAACAAATAAAACAGGAAAAAAACTGAATCTATCACATGTAGTAACAGTTAAGTATTGTTTAGTCAAATCTCCTTTTAGTCTTGTATGAATAATGGCTTGTATTTTTTACCACGAGTCTCTACCAAAAATGTCAGAAAGCCACAGGGCTACTTATAAACAAGAAATGATTCAGTGTCCACACCAAAACCACTACGCTTAATGGTTTGTGTTTTTTTTTTTTTTTACCATTTGAGGAATCAAGCTACCTTCCATTATGAAACGAAGTCCAATTACAGAAAAATAATTAATCCTGTACTAACAAAGCTTCTAAATATCCTTTGTAATAGTCGACCTAAACCCAAAAGATTTTATACGGTAGCAAGAATGTAATTTGCTTCATAGTGCAGTAATAAATCAGACTGAGAAGTAATTTATTTTATACTGTAGAAAATCTGAGTATTTATCCCTGTCATACAATTTAAAGGGTTTATCTCAGACCAAGCAAACAATTTAATACAGAATCAAAAGTAAGTGATAAATATTTAACCTTAGCACAATTTCAATACTTTTCCACACGTACCAAAACCAAATGTCGCCCTCAAAAGATGGTACCAGTCGATTCTTTTAAAATTTCAAATCTGACGAAGAAAACTAAGTATCTCCAGAAAGCTGTATAATTAAATTAAACATCTCAACATCTCTGTTATTTAAAAGTTTAGAATACAGGGCAGTGTTTTGTGTCTTCGTCATACCTCTGAGGCTTTCCATATTAGTGGCCAAATTTCCTACCAAATGCGCTCCGGGCTTAGGAGCGGACACATGTGTTGGGGGGGCTGAGGTTGCATCAAGGCATAACCTGTATCGACATATTGAACATTCATATCATCTACAAACGGAAGAGTGTTTCCCAGTGAGCACATTAATGTTAACTACTTCGTGCTCTCTCCCTGTGTCTCCTGTTCGTGGCGGAGGACCGTATCACGCACGGGCACACGCCACAACGTCCTGTGTCAATGCTCCCTCTGACTCGGTCTCCGCCTCCCTCCTCAGCCTCCTTTGTCCTCTGTATTGTGCCACTTTACGTCTGCTTTTGAGTTTTCTTTTTTTAAGACTGCTCAGACCCCTTACGAGGATCTTAACAGGACCATCCGAAAGAAATGAAATAAAAATCTGAATTCTTTGGATAAGTCTTCATGGTGAATTACTGTGAACTTAATGGCTAAAATGAAGCTTAAGAGCTTATCTACAACCACTGACAGACTCTCTCCTGTGGTTAACTAAGGGTTGGCAATAATATCCACATAATATATATAATTACAAAATAGAAGTTAAAGGGCGCCTGGGTGGCTCAGTCAGTTTAGCGTCCGACTTCGCCTCAGGTCATGATCTCACGGTTCGTGAGTTCGAGCCCTGCGTCAGGCTCTGTGCTGAAAGCTCAGAGTCTGGAGCCTGTTTCGGATTCTGTGTCTCCCTCTCTTTCTGCCCCTCCCCTAGCTTATGCTCTGTCAAAAGTGAATTAATGTTAAAAGTTTTTTTTTAAATATAAGACAAGAATGCAAAAGGCTAGATGTTTCTGCATTAACAAACACTTATATAAGTATATTATGTTGTATTTGTTTGGCTTTGCTATTTTTTTTGGTCCAGTTGACTTTTAATTTATTTATTTATTTGAGAGAGAGTGAGCGCAAGCACACCTGAGCGAGGAAGGGGCAGAGAGAGAGAGAGAGAGGGAAAGGGAGAGAGAGAATTTCAAGCAGGCTCCACACTGACAACACGGAGTCCACGCAGGATTCGACCCCACGGAACCATGACAGCACGACCTGAGCTGAAACTGAGAGTTGGGCCCGCTTAACCACTGAGCCACCCAGGCACCCCACGCCAGCTGACTTTTAAACTGCATCTACCGGGGGTGCCTGACTGGCTCAGTGAGTACAGCATGCGACTCCTGATCTCAAGGTTGTGAGTTCAAGACCCACGGTGGGCATGGAGCCGAGCTAAAAAAAAAAAAAAAAAATCTACACATGTGGAGAGAGTACAATGAGTCCCTATTACTTCTCTCTCCGTTTCAACAGTTGCCAACACAGTCATATAACTTCGTATAACTTCATCCACATCACCACTACTGAATCCTAAATTTTATTTTTGCATCTTTGCAGACACTTCATCTATAATTATCTTAATATGTATCTCTAAATCACCACTTTTAACTGTAATATCATTATTGCATAAAAATGAATAATCCTCTTCATATCATTAAACATTTCATTGGCAGTTAGTTATAGATGTTTTCTACGGTTTGTTCCAATCAGCATCTGAACAATGGCAGTAGACTACATCTAATTAATGTAACCCTTAAGTCTTTTAAAACCTACCTATGAGATTCCCCTTTATGTTTTCATTGCAGTTTATTGTTTGAAGAAATTGCCATCGTGTTTTTAAGGTTCCTATACCTCAAAAGAGAGAATCAGGGTTTCATACTAGCAAGACAACGGTTACGATGTAGTCTTTCATTCTGTTGTCTGTGATGAGTGCTATCAAATATAAAGACTAAGAGGTTATTACGGCAAAAGTTAGGAAAGTTAGTATAAAAGGTATGCTTCACTACTGTCTTAAAGTCTATAGCCATGATACGATATCTACATAGAAGAAACAACAAACATTTGTAAGAACTTCATTTTCCTATTATGCGACGACATGCGCACCAAGACCCTTGGAGAATGGTTTAAAAAATTACAATATTAAATCCAAACTGAAATTATACTAGAAGGTATTTTCAGAACAGTGCTTGGTAATAATGTAAACATTTTGAAAGTTATCTGACTTTTAGATCGTTCGACTCCGTGTTGATGTCACAGCCCACGGGTAAAACTGTTCCACTTCAAAGACTGAATCATATGTGTGTAAATGTAGGTGACCTTCACCTACATCTGTCATCGCAGACACGCATACGAGGCAAACTCTTGGGGCGAGGTGATACTCGGCTCTATAAAACCTCTCTCACCCTCACCACATATGAAAGCATTAACTTAGGTGAGGTGAGGTGAGGTTAGGTTAGGTTAGGTTAGGCATGACTCCTAAATCGCTTTAAATGGACTACTAACGTATCACGGTATTTGGAGATGTAAATAAATTACTAAAAAACTGTAGGCCTTTTTGTAGCCTGAACTCAGAGCCAACAGCAAGACTTCTGTTTTAACTCCCAGGAAGTGATACCTAGTTGCTACAGGAGGAAAGCCACCCTGCTAGAGAAGAGAGAAACCGCTCCAGAGCAGCGTGCCGGGGCCCACCTACCATCATCGATCTGGGCTTGCTGATGGCCACGAGACTAGAGAGGAAGTCTTCGTCGTGCAGCTGGCTGAAAACGTGGGCGTCATAGGCTACCATAATGGAGATCTCTTCCATCATCTTGCCAGCTGGCCCTTCGGCAGCGGCAGCTGCTACCCCGGCTCCGACCAGACTATCCGGGGAGAAATCCTACCGCAGCGCGGTGCTAGTGCCCACACCCACCTGAGTCTGGAGGGGTGGAGTATCAAAAATCCACAAGGGAAAAAAGAAAAAGAAAAAAAAAGAAAGAAAGAAAAGAAAAAAGCAGCTGCTATCACGGGCTTGTCTGGCAGTTCAGCCCCAGTGGAAAACTAAGGGAGGTCTCTTATCTGTGGAGGAAGTATACACTAGAAACACCTTCTGCGTTCTTAACACGGCAGCTGCAAAGTTCAGTGTGGGGAAATCTTCTTTAAACTTCAAAACGAGAAATGAAGAGAAGTTTTCTAACTGGAAATACTCTATTGCAAAAACAAACCAAACAAAAGCCAACCTCCCAAACTGATTTCTGTTATGTTCTTGGTAATTAGAAACTTTTAAAGTTTATCTTCTTACTTCAGTACCATTTATATCAAGAGTCTTCTTCTTGGAGGAGAGGTGGATTTTCTTATGGCTATTTTTTCACATTCACAGAAAATAAATAGATGGCAATCTTTAGTTTTTCAGAATTTACAGAATTCTTGATGCAGTTAAAAATTATCTCCTGAAGTATGAAAAAAAGAGAATCTTTTTCCCCTTTGATTATTTCTGTTAAAAAAAAAAAGAAGTACCGAAATATAAAAATGAAACGGACTGCAATATCGATTAATAAGCATTTCCCCTTCTCCCACTGAAAAAATACGCAAATATTTTAAATAGAATTCCTGATTTGGGGAACTTTGTTTTTTCTGTTATTCAGAAAGGAACACAAAGCTCTCACTTCTAAATTTATTGTTTTTCTCCCATAGATAAAAGTTCTCCTATTTTATTTTTAAGCTCGGAGTTGTTGTGTTTTTTTTTGTAATTACCCTATGAGTATATAGTCATGAGCTGGTAGTGGCTTAGACACCAGAAGGGTTTTATAGTTGGAGACTGTCAATGAACCTCAATACACCCTGATGAAAACTCTGAAAGCTGCCCATAATTATCATGACAAGTTTCCCTACATTACCAGGAAACACAGTATATGCTAATTCCACGGACAAAGTATTAAGCAAATAAAGAAAAGGGAGAATAAAGCTCCTCCAAAAGTTGTTTTGTCAAAATGTCTAATTAAGCTATTATCTTCTCTGCTATTTATGGGTTATGACATTGCAGTACCCTGAGAAATATCATTTGTTAAAAATCAATTTGGCAATGTTTGTCTGTAATCAAATAGAGCTACTGGTTAGAATATTTAGTCCTAATCACCAAGAGCATTGTTATGATGTTTAATTGTTTGCTTTTCAGAAGACAAACAAAACTTGGAATAAGATTCATGGTGTCTATTTTCCCTTATTTTCCTGAAGTATCTTCACCTAGATTAACGTGATTACTTAAATAGCACCTTGTTCCATTTAAATATGATAAGGAGAGCTTTGCAATTGCTAGAGCATTCTAGATTAAACACACTCACACTCACACACACACACATACACACGGAAGGGGGAAAACACCTTATTGCTAGGAAACAGAAGTCTAAGAAGCTTATTTTAATAGAAAACGCAAGACTTTCAATAAATCTTCAAGATTAAAACGGCTCAAACTGTGCTTGACCCTCATTGGAGCCGGTAAAGCATTTTTACTTCATTTTTTTCCTACAAGGCAGCTTTGTCTCTTTAAGCTTTATTTTTGTGAAAAAGTTTCCCAGCACCTTTATCTTCAAGCTGACTAACCAGGTAAAAATGAAATGATAATCAAGAGACAAGGTTTTATAAGGCATCTGGGCAGTTCATACCTTTTAAATTCCTTTTTTATCTTTTCAGAAGTGCTGGGAAAGATAGCGTGAACCTCTTCGTGCATTCGCAAGCACCGGAAGGTTTCAGATTTATCTTGCAGCACCGTTTTCTAGATTTGAAAGTAATTCCTCTTGCTTTCGTATTATTCTTCGCTACAGTGACTCAGTGCCTCCACACTGATACCTGAATAAGGTGCACTGACAAAGACACCTGTTGTGGAAGGTAAAGAAACTACTTCCCATCATGCCTTACTCCCTGCTGGCAGCCGCCCAGGGCCAAATGAGAACTGTAACCGCATTTGAGCAGTTGCCTATGCACCCTGGGAGAGCGTTTCAGTGTAACAATAGGTAATCTTCTTGGTTAAGAAGAACACTCATAAACCAAGGGTGGGGGGGCGGGGAAAGACCAGAAAAACAATACCAAATAGTTTAGGTGCTATATATTAAACTCATAAAACATTTAAGGGATCAGGGTTGTAAGAGTACAAAACAATTTCAGAAACATAATCAAAGGCTGTCGAGATAGTTTTAAAACCACATAAACAAACAGAAGCTAACGACTTTAAATAATTCGGTCCTCTTAGAATTCCACACAGGTTCTCAGGTAAAAAGGTTTTTTTAAAGCTTCTGATTTATTACCTTCAAAAGACTGTTATAATCAGCCAGTCACTAGAATTATTAATAACACTTCATTTCTAAATCTAAGAGGTCCTCTATCAAAGCCACAACGCCTGCATTTTCTAGATCAAGGGTTCCTTAAGTTAGACTCGCACTCTTCATTTTTTTCCACGCTTAAAATTGTCCTCCATACCTGACTTTCAGAATCCAGGCGAGAAAAATACCAGGGTTTCCTGTCTCTCACAGCTGAATGTGTCTGTGTGGTCCGAACAGAAAGCATACTTTTTGAAGACTGATCATCTCTTTAAAAACCTGTCTTGGAACTGGCCTCTCCTCTTCCTAAAGACATCTTCTCTCGTAATACCCCAGCCCCCCAAATTTCAGGGGCCATGTTACAGTCATGTTTACAGTCCCTTACTCCCCTGCAAGACGTCTTTCGTGTTCTCTTGCCTACCCCCCCCCACCCCGCCACCCCACCCCCACCCCCACCCCGCCGCCACCGCCCAGCAGCCCGGTGAATCGATCCCACGGATCTCCCAGCTTGTCTGCACCGAGCTCCCGCAGTCCTCTACTGCGCACCGCGCAGCTCCACCGAGAGAAGGCGTGGGGGTGGGGGAATTACCTGAGATCAAGGGGTGTGGCACCATTTGCTGCTAAAATTGACCAGGACAGGGTTGCATATCCAACCGGCAGCAGAAAAGAAGGCGTTAGTGGTAACCAATAGATGGTCGCCAGTTCAAGCAGGAACTAGCTAGCTGTCTGTCCCAGGGCAAGTCATTCAAACTCCCTCGGTTTCAATTTCCTCATGGTCATGTAAATTGAGAGGGATGGACTAGATCGGAGGTTTCACGGGCGCTCAGAAACAGTCCAAAGCTAAGTATCCAATTTCCCTCCACTAAATAGGCTTATTTGGGGGATTTGAAGGTGGAAATACCGTTTTCATCTCTATCAGAATACAAAACAAAAGGTAACATTAATCCCAGATGTTAAGGAGGTCCCCTCGGGGTTGCTATTATGTGTCCCAATAAATGCAGTCTACTTTGTACCCTACTTTGGAGTTTCTACATCGACTCTTTTGCCTATGACGAGGATTCAATGACGGCTGTTTTATTTTTCATTAGTTATTCCTTACAGTCTTTCAGTTTACAGACCAAACTGGCTACAGAGTAATTTCCAAAAGCCTCTCCGATTCTCATGAAAATAAGAAAATGTTAATGAATAAAAGATCTTAAATGATTTTTAAGTGCCATTTCAGATTTTACCTGGAAAGATTTTACTCTGGTAGCTGAGGTTCTATTCCAACACCCATTCTTCTAGGACGATTACTTTTTAGTAAAAACATACCTGGGTCACACCGAGTGAGTAGGAGTTTAATAAACCACTCCTGGCCTTCAGAGAACATCTGTTTTCACGTGTCAAATTTAGGTACAACCAAAACAAAAATCAAGAAAAGCCTGAATAAGATGCAAACTTTTTTTTTTTTTTAAATTTCCGTGTTCTCCCCAGATGTGGCAAAGCAAAGTAGCTTTACGATGGCAGTCGTGTTCTAATTGAAGGAGCAAATACATTAAGAACTGGTAGCAGGGGCGCCTGGGTGGCTCAGTCGGTTGAGCGTCCGACTTCAGCTCAGGTCATGATCTCGCGGTCCGTGAGTTCGAGCCCCGCATCGGGCTCTGTGCTGACGGCTCAGAGCCTGGAGCCTGCTTCACATTCTGTGTCTCCCTCTCTCTGTCCCTCCCCCACTCATGCTCTGTCTCTGTCTCAAAAATAAATAAACATTAAAAAAAAAAGAAAAAGTAGCACACCATTAAAAAATGATCTCACCTCACGAGAGTGGCTGTAAAGACCCTTTCCCCATGAGTCGGGTTCTGCTTGTTGAACACTCTCATCACGACGGCCATAAAATCAGGGTCAGATGGAGAGGGGGAGAAAAGCACACGGCAGAAATATGGTCCAGAGGGCAGAAGGGTCTTCTGCGGCCTCCACGTGCACAGGCGGAGCCCCGTGGACACTCTTCCTCCCTCCCTAGTGGTGTCTAATCATTCCCAAACATCTCTACAGATGTTCCTGAATCTTGACACAACCATTCCTGAAGTGCCCAGGATTCAACTTTCAGAGATTTTCACAAAATGTTCATGGCATTGACATGAACAACTGTAAGAAAGACAAAATTCTAGAAGAACTTTCTTTTCTTTTCTTTTTTTTCAAAGTTTATTTATTTGGAGAGACAGAGAGACACCACAAGGAGAGGGGGAAGGAACAGAGAAAGGGAGAGAGAGAATTCCAAGCAGGCTCCGCTCCACACCAGCAGCGCAGAGCCCGATGTGGGGCTCGAACTCACGAACCATGAGATCATGACCTGAGCCGAAATCAAGAGTCAGTCACTCAATTGACCAAGCCGCTCAGGCATCCTTACAGGAACTCTCTTAATCACCGAGAACAAAGTTTCCAAGTAGGTTTCACACTTGAGAGAGCACGTCATAAAACCCAAGTGCTCTAAGTGGGGGAACGAGAGAGAAAATGAGAACGAGAAGTCATAGAAGTATGAATGGAAGAAAGCTTTTCAGAATATTTTGGATTTCAGAACAGTCCAGCAACAGATACTGAATTTTTACAAAGGGAAAAAGAACAAAAAGTAAAAGATAAAATAGCAAAAGCTTAGTGCTCTTTACAAATCATGCGAAGGTAAATAAAGAAAACCATTATTCTTGTGTCAAATTCCAGCATTCAGCTCACTATCTTTTCTATCTTTCGTAGCAATTGCTAGGCCAATTCAAAACCCCAGAAAACACAGATTCTTAAGAAAAAGAAAATCCCCAGAGTTAAAGAAAAAAAAAAAAAAAGAAAAAGAAACTGGGGCTTAAATACTTGCCTAATGGCTATAGTGGGTATCTTACTTGCTCATTCAGATCTCACTACAAAGAATATGGGTGAGGCAGAGTTCACGACAACCAGCTTTCTACCTCACTTGGAACTCTAAAATCCACAGCCAACTGTTAAAAACAAGACAAGAGGCCCCAAATGGAGCCACTTATGCGAAGCCTCATGTCACCCAACAGAGACTTCATTCCAGTTGGGCTCTCTCAGGAACCGAATCTCAAACCAGTCACTCAGAAATCACCTGATTAGCACGAGGTGGGGAATCCGCTGACAGACCCCTTCGAAATAATCAATCTGGTTTTTTGCCTGGTGGAAAACTTTGTTCCTGCTCCCTTCTGCTTATGAAAGTCTTTTCTTTGGTACAAACTCCTTAAGAGCCCCTTCTATCTGCTAGATTGGATGCTGTTCAGATCATAAATCACTGGAAAAAGCCAATAAGGTCTTTAACATTTACTCAGTTGGATTCTGTTTTTTAACATAACACGTTCGCTTAAACCTTAGCTAACCAAAAATAAGTGCTTCTAGGGCTGAGGATGGTTTCAGACACATCTGAAAATATGAGGAATGCTTCCTCTTGTCTCATTTTGAGGACACAAAACTCAATTATAACTACGGATCATTTTATCTTATTTTTAAAGCAAATGACTTTTAAAATTTAAAAATGTTATAAATTTTTAAAAAGTTTTACTAACAACCAAACAACTCATTCCACAAGGCTAATGTTTTAGATTCTTTTTTTTTTTTTTTTTTTTAACCAAGACCAGAAGGTAGTTTTAGGGAACAGCAATAAAGTGTGTTCCCTAAACACTTTTCAGGTGTTCATATGTCTCAGGTTCTTCCTGCAGGTTGGTGAGTCCAGCCTGGACAAGTCCCTTTCCAGGGAGCCCTCAGGTCTCTGCAGTAGATCGTATACACACAGCCTGCAGTGATGGACTTGGCTTAAATCCTACAGTTCGAATTTGATGAATTTGCAATGGAGCAAAGGGGGGGGGGTGGGGGGTGGGGAAGGAGAGAGAGCGGCAAACCAAGAAAAAGACTCTCAACTATAGAGAACAAACCGATGGCTCCCAGGGGGGAGGTAGGGGGATGGGTGAAATAGGTTATGGGGATCAAGGAGTGTGCTTGTGATGAGCACCGGGTGATGGATAGAAGTGTTGAATCGCTATACTGTACACCTGAAACTAATATTCCACTGTATGTTAAATGGAATTTAAAAACTAAAACAAAACAACCTTGATGAATTTGATGCTATGTGAATTGTATCATAATTTTAAAAAAACCAACAGAAAAAAAGTGGGGGTGCCTGAGTAGCTCAGTCAGTTGGGTGTCTGACTCTTGATTTCAGCTCAGGTCATGATCTCAGAGTCGTGAGATGGAGCCCCATGTCAAGCTCGGCACTGAGCACGCAGCCTGCTTAAGATTTTCTCTCCCTCGCCCTCTGCCCCTCCCCCACTCACGTGTGTACACAGGTGCAAGTGCATGCATGCATTCTTTCTCTAAAACAAATAAACAAAGAATCCAACAGCATTTACTAAATGCCTGTAATGTGCATGAGGTGGGGGGGGGACTTACAAAACCTTTAACACAGTAACATATAATCTAATTATAATAATGATTAATATACCCCCAAAACTTTTTATGATAATAATAGCAACTAATATTTAGTAAGCAGTCACCACGTCCTAGACAGAGAATCTCATTCAATCTTCACAGCGAGTCGATGAGCCAGGAACTGTAATTATCACTGCGTCTCCACGAAAGTGTGGAGAAGTTTAGTGATTTGACTCAACTGTCACAACAAGAAATGGAGCTGATAAGATTCAAAAACGAGTGTGCCTGGCTCCACAGTGCCTGGCTCCTTCATCACTAAAGGACAATAAGGGAAGTAAGCAAACCAAAACCGAGCCTCAGCCATGTGCCAGACACTACTGCTTTTCAAACACCGGTATGTCCTGCTCCCTCACCGCAGAAGACAATCCACTATGTTTGTCAAGTAATGCAATTATAAGTGACTTTAGGACTTCAATAGTATAAAGTCTCTCTGTGCTCAGGAAAACCTGTATGGAAGAGATAGATTGAATTTGGACAGGCAAAGTGAAGCAATTTTTTGTACAGGGAAAATACAATAAACCTGGCCGCTGTGGTGAACTGAAGATATTGGTTGGATATAGTAGGAGATAAGGTTTCAAAGGCAAATTTGAATTGGCCTGTGGTAGGTTTCAAATATCAGGTCAACAAATTTGGAAAATACGGTGTGTAGACCAAGGGCAGTCACAGAAGACTACGAAGTTTCTGCCTTTCTAGCCTCCATTTTTGTCACTAGAGGAAGGTCCTATAATGGTTAACCTATCCTGGTTAACACAAGGGCTTCAGAGTTCAGAACAACCTGGGGTATCTGCCACATACTAGCTCTGTGACTGTAAGCCAATTACATACGCTGTCTTCCCCTTGGTTTTCTCATCCACAAAATGAGAAAATAATAATAGTGCTATTATTATGAGGGATAATAAGATAATGCATATAAAGCCCTTGGTAAGCTGCCTTGCTCCTGAAAGCATTTGATTAAAGTTAGTTGCTATTATTATCAATATTAAAAATGATGTCTGGAGGGGCAAGATCATTTACTAAACACCAAAGCGAAGATAAGATGGAATTATAACTTTTAGAATTGAGGTGGGGAGGTGGGTATCCTCAGTATTCAAGAGCACAAATGTCTCCATTTTCTATTTCCTTATCTAATTAATAAAAATCCGAGAGGAAGAAACAGACGATGTCACACAACTCCAATCCTCTACCAGTTTTCCTGAAGCAATTAAATCTTTCTACATGTTGCTTTGTTTCGGGGCAATTTGGTAATTTACACGTGTCCTTCTGTCAGAAATAACTGAGACAGGTTAGAGGACATAAAAGGTTGATAATGTGTGTGTGTGTGTGGAGCCTCCTGTAGTTTCGCTGCCTCTCCAGTTTCCTGACGATGACAATGCAGACAGAGTTTAATCAATTACCTCTTATTAAATTAAGCAATTGTGACAAGAACAGGGAACAAAGAGAGCATTGGTTGTATACTGATATTCATCTGTTGTAACCTGATCAACAAAACACTGTTACTACGGGCTAATGTGGAAATACACAATTCTTCTTTATAATTGTATTATAACAAGATTTTCCATGGTTCATTGGTATCTTAGAGTCAAAAGAAATATCCTATACAATTGTTTAGAGTAACAGCTTATCTGGAAGTTTAGACATGACCAAAAAAACCTTAATCCATTTCATCTCAAGGATATCAGCTGAGTCTGAGGGGGGGAAGAAGGAGAGAGGTAACACATATTTAACATCTACTGTGCTTGAATGAACCTTTAACTATACTCTCTTGTTGGTAGTTTTTTACAACAATACTATGAAGCTGGTTTTATTATCCCCATTTTATAGAAGAGTAAACCACTGTCCTATGGGGTTAAGTAATTTAAGGTCACTAGTAAATCAGAGCCATGATTAAAATAGAAATATGTGATTATAAAGGCTCTGTATATCCCCTTCCAAGCTCTCAACAGGTTCATTATAAGATGAATTCAAGAAAGAAGAAAATAAACTCGACTTGGAGATCCTGAAATAGAAGATTTAAAATTTCCAAAAACTGGACTTTGTATCTCTCTTCTCTTAGTATTTTGCTTTCACTTTTTTTTTTTTTTTTTTTAAGCAAGATCTACACCCCACGTGGGGCTTGAACTCAGGACTCTGAGATCAAGAGTTGCGTGTTTGACTGGTTGTGCCAGCCAGGCACCTCTCTTAGTATTTTGCTTTAATATTATATTGTATGTTGAAAATAGGAACTAAAAATTCATTTTGCATTTAACGGTGTTATTTATAAAGCATTTGCAAATATAAAGGAAAAGAAAACTAAAGGGCAACTACTGACAAGGGATATGCACGTGTTAGCAGTCTTCCACAACAGAAAACAGCTCGTGGGTTGAACGAACTGTCAACAGCAGCTTCCATGTTGTTAAAAACTGGCATTTTGTTTGCTTTAAGAGCAACAGTGAATTGCTTAATTGACCAACAGAAAAGTAATTAAAAGGTCTTAATATTTTTTTAACAGTGGTCTTAGTAGCAGTGGTGGGCATTTCATTCAACAAGAATTTTATTATTTTTTAATTTTTTCCTAAAGACTTTACTTCTAAGTAATCTCTATACCCAAAGTGGGGCTTGAACTTACAACCCCGAGATCAAGAGTCACATACTTTACTGACTGAGCCAGCCAGGCGCCCTCCAAGAATTTATCTTTTATGTTTAATCTAAAGTATTTTCCCCAAAAGTCGTCATTTCAGGTTTACAAACTGTCATAAAGCGTCTTCATAAAGAATATCTCTCCAATGACACCATTTTTATTTTTTACCTAAAAATAGCCAACATACTCATGCATTACTCTTCAAAGACAACAAGAAGTTAAGAGACAATATTGGTGCCCACAAGGCTACTCAAAGGTTTACTTTCAGTTACAAATTCTAAGGACAACCTTTAGGCCTAAGGACAGATGGAGTCTAAAATGCAACCTTATTTAAAGATGAGGGCACCTGTTGGGATGAGCACTGGGTTGCTCATCCCAACAAATGAAAAGAACAAAAACAAATGAAAAGAAAATAAATAAATAAATAAAAATGTCTGTTTGAGGGGCGCCTGGCTGGCTCAGTCGGTGGAGCACGTGACTCTTGATCTTGGGATTGTGAGTTCAAACCCCCACGTTGGGTGTAGAGATTATTTGAAAATAAAATCTTTAAAAATAAAAAAAATTAAAAATTAAAATGTATGTTTGAGACAACTTATTTGTGGAGAATTTTAAGTATGCAATGTAATATGAGATTATGATTTGTAATACTAAATGTCCACCGTTTAACCATTATTAAAATGATGCTGAATCGCCAATCACTGTAACAAGCTGAGACTTGGGGGATGTTATATCTACTAGCAAATTTGTATAAATGATCAGATTGCAAAGCTGAATACAAATCCGTATTAAATACTGATTTGTGGGGAATTTAAATTTATGTAAATAATAATGCCTTTTGCTTCTACTAACGGCCACCTAGTTCTTTGGCACTTCACTATTTCCTAGTATCAATACCCCAAAGAGCACAAAAACAGGGAAAGAAGGAAAAATTCTCACTAGTGATTAACTGGTAGATGTTATTTCTGATCACCTCTGTCAAATGACTACGCTAGAACAAGTGAAAATTCAGAGCTAAAATAAAGTTTCAGTATTTTAAAATTTCTATATTTGACAATTAAATGTTTTATACATACTTTCTATTTTCTTTTTGCATGTCTAGGGGAGAGCTTTCTAAAGGAATGTTACAGGAAAACTGCCCCATGAGGTTGACTAAATGAAAAAGTAACGTTAAGCAAGAAGTTCTGGTATTAAACTTTATAAAGAATAAAATAAATTTTTCTATTATCTGCACTTGGAACACAGAATCTAAGTGTTAGCAAGTGGCTGTTTTCATTTACTATTTTATTCACTATCGACAAAACTTGTGAATTTCTTCTTACTTTTAAGCCAGTCTTTAAATTTCAACAGTAACATTTTTACTTTCCCTTCTCTCCATTCTTTCTCCTATTATCTGACTCTCTCTCACACATATGCATCTCTTTTCAAAGATTATTTTTGTCCTAAACTATGTGTTTTTATCAGATAACTTACTAAGTATACACCTTTATATGCATTTTTAAACTTAACTCCAGTTATGCCACACTGTTCTCGCTATACAAGGGCTGACAATATAAATGAGATGTGAACACAGTACCCGTGGTCTTACAGATTACATTTTACAAATGAGTCCTATATTAGCCAACTGTAGATAATTGTTCTACTATAGTTACTTCATCTATCAGTAATTCAATATTGCTTTTAAAAAACCACTTTATTTGATGTTAAGGTAATATCTTAATGAAGATATTCCATTAAAAAAAAATTCCACTGATATATCCATATAGGGTAATTGACCCCTGGGCAAGATGAGATCCCAGAAGTTCTTTTCTGTGAAAGGAAATGGCTACAAATTTGTCCAAAGTCTCCGTGAGAAAAACCTGTACAGCCGCCATTTTGTAAAGGAGCTTCATTCCAAGACCAGAGTTCTCTCTGAAATCATGCACTGTTTCTCTTTAATGCGAAGTACGTTAGCATTAGTAATATAAATGGCCTGTGTTCCTTTTATTATTAATATGTTTGTAAAAAGTGGTTTTTAACTTTGCAACACCACAAAATATAAAGGAAGCAGTAAACAAATTTACTGATATTTTGTCTTTACCCTGGGGCAAACAGAAGCAGAAGGAATAAAATAGATCTGAGATTTGGATAATAATAAAACTCTGCATGTCCGAGTGGGAAGACACAAACCTCTGGCAAGTTAAAACGCCAAAGCTAAGTGACAGGAGTCCAACAGAACCTTGCAGTGTGACAGCAATACTTCCTACCCCAAAGCCCTGGGCTCATGTGACTCTTCTGAGATACTTCTGAGTCAAATAACCAAAATATAAAACCATTATAGGTAATAGCAACCATTTCAATTTTATCTCCAAGTATTTCCCTCTCCTAAAACCTTAATGTATTTCCTCTAAAAAGCAAATAGCTTTTTAGCACTGAAAAGGAATATTGCAGAATTCCGTATCCAATGATTAGAAACCATTTCTTTACCTAGCATATATCATTGATAAAGGTATTATGTTGGAAAAAAGTAACTAAAGCAAATGAAGAACATAAAACATTACTAAGAGCTGAAGGGAGAAAACAGACATTTACACTAAAGATATTCTTTTTTGTTTTGTTTTTGCTACAAAAAGCCCATATATAAATTAACAAAATAGACGCAGAAATCAGAAGAAACTCAAAGTGAAACAACGTCCTCTTGGTTTCAATGGTCAGTAAAGATATACTGTACATAAATTTAAAATAAATAAGTCCTTTAAGCCTTTACTAGATACAGGCTTAGTAGTTTTTCTGGTGGTTGCTAAGCAACGTTTTCTTCTGGAGGGCGAAAGCATATACAATTAACAAGTTTTCGGAAAAAGATAAATTAAATGCAAAATTAGGGAATAGTATTTGAAAAGCAAAAAGGAAATCTGGGGTGTCTGGGTGGCTCATTCGGCTGAGCGTCCTACTTCAGCTCAGGTCATGATTTCAGGGTTCCTGGGTTCGAACCTGTGTGGGGCTCTGTGCTGACAGCTCAGAGCCTGGAGCCTGCTTTGGATTCTGTGTCTACCTCACTCTCTGCCCCTCCCCTGCTAACGCTCTGTCTCTGTCTCTCTCTCTCTCTCAAAAATAAACATTAGAAAAAATTAAAAAGAAATAAAAAGAAAAAAAGAAAAGCAAAGAGGAAAAATCAGGTTGTAATGGAGGGTTAGTGATTCTTGCAATAGTGGTTAAACATTTTGTTTTCCACTGGCACCAAGTGGGATGTTACTTTAGTACATTAACATTTTAATTTTATTTAAATGGTGATCATCCTACTTACCCTTAGACTCAACAGCCTAATTACTTTGAATATCTCAAAATAAATCAGATCAGTATGCTCCAATTACCACTACTAACAGTGATCTCTACAGATCACTTTCTCTACCGGTATTTTCCTCAAATCCCGTTTCAGGGTAGTCACAGCACTGTTTTTGTTTTTTTTTTTTAGTTTATCTTACTGTGACATGAAATTAATAAAGCTATAGCTTCATGATACTGCTTAAACTAGTAGATCCCTGAAAAAATTTGTTCTCTAAGGTGCACATTTTTGAATAACTCTTTTTTACAGATGCTACTGTATCAACTCAGTGAGTAAAGAGGAATGCCCTTTAATCCACTGGGTATAATAATGGAAACTTTTTTAAAAAAGAAAAAGGCAAATAACCGAACGGAAAATTACTGTAGGTTTTCAACTGTTGTGGGAGAAAGAAAGGATAGGAAATGGAATGCAGTTCTGTCATTTTGAGGATTCAGGGGAAAATTTCCCTCCCTGCTCCTGCACTTTTCCCCTTCCTCATTTTTTTTTTTTTTAACGTTTATTTATTTTTGAGAGACATAGAGCATGAGCAGGGGAAGGGCAGAGAGAGAGGGAGACACAGAATCCGAAGCAGGCTCCAGGCTCTGATGAGCCATCAGCACAGAGCCCGATGCGGGGCTCGAACTCACAGACCGTGAGATCGTGACCTGAGCCGAAGTCGGCTGCTTAACCGACTGAGCCACCCAGGCGCCCCCCCTTCCTCATTTTTAATATTATGTTGCAAGTTGTGTAAAGTGAATGCTGTAGGATTGTGACTCCCAATCCCCCTGTTCACAAAATCAGTTCCTCCTCAAATTTTCTTAGTCTACATTGGGCAAAGCTTGATGCAGAGGCTAGTGAGGGTACACTTTAATAAATGAACTAAGAAAAAGAATTTACAAATGTGATGGAGAAGGAGGTGCCTTGTTTCTGGATTGTAATCATGCCTTGTATTGGTTCTACAACCAAATACCTTGTGAGCTTGGGTAGGCAGCTTCTTACTTTATTTTAAAAGAATGGCATTAGGGGTGCCTGGGTGGCTCAGTAGGTTAAGCATCTGACTTCAGCTCAGGTCATGATCTCACTGTTCCCGAGATCAAGCCCTGTGTTGGGCTCTGTGCTGACAGCTCAGAGCCTGGAGCCTGTTTCAGAGTCTGTGTCTCCCTCTCTGTTTGTGTGCCTTCCCCGCTCATGCTCTGTCTCTCTCTCTCTCTCTCTCTCTCAACATTAAAAAAGGATTTAAAAGAACGGCATTGGACTAAATGATTGGTAGAGTCTACTTTAATGTCCATATTCCACCTTGAAACATACTATTATGTAAGAATTATAATCTATTAAAGAATTACTCAATCTTTAAACTTGCCCAGAAGAGACACTCACTACCAGTTAGCAGGATCTTTTGAGTGCTTTCTTGTTTGCCTCAGACCAAACTCAAAAACCCTCACTGAAAATCCAATTGTCCAGATAAGAGTAAAACGCCAAGAAAAATGCCAAGAGTCAACAAGCTGTTTGTAACGATATGCATGGCTAAGATGTGAGTTTTAATGACTTGTGTTTTGTTTTCAACACCTACCAGAATTAAACATGAGCAGACACTCCAAACTGTAGAACTCTCTATTGAGTCACGCATAGAAAAAGTTCTCAAACTTGGCACTGTTAACATTTGGGGATGAATAATTTTTTCTTGTGAAAAGCTTTCCTGTGAATTTTAAGATGTTTTTACCATCACTGGCCTCTACACACTAGATCCTAGTAGTACCCATCCCCCAAGGTTGCAACCCACTTTTCTAGACCTTTCCAAATGTTCCCTGTGGGAGAAAACTACTCTGCATTGAGAACCCTGAACACCTCTCTCCCCCCCCCATATATATATATAAATTAAAATTATGGAAAGAGGTTATTTTAAATCCCAAACTGATCTCCAATCATTAGATTTTTAAAAATAAGTTCTATGATTTCAGGCCCTACTGATACTGTCTCACACCCTACTGAAAATTGTCAATAAATGAGTCATTCAATAATATCTGTGAAGAACTTTCTTTCACTTTGGCTCTGTGAGATTTTTGCCTCACAAAGTAGAATATTTAAATATTCTTTTATTTTTTTTAGTATTGAAGCATAATTGAGAAGAAATTGTATGTATTTAAGGTAGACAACTTAATGTTTTGACATAAAATATTCTTAAAATTAGAAAAGACACAGTTACTGACAAATTACTTGTGGTGTCTCATTATTATAGGTATTGTTTAATATATCAATATTACTAATACGTTGTAATATATATTATTCAACTTCATAGATCAGTTTTATAAAGTAGTATCCATGAATTTCAGACATAGGAGGGTTCTAAAATGTTGTTGGATTCTTATGTTTCTAAAGAGGACCAGAAAATGCCACCCCCAAATATCCCACAAAATATGCATAAGGATTATTTTGAGCTGAAGGCAATTGAGAAACAGCAGACACAGGAGGAACTGTCTGCCCCCCTAATTGCCGAAAAGCAGAGTATAAATTTCCCTTTTGTAAAGGAAATTTCCATTTGTAAAGGAGCCCCTCTACAACCCCTATCTAGCAATAGTTTCCCTCCTACATTTCCTAGTTACCTTCTCACAGTGTGCCCCTCTCTAAGCCCAAACACCCTTTCCCTATGTCTAATCCCCTCTCCACTATGTGTCACCCTTTGTTAAAATGGTAGATAAGTCTCCAGGTCTAGTTGCCTCTTTGGGTTTTCACTTCTTTACTGTGAGGTCTCTATTCATATAAAAATATTAATATCACAAAGAAACATACGTTTTTTTCCCCTGTTAATCTGCCTTTTGTCACTTAAATTCATAGGCTCCCAGACACAGAACCTGAGAGGGTAGAAGAAAAGTTACCCCTGACTTACGTTTCCAACCCATGATTTATTGATTAGATTAGCATTAAAAAGATGACAATTTTGTTTACTCATATACTCCCAAGGGTTGAAAAAATATGGGTAATGGCTTTAGAGTCGTCTAGTTCCTGATTTACAGATGAGGAAACCAGAGTCTAGGGTTTAGGCAACTTAAAAAGTAAAAATAAATAATTTTATATAAATAAATAATAAAGTAAAATAATTTATATAAATATTTATGTAATAATTATATAATTTATATATTTACATATAAATTTATATTACTTATATTATATTATAATTATATTATATAAATTTATATATAATTATATAATTTATATAATTTTTTTTTAAGTTGAGGGGAAGACAAAAGAACAAAATCACAGGTAGAATTGAGATTCATGTGATGGGCTGTACAGGCCTTCATGGGTTCTCTAACTCAATTGCTCCTGTCAAAGGCCCCAAATGGAGCTGTTCAGCGGCAAAGTTCAGATGGGAATCAGTCGTCTGGACTCTTAAGCAAGGGCCCTAGTGGAAGCCAAAGCCTAGGCTTCTACAAAGCAGAGCTAAGCCATTATGGTTAAATAAGGTAGGAATACACTTGTTCCAGCACCGTTTAGATTGGACAAACTCTAGGCCTGACTGGAGCCATCAGCGTGGTCCATGAGAGTCACCCTGATTTTGAATTGCTACAGACTCCAGAAGTGGATTAGTCTCTATCACCAAAATATATGACCTAGACTCAACGGTAATTTTATACCCCATACTTAATATAAAATCAGGCTTTCCTCAAACTATGATTTTAGGTAATTTAGTCTCTTTATTGAGAATATCAGATCTTCAAAAGGGTTGGGATGAGAGAGGAGGGAGAAACATTTTTAAAAGCATTAAAAAGCATTTATATTGCATATTATAGTCAGAATTTTTAAAGTTTATTTATTTTTGAGAGAGAGCATGAGTGCAAGCAGGGGAGGGGCAGAGAGAGAGGGAGGGAGGGAGAATTCCAAGCAAGCTCCCCACTGTTAGCCTACAGTCTGATGTAGGGCTTGAACTCAGAAATCATGAAATCATGACCTGAGCTGAAATCAAGAGTTGGGCGCTTAACTGACTGAGCCACTCAGGCGCCCCTAGTCAGAATTTTTAATAGGCAAGAAGTTTTATTTCAAATTCACTGGTGGAATCTATAAATACATTGCTCATTTCCTGGTTGCTTAGGCCATTAAGGGTCTAATCTATTTCCTGAGCTGAAACTAGCTAATGGAAAAATATTTATAATAGTAATCATCTAGTGAGATGGGCAGTTGGCATCTATTCACCCAAAACATATTCTTGCTCATAATTTCCCTTCAGTAATTTAAATGGTTTCTTTAGAAACCATCTCACTTTTTACAATGAAAGGTCCTTGCTCTACCCCTAATGTTTTATGAATAAGAGCACCGGTCTATGACATTTTTCAGCTTCAACACAAATGTTACATTAGGTCAGGAAGTGTATTACTTGCTTTCCTACCAAGCAGTTCATTCATGCAATCAATGAACAAAAAATAGAAAACAGAACAAAACAAAATAAAAAACCCATAAAGTCAATATTGTTATCATAATAGAACTCAGGCTTTGTATTTATGTGATGGAAATCTATTAAATAAGCTCATTACCCTACCTATTTGCAATACCCTAAAGCTTCAGAGATCCAAATGACTGAAAGCAAACTTGCAGTGTGTGCTGATGCTGGATTCACTGGCGGCCCACAGCGGGGCCTTCACAACACCTCAGCGTTATGTTCCCATAGGTTTCTTTCTCTTTCGTGGCCACCAAATCATTGCTGATTATCAGCACACCTCGGACTCGTTTTATTAGGTGGAGGGTTCAGATGGCAAACTAACTTTTTATATTTAGCCTACGAGAAGCATTATTCACGAGGTAAATATGCCAGAGGAAAATCCTAAATGCAAGAAAAAGCCAAGCACGACTTGAGCGCGATCTGTACCATTCCTCCCTCTGTGTAGCAAAGTTCATCAAATAATAATGAAAATAATCTACCACAGTCAGGTTTGGGCTTTGAAGCAAAGCCAGCCTTTGAGTTGAGACTAGGAGCGCGGCACTTGCGAGTTACACACAATTCTGAAATCTGAGCCCACCAGAGGAAATTTCTTTTAAAGCAGTTATCTATGAAGATACGGAAGTATCTGTGCTTTTGTATACAGAAGATAAAGCTCAGTATAAGATGTATTTGATTAGATAAAAATATTATTGGACTTTGAGAAAAATGTCTGCTTTCTTTCAAGCAGCATTCTTTTTTTTTTTTAATTTTTTAAATGTTTATTCATTTTTGAGACAGAGAGAGACAGAGCATGAGTGGGGGAGGGGCAGAGAGAGAGGGAGACAGAATCCAAAGCAGGCTCCTGGCTCTGAGCTGTCAGCACAGAGCCAGGCGCGGGGCTCGAACTCAGACTGCGAGATCATGACCTGAGCCGAAGTCGGATGCTCAACCAACTGAGGCACCCAGGCGCCCCTCAAGCAGCATTCTTATATTAGGCACATTATTACCTTTCCATAATTCAGACACCAGGAATAGAGCCATTTTATATATTTTGGCACAGAGTATTAATATAATTACTGCTGCTGTAAATGTCTCTAATCTATATTAGCTGTAATATATTTCTATTCATTTTGGAAACCTCTCATTAAAAAAATTTAACTTCATTTCATAAAGCAAAATAACAAATTTCTGCTAAAGAGGACCAATATATTCTTTAAAGACTGTGATCATTAGAGCAAAAGAGAAACTCTTTGTTCTGTCTGCTAGCCACACCCTGTACGGTCACTAAAATCAGTTGTTAAAGTTTTTCCTTGTGGGTTTCACATCATAGACAAATCTTTTTGTCACATTGCCCAGTGGTGGTTTGTACATGAGGGGGAAGCATTTCCTGACCTCAACGGGCTTATAACAAGATCCAGGAATTGTCCAGGAAAACAAAATTGGACGATGTAACTTACCAAAAAGACAACGCATCGAAACTCAGTCTCAGAGATTCATATGTGATATTGTACCTGCTGATGATGCTTGTATACTTCAGCTTCTGACACTGACTCGCCTGCAGCTGTTCTGTGCTTTTCTCTTCAGGATTCGAAGCGACAGAGACCACAGAAGCAATTCTCCACGTTCTGGATTCTCCCTATGCCCGCTAACAGATACACTTCTTTCCTGCAGCTCTCAGAGTTAACATTTCCAGGTAAGTGTACAAAGGTATAATTAATTAAATGAAAATTAAATATTCAATTCTCATGCCACTAAACTCAAATAATTAACTGAAAGACAAGTTCTAGTGTCTGGCAACTTTAAAGGAAAACTCTCTTTACTTGGTCTTGGATAAAGCAGGTACTGGAACAAAACTCTAAAAAACTCAAGTGGTCAAAGAATTACGGTGTCATTTCGCTGTGCCATCATGATCAAAAACTGTTCCAATGACAAATTTAAAAACGAAGTCAGATACACCCAAAAAGTTTTAGGCAGGTAGGAGTTAATTTGCTAAGATATCTAAAGGAAAAAAAAAAATTCAACTGCTTACTCAAAACAGAAAACATGTTTAAAACCAAAATGTCAAAAAATGCTTTCCTCCTCTTTTTTTTTTAGAGAGAAAGAGAAAATGAGAGAGCGAGCACGCTCAAGTGAGCGGGATAGTGGCAGAGGGAGAGGGAGGCTTCTCGCGGGCTCCATCCCAGAACCGTGAGGTCATGACCTGAGCCAAAATCCAGAGTCCATGCTCAACCCACTGAGCCACCCAGGCGCCCCTATATGGAGGTTTTAAAATGTAATTTCACTCTGGTAGTTTTCTGTTACGGTGTAACAAATTACCTTCAACTTGATGGCTGAAAACAACAGCCATTTATTACCCCACGACCCTGTGGTCAGGAGTCTAGGGAGGCCCCGCTGGGCCTGGCTCAGGGTCTCACAAGGCTGAGATGGAGATTCCTGGCAGGCTGGGCTCTTCTCCAAAGGCTCTGGGGAGGAATCCCCTTCTGAGCTCTTTCAAGTTGTTGGCAGAAGGTAGGATCTTGCAATTGTAGGAGTGAAGTACTGTTTCCTTTTTGGCTATCAACTGGGGAGAGGCTGCCCTCAGCTCAGAACCGCCTGCATTCCTTCCCTGTGATCTCCTCCATCTTCACAGGAAAGCCACAACTGCACAGGAATGCCTTCTCATACGTCCTATCTCCTCGACTGCCCTCTGCCATCACCCAAAGGAAGCCCTCTTAGGGTTAGGTCAGGTTCGCTCGGATAACCAGAATAATCTCCCTATTTTGAGGTCAACTGTGATACAGAACATAACTTAATCACAGACATCAGATCTCATCATATTCACAGGTTCCCAGGATTAAGGTGGGACATCTGTAGGGGGGCCATTTAAACAGGCTTGCCTACCAAAAAAATTAAGGTAAACAAAACAAAATACCAAAGCCAAATGATTTTGTGAACTTGTCCAAACGCGAAACAAATATATTCCAAATTCCTCGCACTTGGGTAAGTAATATACGCATATGGTATAAAACAGAAAGACACAAAATATAGGTAGAAAAAAGTTAAGATTTGCTTCCAATTCTGTCCCTTGGTCCTAGCTCCATTCCCTAGGACTAACGACTGCCTGCGAGTTTTTGTCTCTTCTCAGAGATATCCACACTTACTAAAGCACATACATTTGGGAAGATTGTCATTATATGTTCCTGAGAAACTGATACCAGTCCCCTGTTAAATCACCTGGGCCTCACTCAGGCTTTCTGGAAGAGAAATAATATCCAAGTTATTCTGCGATAGTTTAGATTTTCTAATTATCTGAGATGAGTATTGATCATTTCCTTTTTCCTTGAAAAATCATCCTTTCTTGCCGGTTCTCAAATTAATTTGTGCAGGATTGAGCAAAATAGTTTATGATTCTCTACTTCTTTTCTGTTTCTACCATTTCCCCATGCTTATTTCTCATCCATGCTATCTTCCCCACCCACTGTCTAATTTTATTAGGTTAGCTTGAGATTTACTTATTTATTTTCAAGAACTAGCTCTTTTATTGATTAGTCTGATCCATTTTCCTTTTTCCAGTTCATTAACTTCTATCTTTATTCCTACCTTCTGCTGTTTAAGGTTTGTTTTGTTGATCATTTCTCTAACTTCTTGAGTTAGATATTTAGTTATTTTCTTCCTTTCTTTTAGTAAGAGAGGTGCGTCTGAATTCTGCTTTCACTCTGTCCCATGGGTTCCGACCTGAAGTGTTTGCATTGTACTTTTTCCCCCTAGATTTTCCATAACCTCCTTGGTTTTCTCTGTGATCCAAGAGTTGTTTAAATAAAAAATTTTAAATGTTCAAATGATAAATTAGAATGTTCTTAATTTTTACTTTTATTGCAATAAGATAGAGACTGCTATATGCTATCCTTTTCCTTTTGAAATTCATACAATTTCCTTTATGATCTCTTTTTGTGAATGTTTTATTCAGCATTTAAAAAGGTCCGTTTTTACCTTTCAAAACACAAAGTGACAAACCAATATTTGCTTTATATTATTTTTATTTGGGTTTTCTTTTTCCTATCTCTTGCCTACCTGATCTCTTGCACTAAGAGAAGTGAATTAATATTTTCCTACCATAATCATGTAACTATTTCTCTTCATATTTCCTGTAGTTTTTCCCTATAGATGGGAGTAGTATATTGCTATTATGAATCATCCTTCTTTGCCTTATTTAAAGCTTTTTCCTCCAAATCCAATCATGTCTGATATTAAAGATGCAATCTTACTTTACTGTTTGTGTTTTTCTGGTAAGCTTTTGCCCGTGTTTTCAATCTTGTCTGTGTGATTCTCCATTCAGCCCATTACCCTGCTTCCTCTTTCTGCCTCATCAGGGCCAAGGAAGCTCTCGCCGCCAGCCCACGCCCCGGCTCCCGTTAGTCTAAACCGGGCATTATTGGTTTGTCTGAGATGTGCAGCTGGGGATATCTCTCTTCAGCTGGCTTTGTCTGTTCCTCATTGCACACTGGTTTGGGGTTGCACGTCTCCTAGTTTCTTTAAGGAAGGGGCTGATGTCTCTTCTCTTTGTTCTCCTAGTGCAGTTGCGTGCTGTGTGAGAGAGAAGGAAGATAATGCCAGATATGCTCTGCCATTGTACAACTAGAATCTAGAGTTTGTTTTTTGCCGGTTCTCCTCCACTACCCATTCCTTACATCATGCTCTCTGGCCGAAGGCTACACTGTACTGTGTGCTGCAGATGTTCTAGATAAGAGTGTGTTCTGGTCCTTCGTACCCTGAATGAGGAAGGCAGCTTCTTATCTGGCTCTTTGAAATTTGTTCATGTAGTTTCTAGACTATTTTGCACTGTCCCTATCTACCTCCCCCAGAAGCTTCTGGAAATCCTACTCTTGTCTCTGATTCACTCTTCTTCTTTATTCTCTCTTCGGTTCACAGTTTGGTCTGCCTACAAGTACATTTTTACCAGCCAGTTCAAAGCTGATACTAAACAAGACAAACCAACGTGAACAGTTTAGTGCTCCACCAACTGTGTGCAAAGCCCCCTCCTGGGCACTGGCGAGGCACGCCAAGAAGAATGCCTCAGGAGCTCATAATTTAGCAGGGAGAAAAGAAAAAAAGTATTGTTCCTATGTTTTTTGCTAAACGCACATTTCCACGTAGTCTCCTGCAAGGTCATGTTATGTCATCAGCATTTTCCATCTTTCTCTGGGCCCTCCCCGTACCCCGTCAACATTCTTAAACAATTAGAGGTAAACTGCTTTTCCTGTTCTAAGTCTGTACACTCTTGTCGTGGGCAGAACACTGCTATTGTTCACCAGCCCTCGCCTAGGTTGCAACGGCCAAAACAGTAAGAGTTGAACTAGCGCAGTTGGGTAAATTGGGGTCCCTTGGCTACCAACAAGGGAGACTGACTCAGGTTATCTCCAGTAACTGTGAGGTTGTGTCGTGAGAGAGGAGTATCAGAGGGGGCGTTATCATAGGCTGCACGTGAAAATAAGGAACGAGGTATGCCGTGCGGCCGGGCCTCGTGGCGATGCATGGAAAGCAGCTTACCCAAGCCCCCTGCAAAGTATAGGAACACAGACTGAGAATTTCAAGTCGTGATTTCAAGCTGTCCAGGATTAGACAGCGGTGTAGAAATTTGGTTAGTTCCCTATGCCTTTGGCAGTGCTAATCTGGTGATCAGCCTCTTCCCCTGCAGGCATGAAGGAAAAATCTCTGCAGGCCCACGCACACACTTTTTGAAAATTTCATGACTTAGCTTTTACTTATTTATCACTTTTGCTTCCTCGTGGCTTCTACTGACTCATCTTTGTCTACCTTTTTTTTCTGGCTAAGTATTTGACTTCTGTTCCTATCAAATAATTCTCTCTACCTCAAATTTAAGATTTCCCCAAAGAGAGGATCTGGTCAGTCCATTAGATCACCATGAGTTAGATATAAAGCACTTGTGCCAGGTCATTTAATGGGTCAGACTCCAAAAAGCCGGACTGCTTTCGGTCAAATGCAGAGGGCAAGGTCAAGCACAGGACCAGGGCCACCTAGAGCTCTGCCTTGGGTCCATATCCTCGGGAAGGTAAGATATAGGCAGGATCCCTTAGGGAAAAAAGGCCTGTCGATATACAGATATTTCTAGATTTGGCCTGACTAGTACAGTGGTTAAGCTTCCCTCAGTTCTGATTACCAACATCATGCATTTCACCCTAGGTTTTCTCTGATTTCCAAGAAGGATTAGTTGTGTAAAACAGATACTTTATCACATTTCAAGCTTTTCCTATATATTTAAATGAGATCACTATCAAGATACAAGTCCATATGCTATACCACCAAAGGCAAATTTAATCTAGCCAGCTAGAAATTCCTTGGAAAGAGTTTTATCAAATAGCACCTACTGCTAGTTTTCCAAGGGGTCAAAGCGATTGATAAACCTACTTCTATGAAGGAACCATCCATTCACTGTGGCTAGGCAATAGTGTACCTAGAAGAAATCGGGGCTTACTTACAATAACGTTTCTGCTGCCTAAGATCACACAGACAAAAAGCTTTTTTAACTTCACCCAGGACAATTTAGAACTGAATTTCACTTTGCTTATCACAATCCCCGTGAGAATAAGTTTTACTATCATCTTAGAGACTGGAAAAGAAAACAACTGCAGAAGCCAACAATGCCACATTTTAGGTTAGAAGCAGAGTGGATTCAGAGAAAACTGCTATGGCTTTAGAATTTCAGCGCGGCGCAGCTGTCAACATCAGTCTGGCCGAGCACCTGAACCGAGACAACACACGCCTGATGAGGTGCGGACATCTGCTGGCCCAAGCCTAGCCATATGCCTCTGGATCAAAGGGGGGGCAGTCATCCACGGGGCCGAGCATATTGCTTTAAAGCTCCTGTGGGGGAAGGGGGAGGGGCAACCACGTGCCCAATCTGTCCCTGTGTGTGTGCTATTTGCCCAATTTTTGCAAAATTATAAACTCCACCCGTCATAAGAATAATCTAATGGTTTTGTTGAGAGTACTCAACTGAAGAGATCATCAAACAGAGGGATACAAATTTACATAAATTCCTTACACAACAAACATTATCGTAATGAGGTTTTCCGTTAAAAAATACTTTCGATGGCCAGATAATGACCTATATCTTAAAGGTACACTGCTGATGTGGATAAAAAGAAATAACGCAGAAACTGCACACTACAAGGAGCATTGTTCGCGTCAGTCAGACACACGCCATGCTACTTCTGGCAGTCATCTGGTTCTCGACCAAGAAGTTACTAGGCACTTACGACACTGATGTGCCAGAAAGGACACTGGACATGCAGCACAGGGAAGTGAATTTACCTTCTACCCTCCCTCAAGGGAAGGAATCGTGAAGGTCTGGCAAGGCAGACAGACTGAGAAATAAGTAATAAGAAAACAACATACGAGTAGCTCTCACTGGTGAGTCTACTGGCCGAAGATTCCGAGGGGCAGGTTCTGATTTCGACGTGTCCTATCAGAGACGGACACATCTTCTGACACATTGTACATGTCTCCCAAAAGTGTTTACCATGAGAGATCTTCTGACATCTATGATCGGATCCATAAAAAAGAGCAGCTATTTCTCTATTTTAATGTTATGGCTATTTTGCATCTTGGGGTGTTAACTTTGATGATTTGTGAACGTTAAATTAGGCAAGAAGAGAATGGTGACCAGGGTCTTCACCAACTCTGCTTTGCAAGGAGGATGCCATTAGCAGGTGGAAAAAAGCAGCTTGCAGGAGTGTGAATCTTTGAAATGAATGACTGGGCCAGGCAGAGGGGGAGCGATGGTTATTTTAGAAGAGGAAACAATTATATCCTTCAAATCCTTTCTCCTACCTCAAGCATCTTTAACCTCCTCACTCCTTTACAAACCTCCTAACGTTCTGATCTACTCAAATTACCTGGTCACTTATGGCAGCAAACATACATGGAAGAAAAACAGGAAAAGAAATGAATAGGAGTGAAATTAGGTCCTTGGTGTTACCTTGAAAGAAAATTAACACCTTTTAATGCGATGTGAGCCGCTGAAAAAGTTAAATCACAGAATCCTGATGATTTAAAAGAACAATTATTTTTTTTAAATTTATTTATTTTGAGAGAGAGAGAATGTGAGCTGGAGACAGGGAGAGATAGGAGGAGGGAGGGAATCCCAAGCAGGTTCCACACGGTCAGCACAGAGCCTGTGAGGTCATGCCCTGAGTCCAAACCAAGAGTCAGATGCTTAACCAACTGAGCCACCCAGGTGCCCCCAGAAGTTTATTTTTTGATCATGCAAAGTTTAGGTAGCAGGAGGGTGGGGCTGGGGCCTCTGAAGTATGTAATCATTTAGGAACTCTGACTGATGGAGATTTTATCATCTTCAACATGCAGTTTCCACGGTCCCTTCGGGTGCCAATATCCGGCTGGCACAAGGGGTAGAGGGAGCACGTGAAGGCTCTACGGGAGGTGTCTTTTAAGCAGACAGACCAAAGGAAGGAATGCACGTCACTTTCACTCTCCTTCCTTTGTCCAGACACAGTCACACAGCTACATCTAACTGCAGACGAGGCTAGGAAATACCGTCCGAGCTGTCTTAGCAGAAAAAGGAAAACAGCTTTGGTGAACAACTGGCCAATCGCTGCCACAGCATCTTTCCCAGATTAGTATATTTCATCTGCAAATATACCCAGCTCTTGCATCCAAGGGATGTGAATGTAACCGGTGGATTTATTACAGTGAAATTCTACTACTTAACAAGTTTGTCTGGCAGTGAAACTATAAAATGAATTGCCTATAAAAGGTAAATTGTCATTACACTTACGCACTGGCTTCTTCAAATGTGAGTTCAACGACACAAAGATATTTTTTATTGAGGCACCTGGGTGGCTCAGTCAGTTTGCATCCAACTTCGGCTCAGTTCAAGATCTCGTGGTTTGTGGGTTCGAGCCCTGCGTCGGGCTCCACACTTTCTGCCCCTCCTCCACTTGCTTGCATGCTCTCTCTCTTTCAAAATAAACTTTATAAAAATTTTATATATTTACTTATCTATTTTACATAGATAAATGTAAATATTTATGAATAAATAAATATTTTAAAATCTCTTCATTTACATTATATCAAATAGTAGCACTGTCTCTACTTGGATTTCTTGTCACACTTAATAATTCCAAAGCCCGACATTTCTAAAACCGAATGTGTTGTCTTCTCTTCCATATCTCCTCCTGACTTCGTCATCTTAGAAAAAGACCTCTGGACAAACAATTATTCAAGCCAGATCCTAGGGAAGAGCCCAATATATCTTACTCTCAAATCCCCATCCAATGTAACAGCTGAGGTTTTAAAACAAATTTTTTTAACGTTTATTTACTTTTGAAAGAGAGAGAGAGAGAGAGGACGAGTAAGGGAGGGACAGAAAGAGAGGGAGACACAGAATCCAAAGCAGGCTCCAGGCTCTGAGCAGCCAGCACAGAGCCCGCCATGGGGCTCAAACCCACAAATCGTGAGATCATGACCTGAAGTCGGACACTTAACCGACTGAGCCACCCAGGCACCCCTATCGGCAGGGTTTACTTTCAAAGTATATCTTGGATTCGTTACTTTATTCCAATTTCCCCTAATCCAAGCCGATCCACTTTTCGCCTGGATTACTGCTGGGGCTTTAGCTCCACCCCTACTTGTAGAGTAGCTCCCTACTTTCACATTTTCCCAGTCCCTTCTTTCTCACGTAAGTCAGATACTCTTGAAAATCCTTCAAAAGATTTGCATTGTACTCCGGTTAAATTCCGAAATCCCAGCCAAAGGCTGTGAGGCCCCGCAAGAGTCTGGTCCCTGGCTTCATCTCCAGCCTCACGTGCCAGCACTGATTTTGCCCAATCTGCACCAGCCTTTCGGTTCCTGAAAAAGGGCAAATGCTTTTCTGTGTAAGGGCCTTATCACACAGTATTTCCTCTGCCCAGAAAAAAATTGTTTTAAGCCATAATACATATTTTCCTTTTACCATGAAATATATTTTCATATAAAAGACTGTAACTGATACTTATGACTCCCACTTACTCAAGCACCAAGGCTAAGAGAGGCAATTATGCTAACTGTTTTACTCTGGCAAGAAGAGGTATATGGAGGGGACGGGGTTTTCCCTACTTCACTTATTGACAGAGAAGCCGTTTTCTTTGCCTTCTGCGTGAGGCCTGTTAAAACCCAGGATCGAGGCTGCCAGGGATCGACAAACGTCTAAAGAACAAACTACGGGTTTCGAATTTGCTATCTCAGGATTCAGGTTTTTACATCATTTCTGGCTTCTAAATTTTTTTTTTTTTTTTTTTACTTTCCCACTAACTCAGCCACACATTTAAAAATATATTTTCATTACTGTATCCAGAAGTTTCAGATGTTCTGTACTAGAAGGGCTTATACTGACATCTGGCCCACCATTCTGCCAGAAATGAAAGACCTTGGATGGCATCCTTACCAATCCTCTTCGGCCAGCAGGGTCCTATTTATCTTTCACAGTTTCGGCTTCAAATGTCACTCTGAAAAGTCCTCCCCAGTCTAAATTAGTTTCGTCTTTCTCTTGTAACAAACTTTTCTTTCCCTCTGTAACCTTAATAACAATTTTAATTATTTATTATTTTTGTGTTCTCTGTCCTTTCTATTATCCTATAAACACCAGAAGGATAGGAATCCTGTCTGAAGTGATTCTTACTGAATAGAATGCCTAGTGGGGTACTAGGACACAGTAGGTGCACAAGAAACTCTAGATGCTTATTAAGCAAAAGAATGAACAGATACAATGTAATGTAATCCAATTGAGTCAGAATGTCTTAAATCTCTTAAGTGACTGATAAATACTGGCAATATTAAACAACTGATAATTACTGACTGCCTTCAAAAACTACGCAGTGTAGGACAAGTTCAAGACAAACAATAGTGGGAAGAAGAGAGGTAGTAAGGCATAGACTCTGGAACCAGGCTGCCTGGTGGGTTTCGGCTCGGCCCCTTATGAGTCAAGTGGCCCTTAGTAGAGACTTAAACATTTTGTGCCAGTTTTCTGATCTGTACAGTCAGGTCAGCAAGGGTGTTTCATGATGTCAAAATAATGATTAAATGGTAAACATGCCAGGCATCTATGGGAGCAAGATATAACTGTTGTGGCTATTATTGTTACGAATTTAATATTAACCAGTGGTGCCTTCAGACAAAAATGGCAAGTTACACAGGACCGGAAGGGAGAAATATATAGGAACAGCAGGCTGTAGAAAGGCGCTTGGGTTGCAGACGTACCAGCAAGAGGCAGGAGCGCACAGAGACGGCCATGAGGGAGGCAGGGAGGAGCTGGCCGCATGGGTGCCTGGTGCCAGCACACGCACACACACATCCACACACACGCACACACACGACTGACACCGACCGCGGTTAGGAGAGAGCCTGGGGGGGGCCTGCCACGGCGGTTTGCAACCTGCGCATAGCACTTAGTTCACTCAATCCATCACCAGCTCTCTGTGGGGAGGATGTCTTTGGATCTGACTTCGGGCTCAGTTCATCAAAAATACCTGCAAACATCAGCCAAACAGGCAGGATTAAGTTCTGCTCCTTCTGACAGCGGCGCGATCTCTGGGCCTTACGGGCAAATTCCGTCTAATGCAGCAGTTTTCCTGACAAATGAAATACTCTGCTCATGGATCCTGGTTTTCAAAAAACAAAATCCTGGATCCTTCCCGTGCTTTTGGTCTTCCTTCCCTTTTTCAACTGCATTTTCCTCTGAACACTGAGAACCGTTACATAATATCCGCTTTTGCCTCCATTCCCCACGCCCCAGGTCCTGCATCCGTCTGAAATCGAGTGGTTAGAGTTTGGATCTTGTGATACTGCACTGACTATAGGTCTGATTATTTTATAAGACGGTTTTCTTACCCTTTTCTTTAGGTATAAAACTAGTTCTTTTCAGTCATCCTGAGACCATCTGTCCACGGCCTTCCATGAAAAATGTACATTAAAATGAGTTTAGCTGCATCGCCCATTTATTAAGATTCTAAAGTTGATCTGTTGGGATAAAATGACCCCAGCTGAACCTCTGAGATGAAGTAAAACAAACACACATTAACTAGGTCCAAGGAGCTTACTGCCTATTTTTTCTCCTAGAAGTTTTAAGGTTTCAGGTCTTATGTTCAAGCCATCAATCCATTTTTAGTTAATTCTGTGTGTAGTGCAAGGCGGTGGTAGAGTTTCATTCCTTTCCATGTGGTTCTCCAGTCCTCTCATCACCATTTACTGAAAAGACTGTCCTCTGTCCTTTCTTGTAGTTTTCAATATACGGGTCTTTCACCTCGTTGGTTAAATTCATTCCAGGGTATTTTACTCTTTGTGATGAAACTGTAAGTGGGATTGTTTTCTTAATTTCTCTTTCTGATAGTTTATTATTAATTTTTTTTTTAAATTTTTTTAATGTTTGTTTATTTTTTGAGACAGAGAGAGACAGAGCATGATGGGGAAAGGGCAGAGAGAGAGGGAGACACAGAATTCGAAGCAGGCTCCAGGCTCTGAGCTATCAGCACAGAGCCCAACGCGGGGCTGGAACTCACAGACCTCGAGATCATGACCTGAGCCGAAGTTGGACGCTCAACCGACTGAGCCACCCAGGCGTCCCTATTATTAATGTTTTGAAGCACAACAGATTTTTGTGTATTGATTTTTTTCCTGCAACTTAACTAAATTTATTTGTTTTAACAGTTTTGATGCATATTTAAGTTTTTCTCTATACAATGTCATGTCACCTAGAAACAGTTCCTGCAACTTAACTAAATTTATTTGTTTTAACAGTTTTGATGCATATTTAAGATTTTCTCTATACAATGTCATGTCACCTAGAAACAGAAACAGAAATTCTTCCTTTCCAGTTAGGATGCCTCTCATTTCTTTTTCTTGTCTAATGGCTCTGGCTAAGACTCCTTTTTCTGTTTGTTTGCTTGCTTATTTTTGAGAGAGAGCGCCTCCATGTGCCTGCGGGTGCACATGAGCTGGGGAGGGGTAGAGAGCAAGATAGGGAAAGAGGATCTGAAGTGAGCTCTGCACTGACAGCAGAGAGCCCAATCCAAGACTCGAACTCAAAACAGGAAGATCATGATCTAAGCCAAAATTGGACACTTAACCAACTGAGCCACCCAGGCGCCCCTCTGGCTAAGACTTCTAATACTACACTGAATAAAAGTGGCAAGAATGGGCATCCTTGTTTGGTTTCTGATTTTAGAAGAAATGCTTTCATTGAAAATAAACTATTATAATAAAAAATAAAAAAATAAAAAAATAAAAATAAATTAAAAAAAAAGAAGAAATGCTTTCAGCCAGATGCCATTGAGTACACTACATTGTAGAACACTTAAAAACTTTTAAGTTTCCTCTGAACTCTGGAAACCCAATTCTCTGCTGAATGATAAAATCAGTATCACAAGATGGATTTTCTTTGTAATCAGAGTATCTCTACTCAAATTTTATTAACAGCGCATAAGCAACTCTTGCTTCTGCTATCAGGGAACCTAAACTAATGCTGGCTTGATTAATCACTTAGTTTCATTGTGAAAAATAATTAAATGAAAATGCAGTATCAGCTAATAAAAAATTTAATTGAAAATAAAGTATCAGTTTGTAATAAAAATTGTATAAAAGGGTATTATCGAATAAAAATTATTAATAAATGTAGGTATATATTATCAAAATGGCAAGGAAGTATCCTTTCCACCCATGTTCTCAGAAACGAAGTTAATTTATAAACATATATATATATATATATATATATATATATGCTTAAATATTAATTTACCAAGTATCTGTGTGGTAGATTGTTATGGGAATGGCTCCTATTCAATCATGTTTCCTGGTAGCCATTTCCCATGTGCATTCCCTTTTAACATTGACTCGCCATGTGATTTGCTTTGGCTAACATGACCTGATAACTGTGACACAAGCAGAGGTTTGATGTGTGCCTGTGCACTGGTCTTGCCTTTTGGAAACCTGGGACCATACTACTGTGAAGAAGCTCACAGTAAGAAAACAGGTGGAAAGAGAGATCCCATCCAGAGCCGTCCCACCTGCTGAGTACCACCGCATAAATGAATCCAGAGACAGAAGCAGAAGAACCACCCAGCCGATTCTCAGAATCATGAGAAATATTGTTGATATAGACCAGCAAGTTTTGGGACTATCTGTCATGCAGCAACAGACAAATGAGACAGTGTGCAAGCATAAATATGCAGATACACTATTAACATTCCTTGAATTTAGTTTATGAATAAAATATAATTGATAATTATGAAATATATGAAGAAAATATAAAATATGATTTTAATTTCATACATAAATAAGGAACAGACTAGTTTGTCATTTGAGACCTATATTAGCAGTCTTGATCACAAACTCTAATTTGATGTTTTTCTTGTTTAAAAAGGCTGTGGCATATACATCTCAGCCTCAGTTCTTTCAACACAGTTATTTTTATTATAGACAACCAACAAGTCAATGCAAATGAGACTAGATGAAACTTGAAAAGACTTTTAGAAAAGTCGAAACTTTTTGAAGTAGTCGAAAACTCATTGAATAATGATCTGAAAAATCTAGTAGTTGAAGAAATGCGAGGGCACCTGGTTATTACCAGAGCATCGAAGAAGAAAGCTGACCTTCCATCCAAGTCTTAAAGGTCTGTAAAGGTGGAAAACTCACAAAGTCATATTTCATGACCCCGTAGTACATAAAATGTGATAGATGCCTTTCTTAAAGCAAAGTTCAGATAAAAAAAATCACACAGCTATTTCACGTTTCAGTAGAAAGAAACCTGGAAGGGGCGCCTGGGTGGCTGAGTCGGTTAAGCATCTGACTCCTGACTTCGGCTCCAGTCATGACCTCGGGGTTGTGAGATCGAGCCCTGCGTCCAGGCTCCACACTGAGCGTGGAGACGGCTTAGGATTCTTTTTCTTTCCCTCTCCCTCTGCCCCTCCCTCACTCTCAGTCTCTCTCTAAAAACAAATGAAAACAAAACAAAAACCCTGGAATACTATTCAACGTAATACCTGAGAATTTTTCTATTTATTTCCAGCAGTACTTTCAAAAAGGATTTAAAGCTCAATATTCTTCATCTTAAATGGGCAGGATTTGTTAACTAAATAAATATTTAATGAATGACTCTAATTCAGCCACTATGTGAGGCATTGGATGAGGCACAAGGCATGCAGAGAAGAGTAAGGTAAGAGTCAAAGCCTTGAAGAACTCATAATAAGAGAAAATGACTCAAAATATATATAGTAATGGGGTGCCTATATGGCTCAGTTGGTTGAGTGTCTGACTACTGCTTTTGGCTCAGGTCATGGTTTCATGGTCATGGGATCGAATCCTGAGTCAGGCTCCGGGCCGAGCGTGGAGCCTGCTCGGGATTCTGTCTCCCTCTCTCTTTCTGCCCCTCTCCTCCTCGTGTATGCACATGTGCGCACACACACTTTCTTTCTCTCTCGAAATAAATAAACATTAAAAAAAGAAAATATAGTAATAATGGCTAATATTTTTTGTATACTAATTACACACAGCATCATGCTAAATTTCGTACACAGTTGACCCTTGGACAATGTGGAGGGTTAGAGGCACTGACCCCCCACATAGTCAAAAAGTCATGTGTAACTTTTGACTCTCCCCAGACTGAACTACTAGTAATCTGCAGGTGACTGGAAGCCTTAACAATAACATCAACAGTTGATTAATACATATTTTTATGTCACATGTATTCTATACTATATTCTTATAATACAGTAAGCTGGAGTAAAAGACTTATTAAGAAAATCATAAGGAAGAGAAAATACATTTATAGTACTGTATTTGTAGGAAAAAAACATATTCATGTTTAAGTAGACCCATACAGTTCAAATCTGTGTTGCTCAATGGTCAAGTACATATATCATCCCACTTAATGTCCACAGTAATCCTATTATACAGATAATATTACTCTTATTTTACGGAGCAGATAACTGAAGTACAGGGAGTGGAAGCAACTTACTGGAGATCACAGAGGTAATAAATAGAGAAGCCAAGATTTGAACTCCCAACAATGTGGCTTCAGAAAACCACATTCTTCACTACAATTGTGTTGCTCTAGCGCAGGAATTACCAGAGTTAGAATAAATAACCGTCCAGGTTCCCAGGGGAGGTGATGTCTGATCTGGGTCTTAAAGGGTAAACAGGGATTTGCTTGATCCCGTAACTGCAACTGGAATTGATAAATAATTTAGCGGTGAGTCACGCATAAGCTTAACTTTAATAATTCTTACAACATCCTTGTGCCACAGGTATTAGCCTCATTTCATGATGAGAAAACTACTCAAGGAGATTAAGTAAATTTCTCAGGATCACTCAGTCAGTAAGAAGTGGAGTCAGAACTCAACACTAGACTTGTCTGCCTCCGAAGCCCCTGCCTCTTCCAGGCACTCCACAGAGGGAAAGTACTCCGGGCAGAGGGGACAAGATGTGACGAGGCCAGGAAGGGGCATGGCATATTGGTGTGAGAGAAGGGGCTGTCTGCCAAGCCGGGGGTGGGGGTGGGGGCATCCGGCAGGTAACAGGGAGCCAGCAGCGTCCTGGGAAGTGAGGAGTGACGACTCCGGTGGTGGTGAATACAGGGAACCGGAGAAGACAGAAACTAAAGCCCGAGAGGCCAGTTACTCCGAGGCGGCTGCCACAGTCCCGATAAGCCAAGTCAGGGGCTTGAGACTACCAATTCTGAAGGGTCTAAGAAGCTCCTGCCATGCCAGACAATTTTCTCCAGGATTTTCCCCCGGCAAGGCAAGGTCTGCAATCTGACTTCTTAAACAATGGCCGTCTTAAAATTCGGTGAAATGTTTTAGCATAAAAAATTTTATGTAAATGATTTCAGAAAACAAACTAAGTTCCTATGTCCTATGTTGTATTCATAATCTGCTGTTGCTTAAAATAATCCATTTTGTTACAACAGAAGATAAACCTTCTTCTATCACCGGACATCCTGTTAAGACATAACTTACTTGCACAACTCACCGCGTCTTTTTTAGGAAAGGAAGAGAAACAGGGAGGTTGTGGTTTGTATAAGATATGATATAACACAAAGGCGGGACTACAAGGAAGTTAAGGCAGGTAAGATTATACCAGAACCAGACCAGAACAACTCTCCCAGAACCTTGTATAAGGAAAATTAGAACTTCTAACAAGCTAACATGCACGCCAGAGGAAATGCCTTGACAACCACGTGGGCTGATGGAAGTGGAGGGTGGAACTGTGAAGAAAAAGAAAATCTTTTCGATAATCTGAGATTTTACGATAGCATGGGAGAACTTGTCAGAAACTGTCACGCATTCCCAGATGCTGGAGATCAGTGAAGGGTTGCCAAATCAAGATCCGTGTCCAGAAGAGAGTATTTTCAGAGCAAGTGGAGAGAAGCGGACACTTTGCTAATTATGAAAAAGACAGTATTATGAAATGAACTGTATGCCCCCCAAATCCACATGTTGGAGCACTAACTCCCGGCACTGGAATCCTGACAAGAAGAGATTAGAACACACACAATAGACAGAGGGATGACCAGGTGAGGACACAGTGAGAGGGAGGCCGTCTGTAAGACCAGGAGAGAGGTCTCAGAAGAAACCAAAGCTGCCAACACCTCGATCTTGGACTTCCGGCCTCCGGAACTGTGAGAAAGTAAGTTCCTGCAGTTTAAGCCACGCGGTCTGTGGTATTTTACTATGGCTGCCCTGGAAAACTACTACGGACATGAAACTGGGGGCAGACATGAGACCCAGAAAAAAAGTACTGCCTGTTTAGGAACCAACCGAGTAAGGAACTTCAACATGTAGCGAGGGCTAGTGGGAAGCGCGGTGACCTCGAGGGTGAGGGACACTGGAGGATAAGGCTGTGTGTGGAAGAGGGAATGGAACGCGCAGAGACACACTGACAAACGCGCTGAACTGGGTACTGAAGCTTCTAACCTAAATCACTCACCACGAAGTTTTACCACCTCTCCGTGTGATCTGTGCTCCAAGATTTCCTCACATAATAATAATAATAATAATAACAGCAGCATAATAGTAAATAGTGAGTATCTGAAAGAGACCATGTCAACTACATACTGTAGTCATTTGGGTAGGAAGTGGTGCAGGCAGGGAAAAGGTTGGACACTCCAGATGACAGAAATCACTCTCTGTCACAGGTGGTACCAATAAAAAGTCCCCAGGCCAGGGGAATCGACAATGAGAAAGTATTTCCCATTTAATCACAACTATTGGCTATCAGAAGGAATATAATTTTCCCCTCAGCAGTTCATTTGCCTTTAAGTGGAGCTTCAGAAAGGTTGACAACAGTTGGAGACATGTGAATAACACTTCAAAATTTTCACTATCTTTTTTTGGTTGCTATTCTCATTTACGTATTACTTCCACCATTTTAGAAGAATATTTTGCTGGCGGGGGGCGGGGGCGGTGGCAGGGAGGAGAGAAAAAGGCATAACAGTAAAATAAGTAAGTTCTCCAAAGCATTAATGAGGCTCAGTTATTTGCCAGTGAAATGCTAAATGGATCCATGAGTTGGCGAAACAAGAATGTAATAACTAAGTAAATAAAATTTTACCTGATTCTCCCCAGAATAGAGGCACCAGCAGCTGCAACAGCTGTGGTTGGAGGCTTTGGAATACTAAACCCCCACAATCCAATGGTCCAGCCATCTTAACCCAACCATTCGTAAATACTTTCAACATTTACATCTATTTTAATTGCTACCTAAAAACTTAAAATTAAATTATTTTTAGTGAGGAGCAACTAGGACACAGAGGAACACTGTACAGTTTCTTGTCTAAAACAGATCCCCAAACACAAACCGTGAAGCACACTTTAAATATAAGCTTAATATGAATTCAAATTGAAAAAAAAAATCAAAGAAAGGTGGATCTCCATGTAAGTAGTTGTGGGAAAATTATTTATTACCACTGTTTCCAAAGAGTGAATATGGGTTCTAACTTTATTCTCCAACACTTACAAATTGTAACAGATAGAAAGTGATGGGCAAAACACTGCAGAAAGATACATGAAATATGAAAACTTCCATTTAAGAGCATAACCATTAGCTGAGAGTGAATTAGCTGCAGGGGAGAAAAAAAATACTTAAAGCTTGAAGGGAGAGAAACTGGTAGTTGAGATAGCAGTTTTTTTTAATGCTTTTTTTTTTTTTTTTAATTTTATTTTTGAGAGACACAGAGACAGAGCATGAGCAAGGGAGGGGCAGAGAGGGAGGGAGACACAGAGTCTGAAGCAGGCTCCAGGCTCTGAGCCGTCAGCACAGAGCCCGATGCGGGGCTCGAACACACAGACCGTGATATCATGACCTGAGCTGAAGTCAGCCGCTTAACCGACTGAGCCAGCCGGCGCCCCGAGATAGCAGTTTCGAGTGTTCATTTTTGTTGTTAACTCCACGCGGCAAGCTCCGCCTGAGGACAAGGTACCAAGTTGGGAATGCATAAAAGGGTGTAATGCTTTATTCCTATGATTTATTGTTTCTCTTACTAAAAAGAGAGACGCCCATATAAAAATCAATTTTTATATCCATTTATCTTATTTTTCTTTGGTGTAGGACAACCTAATGATTTATATAGATTAGCTCATGATACAATACGCAGGTTCACCCATCAAGTTAATTTAAAAATATCTACACGGCTTTCTCCTTAGTAAACTGCAAGAAAATGAGTGGCAGACACAGGGGTCATGGTAGAAGTAAATAAGGGACAAACGCATTCCTGCTGACTAGGAACAGACAGGAAAGCTGGGTTTTCTAAACATGGAGGGTGCCTGGCGTCCGGGCATCTGAGCTTTGGCCCATTTTCCCCACCTGCCATCAAGTGTTTGTCCAACATTTACACGTTCCCTGCTCATTCCCACAGTACACAATTGTGAGAAGCAAGATCGAACTGCATTAACTCCTGTTTTGGGGAAAAACAAAACAATGCCCCCAATCTGAGGCACACTGAAGACTATGAACGTTAATAGAAGCCTCAAAGGGAAAAAGAGGTAAATGTTTTGATACAGAAACTGCCTTGTTATCAATCTGTTACTTATCACACTTCTGTATCCGATAACAGAACACTTCTCCGGCAGAAGATCACGATCCTTTAAGCCAAATATTCCCAACTGTGGTTGTCATTGCGGAGGTCTTTATAGGAAAAGAACACCGGATGTGGTTCCATCAAAAACGAACCCTTTCCACGGTGCGCATAAGGGCACACATTTTAGATCCATGAAGCTGACAGAAGCTTCTGTGGGGCCTCATTGCTAATTCAGAGAAAGCATTTGTTGGGGAGATTATATTCTTGTTTACACACAGCAATAACATCTAGAAATAAACAGCAAATACTATGAAGAAATTAGAGGTAAATTGCTTTTAATACAAATGTTCTTAACGCTTTTGTTCTAGGGTGAAAGTTTTTTTTCAAACAGTTAAATTAAAATTCATGGTTACAAATATGGAGGTCTGGGGCTCCTGGGTGGCTCAGTTGGTTAAGCGGCCGACTTCAGCTCAGGTCATGATCTTACAGTCTGTGAGTTCGAGCCCTGCACCGGGTTCTGTACTGATGGCTCAGAGCCTGGAGCCTGCTTCGGATTCTGTGTCTGCCTCTCTCTCTGCCCTTCCCCTGCTCACGCTCTGAATCTCTGTCTCTCAAAAATAAATAAACGTTAAAAAAAAAGTTAAAAAAATATGGAGGTCTTACAGGGGGAAAATATTAAATTTCTAGATAAACAAATTTACCATATCCATTAAAAACATAATTTGTGGGAGGCAAGATCAAATTCTATCAATGCACTCTGGGAGAGGAGATCATTGTCCATCTCAGTAGAGAGGTAAGGGAGCTGGAGCAGAGCTTAGAATTTTCTGAGGCAAGTAGTTACCACGGTAACATCTTGTCATTGGTGGCTACCTCTCCCGCATGAGGCAGGAAGACGATTTTGGTGTGTGACGAAGACGGCAGGGCAGAACCACCATGGGCCCTCCTCACCTCCCCTGCTCCTGTGGCCTCTGCCATCCCTGTCCACTTCTCCCCAAAGCCTCTCAGATGTCTATGATCACAGGAAGGCGGGAGAGATGGCAGCACTGTTGCTAAGAAGGAGAGGAACAGATCAGAGGAGCCGGCCACAGATGGCGAAATAGCAATCGGCGTGCTTCTGCTGCCGCTGATTAACCTGAGCTAACAACTGAAAATTTTAAGTACAAATCAGTGTCATCTTCCAGTGTCGCTAAACTGTCTTTCAAATGTAAGAGTTTGGGGAGAAAAGTTGCTTTTATCTTGGGCAACCACCACCAAGTCATTTAATGTCCTCCTCCACCATTCTCCTTAGTCATGGATCTCAACAATTCTTTACGGATTTCAACAATTCTTTGCAGCTCTCCCTCACCTCCTTTTCTTGCAGTCCCCATTGGTCGTCACTTTCTTTTCTACTGGTTAGACTCCATTTTCCATCATGTCAACCACTCTCTGGCTGCAACCTTCCTCTCTCTGAACCTGTGGTGTGCAAGTTTCATCAACTACCAGTTCCTGAGAAGCAAGTGTCAACACTCAGAAGTTGTCTGAGCCAGTTCTTAAGTCATCGGTACCTTGATATTGGCCATGGTGGGAGTACTTACATCACGGAAACTGGCACAAGGGACAAATCAGGGATTGCCCTTTTCATCCCTCTCATTCCCCCAAGATCTGGTCTTCGTTGCCCTGGGCCCACTGTCCTTCTTTTGCCTCATGCTGGCCAACCTCAACTCTGGGTCAAAATAACTGGTCTCTTCATGAACACATTTGGGCTGCTGAGTGTTGCTAGAGAAGCTCACAAAACACTGCAGGTTTCTGTCACTATGAATTCATGATCTGCAATAATACCCCAGTAATCTTGAGTTTTCCCACTTAAGTTCTTTCAGTCTCTGCAAAGTCTGTTCTAAAAACTTCTCTATGTTCTCTGAAACCTCTTAGTCTACTACATAGTCCCTTCATTCTAGAATCTGCTTAACTGAAATAACAGAAACCTTCAAATGAAATACTCTCAGTTTCCCCATCAAACTGTAAATTCTCTTTATCCCCAGCGATTCCCTGCTCATTCCCTTGAATGGAAGAAAAGACCATTCTTTTTTAATCTAGGCCCTTACTCACCTCCTTGGAGTCCTGTCTCTGTTGATATTTTCCCCTCTCTTTACTGAGTTTTCAACTTTTCACTTTCTGTGGGCCTTTCCTTCTTATTTAAAGATGGAGTGGTCTGGCCCCTACATATCAATCCCCATGATTCTCTGAGCTATAGTCACAATGGACTTCTCCCCATTTCTTAACCATACTTTACTCCTTCCTACCTCACAGTGTTTGTATGTACTGTTCCCGCAGTCTGGAATGCCTTAGAATCTCAGTTAAAGAAACTTTTCCCTAAACTGTTGGTTGAGTCAGTCAGATTCCTTTGCTCCTTCTCCTCATATAGCTTCATTACATCCCACATGAGCCTTTATCTCACTTTGCAATTACGCATTTACTAAGGTGACTATCTAATATTTCCACACGATAGTGTAAACCCCATGATTTCAGGAAGCATATCTGCTTTTGTTCTGCCTTGTATTCCCTAGCCTAGGTTCTATTCCCAGGATCCAGCACAGTGCCTGGCATACAGTAGGTGTTCAATGAAGAAACTGATTCATTGAGGCTCTTTAGCATTTAAAGACTCATTTTGCCGCCTCCCAAAATCCATCTCAACCTCTTATCTTCTTATCTCTCTCGTACTTACGCTGTGGCCTGCTGGCCGTCTCTTCCATCCCCCATCTTCTTTCCATACTAACCTTCTTAGAAGAATTGTGTTATCATCCTTTCTCCATCTCCTCCCCTTCCATTTATTCCTTGAATCACTGGAGTTTCTACTTCATCACTCCATTGAAACAGCTCTCACCAAGGCTATTAAGGATCTCCTTATCATTATTACACAATGTCTGCTTTCCACTCCTCAGTACCTTATATGACCTCTAAGCATTGCTGATATTTATTTAACTTCTTCCTTCTTTTTTTTTTTTTTAAAAACGTTTATTTATTTTTGAGAGACATAGAGACAGAGCATGAGCAGGGGAAGGGCAGAGAAAGTGGGAGACACAGAATCTGAAGCAGGCTCCAGGCTCTGAGCTGTCAGCACAGAGCCTGATGCGGGGCTCAAACTCACAGACCGCGAGATCATGACCTGAGCTGAAGTCGGCCGCTTAACCGACTGAGCCACCCAGGTGCCCCAACTTCTTCCTTCTTAAAAATGAATATATTTTCCCTTAGCGTTCACACTTCACTTCTCTACTGGGTTTCCTCTTGCCTTCTCAGTCTCACCAGCCTCCACTTCTCAGCCCATTTTTCACTTGTTGACGTATCTATCCCCAACACTTCTCTCTGCTCCTCTGTGAGAACTGACCTACTCCCATGGCTTCAATATTGATGACATCCAAACGCCTACTTTAAGCTCAGATCTCTAATATTCACTTATTTGGTATTTCTATATATTTGGATATGAGTTTGTGGATACACACTGCAAACTTAAGGTGTCCAACACTTCACTATCTTCCGTCCTTGTAACTTGTCTTTGTTCCCTTTGCAGTGTGATCACTACCAAGTTGCCTAAGTAAGAGTACTGGATGTCATCACTCGCTCTCTTTCCCTGCTGCAATGCTCACATTTAATTACAAAGATCTGTTGATTCTATCTCCCGAATATCTCCAGAATCTGTCCATCTCTCTCTGGCCCATAGCAGATACTCTGGTCACTTCTCACCGAATTGGTCTGTCACTAATATCTAATCTTACCCCTTCCAATCCATTCTCCACACAGCAGCCAGAAAGACCTTTCTAAAACAGCTGATCATTTCTACCTCCTATTGAACCCCTCACAATGCTTCCCGTTGCCCCCAGGATAAAATCTGCATTGCTTACCACAGCTCACACGGCTACGCACCAGCCATCGGGCTCCCGGATATATCGTCTTCTATTTCCTATTCTCCAGTCATCAACTGTGGTGAGGGCTTGGACAATCCCGTACTTTCCTACCTCTGGACCTCTGCACATCCTTTGTTTGGAACATCCTTCCCCCTGCCTCAGATACTCTTTCACCCCTGCTAATCTGGGAGGTCTCATCTTAACTCTTACTTCCTCAAGAAGTTCTTTTGCATAGTTCCCGGCACACAACAGGCACTCAAGTCATGATCTCGCTGTGTACTCAGTAAATGAACTTTCTTTGCTTATTACCTTGTTTGAGTTCAATGTCAAATTTTGAAGTTTTAATTCTGCTCAAATTATGAAGTAGGCTAATTTCTATTTCAAAATATTATTTTATGAAGATCTACCAAGAGATTTTTTTTTTAAGTAGGCTCCACACCGGGTGTGGAGCCCATCGCGGGGCTTGAACTCACAACTCTGAGATCAAGACCTTAGCTAAGATCAAGATTTGGATGCTTAACCAACCAAGTCACCCAGGCGCCCCCTGCAACAGAATACTTTGAGTGATGTGATGAACTTTGCTACTAATGAGGTGCGTCACAAATGAGGCATCTGCAACATTATTCCATATAAAAATCAACTAGAAAGAAAGAAAATAAGCAAAGGAAGAAAGGAAGGGGAAAGGAAAGAAAGAAAGAAAGGAAGGAAGGAAGGAAGGAGAGGAAGGAGAAAAAGGAGAGGAAGAGGAAGGAGACGAAGGAAGGAAGGAAGGAGGGAACAAACGAATGAAAGAACGAACGAACGAAGAAAAACAGACAAAACTTGCTTCCCAGTCTTTAGAGAGTAGTTCTCAGGAAAAGTTTACATGTCCATAGAACTAAGGCATACATGGTACTCTAACTTCTGCTATAGATGTTCTACCCTTCTAGTTTAATTTTTTTATTCCTATCAGAGTAATGCCAGCTAAAGGAATTCCAATATAATTAAGAGACTCAAAATTTTAGTATTTCACCCTTATAGCATTGAATACATAACATCATACATAGCATTGAATACACGGCATCATATATAGCAATGAATCATATGGAGGCATGAAATACTGAATTAAGTTATATACAATGTCTAATATCTGACATTTTTACCAACAAGAATGGCACTTTCATCAATTCAACCTAACACAGTATGATACTGACTAAAAATATATAGAAAAAGACAGGTCAAGAATAATTATAAAGTTTATACATATAAGTCCTTGAATATTTATAGACAGCCCATTCATAAACTCTTACATGCTCTACAGAAATATCAATTTACTTAACAAGTTTAAGATTGTCCCACAATATAGAGGTTAAATTTTCTGAGTCACTGAATTCCTCTTAAGAATCTAGTAAGGGGCACCTGGGTGGCTCAGTCAGGAAAGCGTCCGACTTTGGCTCAGGTCATGATCTCATGGTTTATCTGTTCAAGCCCCGTGTCAGGCTCTGTGCTGACAGCTCAGAGTCTGGAGCCTGCTTGAGATTCTCTCTCTCCCTCTCTCTTTGCCCCTCTCCTGCTCATGTTCTCTGTCTCTCTCTCTCTCAAAAACAAATAAAAATATTAAAAAAAATTAAAAGTTTAAAAGAAAAGAATCTAATATAAGGTACATATTCTCTTACCAGGAAAAACAAAATCCTCATATGCTTGTATAAAGAAACTCAAATTTCTACTGATTTGGAGTCCGTGAAGCCAAGATTCAAGTTTAAGAAGGACTGCAATGGCAGAATTTTTAACTACAAGGTAACAACTGGTTAACAATATTCAATAAAACCTGAGGAAGTATATACTCAATATATTCATATATTAAATAAGCAAATGACTTTTCAAATCAAGCCTGATGGGTCAGCATATTTCCTGATTTTAACTTGGCTGAAACCATAGGAGCAGGGAGATATTTGAAAATTTTAAATCACGTTACTTAAATCAGAAAAAGTAAACACAAAAACATTTTTGATATTTAATATTACACAGCTTTTAAGAGAATAAAGATATTTATCTAATCCAGTGGGGTTTGTTAACACATCTTACTGGTACGCTCACAGAAATCAACCACATACAGGGCTAATAAGTTATTTTTCACTTGCAACTCTTGTACCTATTTTAAAACCAGTCAGTTCACTGAGATCACTGATCACCTAGTTCCTTAAAGTTAGAGGAAAGTGATTCATTTTGTTGGGTAATTAAATGAGAACATGTCCATTCAAAGAAGATACAACCATACACAAATCCTAACTCTAAAATTAAAAAAATTTTATTTTTGACCGACATTCTATCTTTAATCTCAAGGCTATAGATAAGAAATTGTGAGTGCCACTTTTCTGCCTCTTCCATATCTGCCTTCACCTTTGTCTCACACATAGCCTTGATCTCTAAATCCACCGTTTCCTAAAATTTCCAGTTGCTAGCATATTCTGCTATAATGATGGCAGGATGACTCACACTCTCACCACACCCCTACTTCCATTATTCACTGTAACACCTCGTACCCCACAGCCTCTTACAAGTTGCAGCATATCAGGATGGGGGGGGGGGTGTGTGAACCACATGATAGGCCTCAGGGTTCTTTCCAAATTGCAAGCTGTTGTGAAATCGATTTAGTGGGCTGTGACTACCTTTTTGGTTTGAAGAATTTTCTTGTGGGGAGGGGAGTTTAAATGACACCGAATACAAAACAGCAGTAAAAGAAGAAACACCAGAGTGCATGACACATTGTGAGGGTAAGTATTTATTCAGAGTGTGTGTGTGTGTGTGTGTGGGGGGGTCAGGGTCTTGATATAAAAGCTATTTTAGAATGTAGGTCTCAGTTTAAACACAATTTTAAAACTTTAGGTTGGAAATCTATGCTGTAGTTCCAGCACGATCCTTGGATATTGTACTACTTTGCCTTCTTTCTCTGAGTTTCACCTCACATCTGTCTCATGATCACATTATAAATTAAAATGATGTCTTGTGATACAAAATCAATATATTTCTGTGTGTATTCTATATGTATTTCTATACATGAATAAGAAACTATCAGAAAGAGAAATTAAGAAAACAGTCCCATTTATAATTACATCAAAGAATGCCTTGGAATAAATTTAACCAAGGAAAGATCTGCACACTAAAAACTATAATACATTAATGAAAGAAACTGAAGACACAAATAAATAGAAAGATAGTCCATGCTCACGGATTAGAAGAATTAATATTGTTAAAATGTCCATATTCTCAAAGCAATCTATAGATTCGATGTCATCTCTATCAAAATTCCAATGGTATATTTCACAGAAACATAACGATTTTAAAATTTCTCTAGAACCAGAAAAGATCCCAAATACCCAAAGCAATCTTGAGAGGGAAGAACAAAGCTGGAGGCATCACTCTCTGACTTCAAACTGTATTGCAAAGCCAAATTAATCAAAACAGTATGGTAGTGGCATTAAAAAACAGACACATAGATCAGTGGAACAGAAAAGAAAAACCAGGAATAAATCCACGCATATATGGTCAATTAATTTACAACAAAGGAGCCAGGACACACAAGGGGAAAAGGACAATTTCAACAAAGGATGATGGGAAAACCGGGCAGCCATATGCAAAAGAATGAAACTGGACCACTATCTTACACCATACACAAAAATCAACTCAAAATGGATTAAAGGCTTGAACATAAGATATAAAACCATAAAACTCCTGTAAGTAAACATAGGGGGTAAGCTCCTTGACATTGGTCTTGGTGATGATTGCTTTTGGATGACATCAAAAACAAAGACAAAAAAAGGGAAAATAAACAAATAGGACTACATCACACTAAAAAGCTTCTGCACAGCAAAGGAAAATTATCAACGAAATGAAAAGGCAACCTACTGAAGGAGAGAAAATATTTGCAAATCATATGTCTTACAAAGGGTTAATATCCAAACTATATAAGGAACTCCTATAACTAAGTAGCAAAAAGCTGCAAACAATCCAATTAAAAAATGGGCAGAGGATCTGAATCGTCATTTTTTCCAAAGAAGACATACAAACGACCAACAGGTACATGAAAAGGTGTGCAACACCACTCATCATCAGGGAAGTACAAATCAACATCACAATGAGATACCACTTCACACCTGTTAGAGTGGCTCTTATCAAAAAGATAAGAAATAAACGTTGGCAAGGATATGGAGAAAAGGGAACATTTTTGCAACTGCTGGTGGAAATGGAAACTGGTGCAGCCACTACGGAAAATGAAGTTTCCTCAAAAAATTAAAAATAGAACTACTGGGGCGCCTGGGTGGCTCAGTCGTTGAGCGGCCGACTTCGGCTCAGGTCATGATCTCACGGTCTGTGAGTTCGAGCCCTGCGTCGGGCTCTGTGCTGACGGCTCAGAGCCTGGAGCCTGCTTCGGATTCTGTATCTCCCTCTCTCTCTGCCCTTCCCCTGCTCACTCTCTGTCTCTATGTCTCTCAAAAATAAATAAACAATAAAAAATAAATAGAACTACCAGACAATCTGGCAACTTTACTTCTGGTTATTTATCTGAATAAAATGAAAACACCAATTTGAAAAAATAAAATGAACTCCTATGAGTGTTCACTGCAGCATTATTTACAATAGGCGGTAATGGAAACAACCTGAATGGCCACGGAGGGATGAAAGGCGAAAGAAAATGTGGTACACGTACACAATGGAATATTATCCAGCCGCGGAAAAGAATGAAATGTTGCCGTTGGGCACAATGTGGATGGCACTTGAGGGCATTATGCTAACTGAACTAAGTCAGGCAGAAAAAGATAAATATGATCTCATTTATATATGGAATCTAAAACAAAACGAAACAAAAACAGAACAAAAATACCAAGTTCATGGATATAGAAACGGATTGATTGCCTGAGGCAGGGGTAAGGAGGGGGCAAAGTAGGTGAAGGGGGTCAAAATGCACACATTTCATTTTAAAATGATGCCATTATTCATTGTAAAATGAATGAGTCATGAGGATGTACCGTACAGCATAGTGACCATAGTTAATACTGTAGTGCATATTTGAAAGTAGCTAGGAGAGCAGATCTTGAAAGTTCTCACCCCAAGAAACAAATATTTTGTAATGTGTATGGTGACAGATGTTAACTAGACTTACTGTGGTGATCATTTTGCAATTTTGCAAGTGAAACTAATATAATGTTACGTGAATTATACCATAATAAAAAGAGTGTCCTATGAGTACTACTTTAAATGTCCAAGAAAAAGTTACTTTAGATAATGTAAGAAAAAAAAACAAAACCCCAAATAAAACATAAAAACAAACAACAAAACCAAATGACCCTATTATTACTTGAAAAAACAATTCACAGTTGGACATACTCATTCCAGAAACAGTCCACTTAGATCATATTTTGAACTTACTTTCTAACATTCTAAGTTTCTGTGTCTTTTGGATCCCATGTTTCCAGCCTGACATTTGTTAGTTGCCTCCGTCTTCTGAGAAGCTTCATAAATTATATTGGAAAAAAAATCTTTCCCTGTGCATCCCATAATTTTGGACTGTTTTCCTGGATTTTTCATTCTCAATGATTCTCCAATGCAACCAAATTTCCCTTGAAGACATTTAACTTTCTACCTTACCTGTCCCTCCTAACTCTCTAATCGCTCACTCCTAGAAATGAATGTTTTATTTTACCAGATTCCTGCAGCACTATTCCAGTCGCAGTACTTTTCTCTGACAGCTCTGGAACAATCAGGGCCTGAAGTCTGCCTTTCAAACCAAAAACCCACAAAATTCAATCAAAGTCACAATGGTCACTGAAAAGTACTTTCAAAATTCACAGACAAATGTGGCTCATGCTTAGTCATTTGGCCCAGCCAAATAAAATAATCAGTTCTGAAGGCTCTAAAAGTCTGTATTTCAGGATGAAGATCCAGAGGCCTATTTTTCTTAATATCTTTGGAAAATGATTTTTTTTAATATAAAATTCACTTGAAAGACAATATAGTTTTTCTGCTCATTTACTTTCAACGTTGAATTGTACTTTTTAAGATTTAGAATAAGCTGAAATTAAAAACAACCAAAATGCCAAAAAGAGTGTTTGTTAGAGTAGGCACGGTGCTTGGATGAAGTCTATATCAAAGTACACTGTAAGTAATTGAGCTTAATAACTCAATGGCAACTCTATCTCCTAATTGCCTAATCCAAAATCTATGGAGTCATCTTGACTCCTCATTTCCTCTCATACCCATGTTTAATGTTTCATGAAATCCTTTTGGTTCTCTTTCAAAATATATTCAGGTTCCAACCACCTCATCTCCATCCCCAATGTTATCACCCGGGTAAACACTACCATTATTTCTCAACAAGAATACTGCAGAACCCCCCATCTGATCTCCCTGCATTCACCCTTACCTTCTGGCAGTCTGTTCTCAACACAGTAAGCATTGTGATCCTCTAAAGCCTCAGACAGATCATATCACCCTTCCACTCAAAATTCTGTAAGGGCTAGCCACTTCACTCAAAATAAAGCCCCGTTCCTTACAATCACCTAATTTGCTGGCTCCTTGTGCTCTCAAACTTCCTTTCCTCTTTCTCTCGTTTTCATTCACTTCACTCCAGCAACGCTGGCTTTCTTGTTGTTCTTCCACCCCACCAGGCATGAGCCATCTATAGGGCCTTTGAACTTGCTGGAATGCTCTTCTCCAGACATCTCCATGACTACTCCATCTCTCTCATCTTCTTAATGAAGTCTACCTACTCTGACTACCTAATAACAACTACCTAATAACAACTGTAACTTTCCTTCTCCTCACCAATCTGGTCTTGTCTATTTCACCATACGTCTCCTCTTTAGAGAGCTATTTATCACCTTCTAACTCGTTAAATACATTCCTTATTTATTATGTTAGTCATTTATTGTCTTTCCTTCTGTAAGAACGTAAGGTCCATAAGATATGGGATCTCTGTCTCTTAGTTCAAAAGGGAAATTTCTGTTTATGTATTTAGGTTAGGTTAAGAAGATTCCCTAGTATATTCCAGAGGTACAAGAATTAACACCCATAAATTGGTTCCAATTTTTTTTTAATGTGTTCTCTAATCTTGATAACATAATTTTCTGGATAGAAATTTCCGTATCAAATTATTTTATAAAACTCGTTTAGTTTTGTCAGGCATATGATAAGGAGCGATGTAGCGACAGCCATTTTGCAGACGTGGGATGGAAATGAGTGGATCAACACCCAAAGCCTCCCAAGTCCCTTAGAGAAAAGAAGGCACTGTCTAAGCAGGCTTTTCTTGCTTTGTTGTAAATAATCCTAAAACAGATGGCCAAAAGCTGAATACTGAGTCTGCTGCCATGGAAACCACTATCACAGGAGCCCATTCCAGAGCCCGACCTATAAGACCAATGCTTGTCTTCCTATTGTTACAATCTGAACCTACTAACTTTCACTCCGAGTCCTACTAGAAGCTATTTCATACCTACCAGCCTCACAAAAAATGTCTGAGACTAGTTCATACACACCATCACCCTAACATAGCCAAACTCCAGCCACAGAGAGAAAGAGTTTTACATAATTGGCCACATTTTTACTTCATTCAAGGTGTTCTCTTTATTACATATAAAGTCACGTATCTTACCTTAATATTGCAAGCCTGCTCCATTAATCTTCTGGCATTTTCCTCTGCCCTGTATCTCTTTGGAAGCTGAACTCTGAAAAACTTTAAAGCACCTTCAAAATCGGCCTGCAGAAGATCTTCCTTTGAGGTCTGCAAAATAATTCCGAGAATTATTATTACATTTTAGCCTGCACGCAGGACAGATACATTGAAAAATGGAATTTCTGTTTTCCTGAATGATCTAGCTTAGTTCCGTAAGTTTCTAGGAACAGATTTCTAGCCTCTTTACTGCAAGCTGAAATAAGTCACCATGAATCTTAGATGCAATATAAGAATTAATAGGATAACATATTTAATTTATATAACCTGAAGATTAGAATGGTGGATCCCAGCAAAGCTAACCAAGTTATAGCTCTGAGAGGGAAAAATTCAAGAAAAGCAAAAAATTTTAACTCTGGGTCTAATCTATGACTTTAGTTTGCTGGATATTTTAAGGATATTATTAGAAACCTGCTGCAGGTGCCTGGGTCGTGGGTGACTTAGTCAGTTAAGCAACCGACTTGGGTCATGATCTCACGGTTCGTGAGATTGAGCTCTGTCTTAGGCTCTGCGCTGACAGTGGAGAGCCTGCTGGAGATTCTGTCTCCCTCTCTCTCAAAATAAATAAATGAACTTAAAATTTTTTTTCCAAAAAAAGAAATCTGGCTGAAGATACAGAGAAGGTAATCAAAGTATATTAGAATTATGCAAGGAACACCTAATGGGAGGAGGGCTTTCCAACTAATGACAACAGCAGTTCAAGAAAATAAGAAATTGATCCGCCACTTTAAAGAATGCTATGAAAAAATAAATAAAACAAATCACTTAATGACTGGACTTCGTATGAAAACTACCATTTGCAAAATTTACTTCTTCAAGAAATAACCACTTAGAAATGAATATATGCATACACAGAAAAAAGACTGAAAGGAAATAAAAGGTTTCTCTGGATAGTGGGATTCTGTTTTTTCCCCCCTTATATTTTGCTGTATTTTCTGCAGTAAAGATTTTGTAATAAGAAAGACATAAAGGATGCCAGGCTGGCTCAGGTCACGGTCTTGCAGTTTGTGGGTTCAAGCCCCACATTGGGCTCTATGCTGACAGCTCAGAGCCTGCAGCCTGCTTCAGATCCTGTGTCTCCCTCTTTTTCTGCCCCTCCCCTACTCATGCTCTCTCTCTCTGTCTCTAAGAAATGAATAAACATTAATTTTTCTTAAAAAAATGAAAGAAAGACAATAGGTATTTCATTAAAAAACTATCAGCAATCTTTGGCAAACACTATGATACAAATTACAGATTAAGGCAGGCTAGGTAAGAGTCAGAAATTAATTGCCGGAAACCTCAGCAATAACATGAAAAACAACAAAACAAAACAAAACAACACAACCAGGATGGCTAAAAAGTCATAGACCCATGTTCAAAGTATCACTTTATCTCAATTCGAGATGAATGCTAGTTCAAAGTATCACTTTATCTCAGTTCGAATGTGGACCTGAGTAACCTTAACGGCTGTACCGAAAGAGTATAAGGAAGTCAGAGAAGTTCCTGCTCACCATAGGGCCTGTGTTGTCATCACCGCCCTGGTCCAAGCCATCGTCATCTCTTAGGTGAGCTACTGCACTACCTCCCTACCTGGTCTCCCCATTTCCACTTCTGCTCCCCACAGCCCACTCTCCCTATCATAGCCAGATGGTACCTTTTCGCGTCAGACGGTTCTTCCGGGTAAAGCCCTCCAGGGGTTCCTACTGCGCTCAGAATAAAATCCCAAATCCGTACCATCACCCACAAGACCTTTCGTGACCTGGAGCCCCTGGTTTCTCCTCCAACCTCATCTCCCTCCTGTTCTCGAGCACCAGGCACACAGGCTGGCTGGCCTTGTTTCTGCTTGTACATGCCAAGTTCATTCCTGACTGAGGGCAACCACCCTTGCTATTCCCTCTACCTGGAATAATCGTCCCCCAGATCGTCATAAGGAAAGCACCTTTTTGTGCTTTAGATTTTAGCTCAAACGTAAGATCAGAGTGAGGCCTCTTCTGAGCACTTAAATTCTCCCCCACCCCCTCAGCCATCAAGTAGTTTTCCACCAACTAATTTTTCTGTTTTATATCTCTTTCCTCCTAAGGAAAGGGGCCTTGTCTGTCTTGTTCCTTGCTGTATCCACAGTGATAACACCAAGAACTGGAATATAGAAGGTTCTCAATTAAAATTTACTGAGTGAATGATTTCCACCTTCGTCTCCCTTCCCTTTTAAACAGAAACATGTAAAATAAAATAATATATTAATTCATGCACCAGGGTACTAGGTTGCTTCGGCTTCACAGCCACAAACTGGTAGTCAGAAAGCTGAGTGAGGCTGACAGTGGCAGAGGAAAAAACAAGCCTTGGTACAGCTCAGATTTATTTCCGCCCTCGTGGATACTTAGACACGACGGCAATAAGTGGTAGAGAGAATCTTCATCAGGATAGGGTGTTATCAACTCACCTTAACTTATTTGGAAAAGACAGTTTTCGGAAACTCCAGCCTAAAAGAGGCCGTCTCTGACTAAAATACCAACTGCTCGATTACTGGGAAAGCATCGGCTTCCAGATACACCGACACGTTAGACCCCGAGTCTTCCTTCTTCACCTGGGATACTGGGTCTGATGATCAGCTCTCTGGTGACTGTCAGGAAAACTCGACACAGGCTGCCTCTAGAGTTTGTCGGGGAAACAGGATTAGCAGCTTTCCTCAGTACCCCAAAGCTTCTGAGGGCACCGCTCCATTTTTAGTGCAACTAATCTCTGGTTAACCTGGCAACAGACGCCCCCAAATGGTGGTGCGGTTCCTTGCCTGAAGGCAAAAGCATGATTACCTAATTTTCTAATACTGCCCCAGGTCTAGTTTCCAGTCCAGTCTGAGTTCATGCAAAGCAGGAAGATGAGGCCTCAAGATGAGGAATCATACAGCCTGTGACATGTGACCTCAGGTCAGGCAGGGGGTGGCCATGTAGAAAGAGATGATGTTGGAGGAGGCTATCCTCTTGTGTGGGGGGGTGGTGTGTAGCAAGAAGCTCCCCATCTGGGTGGGGCTGAGTCTCAGGAAACCAGAATTCAGAGGGCCCTGTGACTGTCCTTTCCAAGACACTGCTTGTGTCAGGGATGCTGTGGACCCCGTGGCTTGCCCAACTCAGTGAAGCCCCATTAGAGAGGAGCTCTCAATCAGGAAGCAGGAAGACTCAAGTAGACACAGGGGTGGAAACTGCATGTCCTTCAATCCCTTAATCCCAGCCTCTAGAAGGTAGTTGGCAATTAAAGGTACAACCAGCCTGCGAAGGATGAAACAAATTCTGATCCCAACTCCAACTAACTCATGGTGCGCTTCCATCTCCCCTGTCCTACTTCAATACTCCAGCATCTTCAACCTCGAGTATTTGAGAAGGAAATACATTAAGTCATATGAGTGCATTTTGTGAACTCCAAAACAAATATAAGGGGTGATAGTTTGGAAGGCTGTCTCTGTGTTGCTCAGATATGTTCAGGTACTGATATTTTAGTAGCTAAAAACAGTTCCCTCCTCTCACTGACATTTTTACTTCCAGAAAGCAGGCACTCTACGTTGTAAGAACTTACATTCTTGTCATGAATTGAAAAAAAGCTAATTTCATTCCGAATTTAAAAAAATATGCCAGAAGACATCCCCATGGGGTAAAAACCATGCCAATAAGCAAAAAGTATATCAACAAAAACAAGGCTTGCCACTGCTCTGGGAAACAATCTGCAATCCTATTTGATTCTGATGGGCTTTTTCCTCTAAATTTCTATCTTTAAGAGACTTCTATAATCATTAAGTGTCACCTCTAAATACCTTCTTATGCTATAATCAGGCTACAAATTTATAGGGGTAACTTTCCATTTTCTGACAGCTGTATCTGAGAGGTTTTTTTCCCTCTACAATTGAGGAACAGATATACCTCTTGCTCTGCAAAAATTTGGATGCCTCACTACGAAGTTGTCAGACAGTTGTTTGGTTTTCTAAACACTTTTAAAAACTCATAGATTGTATACAGATGTGTGTGTATATCTACCTAGTGGGGTTATACATTTTTTATTGATTACATATTCACTTCCCAAAAAACTAAAAAAAAATTTAAAAGCCTAACATGACTCACTACCCAGAGATAAACATAAATAACATTTGGTTACAGGGGCGCCTGGGTGGCTCAGTCAGTTAAGCATACAACTCTTGATTTTGGCTCAGGTCAGGTCATGATCTCACGGTTCATGAGATTGAGCCCCACTTTGGGCTCCAGCAAGGAGCCTGCTTGGGATTCTCTCTCTCCTTCTCTCTTTGCCCCTCCCCTGCTCATGCATGCTCCCCCTACCCCTCTCTCTCAAAATAAATACACATTAAAAAAAACCAGTAATGGTCACAGTGGTAAAACATTTAAAAAAACATTTTGTCACATTGGCTATAATCCTTTTTTTTTTTTTTTTTTTTACCATCCCTACACACACATTTCACATATATCTAACAAAATCTGAATCATGTTGTACGTATGTTGAATACATATGCTTCGCAAATGTTAAGTATTGCTGTAACAGTATTAGTCCAAACTATAAGTAGTGGTGCTTTCTATAAGACTAAAACATGACGTCACACATGCTAATTATTAATAAACTGGCTATGGAGATGTAAACTTAATTAATGATGAGAATTATGTTTACAATTGTATGAATGCTATAATGAAGAGAAGCTTAACATATGATCTTGCGATAAGACCCAAGCTTTAAAAATGCACCCCTAAAAGGCAGACTAACATTTCAAGAACCAAACCAAACACCCAAGAGAAGGTAGGTAGGGCCGGTTTCTGGATATTGTTACCCCTCTGTGCTCACACAGAACTCCGTCAGGCGAGAAGAACTGATCTAAAGGAAAGGCTGTTCTTCAACTGGGAAATTCTTAAGAGTTTTCTATGTTGTCTTCAGAACAGTAGTGAGGGAAGAGTAGCATAATGAAAACGCAATTACTCTCCTGACATTATTTGTTAAGTACTGTTAGCCAGAAGGTAACACAGACAAGAGCTAGGGAAATTTCAAGAAGCGAAGACGTGTTTTCATCACTTGCAAAATACAGAACTCAGGACACCTGGGTGGCTCAGTTGGTTAAGTGTCTGACTCTTGATGTTGGCTCAGGTCAAGAACTCACGGTTCACAGGATCGAGCCCCGTTTTGGGTTCTGTGCTGATAGTGCAGAGCCTGCTTAGGATTCTCTCCGTCTCTTTGCCCTGCCCCTTCTTGCTCTCTCTCTCAAAAATAAATAAATAAACTTTAAAAAAAAAAGACTACCAGGTTTTAAATAAGAATAAATGACAACTTTTTAAAATTAGTGGTTCTGTTAACATTCTTTGCTCCCCAAACTTTCTGTCAAATTCTTTTAAGTGATGATATGAAACATTTTAATCAATTATACCTCCAAAGGATTACTTCGTTCTTCATTTGAATAGGATTATATATAAAGATTACCTGGACAGTTAAAAACATTTCAAGTCCTACTTCTGTTTCCTTTCAAGTAGGTAAAGAGAAATATCCAGAGGGAAAAAGTAAGAAGGATATTTTAAGTAGGTTATTAATTTAGGTATCCTTCCTACTTTCCCCAGTAAGATGAATGAAGCAAACGGCCAGCCATATAAGAGACACCAACATAAATTTGTTCCATAAATTCATAAAAGCTCTAGTTTCAGCACACCCAGTATTAACCAGTCATAATTAATACAATGCAAATTAGAGAGTACATTTAGTACTTATTTTGATATAAAAATTGATTTTTACACTTTGAAGGGTATCAGAAGTATGCAAGGCAACTTTTATATTGGGGTCTTTAAATTTTAAAAGTTATAATCTCTCTTCAAGGAGCAATCCTTGCAGGAGTTAAAAAAAAAAAAAAGGAAAAATGGGAGACATACTTGCTTACGCTTTTCATTTCAGTATCAATCCTCCTTTGGATTCACTGTGCACAGTGCCCAGGGTATCAGTATTGAAACTATAGTCAAGACTGATATTAATTTATAATGATCTGATCATAACTTTCCACATCATGTAACGGCAAATAAAATCAAAAGGCAGGAAAGGGAAATTCTGAACATGAGTAGAAGAAAAGTTTTTCCTTTTTCTTCAAATTTCACGCCCTTACAGAGTATGGACCCTAGCTGTGTGTCACTGCTGATACCATTTTGAGTGTGTTTTTCCCACTGAAAAATTCAGCGCAAGAGTATCACATGTTAAAGTGATTTTTTTTTTAAAGAGGCAGGGTGGGTGGAAAGGAACAGTTCTAACATTTGGGTGTTAGCTCCTGGAGCTTCTATTCCAAATCTCTCACGATTCTTGGATGATAAATCTTTTTTCAAGGGCCTCTGAGAAGCAGCAAATTGTAGGTTTGATTTTTTTAGGTGGTTATTTAAAAAAGAAACCTAGGTATGGTTCTTTTTCTCACCTTCATTATTTTCACCACAAATGGCTTTTTCTTCCTTTAGTTATGATGTCTAACAGGATTTCTATTCAGTAGAGACGTATTTTTGGAAGTCTGAGAATCATTTGGAAGCACAGGCTTTAGAAGAGGGAAACATTACTTAGCTGGTATCTAGGATACCTATATCTCTTGCTTTGGTATTTTAATTTCACCAAAGAAACGTGTGTTTGGTGAGTCTGTGCATAGAATTGATGCCTTGTGGTAACACCTAAATTGAAGTACTTGTACCTGACTTATTAAAGGGAAATTGTTCTCTACTCGGCATACCTTTGAAGGACAAGAAGCAAAAATTTTAAATGTAATTTAAATAAAAACTTCAAAAAAAAGTTTTTTCTCAAATGTGTTTGGTGTTCAGGCAGTATGATGCTCCCTCCGTGAATGAGGGGACAATGAATTAGCTCTAAGTCTCAATCTACAGCATTGTCTTGGTAAATCTTCATTAAATTGATCAGTTCATCACAAAAGTTAACTTATGGGGGAAAAAAACTACTGGGATCTTTAAAGTAAAATAAGGTATTTGCATGTGTTTAACCTCCAAGCATTCATGTTGGAAACATAACTAAAAACTGAAACTTCAGCGCCTACCCTCGTGAGTGGTAACGGAAAGACTGTAAGATTGCACGTGGCAGGATTCCTCTTAGGACCACCTTGTGCAGATTAGCCATCGATCCCACGTCATTAGCCAGTCTAATAACCACAAGGCCGAACAACTTCCTCCTGGTACACATGCTAAACTTGAAGCGGCAACTCAATGGAGAGCAGATCCCAACTCATAGTCATATTGCTAATTAAAGGGCATGTGATTTTCCCAAACTGTAGAGTATCCTGGTTCTATCATTAATCTTTTATGCACAATACTGTGTGGCGAAGTCAGAGATTGCCAAATGACCCTTTGGACGACTCAATAAATACTTTTCACATAGAACGTAAATGGCACCATTACCTAGACTCTGCATGTGAGAGCCCGAAACAACCTGATGTACTACTACCTTGGACGCCTAATTGGGCAACCAAGCCAACTTTGTATGGTCACAACATACAGATACACATGACTTCCAAAAGATCTGAAGCCTATGAACCCAACTCCTTGTGGATTCTATGGCTGATAATTTGTTTTAAACTAGAGGCAGTTTAAAATGAACTCTAATCCAGATTTAAGTATGAGAGACAGTCTTAGTGATAAATTTATGTTTTCCTTCAAAGCACTCAAAGTATAAAATGCCAAAGAAGGGCAGTACCAGATTACTGGAAAGTTAGCAGTGGAAGCCCTGGAATCGCAAAGTCAGGTAGTCTTTAAGAATATGAAAATATATTAGACCAAAACTGACTCTTCAAAGATGTATTTGTTGAAATATATTTTAGTACTTAATAGTGTCAAAGCTCTTGAATAAAATGCTTTTAATTTCACTTAAAAAATTCCTTTCCAATAGAATCATAAATCTTCAGTTCTCTTCTATTAAAAAAAAAACGTGACTCAGGAAAACAAAATTTAAGTGAGCACTGATGACCTCACCTGGGTATTAAAACCTATGTATTGAGCTCTTTTTATTTCTCTTTTAAATGACAGAGAAGCTTTCTGAAAAATACCAATCCCCCAAAATTATATGCTAGTCACTGCTTCCAACTTCATCTTGCAATGATAAACAGACTTTCTTCGGGGTGAAAAATCCCTCATGTACACAGCTACCTAAAATACTGTTATGATTATACAAGGGAGAAAATCTCTGCATGCAAATACATACGTGAAGACTGAATTGGTAATTGCAAAGATAATATAAACAGAGAAGAACTAGACTGAAGAGAGGCATGTGAGAGAAAAGTGTGAAATTCAGTCAACATTGTACTTTTGGAAAGAATCAAATAGGACAGAACCATGATGAAAGGACAGTCTGCAATGGTGTTAAAGTCCACTGTATAAAACAGACAAAGCTTAATGATTCTTGTTCAATTACCAAATAACGGTAGAGGACTACCGGAGACCAATTACATTATAGAACAGTTGCTAGGTATAGTTCTCAAACCACTGAAAAGAAACCCTGCCCCAGCGATTGTGGGTATTTAATTTTAACCCTCAGTAGGAAGTGAGGAAGCGTGGTTTTTCTCTTGTTCAGGAAATCGAAAAACAGGCAAGCCAGACTTCCCAGATTCACAGCACAGACCCAAGAGCTTTAAGCTGCTTCATAGATACACAGTTCAAACATTCCAGGAGAGAAATTTTCGATTTTCTACCCAAGGATTTTTAGGGGGTAAAATTCTCTACCCCCCCAAAAAATAATAAATTGAATCAAATCAAATCAAATCAAATCAAACTGGCAGTCAAATGGTGAGGTTAGAATGCAAACCACAGTAGTCTAGAGAAGTAGCAATAACGTCTGTTGTGAAATTTAACCCTTTGGAGAGGTAAATAACAGAATGCTTAAATCAAGCACTTGGGTATTCTGCTTTATTGCTGAGTCTAGGCAGCTAGAAAACATTTTTTCCCCCTGATGCGCCACCAATGTGGCCCCGAGCCCTTAGAAAAGAGCCATATCCCCTCTAGCCAATTAAGGAGTGGCATGGACCAGGCTCAGATAGAGCCCCACGACAGTGGCCACTCAGCACTTCCTTCCTGGTAGAGTGCGAAAGAGGAGAAGAAAACAGGAGACTGCAAGCCTCTTTTAGGGACACAGGAATTCTCCCAGAGGGTGGCAGATTCCCTGCAAACGAAGTTCAATGAAAAACAGTCTCACCGCCAGAAGCCGAGGCACAAACAGCCGATGCCCCATCCCCAGAAGTTCCAGCACTCGACACGCATACTCGTTCACCAGCTTGCTCCTCTCGTCGTGCATGTCCTGGGACTTTCTGACAGGAGGTGTGAGCTTAGCAGCTGGGGCTGGGCAGGGCACCCCTTCTTCCATGAGCAGTAAGTAGGTATCCAGAATGAGAAAGCTGGATCTCTCATCCACAGTTTTGAGAACTGCAGTGGGGGGGGAGCCAGGCTTAGGTCTCCCCAGGAGCACGCACAAGCCAGTGTGTGGTGGGAATTGTCAGCTAATGTCTCCACAGGAAGAACATCTTGGCTAAATTATCCACTGTGTAAGAGCCCCAAAGTAGATTGGAAAATGAAATCAAACACGGATCTACATTAAAAAAAAAAAATCACCAAAAAAAAAAAAACGGCAAAAGCAATCGAAGGCAAGAAAATGGCCAGGAGTGATGCAGGAGAGTTCAGATACATGTGTTAAAATGTACAAGCTGCTTAGAAGGGTCTAGCATGTGTGCGCGTGTGCTGTGTGTGTGTGCGTGAGTGTGCGTGAGTGTGTGTGCGCGTGTGTGTCTGTGTCTGAGCAGACAGCAGCAGCAGTAGCCGGGAAGCCGGGGCAGTTGTGGAGCTGCAAGGAGAAAAGGATGAGCTCATTGCAATCCCCGATTCGTGACAAGCAGTGCTGCTGCCGCTGCTGCCGCGGCCGCCGCTGCCGCCTCTCGAGGAGAATCAGTAATGAAGAGGAAGGGGGGGGAGGGAGGGGAGGGAAGAGGAGGAGGTAGGTGAATGAGCATGCAGAGTGTGTCTCGGGGGAGAATGCTGTAATAAGAAGCCAATGGCGAGCCGTTGGACAGATGTGCTTCCCCCTCCCAGTCCACCTTCAATCAGTGTTAGTCTGACAGCTTCTGCTGTTGAATCCTAAAGCCAAAGACAGACGAACCGGCTTCTCTTAGCATGTGATGCTCGCAGAGGAACCAGACCGCCTGCCAGCCAAAAGGCTGACCTTTATTCACTCTTGCTTTCTAATAACGATAACAGATACCAGTTGGATTTTATGCTGCGTATTTAAAGTGGGATTTTCCAACCCTTGTTAGAGGATTGAAATCTCCACAGAAGAGAGGTCTGGGGCAAAATGATCTAGTATGCACGGAGGGCAAAGACGGGGCTTCCAAGAAACGACACACCCTCAAGTTGCAGTGTTTACACAATAATAATGACTTTTTGCAATGCCAGAATGTGAGGTATTTCCGCACTCAGGTGAAGCTGCGATTAAAAGTAAGATTTTTATAAACATTCAGCATGATAACATATAAAGACCTACAATGTAATAATGACAGTATACATCTAAGGAGCCAATGAAGTTGAGATTCTCAAGCAGTAATAACTTTCTTAAGCCAGAGACCTTGATAAACATTCAGTTAATATCTCAAAACATTATTTTGATACTCTCTGGTCGAATTAATCCTTCCCGACTAATAACGACTGAGAATTGTCCATAATTTAAAATTCTACAATCTTAGTAGGTATGATTTTAATTTCCTTGATGGGAATAATAATCATGCCAAATGAAGGCACAAGGACAAGATCACCTTTAGGAGCAGTTTCTAAACTTTAGCTAACAACGAATTCCTATGTATTGAGAATTCTGGAGCTGCAGTTCTGAAGCTGGTCTCATGAATACCAGGCCAGCCTCTCCATGCAAGTTAGAGCATGACACAGGGTAACAGGGCCAAGGGGGCCCAGCTAGTTCCTTCTGAGTCTTAGTTTCTTGCTCTGACAAATGACAGCTACGGATCTCTGCAAGTAACAAAATAGAAACGTATTTATCAGCATATCTCTATGATCTTGGTCAAAGAAATAGATTAATTACAGAACTGGGGATATAGGGAAATCCTGCCTCCTTTAACAGAATATTGTTGAGTTCCTTTTTCTAAAACTCAATAAAAACATTTTTTGGTTAAACATCTCGAGTATTAATGAAGAAAATATCTTAAAGAAGATACTTATATATTGTTGTCAAGCTTTTTATTTCTTCTGAAGATGCTTTCTTAAAAAACTAAAGACTTTAATTTGAAATGATCAAAACCATTAGAATGTGACATATAAATAAATAAATTTCAGATCCCCAAGGTTTTGGATAAATGTCTGAGGGGCTGGGGGGTGGGTTCAGCTGGAAGGGAGAGGCTATACGGATGAGGGGTTCTGGGCCTTTCTCTCTCTCTCTCTCACACACACACACACACACACACGCATGCACACGCACGTGCACGCACAGCCTGCAGGGAGCAGCTCCATTTTTATCCTGTTTACATACTAGGCTTCTGCATGGGATTCTGTTTGAAAAGACTGTACTACTGCTACGGAAGTGTGAAAAGCACTGCCATGGAAGCTTCCTGTTTAAGAACAAGGGGACGTTTTTACTTGAAAAGGAAGGGAGAATTCAGTGACTCCTTTGCTTATAGGACTTTTTTTGGGTTGATTTTTTTTTTTTTTTAAAGATAGGGGAAATGTTTCCATGCAACTGACGTGGTTGCAAAGAACACTGGCAGAAGCATTTATTTTTTCTTATATAAACCAGACACCAAGAATTTCTTGCCCAAATGGATTCTGGGAAGAAGTCAAAATTAATCCAAAGACTTCAGAACTATGGTTTGGCTCTGATGCTCACAAAAGAAGTTAAAACTATATGTACTAATATTAAATGCAATAATTAAGTTATGATATCTTAATGAGCAAACCAAGTTTCACTTAAAACACTTGGGCACATTTGAGAAATGTTATGTAAGAGGAATTATAAACAAGTCATCCTGTATTTCAGTTTTTCTAGTCTTTCCACGATCCTCCCCCTCAAAAATACATTATCATTGAGGAAGTGAAGGTGCAGGTTCAGCCCCGGGCTCTGAGTGGCCCTTGCCGGGAGAGCAGCAGTGGTTTTATGGGGAGACGGCATGGGTCTAGAGCACACCTTCCCCAATCAGTCTGAGGAACGGGGGCCACACCGGAGCCCTGCAGAAGGCGTGGGGATTAAAGCAAAGAGGCGCCTGGGGAAGAACAGGAAGAAGTGGGAGCAGGCCCAGCTGGCTATTCCTACCAGCCTCCGCCGAACCAAGATGCTGAACCAGAGGAGGTACAGCTGGCTCAGTGTGGGGATGGAGACATAGCTGCTGACATGCAGAACTGGATCCAGGTCCTGGGGCTTCCCAGGCCAGCCCGCAGTTCAGAGTGAGGATGAAGATGGAAAGAGAGCAACAGCACAGCGCAACCACAGCTCTGTTTCTGTGGACTCAGAACAGGCTGAGCTGGTGAGAAGGGCAAAGGCTGAAGATATCGAATTCCCAGCGGGAAGATGTGGTACAGAAGGCCCTCCAGGCCCAGAAGGCGTCTCCTGCCTAGAAGTGTCTACGCTGAGAGCAGTCTCATCTCCCTGTGCTCTAGGCCAGAACCCGCACGGGAATGAACACCTCCCAGGGGGTAATGTCCATCCCCATCCTCTCATCTTCCTTTCCGCATCAAGGTGAACCAGACTTCTCAGAAACCTACTTATTCAGCTCTGTGTGTATATGGGGACATTGGTCCATGCCGAAGCCTAAGCCCAAGCCATCTCGGCATGTATCACTCTGTGGACAATGAAGCACCCTACATGAACACTGCTCCCCGTGCTCCCTCCACCAAAGCATCACCCTTGCTTTCCCAATTTCCATCATTATTCAATCATGGTCCTGTTTTCAGGTTGTCCTTTGAGAATAAGCCATTGATAAATATCAGGTAAAATAACTCTTCTAGAACATAACTTGGTGAAACGGAAGAATGGATTCCAGGCATTTTTGAAGTCCTAGCAGAGTGACTCATCTCAGTGAGCATTTTCTCTTCTCCCTCCCCGACTCCCCAAGTAATTTATTTATTGCTGATGAGATTCAGTACAGCACACTTCTGAGAAATAACTGTTTGAGTTATAAAGTAGCCCAAAGATGAAACTAATGATAGGAAAAAACCCTCTTCTAAATTAAACAGTTAATAATACATGATTTCTCAAATTTCTGACACTATCGCAAAGATTTTTTTAAAAATCTATAAAGGAAGATCAACAGCAAATTGAAGATAATATGGGAAATATGGATGAATCACGCAATGAGGCAGAGTGAGAGAAATGTAAACAGGACTGGGCAATTGTCCCAAAGCCATGGCCTAAAGAAAAGAAAGCCTCACTGTCTGAGTGCTGGAATCGGGTGGATGGTGGTCCTAAGTAAGCCTTGTGCTGGAATGTTCTTCCTGAGCTCCTCTATTGTGTCGTGATTGCTGGACATGCGCAGGATATAAATAGCCTCCCACTGTAAAACGAAAACCATATTTGACCTAATTTATTACTTAATAATTAAGAACACCGAGTGCAAAGAAGCATGCTAAGTAGTTACTTCAGGGGTTACAAAGGTGAAAACGGAAACCCCTTCCATCCTGCAAGAGCTTGAAACCGAGCGGTGTTCAAACAATAAACAGAAAAGCAGGAGGCGGACACCCCAAAAGGAGGAATGACACTGTTTGTGATCTAGTCACATCTTTGTTATTCAGATGCAGACAAAGTGGGCTCATGCTAGTGAGACTGGCCTAGACCTACAATCCAAGAGTAATGAGAACTAAACATATCTCTGGGAGTAAAACAGGACATTGCTTCTTCCATTATCTTTTAGTCACATTTACTCATTGAATGACATGGGTACATTACTTCATACTCTTTGAGTCTCTGTCAATTGTCTGTGTCATGTACCCAGGTACCATGTCATTCACGTACCCAAGCTGCTCCAGAAAAACTAAATGCATGTAAAGGAATCTCTCATGGTGCCTAGCACAGGGTGGGGGATAGAGAACTAGAAATTGTCTTCATTCTTCCCAGGAAGTCATGTAGAGGTGTAAAATGTATGGCGTTCACCTGGCTTAGGGTTTAGAAAGACAAAAAGCACTCTGAATGTATTAACATTAGAAACAGAATTAGTCAAACGCTGATAAAAGGCATTCCTGTGAGACCGACTGCCTCTTCAGTGCTCTGAAGATTTAGACACATTAGTAATAAGTAGGAAAGGAGCCATGCTCTTTTGAACTTGGAAAGGTAAAAAGGCAAAATTGAACTCTCTAGTTATTTCTTTTTTGTTGGACAGACAACCTTTTAAAAGACGAACCGTCGATAATTTGGGCGGTTCCTAAGATCCAACAAATAGGTCAAATAAAGATAACACGGTAAGTAGTATTGGTATCTTGGTAAACATGTAAAATCCTGCACAACGCACACGCCGCCATTCAAGTCTTGATTCTGCTTGTGCTCTCCTACACGCTTCTGGAGGTAGAAAGATACACCAGATGCTGCCTCTAACTTTATGTATTATTCATGCTACTTGAAGAAAAGGCTAAAATGAAATGTAAGGAGACTGAGCATACAAGTTATATCACAGGGAAAGAAGTCTCATTGTTTTGTAGCTGGAATGCAAACACTGAAGAACTGGAGTACAAAATAAAATACATAATTAACTGACATCATGGTGGGTAGTTCAGGTAACAAGTTTATAGGAATTCAAAGGGGTAAAAAAGATTCCTATATAATATTATACACTTACCTAGTATTTAAGAATGGTCTGATCTCTTGTAAGACTTAAGGCATAACCATCTTAAAGGAGTTTTTATTATTGTTGTTGTTGTTTCATAGAAGAAAGAACTTTCTCCCACCAACAATTTAATAACGTGCGGACTAATCATGGTAGTTTCATTTTGATCTTACTACATATCCTTGTCCTCAGATTCCAACATAATGTCCTTATTAATGCAAGAACTTCTATGACTACAGATGCTGAAAGTTGGTAATTTTGCCTCTTCTTCCTTACCTTTATTGACAATTATCTCAAAAGGCTGCTGCCTATTTTATTACTGGACATTTATTTGTTTAGAAAGGACTACTTGTGTTAAGCCAGAAATGTGAACTTTCTAGCCACTGGGTTATATATTTTACAACAACACAGAACAAGTCTACTTTTCTTATGTGACATTAATTAAAATATTTGAAGACCGTCTTAATTTCCTTTTCTCCAAGCTAACCATCCCTGCTAGAAGCTGGTTTCTGGACCATTCTAAGCTGTTCACAATCCTACCTCCTGGATAGGATTTTTTTTGGACAATGTCCTTCAGTACTTCACTACCCACACTAAGAAGGATACTGTAGATATGATAAACAGAATCATAAAATCATAAAATAATGTGCTGTTATTATGCCCTAGAAAGCATCAAAGTCTCAGGTTTATTCTGTTGATGATAAGACTTATCATCAGTAAGGGCCTTGTGTAGGATCATAAAACGTGCTTGAGGCAGAGCCAGAAAGCCGAGGTCCGAGAGCCCAGTTGCATGGTAGGGAACCTTGTCTTTCCTGCACCATAAACTGTTGTCTTTCAATTAATGTCGCCCGCTTGAAAAAACAAAAACAAAAACACAACAACAATCTTATTAGGAAAACGGTGCTTCGCTATTTTCTTTATATGGAAGTGATCTGGAGCCTGCGTGCTATCTGGTAGGAAGGAACCTAAGAATCTCAGATTTGAGTTGAGAGGGGCATCCGAAAGCCTGTGTTGAGAATAATCGCTTCTGAACACACACTTATCATAATAAAGCACATCTCTGCCTTCTCGATTTTTAGCCAAGAAGCGCTCTCTTCTTCAATCAAACAGTGAGAGAGGCTGCCTCCTTGGCAGCTCAGCCATAGTGTCTACTTAAGAGCAGCTTTCTTGAAGCCATGCTAGTGCTGCGGGCTTGAAAACGCAATGCTGTCTCAGTTCACTCATCCCCTTCCCTGGGCAGTCTCTATACGGGCTCATATTCATTTTCCAGGTAAGCAGAAGGCATAAATAAATGCTAGCAAGGACTGGGGTTTTTTTTTATGTTAAATTGATCAGAGTGAAATAATGATATATAGAATCTAGACTAAGCCTTGATTTTTTTCATGCTGGATCAGCATTTTACTTTTTATTTTTGTGTGTGTGCTTGTATGTGTGCGTTGTTTGTCATGGCTGTTAAAAATAACGAGGTACTATATTCATCTTGATAAGCTGTGAATTGCCTCTACCTTCTCCCCATGCTCCATCTCTAGTTCTCTATTAAATTTGCTATCTCTGCCATCTTCATGTTACATAGAATGCTAAGTATAGTTTAAGAGCTGTCACTATGAAAAATCATATTTTCGGCGGAGTAGTTATATGGGTCAGCCCATGTATTAGCAAGCAAATTTGTTTCAATGAAATGAGTATGTCAAGATGGGGACATCCAGGTTTTTTTGGAAGGCAAGTCCACGCTCTGAAATAATGAAAGTAGTAGGTTATACGGCCATGCTATTTCCTTCCCCCGGCCCCCTGCCTCATGGCTTCCGATGGATTCAGTAGAATTTCAGGGGTAGCAAAATGGTGAGAATGGAGGTGATTTTTCCTCTGTGTTCACTAGAGGTGATCTGCCCCCACTTTGCCTCCCTTGGGAGTTCAGTCCCTGTATGTACTCAGTATTGCCACAGGCTGTCGCATGAGAGGAGCAACAAGCGAACAGGTATTCAGAGGTCTTCCCTGCATGGTGGGCTCCTTCGCCTACCCCATACCCGTATTTGTCCCGAGCAGGGCCTAACGAAGTAACTTGTACATCACAAACTCTTGTAGATATTTAAATAACTAAAAGTATGAATAATAACAGTTATTACTTATATTTATACAGTATCTATGAAGGCTGTGAACTATGCTAAGCCCTTAGAGTATGCATTACTGCACTTAATCTGAACAACCAATTATGACCATTTTGCAGAGGAGGCGCCTGAGCTTAGAACAGCTCAGTGACTTGCCCAGGATTGTGCTGCCAGGAAGTGCGTGGTAAGTCAACGCAACTACTGTTTGTGGAGAACTACACACCTGATATACAAATGTTTAAAATCTAACTTGAGTTGTTTGAAACAGTGAAGATAGTAGAGTTAAACAGGCTCGATCTCGGAGGCTAATCGAATTAGACCAGCAGAAACTACAGGATTTATACAGTCATGTCACTGTGAGTATGCTGAGGGACTAACGTGTCTTGGGTTCTAAAAGAAATGACAGAAACGAAAAGAGTAGAAACTTATGCACAAAGAGCAGCATCTGTACCCTGGTGATCTTATCCATACCCTTCTTGCTAATTAGCACTGAACACTATAGCTGTAGGACCGGCCCTCTCTCCAGAGCTCCCAACCCGTGTCTCTCTCTCCTTGCTGGATATACGTAGCCTCACGTGTGACTTAATCTCAGCGTTCAAAGTCATGAGTTCTTCCCCGTGCAGCTCCTCCTCTTACATCTCCTATCCCGGCTAAGGGTGTCTGCCATCTGCCCAATTTATACGGGAGGCACCTGGGTGTCATCCCAGAGTCCTCCTTTACCCCCCCGGACCTGTAAGCCATCACTCAAGTCTACTTCATTCAACCTCCTCACCATCTCTCACAACTATCCCCTCTTCTCCACTCTCGTACCTTCCGATTTGAGATCAGCCCTTAGGATGACAGGCTGGGATCTCCGCCATCGGCAGCACTCAAGGCACTGGGATCTCCCTGTGCACCCGCAACCCCATGTCTCAGGTCTTTGTTCTGGCTTTCTCCTTTTCTGGAACTGTGCTGCCCCTCTCCTTTACTTACCTCTTCTTAATCTGTCAAAATTCAACTCCGATATCCTGAAGGAACCACCCTTCATTCTCCGAGTTGGGATGCATGGCCCTGTCTGCCCTCCCACGTGTCCACCTATGCTGTCTGTCTCATGGCATCTGCAGCATCTTATATGTTAGTGAGTTAGGTTAGGGTCCCTGTCCCCTGCTAAGGCACTTAGAGACAGGTATCATGCACCATCCTTTGTGCTGAAAACCCAGCAGAAGCAGTTACTCGATGCATAATGGCTACCCCATAACTGTTTGCTGGAATGGTTCGGCCTTTGAAATGGATAAAATATGACTACTGTGTAAGAGAATGAGAGATAAGCATCTCTCTGATTAGAGATATTGGTGTTTTAATATTTCTGAGCCTTTAAAAAATTTTTTTAACACCTATTCATTTTTGAGAGGCAGAGAGACAGAGCACAAGCAGGAGAAGGGCACAGAGAGAGGGAGACACAGAATCTGAAGCAGGCTCCAGGCTCTGAGCCATTAGCACAGAGCCCGACGCGGGGCTCGAACTCACGAACCGTGAGATCATGACCTGAGCCGAGGTCAGACGCTCAACCGACTGAGCCACCCAGGCGCCCCTGAGCCTTTTAAAATGTTCTTCCTTTCTGGAATGTTTTTCCTCCATCAATTTTTTTTTTCCTTTAAAAATGTTAACAATCCTTCAAAATGTTGTCATTGAAAGAACAAAAACTGAGATGTCAGACAGATCTGAATTTAAAACCAACATTTGATGTCCAGTAAATGTGTGACTTCAGGAAAAGTTCACCTCTTCGAGTCTCACTTTTCATTAAGGAAATGAGGTTTAAAACTGTAATCTTATGGGGCGCCTGGGTGGCTCAGTCGGTTAAGCGTCTGACTTCGGCTATGGTCATGATCTCGCCATTCGTGAGTTTGAGCCTTGTGATGGGCTGTGCGCTGACAGCTCAGAGCCTGGAGCTTGCTTCAGATTCTGGGTCTCCCTCTCTCCCTGTTCCTTCCCTGCTTGTGGTCTCTCTCTCTCTCTCTCAAAAATAAACAAACTTTTAAAAAACAGTAACCTTATGAAGTTGTTAATGTTATTAATGACTGTGACATTTCTAGCATGGAAAACTGGGATGAGAGTAAAGATAATAACTGATAGGGAAAGCACTGGGGCACTAGAGCCAGGAAAGGGTGGAGGATGGATGGAGTTAGCAAGAACTATGTGGCAATCTGCTGGAGATTCCACAGGCCATGGGAAATATGAATCTGGAGCCAAGAGACGGGTTTGGAAATCACTGGTGAAATATGGGAATGAACGAGGTAAACCAGGGAAACTATGAAGCCATAAAGAGACGCTCTCATAGTAAGTCATGATATTCTTCTCAGTTATGCCAGGGGTGGTTTAATAACTAGTTATATAATAATATTATTAGGGAAATAATTGACCCTACCAGACAGTAAGTCCCTTAAGGGGAGGTTGTGCATTTATGTTCCCAGCACCCAGTGGAGTGACTATGTCTACAAAGAGCTCAGGAAATAATTAATGAGTTGATGAATGAATGAATCTCACCAATGGACTTTCTAGTCATTTGCTTGAAATTTGGTGATCTAAATAACTAGTAATGTGAGAATACAAATTTGTAATAAAAATGTGTGGAGGTGGAGGTAAGAATAAAAATCTCACCAGTGCCTGTTGTGGGCCAGACACGGTGCCATCCACTTCCACACACAGTTTTATCTCATTCCTATGATATGTTGTAATAAGACCACTGCTAAAAGAAATGATTTGTTCATGTTTTGCAAAATCGGTCTGCCTGATTTCTATAACGCCCTTGATTTCCCACTTTCCATCAGCCCAAATCCAACTTACCTGTAAGTCCTGTCAGTTCTAGCTACAAAATTATCTGAATCTGTCCTCTCTTTCCATTTTCACTGTTACCATCTTAGTCCAAGCTACCATCCTATCCTGCTTGGATTTTCTGAAATAACATCTTACTAGTCTCCATGCTTCTATTCTCGCTTCTTTTTCAATTCACATTCTACACATCAGATCTCCTCAATCCAAATGTCTTAAAACCATAAATCAGATAAAATTTCTCCATGCTTAGGACTTATACTGGCTTCCCCTTAAACCCAAATGCCAACACTTTGCCACTCCTTGTATGTCTCTACCGATCTGGCCCTTGCATAGCTCTCCAAACACGTCTTCCTCTCTACGTCTTGCTCACCTGCTCACTATGCTTCACTCACACTGGCCCCCTTTCTGTTCTGAACATACAAAACTCATCCTGTCCTAGGGCCTTTGCACGTGCTGTTGACTCTAATCTTCACATGGCTGGGTCCACTACATTATTCAACTCAAATGTGATTTTGCTCACAGAGGCCCTCTCTTACCATCTTACCTAATGGAGAGCAGGAACACACTGGATTCTCCTCTATTATTTCTTTCATTGCATTCATCGCTACTTGAAACTGTTTCCTTCTTTTTTTATCTAATGTTTATTTATTTTTGAGAGAGAGAGAGAGAGAGAATGCGTCGGTGAGGGAAAGAGAGAGGGGGAGACACAGAACCTGAAACAGGCTCCAGGCTCTGAGCTGTCAGCACAGAACTCGAACTTGCAAACTGCAAGATCATGATCTGAGCTGAAGTCAGATACTTAACCGACTGAGCCACCCAGATGCCCCTACTTCTTCTTCTTTTTTTTTTTTTTTTTTTTGAGAGAGAGAGAGAGCAGCAGAGGAGAGGAAGAGGGGGAAATAGAACCCAAGCAGGCTCCATGAATAGTGTGGAGCCTGACACGGGGCTCAATCTCACGACACTGAGATCATGACCTGAGCTGAACTCAAGACTTGGATGCTTAACCAACTGAGTCGCCCAGACATCTCAAAAACTGTTTACTTCTTTTTCACGCATTATCTCTTTCTTCCACTAGAAAATGTCAAAGGAAGGCTCACAGAGGAGAGAAGAGAGAGCTTTAAAAAATCTTTACTGACAAGTTATTAGAGAAAAACATAAATGTGAAATAAGATTCTGGTTTCAGCTTCTTTTATTCATTCATCCATTCATTTTTACTTAAAAGATTATTATTTTACAGAACCTTCTGAGTCTCTCTTTTCTTTAGCAGAGTGACCCCTTGACATTTATGGATTCAATATTTATTGTTTCGGCTCTCCCTGAGAGACCCCACAAGGCTGTAACACAGCAACTTGTGGGTTTGCTGAGGAATGAATTTAGTTACTTCCGTGGAGCAGATGGTAAGGAGGCTTAGCTTATAGTCTTCGTTTCTCTCGGTTCTTATACGCTCTTATGACAAGGCAGTTATTTTATCTCAATTTCATAAAAAAAGACACTGAATAAAAATATCATAGTGGTATTAAAAAATTTAAAAGCATTGTAGTATATCTTTCATGAGTGTCAAGTTGTGTTTTTCCCCCTGAATCTATGGCTATGCACGTTTTTGTATAAATGGTCTACCTGGTTCACGGCAATAATGCCATGATTAATACTAAGTGTTATGCTTCCAAAAAGACTACGATTAGTCTATAGCCACCATAAGAACTTGTCACCTAAAAACTGCAGAAACCATTTTAGACGTGCAAGTAGCTGAGTCATCGTGGTTTTCGGTAAAGAAGAGAGAGGTTTCTATATTTAAAAACAAAGATATCATAATACTGGTTTTTAAAGTGTCTTGCAAACTTTGGATAATATATGCTAATGACTATCAACTACTTGAGGAAGGAGAAGGAAATTAACAATGCAGAATAACCAGAAACAGCCCCAAGACCAAGTGGGAACAGAGAGGGATAAATGAGCCCAGGGTAAAAGAGGGAATATTCAATTCTCTGTGTGTATACCGTGAGGCCAGAGTTTGTTTGGTGCTAGTGGAATACAAAACCAGTGCATAACGTGGTGTTTATCGTCAGTGGTATTATATAGACTTAGAGCAGCAACAAGGCCCATGACTGGGACATTAGGGGGGTCCACGTGACGGTGTGTAATAAGATGTCCAGTAGGTCCACTTGAGGCCAGATTATGATGAAACTGGAAGGACAGAGGATGGATTTATACTACACAGCAGACAGGTGAATAACACAGTGAAGACAAATCTTTAGAAAGATGAATCTGGTAGCAGAGGGCAAAGGATTTTAAGAGAGGAAGAGACTGAAGGTAGACAAGTCATAAAGCTCTTGCAGTGAGCCGAATGTGAGAAGAGGAAACCCTGGACCGGTGTGGTTGCCATGGACACAGAGCAATGCTCAAATCTGAGAAGCATCATAAAGGAAAAATAGCTCTTCGTTATATTTGTGTAACTTTCCAAGTACATGCGGCTTATTATGTCTCTTTGTATGACTCACTGATACGAAATTGCCAGAGGTAATAATATTCTTCACCAAATCAGGGAAGGGCACACCACAGAGGAAGTGAAATGCCCCCTGACATATGAATTCTCCTTCAAAGTTGCTGATTCTGAGGCAGTAAGTTTGGCTGAAAGGTCAACTGGTTTGGTCACGATCTCTGAGACTCTTATTATTAATGGAGTTCAAACCATAAGGCTTTAGGCTGAACCAAGCAGAAGTTGATCTGGTAGTACTACTCAATTGTCTAGGGACACACTGGTTATCACTAAATGAGCGGTAAGTGAAAATACATAAGGTCTAATAAGCTGCCTTCTCTACAAAAAACATCTTCTATGCAGCTCCTTTCCTTAAAATTAAAGAAAGAGCATAACTGGAAAGGTTTTCAGAGGGCAAGAAAGGGAGAGAGGGAAAAAAAGAGAAGAGCAATGACTTAGCATTTATCATCAAGCACATCCAGTTGTTTCCATGGCTCCCTGACAGCACCTGGGAGATGCTGCTCAGCGCCCCCCATCCCTGGCCCTTTCCACCCTTGCTGTCTCAGCCCTGGTTAAAAAAGCCTTCATGATTTCTCCCCTGGACTCTCCTAATAGTCTCCTAACTACCCTCCATATCTATCACTATCTCTTCACATTCCCGCTTATCTCTTACTATCTCCAAAATATTCTTCCTAAAACACTAGATCCAACTACTAACGTCACTGTTTGAAGGTAGCCTCTGCCCCACAGGCTCAAAGGACACATGCCCCCAACCCCATAATACCCTTCGGACAATCTAGACCACTCCTGCCTTTCCAATTACATCTGTCACCTTGACACCTTAAGGTCAATGTTCTCATGGAGCCTCTTACCAACATGCTATATTTAATGGCACTCCTGGTCCTCACATACGGTGTTCTCATTGCCTAAAATATAATTCTTGGTCTTCCCTTGCTAATCTTCCAAAACTCAAATGTCACTTTCTCTTTCAAATCATCCATATCATTATCCCCCTCCTCCACCTTTGCCTCCTGTCTGACTTGCTTACGACCATGAAGTAACAGCTGCTCTGCGGCAATTATTTATACACCTGTCTACCTTCCCTACTTCTCTGTGAAGCCCCTGACTTAACTGCAACACAGTCATCTTGGCGTTTCCACTACACAACAGCTCCTAGTCACTACGGTCATGGATTATTTAAATAAATATTGCGTAAATGAATGAATAACTGATGCTCAAATAAAAAAGTAAGTTATAAACAGAATTTAAATATGAGCTTAATTTTTAAAAAGACGTGTTATGCTAGGGGACAGTGTGTATCTCTTTTATTTACTCTCTAAATTAGTAAGAAGAAAGGTCCAATGAAAAACGTGCAATATTTACAGATTTCTAGAAGAGAGGGAAAATACCAACACCTGGCAAAGGCCAGAAGAAACTAAATAAAACTCAAATTATTTAGCAGTGTGCTATCGGTTGGTAGTTCCTTCAGAAACAAACACATATATTTGATCTGGGGAGTGGAGGCTCTCATCATCCGACAGGCTAGTCATCTGGAGGTGGATGGACAGACAGACCTACATGCTTTGCAGGATCAACCCAAATGGAGGTACAGAAGTCATTGTTTTAGTTTGGACTTAAGTGGGTAAAATCTATTGGGGAGGGGATTGTTAAATTAAAAACTATTTTCCATTTCACACGGAAACGAAGTATATAGTGCTGATCGAAGTAATAACTTACTTGGCTATACGTAATCAATATGGCAAAATCGAATCACTAAAGTTCTCAAATAAAGATTTCTAAACAATGCTGGCATGCACCCAAATTCACACTAACATAAGATATGACTTTAAGAAAATATCTGATTGGCAAATTTATTTGCCCAAAAGGTCAGATACTCAGAATTTACTAAGAACAGGATTGAAATCACATTCAAGAAAATGACATGGAAATCACTGTCACAGATGGAAGACACTGCCATACGTCTCCTGTATAAGCTACTAGGAAATGGGTAAGATGTTTAAAATGAAATTAGCCAGGCTAGATAAATTAACCAAAGAATTAAGTTTCAATTTCCATTTGTTTTATATATATATGGTTTAAAATTTTTTCTTTTTAAGTTTATTTGTCTATTTTGAGAGGAGTGTCCCTACACAAGAGCGTGGGAGGAGGCAGAGAGAAAGGGAAAGAGAGAATCCCAAGCAGGCTCCCCGGTGTCACTGCAGAGCCCTCTATGGGGGGTTGAACCCATGAACCTAGACCACAACCCGAGCTGAAATCAAGAGTCAGTCACTGAGCCACCCAGGGGCTCCATTTACATATGGCTTTTATTTCTTTCTTTTCTATGAATGAAAGTTGATAAACCTAGCCAAGCTTCAAGAACTGAAAGTCTAATACATAAGTATTTCACTGTATGTTAGATAATGGGGCCTAATAGCAGGTGTTACCACTCTAAGGCTTACAGTCTGCACATAACAGTGGAGAAGTAGTATAGATTGTATGGTCAACACTTCAGTAAAGATGCTCAAAAGCTCCTGTAGGACTCAACCAGTCCTGTTCTTAAAAGAGGCTCCTGGGATGCCTGGGTGGTTCAGTTGGTTAAATGCCTGACTGTGGCTCAGGTCATGATCTCACGGTTCCTGAGTTCCAGCCCCGCATCGGGCTCTGTGCTGACGGCTCGGAGCCTGGAACCTGCTTCAGGTTCTGTGTCTCCCTCTCTCTCTGCCTTTCTCCCACTCACTCTCTCTTCTCTCTCAAAAATAAGTAAATATAAAAAATTAAAAAAACTTTCCAAGAGCCTATTTAAATGTCACCAAGAACGAAATGGGTCCTATGTGAAAACAAACCACCTTCCATTATTTTATAAGTAAGGAGGAGTTCTTTATAATTTAATGATTAAGAACAGATTGGTGGCTTCCTTTCCAAGGCCGACCATTTAAAGCAGAGCTGGCTCAACCACACAAGGCAGGCGGAACATGTACGAGCCTAGCAGCGGAGAAGCACCCAGTCCACTCCCTATGCCCTCACTGTCCCCAACTGTCCCCTGCCCCCTTCTATCTCCAGGCTGCCTTTTTTACACTTATTTTCATTTGCTTTCCTGGCAGTTCTCTTTATTCTTGGCTTTGTACTCAGGTTCTTAAAACTCATCCCAGGCCAGCCTTACTTGATGGCCCATGCTTGTCTCTGTTACCTTTTTCAGTTCATGTGCTCAACTCTCAACCTTCACAGCGTGTTACCATCTTGGGTGGATGATCTACCACCAGTCAGCCCCACACCTGCTAGGATCGGCCTCTCCCACTCCCTGCCACAGCAGGGAGAGATCCCAGACAGGTGACGGCAAAGAAAGAAAAGAAATCCGAGGTATGATGAAGAGAGTTAAAGAGAAAGGATAATAGAGTAGAAGGAGTCGAGCCTATAATTATTCAAATAAAAGAGAAAAACTACCAAAGAAGCAAAGATGTTCACTCATCTCCTGATTTATGAACAGAGAACGGTGGCACTAACTTCGAACTGAGGATTAACAGATTTGAATGCGTACCGTAATTCTATTTGAATATCTCATGTATCAGGAATAAACTTAAACGTTTAATGAGTTCACTGAAGTCATTCAGTGAAGAACTTACTCAAGAAGAACTAGTAATGTACTTAGACCCCTTACCTGGGGGCCCTTCACACCCCAATATGCTACATCTACAAAAACTCTAACCTCTCCTATGATGGAAGTGCCTCCCAGGCAGAGATGCAGAGCTGACCCAGGGGACAGCAACGAATGAACAAATTAGTCTCAAAGAGCTTCCCCTAAATTCTTTTTTTTAATGTTTATTTATTATTTTTGAGAGAGAGAAAGACAGCGCACGCACGTGCTTGAGCAAGGGTGGAGGGGCAGAAAAAGAGATGGGGACAGGATCCAAAGTGGGCTCCACACTGACCACGAGATCAGGACCTGAGCCAAAGTTGGATGCTCTACCTACTGAGTTACCCAGGTGGTCTCCCTTATATTCTTTAAACAGCATTTAAGTAAAATAAAGCAGATACTTAAAAGCACTTACTTTAGCATGTAAGCTATAATGCAATAGTAATTCCTGAGAGTTATCTCTATTTTGGATTATAACATAAACACACAGGAAGGTAACTGATGAGCAGAGGTCAGATGTGAGCTAGACTTGAAAAATATGTAGATTTAGAAAGGCTGAAAGGCTATTCCTAGACAGAAAGCAGCCAAGCCCAAGGTGTGCACGGCTACTCTTGAGTCCACTTCCAGTTTAGCTAGATTATAGATACATGATGAAGTCAGAACCAGCCACGTAAATACAGAATGGACAGTTTTCAGGAAAAGACTAGGGTATCTGAACTCCATTTACAATCTTTAGGAGTTAGTAAAGTTCTATTAAATATAGGAGAAAAGGAATAGTCACAGTGTTTTAAGCTGTACTTAACAATGGTAATTTTAACTGAGGGAAATTTCTTTCAGGGCATGATTATTTACATTGAAAAATTTTTAATTTGGGAACATGGGACTTTATACTCGAAAGAAGTTTTTGGCATGCATAATGTGAACAGATCTGTATTTACTATACGAACATTTAACAAATATTAATCTAAAGAAGCAGGGATTAGTATGATTTCTTTCTCTCCAACATCAAACACGAAAACAAAGCATAGATCATTAGGGAAAAAATCAAAACTACTTCAAATACTGTTTTAGACAAAGTGCAATCTACTTAAATACAACAACCAGGAAAAGAATGAGGTTAAATCCTTTGGCCCTTTGCTACTCTGTGCATCAATCCTGGAATCAGGGATACTTGCTGAACGTGCAGGAATGCACTTGCCACTCTGGTGCATAAAAAGAAAGCTTTAGCCTGTCTTTAAGAAATAATGCTAATCAGAGAATGCAGGACATACACATACAAAAATAAAATGAAACACAGTATGTTAGTGACAAAGTGAATGATACCTTTTGTAATTGCAACAGATGTTCATTTCACTTGATCTTAGCCAAAAGACTGAGAAGCGATCAGAAGTTCATTTCAAGCACGAGTTAGAACCATCCTTGAGAAGGGGAAGAGTTTAAGCCAGAACATAGGGGCTAGGCAGACTGTATAAACAGAGATAAGGGGCCATGATGTATAAAATAAAGATGCTTTCAGGATATAGAGCTAGACTTTAGCTCAAAGACTTGGATGGGAGAATGAAAAAATGAATATAGTGTCATCATCAACTGCATGAGGCACAGATACATCGATCGGTCTCTCTGTAAATGACCCCCCGGTGAAGTTGTACTATACATAAGCTGCCTTAGCCACACATCCATAGTGATAATAAAAAAGAAATACCAAAGGCCACTGAAGATTTTATATAGGGGGCTGAAAATGTAAAATTGGAACTTGAGCTAGGACAAAATTTAGGAATTATTTTCTTTGGAAAGTGAATTTATGCAATGCAAAAATGCAGAAGGCCCAAAGACTTATCTGCTGCTAAAACCTGAGGAGGAAGAGGAACCCACCAAAGGGACGGGTACAGAAGCAAGGGACCTGAAGAGCATATAACCGTGGAAAGCAGAATGGCACCATATCACAGAATACTTTTTTTCCTGATATAACTAGAGTATTATGACTAGGTACAGGGTAAATTGTGAAGATATATGTTCTTACCATCAATCTTATGCTGTTTTTCTCAGCAGCTTCTATGTCTTAATATACAAGACATACCACTTCACTCAACCGTTAAAATTTAGTGCCCATTCCATTTCCTCCAGTTAAGAAAAAATGCAAGTTGCAAAGTAAAATGTATTGTGACAAGAGTACTGTTTGACAGCTATAGGACTATTTGGATGATCTCTTTCTTCTTGAGTGAGCTTTGGTAGTTTGTGGTTTTCAAGAGATTTGTCAATTTCATCTAAGTTGTCAAATTTATTGCCATAGAGTTGTCTTATATTTTTTGCTGGGAATTCAATGAACTTCTGGGATCTGTGTTTTTATAGTTTTCATCAAATTTGGGAAAATATCAGCTATTACTACTTTAAATGTTTTTACTGTCTTTCCTCTTGCCTCTTCTTCAAGGACCCCAATAACATATCCAGGAGGCCTTCTGAAATACCATAAAACTTTTTATGCTTTTCTTTCTCTTTTTAAAATCTTCTTTTTTCTTTGTGTTTAATTTTGAATGGTTTCATTTGCAGTGTCTCATCTGCCATTAATCCCATTCAACATATTTCATTTTTTACAGCAATTGTATTTCTTTTATTTTCTTATTTTTCATCATGATGAGTGTTGTACTCTAATCCCCATCCCCTATTTCATCCATCCCCCTACCCATCTCCCCTCCGCTAACCATCAGTTTGTTCTCCAAAGTTAAGTCTGTTTTTGGTTTGTCTCTCTCTCTCTTCTTCCCCTTATTTGTTTGTTGTCTTTCTTAAATTCCACAAATGAGTGAAATCACACGGTATTTGTTTTTCTCTGACTGACTTATTTCACTTAGCATTATAGTCTCTAAATTTATCCCTATTGTTGCAAACCACAAGATTTCATTGTTTTTATGGCTGGGCAATATTCCATTGTGTATATATAGTACATCTTCTTTATCCATTCATCAATTGATGGATACTTGGGCTTCCTCCGTATCTTGGCTATTGTAAATAGTGCTACAATAAACAAAAGGATGCACAGATCTCTTCAAATTAGTGTTTTTGGATGCTTTGGGTAAATATGATTACTGGATCATAGGGTAGTTCTACTTTTAACTTTTTGAGGAACCTCCATACTGTTTTCTAGAATGGCTGCACCCATTTGCAGTCCCACCAACAGTGCAGGAGAGTTCCCCTTTCTCTACATCCTTGTTGACACTAGTTTTTGTTGTTGATTTTAGCCATTCTGAAAGGTGTAAGGTTATACCTCATTGTAGTTTTTTTTTAATTTAAAAAATCTATTTAAGTAATCTCTACACCCAACATGGGGCTCAAACTCACAACCCTGAGATGAAGGGTTGCACTCTCTTCTGACCGAGCCAGTCAGGCACCCCTATCTCATTGTAGTTTTTATTTGCATTTCTCTGATGGTAAGTGATGATGAGCATCCTTTCATGTGTCTGTTGGTCATTAGATGTCTTCTTTGAAGAGATGTCTGTTCATGTCTCCTGCCCATTTTTAATTGGATTGATTTGGGGGTGTCAAGTTTTATAATGTCTTTATTTATTTTGGATAATAATCCTTTATCAGATATGTCATTTGTAAATATCTTCTCCCATTCAGTAGGCTGCTTTTTAGTTTTGTTAATTGTTTCCTTTATGGTAAAGAAGATTTTTATTTTATAGTCCCAATAGTTGAGTTTTGCTTTTATTTCCCTTGCCTCAGGAGACATATCTAGAAAAATGACACTATAGCTAATGTCAGAGAAATTACAGCCTGTGCTCTCTTGGAGGATTTTTGTAGTTTCATTTAGGTCTTTAATCCATTTTATTTTTGTGTATGTGGAAGAAAGTGGTCCAGTTTCATTTTTTTGCATGTTGCTGTCCAGTTTTTCCAACACCATTTGTTGAAGAGATAATCTTCTTTCCTTTGGATATTCTTTTCTGATTTGACAAAGCTTAATTGACCATATAATTGTGGGCTTACATCTGGGTTTCCTATTCTGTTCCATTGATTTATTTGTCTATTTTTGTGCCAGTACCATGCTGTTTTAATTACTACTGCTTTGTAATATAACCTGAAATCTGGAGTTATGATACCTCCAGTTTTGTTTTTCTTTTTCAAGGATGCTTTGGCTCTTTGAGATCTTTTGCGGTTTCATACAAATTTTAGATAGTTTGTTTTAGTTCTGTGAAAAAATGCTGTTGGTATTTTGATAAGGATTGAACTAAATCTGTAGATTGCTTTTGGTAATATAGACATTTTAACAATATTTGTTCTTCCAACTCATGAGCATGGAATGTCTTTTCATTTCTTTGTACTATCTTGAATTTCTTTCATCAGTGTTTTATAGTTTTCAGGGTACAAACTCTTTGGTTTTGTTTATTCCTAGATATTTTATTGTTTTTGGTGCAACTGTAAGTGGGATTGTTTTCTTTATTTCACTTTCCGCTGCTTCATTATTAGTATATAGGAATGCAACAGGGGCGCCTGGGCGGCTCAGGCGGTTAATCAGCCGACTTCAGCTCAGGTCATGATCTCAGGGTTTGTGAGTTTGAGCCCCGCGTCGGGCTCTGTGCTGACGGCTTAGAGCCTGGAGCCTGCTTCGGATTCTGTGTCTCCCTCTCTCTCTGCTCCTCTCCCACTCACGCTCTGTCTTGCTCTCTCTCAAAAATAAATATTCAAAATTTTTTAAAAAGTGGAATGCAACGAATTTCTATCGATTATGTATCCTCTAACTTTACTGTATTCATTTCTCAGTTCTAGTAGGTTTTTTGGTGGAGTCTTTCAGGTATCTTTTCTTTTCTAAGTTTATTTATTTTTGAGAAAGAGAGAGAGAGCTCAGGGGAAGGGCGGAGAGAGAGAGGGAGAGAGAGAATCCCAAGCAGGCTCCGTGCTGTCAGTGTGGAGCCCCACATGGGGCTCAAACCCACAAACCATGAGATCACGACCTGAGCTGAAACCAAAAGTCAGATGCTTAACTGACTAAGCCATTCAGGTGCCCCTTTTGGGTTTTCTATAGAGTATCATGTCACCTGCAAATAGTGAGAGTTTTACTTCTTCCTTAGGGATCTGGATGCCTTTTATATCTTTATGATATCTAATTGCCCTGGTGGGGACTCCAGAACCATGTTGAATAAAAATGAGGTGAGAGTGGACATCCTTGTCTTATTCTTGACCTTAGGGGGAAAGCTTTCAGTTTCATCACTGAGTATGATGTTAGCTGTGCATTTTTCATTTAAGACCTTTATTGTGTTGAGGTATGTTTCCTCTAGACCAAAAATCCAATTTGCAGAGGATTTTTAACATGAATGGATGTTATACTTTGTTGGATGCTTTTTCTGCATGTATCCCATACGATCATATGGTTTTAACTTTTCTCTTACTGACGGGATGTATCATGTTGATTGCTTTGTGCCTATTGAACCCCCCTTGTATCCCAGGAATAAATCCCACTTGATCATGGTGTATTTTTTTTTTTAATGTATTGCTAGATTTGGTTTGCTAATATTTTGTTGAGAATTTTTACATCTATATTCACAAGAGATACTGGCCTGTAGATCTCTTTTTCGGTGGTGTATTTTTTTTTAAGCTTTTATTCATTTTTTTGGTAATCTCTACATCCAATGTGGGGCTTGAACTCATGATCAAGAGTTGCATGCTCTTCCAACTGAGACAGCCAGGTGCCCCTGTGGTGCCTTAATCTGGTTTTGGTATCAGGGTGATACCGTCCTCACAGAATGTATTTGGGAGTTTTCCTTCCTCTTGTATTTTTTGGAATAGTTTAAGAAGAATAGGTATTATCTCTCCTTTAAATGTTTGATAGAATTTGCCTGTGAATTCGTTTGGCCCTGGACTTTTGTGTTTTGGGAGTTTTATCATTACTGATTCAATTTCACTGCTGGTAACTGGTCTGTTCAAATTTTCTATTTCTTCCTGCTCTAGTTTTGGTAGGTTATACATTTCTAGGAATTTATCCATGTCTTCTAAGTTATCCAATATGTTGACATATAGGTTTTCATAGTAGTGTTAGAGTCGCTTGTATTTCTCTGGTGTTGGTTGTTATTTCTCCTCTTTCATTCGTGATTTTATGTCCTCTCTGTTTGTTTGTTTGTTTCTGGATCAGTTTGGTTAGAGGTTTATCAATTTTGTTGATCTTTTCAAAGAATCAGATCCTGGTTTCATCGATATGTTTCATTTATTGTTTTTTTTGCGTGTGTGTGTTTGTTTCTCTATCAGTTATTTCTGCTCTAATCTTTATTAGTTCCTTCTCATTTTGCTGGGCTTAAGTTTCATTTGTTCTTTTCCTAGCTCCTTTAGGTGTAAGATTAGGTTGTTTATTTGAGATTTTTCTTGCTTCCTCAGTTAGGCTTATATTGCTATTAATTTACCTTTTAGAACTGTTTGCTGAATCCCAAAGGCTTTGGACCACTGTGTTTTCATTTTCATTTGTTTCCATGTGCTTTCTGACATCTTCTTTGATTTCTTGGTCGACCCATTCATTCTTTAGTAGCATGTTATTTAATTTCTGTGTATTTGTGCCCTTTACGGATTTTTCTTGTGGTTGATTCCTAGTATCATACCATTGTGGTTAGAAAAGATGCATGGTATAACTTTCTTTTTTTTTTTTTAATTCGTTAAGACTTGCTTTGTGGCCTAATATGTGATCTCTTTGGAGAATGTCATGTGAACTTTAAAAGAATGTCTACTCTGCTCTTTCAGAGAATGTTCTGAATGTGTCTGTTAAATCCATCTGTCCAGTATGTCATTCAAAGCCACTATTTCCTTGTTGATTTTCTCTTTGGATGATCTGTCTGTCTATTTAAGTGGGGTGTTAAAGTCCCCTATTATTATATTATTATTATCAATCATTTCCTTTATGTTTGTTATTGTTTTATGTATTTGGGTGGATCATGTTGGGTGCATAAATATTTACAATTATTATATCTTCTTCTTGGATTGTCACCTTCATTATTATACATTGTCTTTCTTTGTCTCTTGCTATAGTCTTTGTTTTAAAACATAGTTTGTCTGATATAATTGTTGCTACCCTGGTTTTCTTTTGATATCCATTTGCATGATAAGTGTTTTTCCATCCCCTCATTTTCAATTTGCAGGTGTCTTTTGGTCTAAATTGAGTCTCTGGTAGACAGCATATAGATGGATCTTGTTTTTTTATCTACTCTGTCACCCTATGTCTTGACTGGAGTGCTTAGTCCATTCAAAGTAATTATTCATAGATATGTATTTATTTCCATTTTGTTACTTGTTTTATGGTTATTCCTATAGATTTTTCTCTCTGGTCCTTTCTTCTCTTGTTCTCTTTCATGGTTTGTTGGCTTTCCTTAGTGATATACTTGGATTCCTTCTGCTTTATTCTTTGCATAACTATTAATGCTTTTTGATTTGTGGTTACCATTACATTTGTAAATAACATCTTCTGCATATAGCAGCCTATATTAAGTTGATGGTTGCTTAAGTTTGGGCCCAATTTTTTATGCCTTTCCCAACTATGTTTTAGGTACATGGTGTTCATATTTTATATCTTTTTATTACTCCTTTGACTAATTTTTATAGACTATTTATTTTAATTGCTTTTGTGTTTTTTACTTTTCATACTTTCACTTATGGTCTTTCCTTTCCACTCTAAGAGTCCCCCTTATTTTTATTTTTTTAAGTTTATTCATTTATTTTGAGAGAGAGAAAGAGAGCACATAAGCAGAGGAGGGGCAGGGACAGAGGGAGAGAGAGAATCCTAAGCAGGCTCCATGCTGTCAGCGCAGAGCCTGATGTGGGGCTTGATCTCACAGACTGTGAGATCATGACCTGAGCCAAAATCAAGAGTCAGATGCTTAATCAACTGAGCTACCCAGGTTCCCCACAAAAGGTCCCTTTAATATTTCCTGTAGGGCTGGTTTAGTGGTCATGAACTTCTTTAGTTTTTGCTTGTCTATATCTCTCTTTCTATTCTGAATGATAGCCTTGCTAGATAGAGTATTCTTGGAGGCAGGTTTTTCCCATTCAGCACTTTGAATATATTATGCCACTCCTTCTGGCCAGCAAAGATTCTGCTGAAAACCCACAGATAGCCTTATGGGATTTCCCTTGCATTGTAACTCTCTTCTTTTCTCTTGCTGCTTAAAAAATTTTTTTATTATCACTAATTTTTGCCATTTTAAGGAATGGACCTCCTTGGGTTGAATTTTGGGGGGTAATCTCTGTGCTTCCTGGTTCTGGATATCTGTTTCCTTCAAATAAATTTTCTGTCCCCTTTTCTTTCTTCTTCTGAGATTCCTATAATTCCAGTGTTATACGCTTGATGGAGTTTCTGACTTCTGTGAGACTAATCTCAACTTGCATAGTTTGCTTTTCTTTCCTTTGCTTGGGTTGGTTACTTTCCATTGCTTTTTCTTCCAGGTTGTTAATTCGTTCCCCTGCTTCATCTAGACTTCTATTTATTCCATCAAGTGTATTTTTAATTTCATGTATTGTGTTCTTGGTCTCTGATTGCTTCTTTTTTTATCTCTGCGTTAAGGGTCTCACTGATGTCCTCTACTCTTTTCTCAAGTCCAGTAAGTATCTCTATGATCATTACTTTATAAAGTTTAGTTTTCTGATTTACATCCAACATGGGGCTCAAACTCAAAACCCCAAGATCAAGAGTCGCATGCTCTTCTGACTGAGCTAGCCAGGCGCCCCGAGGATCATTACTTTAAATTTTCTATCAGGCATGTTACTTTATCCATTTTGCTTAGGTCTCTTGCTATGGTTTGGTCCTGTTCTTTCATTGAGGACATATTTCTCTGTCTCCTCATCTTGTCTAACTCTGTGTCTGATTCTGTGTGTTGGGAAAGTCAGCTACTTCTCTTGCTCTTAATGATAATAACTTTATGAATAAGAGATCCTGTAGTGCCCTCTAGTGCAGTGTCCCCTGTCCCCCAGGGCCTGGCCCTTCATGGAAGGTCTCCTATGCATGTTGCTTGTGTTCTGCTGTTGAGTCTTGGCCTCTTTTTCCTTCAGTCTAATTGTATGCAGAGGCTTTCTTCTTCCCATTGTGGGCAGTGTTTGGTCTCCAGCAGGGGTGGGACACCTTTTAACAAGGTACATGGTGGTTTGCTTGTGAAATGTGACCTGCCCCCCCCACCCCCCGACCAGAACTGATGAGCGCAGTGAAGCGAGGCTGTGATCAACGTTCTTGCCAGAGTGGGTGTCTGACAGACAGGCGCACTTGGGGCAGTCACAGCAGACAACTTATCTCCTCGCGTGCAAGTCCCTCCCCTGGTTCCTCGTTAGCTGAGTGCGACCTTACCCAGAGGTCGCCCATGCCCACGTAAGGCAGAAAGTAGTCTGACTGGAATAAATGTACATTTCCCGAGGTGACGCAGAGACTTTCAGCCCCTCCTTTGTTCTTTGGCGCATGCTCACTGCAAAGCCCATGAAAACAAGCCTACAAAATGGAGAGGGGAAGAAGTACCAAGTAGTGAAGTGTCTAAGGGGTTGGGACTTCACTGTCAGAGGGTGTTGGTACATACTTCCCATAGGTTGTAAACCTCTTGTTAACTAGATAGCACAGCTTTTATTTGGTATTTCTAAAAATGAATCATCTCTTTACTTCTCACAAGCACATACATGAAGATGATTCTAAAGACTGCAAGCCAATATTTCACAACCAGGAGTGATATTGCCTCCAGGGGACAACTGGTAATAATGTCTGGAGACATATTTGTTTGTCTTAACTAGAGAAACACTATTGGCATCCAGCAGGTAGAGGTCAGAAATACTGCTCGGCATCCCATAATGCATAAGGCGACCAGCCACAACAAACCAGTAGCTGGCCCCAATATGTCAACAATACTGAGTTTGAGACACCCTCATGGAGAACAACAGGAAAAAAGGAACCTGGCTCCCTGGATGATCTCACGGTGCTGAGCTGAGCTGCATACGGACCTGGACCGCAAGCCTATCTCCACAGTCTCTCACATACAAAAACATATACAAAAACTTCTTTCTTATTTAAGGCACTGTATTTTAGGTTGGTATGGTAGTTTAGCCTAACACAAATATTGGTACCCAGAAGTAAGGTGCTAGCAAAATTAAAACTTAAAGTAATTTTTCTTGGCTTTAGGGGTGAGTGAAAGATAAGGCAAGAAAAGAGATACTGCAGACTAGAAAATTGGTGAACCTTTTTATGTCATAATAACAGTAAAACTGTAATAACTGAAAGGTAGATGGTGTGTGTCTATGATACCAGTCACTCTAGAGAAAGTGGTTGCTAAGTGGTGCATAACTTAAATGATCAAGTACCTTGATTTGAGGCCTGAGGGTTTGGAAAATCTAAACTCCCCCCAAACAGAAGGATAAATAAGCTCTTTGTTTTTTCATAAATATCTCTCATTAAGACTTCTCAGTCAAATATAGAGCCAGCCAAGAGTCAAAGACCAAATTAAGGGTGCTGCCTTCCCACCCAAGCTTGTAGTTTTTAGCTGGCTTTAGGAAGAAAGAAGAAGGAAGTGAATGGGCCACTAAAAGCAAACAGACAAATACAACAAGAAGACTTAAAAACTATGTCTAGGGGCACCTGGGTGGCTCAGTAGTGAAGCGTCTGACTTTGGCTCAGGACATAGTCTCGCAGTTTGTGAGTTCGAGCCCCGCGTCAGGCTCTGTGTTGACAGCTGAAGCCTGCATTCAGATTCTGTGTCTCCCCCTCTCTCTGCCCCTCTGCTGCTTACATTCTGTTTCTGTCTCTCTCTCAAGAATAAATAAACACTAAAAAAAAAAAGAAGAAGAAGAAGAAGAAAAAAAAACTATGTCTAGGAAAAAAAAAAATCTTTGGATCTGTTTACTCCCAACAATCTGAAAGCAAAAAGACCAAAGCCCACAATAATTAATTAATTCCCTAAAGAGATCAAAGGGTGGCTTAAAAAAAAAACAAACAAAAACGCCTGTATTTCTTCAATCACTAAAACAACTCTGAGGCTTCCAAATCTCTACAAATAAGAAGCGAGCTTTGAAAACTGCACCGTTTCCAAGGAGGGTGTCCTCTCGCATTCTAACTTCAGATGTCTCCAGAGAAGACAAAGGATCATGAAGCGGTTCCTAGAAATGAGCACAAGGGGCAGCCAAACAGGCTAACCAAGAATATTCCTCTACTGCTAGAGCAGTCAATTCTGACAGACCGATGATAAGGCGTGTTTCCCATTCCTTCTTTTCCACATGAGAACTTTTCCTGCTGTTGCACCTTCCCCTGCCACCCTTGTGTCTTGGACGTGAGATGAACACATACTTTGTCACTGCACTTCAAGGAACCATTCCAGACCTGAGCCAGAACTGTACCTCACCCAGAATCCCTTGGCTTTGAGCAGATGAAACAAGGGAATGGGCTTTGTGAATGTCTCCCTTGGGAGGGAGGTAGTGTTTATGTGTGAGAATAAAGGTGACCACAGATATGGTCGATGGCCGGAGGGACAAACAGTGACAGACTGCTAATTGTTCTCTAAAAAATTTCTCCCTTTCTTTACAGACATAAGACTTTTATGAGGCCACATGGCTGCTGAGCTAGACTGCACTTCCTAGTTCCCTGGAAGCTGAATGTGGCCACAGACAAGACATTTGTCAATGGAATGTTAGCAAAAGTAACGCTCTCAAATTCCTTACTATTTGCTTGAAAGAAAATTGCTTGCCTTCCGCTTTTGCTTAAAACCTCCCTCTTTCTCTGAGTTGGAGCTTGGGTGAGGCATTGATTTACTGTTAGAGACATACATGAGGATGACATCCTAGGAACTGGCGGAGCAAAAACATAGGGAACTACCTCCCCGAGTGATCTCGTGGAGCTGAGCTGCCTGCCTTTTCGGGCCAGGACTGCTCTTTCTGGAATGATATTTGTGAAAGAAATAAACCATCTCATTTAAACCACTGTATTTTTTTATAGTTTTTCTTCCACGTGTTCTATCTCTTTTTCGATAGCAGCTTAGCCTATCCCCTAATTTCAGTACTCATGCTACCAAAGCGAGCACCAGCCTATACCCTAATTAATTAAGGTTATAAATGCCACAAATAAAAGATTTTGCTCTAAATTCATTTGGAATTTGTCAATGGAAAACAACAAAGGAAGGGGGGAAAAAAAAAGACCAAGCAAGCCTGTGAGGTTTTGGTTATTGTATTTCCAGTAAAAGGAACATATTTCAACCTTTTCTCAACCTGCATAAACCAAGTATCAAATAAATTTTTATATGCTTTAGTTGAATTTCCTCCGACTGGTTATATTATTGTGATAATATCAATTGATTCCTACAGTGAGTCATCAACTCTGTCAGCACTTTAATGAACAAAATTAGTCTATTTCATGCTGAAAAGCAATACCAGCAACTCTTGCAGATAAAAAGGGTCATAAAAACTTATTGGGCAGGGACATCCTCTGACAAAAGTCTCCTGATAATATCTCCCTATGATCAGCTCAGACACAGTGATTGGTCAGAATGAAAAGGAGTTTGAATAGGGCCTTAAACAATATTCAGGGATGACTTCCTACATCATAAAGGCTATGAAAGAAGAAATGGGTAGGCAGAACTCAGAAATCAAATATTATCCTAGCCAGTCAAGAGAAGAGAATATTTTAATTTCATCATCATTCTGGACAGTGAATTTGTTTTCACTAGCCTAAATTCAGTTTTTCGTTGGTGTAACAATGGCTCCTAATTGCTCTGGCTCTGCCTCATCCAGTTCAACCAATGACATTTGAAAAGTGGGACAACTATCTTTGAGCACACAGTTGATGCTCAATACAGTTTGGAACACATTATCGCCAAATTGGGCACCTCGCATACTGAGCATTTTAAGCTAAAAAAGTCAGAGAAAACAGCAGAAGCAGGAAGGTTTCTCTGACCTTCCTCTGCCCTTCTCCCCTGAAGCAGGTCACAATACCTTCAGTGAGAAGTGCCCTCCCTAAAGTTGGAGGAAAGGAACATCCTTACCTCCATGGCAGAAAGATATTGAGAAGAACCCAAACAAGCGGGCCTTGTGAAATTTCCCCCAGTTTATTACATTTGTTTATTTTTAATTTTTTATTAAAAATTTTTTAAGTTTATTTATTTTGAGAAAGAGAGAGAAAGAGCGTGCACGCGAGCATGTGCACACGTGGGGGAAGGGCAGAGAGAAGGAGAGACAGAATCCCAAGCAGGCTCCACACTGTCAGCACAGAACCTGATGTGGGGCTTGAACTCACCAACTATGAGATCATGACCCGAGCAGAGATCAAGAGTAAGATGCTTAACCAACTGCATCACCTAGGCACCCCTCCCCCAGTTTATGACTTTGAGCTCCTACTCCCTTGGTCCTACATGTTCCTCCACAACTGTTCGCTCTTCTCAAACTTTGCATAAAACACTCAAGTTTAACCAGTTCTTAGGGTCTTCATTTCCTTATAAAAGCTCCCATGTCATGTAAAACATATTAAATGAATTCGTATGCTGGGGACACCTGGGTGGCTCAATCAGTTGAGCGTCTGATTTCGGTTCAGGTCATGATCTCATGGCTCTTGGGTTAGGGCTCCAGGTCAAGCTTTGCACTGACAGCAGAGAGCCTGTTTTGGATTCTCTGTCTCCCTCTCTCTCTCTGTCCCTCCCCCACTCACACTATCTCTGTCTCAAAAACAAACACTGGGAAAAAATGAATCTGTATGCTCTTCTCCAGTTAATTTGTCCTTGTCAATTTAATTCTCGGATCTAGCCAGAGACCCTAAGAAGACTGAGTAAATATTTTCCTCCCCTACGCAATCTTCAAACAACTTAAATAAAAATCTTTCTTTTCATTCATAGGATGTCAACATGGATTTTTGAAATGGAAGCCGATTTCACTACAATTTGAGGCTCTCCAACTACACAAGGTAAAAAAAACGTGGAATTTTGCCTAAGAGCTGCTGGGACTGAGTATCAAGTAGGACTAATGATCTCTTCTTCACAGGGTAACCGGAGGGTTTACACACACCTGCCCTAGGTTAGTGGTTAAGAACACTGGTTCTATAGTAAGACAGGCCCAGTTCTGAATCTGGTAGGTCTTCAACTAAATGACTTTAGCCAAGTTATTTACCTTCTCAAAGCCTTTGTTTCCGCATCTGTAAAATGGGGCCATTAATGACACCAACCTAAATTAGGGAACTGTCTGTAAATTGTCAGTTTTTGAATGCTCAAGGATAGAAATCACTGGGTCTCGGTCAATGCCTACAGCAGAGTAAGTATAAAATACTGTTAACTGATGTTCAAAGATTCAAGAGACCTTTCCCTTCTTGATGAGGCAACATTCTTTTTAGATGTTTGGATAAAGTCACTAGTGACTTGATTGTATTAACGTGAAGCATGTTAATATATTGTCGTTTTTAGTAAGGCGCTGGAAAAAAAAAAAGGCTAATCCAAGTTAGGAGGATTTAAGACCTTTTGAGGGTATTCTGACTTTGTGTTATAATCACCAGGCCTTGCCTGTGTTATGTAAAGATTTTTGTTTGTCACGACATCTTCGTTGTGTTCAGTTTATCTCCAAGTGCCCTAGTTTCTCTTTACGATCTTTAAAGTTCATGCATTATGCTAAGTGAAATGAGCCAATTACAAAAGGATAAATAATGTACGATTCTACTTATAATGTACGATTCTACTTATTTGAGGTACCTAAATTAAAGCAGTCAAATCCACAGAGACAGAAAGTAGAACAGTGGCCACTGGAATGGTGGGCTGAGGGGAAATGGCACATAATCGTTTAATGGGCTCAAAGTTATAATGTGGGAAGTTGAAAAAACTCTGGAGACGGTTGGTAGGGATGTCTGTACAACACTGGCTGTATTAATGTCACTGACCTGTATGCTTAGAGACAGTTAAAATAATAACTTTCTTTTAAGATTGTTTATTTTGAGAAAGAGTGAGCAGGAGAGTGGTAGGCGGGGAAAGAGAGAATCCCAAGCAGGCTCTGCACTGTCAGCATAGAGCCCGACGTGGAGCTCGAACTCACGAACTATGAGATCATAACCTGAGCCAAAATGAGGAGTCGACACTTAATTGACTGAGCCACCCAGGCACCCTAAAATGGTAACTTTTATGTTACGTATATTTTAATGTAATTTAAGAAAAAAAGAAAGAAATTAAAGGTCATGAAAATTAGTTTAAAAGTGCTTACCATAGCACCTGAGACATTTAAGATGCTCCACAAATGATAGACGCTGTTGCCGTTAATTTTATTTATTATTTTTGAAATGCATTTGAGAGTTTATCACTGATGGTAAATGCTACACAATTATGTAGTTATTGGTGACAGCTGTCAGATTTTTTTTTTATATGACTACAACATATTGCTTGGGTATCTGGAAACACCTGGTAAGAATAACAGTAGCCCAGAGATGTGTGCACTATACACACACACACACACACACACACACACACACACACACACACTATGTCGCTAATTTAGAACAAATGAGTTGTTCAGATTCAAGGATCATGCTAAAGGGGCTTTTAAGTAGGACTGAAAACCATTTGCTGGTATTCATTTAGAACTATAACGGATTGAATACTCTTTTCCTTTTAATTTTTTTACATTGCTCTGCAAACTCTTCCTTGTAAGAGACACAAAGATAAACTTCAGTCAAGCGTTTACACAATTAAGCTAATTATAAGATGATTCTTCTCTATTCATAATGGACCGAGATGGCTGTATACAGCATATACGGTGTGTGTACATACATACACACACACACATACAGACAGACATACACGCAGCACAGATTGACAGCCAACAAGACAAAAGTTCGGAGCCTTACAAACCATATTTTCCTGTCCCTTTATTTCATCCATGAAGAAATTAAGGGTTAGAAGGTCAGATGATCTGACGAAAATCCTTAGTAAACTGGCGGCAGAAACGCGATTCGAGCCCCTCGAGAGCCCTTCCCACACGCCCCCTCAGACGCAGCCTCGCAGGGGCCCTGCCGCGGCCATGCCTCCTCGTGCCTCTTCCACTTGCTATTCACTCTGCCTGCAATGCCCTCCCTAAGTGTAGCTGCCACCTTTGTAAATCTTTCCTGGTTCTCCCAAAATGGATTTGGCACCCAGCCTCTGGGTGCTTGAAGCTCCTTTTACAACCCCGGAGCAACCACACTGACTTGTAACATCCCCTGTTAGACTCCCAGCAGCCGGAGGATCCAGACCGTCCCCCTTGCCAGCTGCCACACCTGCCAACTACAGGCACTCACTGACTGACTGCTGGATAAGGGAACCAACCAACACCATGGGCTTCTCCAAAGGGAGGCAGGAAAGCTGGGCTCGGGGACCAAGGTGGGAAATTAGCCTTGAAATGAAGACAGAACATACCTTCGTTAGAGATCAGAGCTCAGCAGAGGAGGATGGAAATGAAGAGACATTTTTAAGTAAAAGAGAGAAAAGCTTGAATGAGTTTGTGCTAAAATTACTTAATTTTCTCAGAGAAACAGGACAAGGAAGTCACTGGATGATATTGTTCTTCTCTTTGTCAAGTGATGTCGTATTTCTTAGGGTACATTAAGTTCACATGAATTACTGACAATATGACATGGCATGTTCTGTCAACTGTCCTCCTGCCCTGGCCTTGTGGATTGTTTCGTGAGAAATAAATAATAAGAAATCACTTCAACAATTTTAAGATGTTATATAATTCATGCACAATACTATGATGATATAGTTTTTTCTTTCTTTTTTTTTTTTTTCTGATTTAGATCTCTAATTCATATAATACATTATTTCTGGAACTTTAAAATTCCTTGAGTACCTTGCACCCTGAATTGCATTGGTTGTTTTAGCATTTACTAGATGGCACCCTAAAACTACCCTATTATCAAGGTGAAGATACACTGGAGAACAGTTAAGAAGAAACTAAACATTCAAACAACGAGCTATGTCTGAGGGGGAAACCAGTATTAATTGGAACTAGCAAGAACTGGGTGCTAGACTCTTAGCTTCTACTGCCACAGGAGTAGTGTTTTACTGCCACCTACAGGACAACAGTCGTTCCTTCATGGAAATTACAAAACTAATTGAATCGGCAAAAGTCATTACAGATGCAAAAGAAGGTTTACGGGCTTCATTTTTTTTTTTTTTAACCAGGTCTTTAGACTTCTGATTTTGTAACCAGAATGGGAGCTCCACAAACAACAATCCCAATTCCAGCCCTTCCCTATGCCATCATCTTCAAACATAGAAACAAGAACCTTTAACCCATATTGGTGAATCAAAGACCAGGGAGAACGGAACCAGCTTCCATTTTCAAGACATGTTGCTCTTCACGTCTTGGTCTTTAACCCAGTACGAGAGAGAACCGCTGGAGCATGCATTGTTCCTATTTCCCAATAGCAGCAGGAGAGGGAAGGGGAAATAGTATTTTGGAAGGTCAAAGCTTAACTTATCAGCAGGGTGCTAATAACAACTGACATTTTACTCTTTCAAATAAACAAGCCCCACTTTGGGAATTTTTCTGTTTTGTTTTTTTTTAATTTTTTTTTTATTAAGCCTTTTGTCTCCATTCCTCTTCTGCTGATTTAAAGATACTAATTGTGGATGAGTTATGCCTTATAAAGTTTTACGGTTTGAGGAGCCCTTGGTAATCCAACAGGAATTAGCTACATCACAGTCCACATCCCAACTCAGGGAGCTCTTTACCTCCCTTTCCAAGAATCCCTCTCAACTTGCCTTCTCAGGAAGCTACTCTAATTCTGATCGTACAGGCCCTATTGAGCACCTCTACAGTCCTAAACAGAGACATGAGACAACACGGACAAAATAGCGACTGTTAACAATAAAAATGAGGACTGTCCCTTTTCTACACATGACTGTGAATGACTGTTCTCATTGCACATGTGCTTTCTCCTCTTCTCCCTTCTTGTTCATCCCCTACATTGGATACTTTAGTTTTGAATGTTTGACCACAGTGTGGTAGATGCTTAGCTGCACAGTGGGAACACCTGGTTGTTTTGTTTTGTTTTGCTTTGTTTTGGTTTAATACTGATGCTTGAGTCCCACCAAGATATTTGAATAAAGCTGCTCTGGGGTAAAACTCAGAATCAGAAAATTTTAAAAGTTAAAGGGCCAGTGTCCAAAATCTATAAAGAACTCACCAAACTCTACACCCAAAAAACAAATAATCCAGTGAAGAAATGGGCAGAAGACATGAATAGACACTTTTCCAAAGAAGACATCCAGATGGCCAATGGACACATGAAACGATGCTCAATGTCACTCATCAGCAGGGAAATACAGATAAAAAACCACACTGAGATACCATCTCACACCAGTCAGAGTGGCTAAAATGAACAAATCAGGAAACTATAGATGCTGGCGAGGATGTGGAGAAACAGGCACCCTCTTGCACTGTTGGTGGGAAAGCAAACTGGTACAGCCGCTCTGGAGAACAGTGTGGAGGTTCCTCAAAAAAATGGAAATAGAACTACCCTATGACCCAACAATAGCACTGTTAGGAATCTAGCCAAGAGATACAGGAGTGCTGATGCATAGGGGCACGTGTACCCCGATGTTCACAGCAGCACTTTCGACAATAGCCAAATCATGGAAAGAGCCTAAGGGTTCACCAACTGACAAATGGATAAAGAAGATGTGGTTTATATATACAATGGAATACTACATGGCAATGAGAAAGAATGAAATCTGGCCATTTGTAGCAACGTGGATGGAACTGAAGGGGATTATGCTAAGTGAAATAAGTCAGGCAGAAAAAGACAGATAACATATGTTTCCACGCATAGGTGGATTTTGAGAGACATAGCAGAAGACCATGGGGGAGGGGAAGAAGGAAAAAAAAAGTCACAGAGAGGGAGGGAGGCAAAACAAAAGAGACTTTAAGTACTGAGAACAAACTGAAGGTTGATGGGGAGTGTGGGAGAGGGGAGAGTGGGTGACAGGCATTGAGGAGAGCACTTGTCAGGATGAGCACTGGGTATTGTATGGAAACCAATTTGACAATAAATTATATTTTTTAAAAAAGCTGATTCTAACATACAGGTGAAATGATATACAGTCAAGGCTGAGGATCCCTGCTCTAAGCAACACATGAGTATTCCTACCCTTTCAGTTCTGCAACTGCCCGCATCAAATCTTGTGGATGGGGGTGGGAGGGAGGAGACATTCAGGAATCCCAGGAATCCTAGAATTTAGAGGATTCTTGGTGCACTAATGACTAAGAATCACTTTGAATTCTATTGCTGTTCCGACTTATGGTATTGTGACAGAAGTAAAATAAACTGGGACAATCTCTTTGTAGACTGGTGGGCAGATTTTTTTTTTTTTAAGGGAGGAGGAGGGAAGTGAGAGGAAGATACCTTATTCGCTCACATACATTAGAGGACTGTCAGACCCTTTAAACAACTGAAGGAAAGGAGCTGTGTATCTACTGTGCATCCTAATCGTTAAGCACAGTGGCTGGCTCATAACTGGTGCTCAAAAGTCATTTGCTGAGTGAGCACATAAATGAACAACGTTATTAGTCTACAGCACATTTCACGGGTCCTCGGAGAGTTTTGAATAGAGGATGGTAGATGAGTTGATGGATAACATGTGAAAATTACAAAACGTTAACGTTATTAAATGTGAAAAAAGAAGAAAGCCTAAAAAGAAATGGCGGGAGATGATTTTAGCCACAGAAGGGGCGCTGAACAAGAAAACAGGAAGCAAGATGGGGCGCACAGAGCGTGGCTTCTGAGAGAGCTTCCAGCCCACTGAGAGAAAGGTGAGCTGGAAAAGTTTGATAGGGGCCAAAATAAGGAACACAAAATGCTATTTCTCCTGTAGAATTCCAGACATATTTCTGGAAGGAAGATGTAGTGATAAATACATACATACATACATACATACATACATAAAATCCGGGCCTGTACACATAGGCTACTGATATGAAGATGTTTAGTTAAGGAAAGAGATAGTCCAGTCAAACCTTTAGATTCTATTTGAAATATGGATCAGAATCACACAGGTGAAGAGATAAAAAAGAAATAAGTACTATAATATAAATATATTTCTTAGTTCTCATGTAATATGAAATTTTTTTCTTTCTAAAAGCTGAACACTGAAGAAAATGGAGTAGGCAGGGATAAATCTTAATCTCAGATAAAAATTTCAAAAACAAGCAAGTAGATTATACAAGCTCAGACATACACAAAGATTCTATCAGAAATAATAAAGCCTACCAAAAAATCAGTTATATATCGGTAAAGCTACACACAAAAAAAAGCACTCGAGTTTCCTATAAGTCTCTTCTGAATCACAGCGATGACAGAAAAATTACATGCATGAGTACAATGGAGGTTTCTCCGGAATAAGGGGAAAGGCTTTACGACTCCTTATACATGGCAATTTTCATATTGACCTTTGGTAAATAATTCACTCATCACTCTAATATGGTCAAACTATGACCACACGTGGTAGCAAAAGGTAGTGGTGGCCAGAAGTGGAGCCTAAGGAACAAAACTTTTCTGAAAGAAAGTAAATGAGATTTAGAACAAGACAAGGATGTTTGTTCTTGTCATTTTTATTCAATGATGTGCTGGAAGATTTAGTCAGGGCAGTTGGGCAAGAAAAAGAAACAAAAGGCACCCAGATTGGATACATGACATCTTATACATACAAAGAGCTAACACACACACACACACACACACACACACACACACACACACACACACACCAAAGCTAAAAATGACTTCAGCAAGGTTTTAGGATACAAGATAAATATAGAAAAACTATTATACACACACACACACACACACACACACACACACACACACACACACCAAAGCTAAAAATGACTTCAGCAAGGTTTTAGGATACAAGATAAATATAGAAAAACTATTATAATTTTAGATAATAGTAATGAAGGGTCTAAAATGAAATTAAGAAAACAATTCCATTTACATTGCATCAAACAGAATACTTAGAAATATATTTAACAAAAGAAGTACAGGACTTTTGTACACTGGAAACTACAAATCATTGTTTCAAGAAATTAAAGGGGTGCTTGGGTGGCTCAGTTAAGTGTTTGACTTCGGCTCAGGTCATGATCTCACAGTTTGTGGGTTCGAGCCCCATGTCGGGCTCTGTGCTGACAGCTCAGAGCCTGGAGCCTGCTTCAGATTCTATGTCTCCCTCTCTCTGCCCCTCCCTTGCTTACTCTCTGTCTCTCAAAAATGAATAAACATAAAAAAAAAGAAATTAAAGGAAACCTAAATAAATGGAAAAATAACCCGTGTTCATGAAATATCCTTTGTTCATGAACAAATGGATTCTAAAATTTATATAAGACATGCAAGGGACCACAACAGCCAAAACTATCTTGAAAATAAAACAAAGTTGGAGGACTCACACTTCCTGATCTCAAAACTTACTATAAAATTACAATAATCAAGACAGTGTAGTACTAGCATGAGGACAGACAAAAACTAGTGGAATAGAGAGTCGAGAAACAAAACCATGTTTCCAGAGTCAACTGATTTTTGACAAGCATGCCAAGATCATTCAATTCAATGGGAAAAGAATAGTGTTTTCAACAAATGTTACTGGGACAACCAGATATCCACAGGCTAAAAAATGAAGTTGTACTCCTACAATATTAGTTAGTTAGGAGTGCCATGACAAAGAACCACAGACTGAGTGGGTTAAGTAGCAAAATTTCTCACAATTCTGGAAGCTAGAATGTGTCCAATGTGTCAGCATGATTGGTGTCTTCTGAGGCCTCTCTCTGTGACTCGTAGATGGCTGTCTTCTCCCTGTGTGTTCACTTGGTCACCCCTCTGTGTACAACTGTGTCCTAATCTCCTCTTCCTATGAGGACACTAGTCCTACTGGATTAGGGCCCACCCTAATGACCTCATTCTAACTTCATTACCTCTTTAAAGACTCTATCTCCAAATACAGTCATAGTCTGAGGTGCTGGGGGTTAAGATTTCACCACAGGAATTACATGGTGGGGGACAATGACCGTAACTCCCTATCTTACACCATATACAGAAACAAATTTGAAATGGGCCAAAGACCTGAATATAAGAGTTACAATGATAAAAACCCTAGATGAAGAAATCTTGGGAGGTCGGGAAGACAGAGGAGTTGGAGGACCCTGAACTTGCTCCATTCCACGTTTTCAACTGGATATCACTCACGTCCAAGTTGATAACCTGGAGAGTGATCCGAAGACTGGGAGAATAAACTCTGCAACTCAATAAAGAGAAGAGGCTGCATCTGAAAGGTTAGCAGTGTCAGAAAGGTGGAAGGAGGCTGCCTGAGAAAGGGAGGGAGCTGCGCGAGGGCAGAGAGAAACAAACAGGCCTTCACACCAGGGAGCCCACGCAAGGAAGACCAATCCTAGTAACGTTTGGCTTTAGAAACCGGAAGGGGCTGAATTCTGTGAGTTTTTAAAACCAGTGAGACGAAACCTGGCAATTTAAAAGTCAGCTGATTCTGGGGCACCTGGTGCCTCAGTCGGTTAAGTGTCTGACTCTTGAGTTCAGTTCAGGTCATGATGTCAAGGTTGGTGGAATCGGGCCCCGCATGGATTCTCTCTCTCCTTCTCTCTCTGCCCCTCCTTGATCACACATCTCTCTCTCTCAAAAACAAATTTTTTTTTAATGAAAAAATAAAAGCGAGCTGATTCAGCACTAGGCACGCTGGCAGGGCAGGTGACAGCTGGGTTGCTACCCTTAAAGAAACAGCAGCCTGCACAGAAAGGCAATGTAAAAATGGCAGTTTGTACAATGCTGGGGGCAAATGGGAGACAGATCTGTTCATACTGATTTCAGAGAATGTTGGAGGACTTCTCTGAAGACGAGGGAGCTGGCAGATGCCATTTGCTTCGCCTGGTCCCCAGCACAAACACCGAGTCGCCTGTGGGAAGCAGGCTGCACAGACACTTGGTACCAACCCCACCAGCAGCATGTGTGCCCACAAGCTCTCCTGAGGACTCGCCCACTCCACATCTGCTAGCCTCGGCCCTAGGCTCAGGGTGAATTTTGTTAAGGAAACGCACACGCCCTGCCCAGCAGCTGGGGGCACAGCTACCGTGGCAGCCAGCCTTCTATCCGCAGCCACCGTTGTGTGATGCACCTAAGCTGAACACCCCCAGCCACTGTCCGGCACTGCACCCAGCAGTGCGACCCCGGCACCTTCGTGCATGGAACCAGCTGTGCCCAGCCGTCATTGTGCGCCATACCTAGCCTTGTGCCCCTGGCCATCCCAGCACACAGCCCCCAGCAGCCGCGGCACTTCTAGGTATCCGGCAGAGAACCAGTGGCCCACAGGCACCTGGGTGGCTCAGTCGGTTACGCTTCCGACTCTTGATTTTGGCTCAGGTCATGATCTCATTGTTCGTGAGTTCAAGCCCCACACCGGGTTCTGTGCTGATAGTGCAGAGCCTGCTTGGATTTCTCTCTCTCTCCCTCTCTTTCCCTCTCTCTCTCTGCTCCTCCTGTGTTCTCTCTCTCTCTCTCTCTCAAAAATAAATAAATAAATAAACTTTAAAGGAAAAAAAACAAAAAAGACCTAGTGGCCCAGTGCAAATTTTGCTAACATTGCTAGCCTGCTCCCAAGCTCCCCAGAGGGCGCGCCCCCACAGAAATGGCCTGCCTGGGTCTCACTAATACCACAGAGAGCAAGCGAGGCCTACAACAGGCAGAGAGTCTGTGCAGACAACGGCACTGAAAGGAAAAGTGACTCAGATACAGTAACAGGGCATAAGCAGCACACACAGGATGCTCTCCTGAAGTGCCGGGTTCCGGGGCCAGGGACACTGCGCTGCAGGGCACGCCAGGATCTCTTCGTAAAGTCACTACTTTCAAGACCAGACACAGCTGACTTTCTTAACACAAAGAAACAGATACAGAGAGAAACACGAAATGAGACAGAAATTTATCCCAAATGAAAGAACAGGACAAGGCCGCAGCCAGAGATCTAAGCAAAACAGATGTAAGTAACATGCCTGATAGAGAATTTATAACACTGATCATAAAGATACTCACTGGATGTGAGAAAAGGGAGGAAGACATGAGTGTGACCCTTAACAGATAAGGAATAGCAAAGCAGAGATAAAAGGCACAATAAGATAAATGAGAAACACGAGGAAATGAATGGCAGGCTGGAAGAAGCGGAGGGACGAATTAATGACCTAGAAGACAGAGTAATGAAAAGTAATCAAGCAGGACAAAGAGAGAGAAAAGAATTCTGCAAAACAAGAATAGACTTAGGGAACTCAGAGACATCAATCATAATAACATTCATATTATTGGAGTCCCACAAGAAGAGAGAGAAAGGGAGCAGAAAATTTATTTGAAGAAATAATAGCTGAAAACTTCCCTAATAGAGGAAGGAAACAGACATTTAGATCCAGGAGGCACAGAGAACCCCCAACAAAATCAACAAATACATACCCACATCAAACATACTGTAATGAAATTTGCAAAATATAGTGATAACGTATTTTAAAAGCAGCAAGACAAAACTTGCTAGGAAGTTTTTAACTTACAGGGAAGTCATTAACTTACAGGGAAAACTCATAAGGCTAGGTGGAAAGTTTTCAACAGGAACTTTGCAAGCCCGTTGCATCTTCACAGTCCTGAATGGGAAAAATCTGCAGCCAAAAATGTTCTATCCAGCTAGGCTGTCATTCAGGAAAGAAGGAGAGATAAAGAGTTTCTAGATAAACAATAACTGAAGGAGTTCCTGACCACTAAACCAGTTCTGCAAGAACTATTAAAAGGGAATCTTTGAGTGGAAAGGAGAGACCAAAAGTGACATTCCTACAAAGGCAGGAAACAAAAAAGCAGTAAAGATAAGTATTTCTATAAAAAATAAGTTAAGGGACTTACTATATATACATGTAAAATATATAGTATACACATGTATATATATGTGTTATGTATACATATAACATATACATTATAATAACATAAACCTAAAAAGTGGGGAGGAGAGGAGAAAAGAGAGTTCCACGAACTTAATATATAGATTGCTATAAGCAGAAGAGGTTAAATATAAACCTAAAGGTAACCATATATCGAAAACCACTAATAAACATGCAAAGAAGAAAGAAATCCAAATATATCACTAAAAAAATCAGCAAAACATGACAGAGAAAAAGAAGGGATCAGAGAATATCTCCAGAAACAACCACAAAACAAGAAATAAAATGGCAAGAAATACATATCTGTCAATAATTACTTTGTACGTAAATGAACTAAATGCACCAGTCAAAAGAAGTAGGGTGACAGAGTAGATAAAAAAAACAAGATCCATGTATATGCTGCCTTCAAAAGACTCATTTGGGACCAAAAGACACCTGCACATTGAAAGTGAGGGGATGGAGAAACATTTGCCAGGCAAATGGATATTAAAGGAAAGCCAGAGTTAGCAACACTTATATCAGATAATCTAGATTTTTAAAACAAAGACTGTAGTGAGAGACAAAGAAGGGCACTATTATAATAATGAAGGTGACAATCCAATAAGAAGATATAACAATTGTAAATATTTGTGCACCCAACATGAAAGCACCTAAATACATAAAAAAATTAATAACAAACTTAAGGAAACTAATTGATAAAAGTACAATAATAGCAGGGGGCTTTAACACCCCACTTACATTAATGGACAGATCATCTAACAGAAAATCAACAAGGAAATAGCGGCCTTGAATGACACACTGGACCAGATAGACTTAACAGATAGATTCATAACATTCCATCCTAAAAAAGCAGAATACATTCTTTTCAGGTGCACATGGAACATTCACCAGACGAGATCACATATTAGGTCACAAAATAGGCCTCAACAAATACAAAAAGACTGAGGTCATCCCAGGCACCTTTTCTGACCATAATGCTATGAAATTAGAAGTCGACTGGAATAAAAAACCTGGAAAGACCACAAATACATGGAAGTTAAACTACATGCTACTAAACAATGAATGGGTCAACCAGGAAATCAAAGAAGAAATAAAAACTATGGGAACAAATCTAAATGAAAACACAATGGTCCAAAACCTTTGAGATGCAGCAAGAGTAGTCCGAAGATGGAAATATACAGCAATACAGGTCTACCTCAAGAAGAAAGAAAAACCTCAAATAAACAACCTAACCTTATACCTAAAAGAAGAACAAATGAAGCCTAAAGCCAGCAGAAGGAAGGAAATAATAACAATTTGAGCAGAAATAAATGAGATAGAAACTAAAAACCAGTAGAACAGATAAAATGAAATCAGGAACTGGTTCTTTGAAAATATTAATAAGATTGATAAACCTCTAACCAAATTTAACAAACAGAAAAGAGAAAGGACCCAAATAAATAAAATCACAAATGAGAAGAAATAACAACCAACACTACAGAAATATAAACAATTATAAGAGAATATTGTGTAAAACCATCTGCCGACAAGTTGGAAAACCTAGAAGAAATGGATACCTAGAAACATTTAACCTATAAACACTGAAACAGGAAGAAATAGAAAAATTTAACACGCTGATAACCAGCAAAGAAATGGAGTCAGTAATAAAAAAAATTAAATTAAATTAAAAACTCCCAATAAACAAAAGGCAAATTTTACCAAACATTTAATAAAGAATTAACACCTTTTCTTCTTAAACTATTCCAAAAATTAGAAAAGAAAGAAAAGCTTCCAAATTCATTCTGACACCAGTGGTACCCTGGTATAAAAACCAGATAAGCACACCAGCAAAGAAGGTAACCACAGGCCAACATTCCTGATGAACATATGCAAAAATTTTCAACAAAATACTAGCAAACTGAAATCAACAATACATTAAAAAATCATTCACCAGGATCAAGTGGGATTTATCCCTGGGTTGCAAAGGTTATTTAATTTTCACAAATCGATCAACGTGATACATCGTATCAGTAAGAGAAAGTCACATGATGACTTCAATAGGCACGAAAAAAGCATTTGAAAAAGTACAACATCCATTCATGGTAAAAAAAAAAAAAAACAAAAACCTCAAAAAAGTAAGTGTATAGAGAACCTCAAAAAAAATAAAGGCCATCTATGAAAAACCCACAGCTAACATCATCTTTATTATTATTATTATATTTATTTTTGAGAGACAGAGAGAGCGTGAGAGGGTAAGGGGCAGACAGAGAAGGAAACACAGAATCTGAAGCAGGCTCCAGACTCTGAGCTGTCAGCACAGAGCCCGGCAGGGCTCGAACCCATGAACCATGAGACCATGACCTGAACAATAGCTGGACACTCCATCGACTAAGCCACCCAGGCATTCCTATTTTTTTTTAATGTTTATTTATTCATCTTAGAGAGAGAGAGAGAGAGAGAGAGAGAGAATGCAAGTTTGTACATGCACAAATGAGCATGGAGGGGCAGAGAGAGAGGGAGAGAGATTATCCGCACTCAGCATGGAGCCTGACGTGGGGCTCCATCTCACCACTGTGAGATCATGACCTGAGCCGAAATCAAGAGTCCAACACTTAACGGACTGAGCCGCCCAGGTGCCCCGAGCGTTCATTATTTCTTAGTGAAAGAGGTCACTGCAACAGTGCAAGTTAAAGGCTGCGGTAGCCTAACTACCACAGTGGGAGCTGAGGACTCAGTAGATGCCAGGTGCACATGGACAAACACTTATCAGGCAATGGATGTTAAGGAAAAGAAGAGTAAGAAAAGAAAAGTGTTGAGGATAACTTCCAGGTTTCTGCTTTGAGCAGCTGGGCCGGACGTTCACTTAGGTGAAGGTTACCAGAGGAGGCACAGGTCTGGGAGGGCATATCGGTTCGGTTTTGGCTTTTGGATTTGATGTGCCTCCGAAACATCCATGCGGAAATGGTAAGTCCAAGCCAAATATTTGGATCTGGGCTAAATATAAAGATGACAGGGAACATTTATAGATGAAACCAGGGGAATGAACAGATCAGCAAGGCAGAAGCACCGAGTGAGTTCTTAGAGGCTGGAGCCCTGTGGAAATCCAAGTTAATGACTAGGGGGGAAAAAAGGAGTAAGCAGAGGTAAAATGAGAAGAAGGTGAGAGGGAGATAAAAAAAAAAAAAAAAAAAAGAAGAGCCAAGGGAGAGAGTTTCAGAAAAAGGGAAGTGTTATGTCTTTATGCGGTTTTGATAACTGTTAAAGATTCAAGTAAGATAAAAATGGAAACATGTCCACTGATTTTGTTAGTGACTTTATCAAAAAAGCTTCAAGAGAATGGTAAGGAAAAAGACCACAGTGGAGAGGCTGAAAAGCCAAAAGCATCAGATATGCCTCAGAACTTTTACATAATATAAAAAGCTCATCCAAGCCAGGCTCATTCTTCTAAAATTTAGCCAGCATCAACTGGCTTCCCTAAAAAAAATTTAGATGTTCCCAAATGAACAAACATTGGACTCTTCAAAACTGCCTAAAGAGTCCTGCTTGTTTACAGTGACACATATTGGTATAATGATTACTTTTCCAACTGTTTTTACAACTTGATTTCACTGTCCATAAAAGCCCATACTTAGAATATGGAGAAAATGTACTCTCATATTGCCAGTAGAAAGAAATTTTTCAATATGCGTCAAAAACTCAAATGTGACCCAGCACATATAACAACAGTCTGACCCAGCAATTACATTCCTCGAAGTTTATCCAAAAGATACTGCATATCAAATAAATATTCAAAGATGGAACTTTAAGGATGTATGTCTAACAGGAAAAGTCTAGAAATGACTTAAACATCCATAAAAATTAAATATAAAATTGATTTAAGTAAAATTAGTATCTTAACACAATTAAGATACTAATCAGTCATCAAAAAACTTAAGGCAGCTCTTTGCATAATAATAGTACCTGGGTGTAGGGTCATGCTTACAAATTTCCAGGCACCAATCATATATTAACTCATTAAACTCTAACAATCCTATGGGAAAGGTGTTCCTCGTATCTCCATTTAAAGACAGGGAAACTGTAATTTATCTAAGATTGCTAGATAAATTGTGGGAGACAGGATTTGAACTCAAGTAGTCTGGTTCCAGCATCCATGCTTTTAATCACTACCTGTCTATGTGACAAAGAAGATAGCTGTCATATATTATTAACAGAAAAAGAGTCTTGTTCATCAGCATTCTTTGAAAGAAAATAAACATATGTTCATCCTTTTATACTGTTCTTCTGGTTTACCTCTTACTTCCCATTGTCTTCACTGCAATCCTCAAACCCATATTAAAAAAATCCGTAGGTACACATACATGTATATGTATGTAGATAGGTAATGCATGCTTCCATGTTCATAGATGAAAGCATGGAAGGAAGACCTTACACTGAAGTTTTATTACGGTTGCCTCTAGGGACGGAATCATGAAGGGTTTTCTTTATCTCTATAATGTTTATATGCACACATAAGACACCAAGTGAACCACCGTCTGAATGCAAAGAACCTATTCTGATCAAAAATTCTCTGCCAACATGAAGTGGCTAAGATTAATTCTGATTGATCATCTCTAATCTATTAGAATGTACTATGGGCTGTGATTATTGAACATTTCATACAATAACTGAATTAGAAAAAATTAAAAATAAATAAATGAATTAGATTTGAAGGAATATATCTAACCTACCTAATGGACACTGCCAATATCCTAAAAGATCTGAGGATGCTATGCACTACAGTAAATCATTCTTTTAGCTTAATAGCTTTCTAGTTACTTGGTAGACTATTTCTAACCCGAAAGAAAGTAGCTCGCATTCAGAAAGTAGGTGTCTTAAACCAACTGAGCAACAGAGACCTTCACCTATAATTATGCTGCTTTAAAATATTAAATTCAGCTTTCCCATTATTAAGCTGAAAGACTTTAGGCAACTGGGGCCTTGGCTCCGTCAATTATCAGCTGCAGGAGAGATAATTATAGTTTTCTCTGGTTAATGCAATTCACAACTCTCTTTCAAATAACACCTGGATATTTAATGTGTGCTTAATGGATAACTTATGCTGGGTTCGTAAGAACTCTGAACTGTCCCTAAGTTTGTTTTATTTAATATAAACAAATAAACATTCTTTTATATGGCTTCTTAGATTAGAAGCTAAAAGTCAGCCGCTGTCATACATGTTTGGGATATTCTTTTTCCAAGTGGAGAAAGATCTGATCCAGGCAATCAGATCAATTTGGTGCACTTCGATTCGGCCTGTATATACTGTCTCTAAGACAGCTACAAGATTCATACAAGGAAGGGATGTAAACACAGGCCAACAGTAGTGAGAAAGCTCTCCTTTCTACCTTCTCTAACTAGGCAAATTCTCCAAGATGAAGCTCGATGGGCATCCATGTGCTGTTACAGAAGATACAGAACCCTTTCTGCCCTTTGGCCAGAGAATGTCCTCTGCACAGGCAATATGAGGTTAACATGGACAAAAATAAATGTAAATAATGCAATCAAACCAAAAGAACCTGTTAATCAGGAAGATAACTGACCAGACAGATACAGTGCTGACACAGAGTATAGGTCAAATATACTTATTAGAGGAAATCATGGGTTACCCCCAAAAGACAGAGGAAGTGTGTGCTAAGAGCACCAGTAAAGAAAATGAAGAAAGTCATACATACAATACAATATCTGAGGCTTAAAAACAAATTAGACGTGATAGGAAAAATCATAACTTTGTTGGACTTCTCTACACTTCCTTAATGGCTAAGTATTGTTTGTAATCTGAATTACATAAAACTTTCACTGCTTGGGCATTCTAAGAGTCTTATTCCAGCCTTCTACTGAAAGTTCTTACAAAGTTTTCGGTTTTGATTTGTCCTAACGACAACAAACAAACAAAAAATTAGAGGTAGAGATCCACGACCTCATTAAAAGACGCATGCAAATATGTTTTTGTTATTTAAAAAAATTTTAATGTTCATTTATTTTTGAGAGAGAGAGAGAAAGAGAAAGAGAGAGACAGACAGAGAGAGAGAGAGAGAGAGAGAGAGGAGGGTTAGAAAGGAGGGAGATAGAGGATCCAAAGTGGGCTCAGCGCTGACAGCAGAGAGCCCAATGTGGGGTTTGAACCCACTAACCATTACATCATGACCTAAGCTGAAGTCAGACGCTTAACTGACTGAGCCACCCAGGGGCCCCATTTTTGTTATTTTACTGAAAATACTTTAAATATTTTCCTAACTTCCAAAATAACTTTAGCGTAAGAGTTGTTCGTATCTAAACTCGAAATGATTTAATGAACAATTTAAAGTACAATTTATGAACTTTGCAAAAAACAAATGTTTAACAGAATCAGAGATGAGGAGAGCACCCCACCTCTTGATGCACACAGGTCTCATATTATGTCACGTCTTTGTTCTGGATCAAGGTATTTAAGCCTGGAAATAAAATATCAAGCAGCTCTCTAAAGACACCAAGTCATTATCTTTTGGAACATTTGGAAGAACGATAGGAAATCTAGAAACAAATGCTGAGTTACCCCGTGAATATAACAGTAACTGCAATAATAATAGGTAACATTAGGGAATAAAATGTTCTAGATACTATATTAAGGATTTTTATATATCAGCATATTTAATTCTTCCAACAATCCCATAATTTAGTGTCTGTTATTATCTCGAAACTCAGGGTCTGAGCACTGAGAGCAATTTGCCCGACGTCGTACACCAGAGCTGAAATTATATCCAAATCTGTCCAAGTCCAGGGTCTGCAATTTTAACAACTATGTTTTACAGGGAAAGGGTGAGCCTGCATTTTTTTTTTTAAATAAATAAGGCAATTATCGCCTTCAGTAACAGAATGTCATCTTTGACTGAAGGACAAAAACAGCCTGACTGGATTACTTTCACCAGCTCTGCAGCAAATGTCTTGCTGTTACCACACTGTTAAAGCTGCACTGGTTATGTTGATATAAAATCCAATGAGGTAATTATAATTGAATTCTAAAGTGTCTTATAAATTTCCAGCTCTCAGAGAAAGAAGTGCAAATTGAAATGTAGCAGTTTCTTTTTTAGTCAGCATATTATAAAAGCTTTCTAATAATTCAATTCCAGTTTAGGTGCCTCCAGGGATGTTATCATGGTAGGAAATATTTTAAGAAAAAGGCTGGCGTCATTTTGACAGAAAACAGGTTTTAACTTTTTCTCTTACATTGTCCAACTCATACGAATGAAAACAACTTTCTATGTTACTGGAAGGAGTGCTATGATGGTAAAATTAAATAGATTATAAGGAAAACAAAGAAACAAACTCTAAATAAACAACAAAGGAGAGAATCAGAGTTCCTCGCAAAAGTCTTTTTTTGTTTTCGAGAATCTAGGAGGAGTCAAAGGCTATCCAATTGAATTATGCCCAATTTAAAGATAAACAAAGACTTACCTTTAGGAGAGCCAAGGCTACATGAAAGATTATATTCAAACCCTGAAATAGAAAAAGAGAGCCCAATTCAATACTGCCACGTCTATCACTATTTTATTAAATATTTCCCCAAGACTTCCATACACCTCTAATAAATACCTCGTTGGTTTTATCTTCACATACAATAATAATTAAACAATGAGACTTTTTTTGAAAGGTGTTTTCCTTCTCTGAGAGGCTTGCTGCACATTTTTGGTGTTATTTAATTAACGCTCACAGAAAATTGTTGTTTTTACAATAAATTATTTTCTGTCAGTCCTTCAATAAATTATTCAATACATTATTTTTCCTTCAACTTCTGGATTATTTGCAGCATGGGTCTAAGGCTTGTGAACATCAAGTTCTTTGATCAAGATGGCAGTGATGCGGAAGTCAAAATTATTCCATAAAGTTCCTAAGTCCTGGTATGTACATCTTGGTGAGGTAAACGGCCAGCAGCAGACAAGACAAGACAAGACAAGACAAGACAAGACAAGACAAGACAAAACAGTGTTGCTGATAACTGGGACAGGTTGAATGAGGGGAACTGTAAGCATCGTACTGGATTTCCACCACTGTTCTTATTGCTTTGGTGTTTGCTTTCAAGTAGTGTTTGTGCAACTAGAGGTATAACTAGGGTCTATCTGCTAGACTTCCTTTTCCTTTCCCCCCCCTGAAACCCATGGCAATATCTCTTTAGGAATAAACAAATTCAACACCTTGTTTAGAAGTCTTACTGGAGCTGAAATCTTAGCTCTGAGTGCAGCCCAGTGACTCTGAAGAGATGTCCAGATGTTAAATTCAAAATACAGGAAGTCTTAAATGCTCAAGATGACAACCGGAAACAAAGTTGCCATGAAATATGCTGTTTCCTTCCATGAAGTCATCATATAGGAGAAGAAATATCTGTCAAGTATGAGTTGACATCTCCCATAAGTCCAGGGTCTATCCATATGCCCTCTTCATCTTGGTCACAAATATAGTCTATCTGCCTTTTAGATATGGCGCTCTACCAGACATATTACACGAAGAACTTCTATACCAGATGTATAATGCAAAGAACCTTTTTTTTTTAAGTTTATTTTTTCATTTTTGAGAGAGGAGAGGCACAGAGAGAGAAGGAGAGACAGAATCCCAAGCAGGCTCAGCACTGTCAGTGCAGAGCCTGACATGGCACTTGACCCCACCAATGGTGAGACTAACCAGGGCCGAAATCAAGAGTCTGATGGTTCACCTGACTGAGGCACCCAGGTACCCCTATGCAAGGAACTTCTAATAAACCATCCTTTCCTTCAAAATCAGAAGTGAGGATTAAAACTAGATACTCAGAGCGAATTCCTATTATAATTTGCTTAACTTTCCTAGTCAACTACCCAAAATATGATTTAATGGTATAAGGGATGAATGATTAATACAAAGTATTTAGTTGGAGGTTTGGGGTTTACTCTGTTCTTTCTTTTTTTTTTTTAATTATTTTTTAATCTTTATTATTTTTGAGAGAGAGAGAGACAGAGTGTGAGCAGGAGAGGAACAGAGAGAGGGGTAGACACAGAATCTGAAGCAGGCTCCAGGCTCTGAGCTGTCGGCACAGAGCCTGACGTGGGGCTCAAACCCATGAACCACGAGATCATGACCTGAGCCGTAGTCAGAAGCTTAACCAACTGAGCTACTCAGGCACCCCTGTTAATTCTTTAAGAACTACAAGCCGCAGGAAGTATAACCAGGCCAGAAGACAAAACCAAAGCATCACAGTTCATTACCACGCCAAGCAATGATTCTGGACTTGTTTTGATCACAATTTACCACTCAGAAAAAAGAAGACTACTGTAGATCAAAAAACTTGGGTTAATATCAAGGAAAATTTGCTTTGCTAATCTAGATTTGGGGCCTCACCCCCTAAGTGCTGTACACTGCTGCCAAAACTTACAGGCCAGGCCTGCTGCCCTTCTCCGTCCCCCTCCACCCCACATCACAGCTGCTCGCCAGTGGTGGATTCTCACAACCCCGGGGCTTCTCGACCTACCACTGGGACTAAGTCCACTATGTCTCTGGGTCTTGTTTTCCTAGTCACCGCTTACGATGTAAGCCCCTCTTATCTCCTCTAATGCTTATAATGCTCTGGTTTTTTCTCCTAAGTCAGTCTCCCACCCCTACTCTCCCTCCCAAATCCCTTCAGAGTACACTTTGGAGACTCCCCGCCACATTCAACCAACTCTGCTATATTCTCAACCTCCTTGCTTTCTCACAGGAATGGTGAAATCTCACAGATTCTCACAACAACCTGCATTATAATTCTCATTTTTCAGAATGTGAGCTTGACTAGCCTAAGGTTATATATGGATTTAGTACAAGGTTAGGATCATCCCCCAAGCCTCCTAATGTCTAGTTCAAGGGCATTTTTAGCACTCAGTGCCGGTGTGATGTATATAATAGGTGCTTATTTCAGGACCAAATGACTATACTAGCTATCTTAAAATTTCTGGGATTTATTCTTTTCCCTAGGGACCCAACTAGACCAACTTCTTATTTCAAAGTCAAACTACTGGACAAGAAGTGAGCTGTGAAGAACACTGAGAACTTAGAAATTTTTTTAAAAAGTTAAATACCTCTAGATAGCCAAAATGGCTCTAACATTACAAAAATTTATTCGAATTTTATTTCATATGCACTTTAAGTTAGCTTGGTGATATGATTGTATAGTTTATAGGAATTGGAGGTTGCAAACTGAAGGACAAAGTCTATGGTAGATGGGGTTAGAGAAAAAAAACCTATAACGACAGTGTCAGAATTAAAATATTAGATCTGACAGAAAATACATGATACAATTTCTTAAAAACTATTAAAATGTATAGTTGTCTGGGCCCATTTAGTGGAGACAATAATCCTATAATTTACATTGGTTCATGAAGATAATCCAACAGGGTTAATGAACGCTTACATGTTCAAAACACTGTACTTAACAAGGAAGCATACATAGCATGTGTTTGAAATAAAAAGCAAGTAATATTTAATTTTTTTTAATATTAATTTTTGAGAGAGACAGAGAATGCATGAGTCGGGGAGGGGCAGAGACAGAGGGAAACAGAATCTGAAGCAGCTCGAGGCTCTGAGCTGTCAGCACAGAGCCTGACGTGGGGCTCAAACTCACGAACTGTGAGATCATGACCTGAGATGAAGTCGGATGCTTAATCAACTGAGCCACCCAGATGCCCCCAAAACAAGCAATATTTAGTTTAGGAAACTAAAGCAGTACCTTTCAGTTACCAGAAACAATTTATATGGGTAAACTCTTTAAACCAGTTCAGAGTAAAAGGTATTCCTGCATCTGCTTGCTGAAGCTCTGAATATCATCCATAAAAATAGAGAAAAGTAAAGACTTCACAAGCCTTAAACTAAAGTAGAATAATGTGGCCAGACTATGCAAACGAGATACAGCATTTGGTCAGTTTAAAATTGCAGCACCCCAGATAGGTTGGCTGTAAGATGACAATGTCCATGCAAGCTTTGGTCCGCAGACTTTTAGCCAAGAATAAAACGAACGATCAGGTACCAGCCCTTCGCTCTACCCAGCTACCATGAACTAAATCCCCTGCTGTTACTTAACTGTCCACCCACTCTTACATGATTCAATCTTTGACTAATTGAGCTGAAATCTATTTTTGGAAATATATTTTAAAAGGGAAAAGATGTCCTATATTTTCAAGATGCCTCTCTTTTTCAGGAATCTGTGATCTGTAGCAACTTTTTAGGTACTGATGGGTAAATACGTGTTCCTAATAGGACTCAAACAGTAAACTATTTGGAGAACAAGGGAAGGTAAAAATAATGAATAAATACGTTGTTGTGGCTCCCTGTTATTTCTGGTACAAGATCTAACTCCAAGTTCAAGATAATAGATAAGGGCCGACATCCGCTGCATGTGGATGTGCCGAGAGCTGAATCAGCCACAGTGAAAACAAGCCCTATTTCATCCCGCAGCCTCGGTTCCATTCTAATTCCAGCCAAATGAAGATTTAGAGAAGTCGGAGTAAGTTTCCCAAGGTCACACAGCTAGCAAGTGAATTTTAAATGAAGCAATGTAATTCTAGAAGTCGTTCTCTTAACCACCAAGTTAGAGAAGACGGTCCAATAAATAAGTGAATTGATGAATATATCCTGTAGTTGGGGGTTTTCAATGTGCCCTCTAATTCCTAAAGGATTAAAGTGATTCCTTCCCTTTTTTTAAAAAAATTAATGTTTATTTATTTTTGAGAACGAGAGTGAGAGAGAAAGAGAGGGAGACACAGAATCTGAAGCAGGTTTCAGGCTCTGAGCTGTCAGCACAGAGCCTGACACAGGGCTCGAACTCACAGACCGCGAGATCATGACTTTAGCCGAAGTCGGACACACAACCGACTGAGCCACCCAGGTGCCCCTGATTCTTTCCATGTAACGTAAATTTTGAGAGCAGAGGGTAGAAAGACAACAAACAGGTGACTTCTACCAAAACCGAATCTTATCATTTGCCCCATATCGAAAACACTCACAAAAAGCAGCTGCCCGCTTGCAGGATGTGAGGCAATAGAAACTCAGCATGCTGTGGCGAGAAAGGGTCGCCACCTTCCTCCAGTGACAACAGGCTGTTATTGGCCTGGTGTGCGTGAAGAAGTGGTTCCTGGGAAGCTACTGTTTCAAAATTCAGTCACGGCCCGGCAAAGCGTTCACTTTAAAGAACACCTACAAGTAATTGCCCCAAATTAAATAATTGCTCCAAAGTGCGGATCGCGGTGTTCCCGGGTAGGCCAACAATTGAGCACCCACAATCTTGTATGAAGGAAGGCTGACAGCGGAGCGTTCACTGAAACAAAGACGCGAACATTTGGCTCTGATGAGCAGGCGGTCGTGAGCTTGGAGGGAGCTGACAGATTGTGCGAGAAGCTGTCAAAGGCGACGCTGACGGCTCTGAGAGCAAGTGCTGAGAAGGTAGTGCCAAACAGGGCCGAGTGTGCCTCGGCACCTGGCTCCTCAGGGATCCAAATAAAAGGGAAAAAAATAGGATGTGGAAATGGAAATCCTAACAACAAGGCAGGGGGAAACCAGAAGCAGTCGAGGTAAATGGAGCGGGCCCACGGACAAACCCAGCTCACGCTACGGGAAACGCGGCTGCCCTTCTGATCTGACACGGCACAGACCGTCCCAGGAAGAGCTGAGGACTAAACGAAACGGCACGTAAAAAGCACATCACAGGAACTGAACACTCTGCCAATACGTGCCAGCATACATGATTAGGTTTGCATATTTACTGCCTGTTATAGCTGTTATTATATATATATTTATATATATAAATATTATATATACATATTTTAACTTAATCCTCTCAATAACTCCATGGCATATGTGTCACTGCCACCATTTTAGGGATGAGGAAACTGAGGCCCAGACGTCACGCTGTTAGTAAATGTTAAAGCCAAAACTAGAACTTGTGTCTGTCAGATTAAAAAAACTTTCCAGAGCTTTCTCACTAATTCCATCCATCTACTGCAAATTCAGGGGGACTTCGGTTAGCTATCTGATGAATTAAGGATGGTCTTAATTCTTTGACACTTCTCTCATTGAGAAGTAGGGTCTTTGTCTTCTCCTCTTGAATCTGGGCAGACTACCCTACTGCTCCGACCAACTGAATATGGAAAACTGAAGTTATACCCATATTTCGGGTCCAAGCCTTAAGAATACAAGCTTCCACTCTCCACCTCCTAGAGGGCTCCCCTCCCTTGAAGACCAGCCACCATCAGTTATATTTAGACCCTATGCTTTAAGGAGCCAAACGAAAAGGAAGGGGCCAGCAGGACAAGATGCCATCTATAAGAAACAGAGGCCAAGGGGCGCCTGGCTCAGTCAGAAGGGCGTGTGGCTCTTGATCTTGGGGTTGTGGGTTCAAGCCTCATACTGAGTGCAGAGATTACTTACAAATTAAAAAACAAAACAAAACAAAACAAAAATGAGAGGCCAAAGGATCACCCAGGTGCCACATATGTGGACGAACAAGTCATCCAGAAAGCGAATCCTCCAGCCTCAGGTGCCCCAGTTGCTACCATGAGGATCAGAGATAAACCACACAGTTGAATCTTTCTGAAATTCCGGGTATGAAATTGTGAATAAAATAAATGGTTGTTTTAATTTTTAAAAGCCTTTCATTTTGAGATAACTTCAGATTTAGAAAAAATGTGCACCAATAGTGCCAAGGATTTCTGCATACCGTTAACTCAGTTTCATCAAATGTCAACGTCTCATATAACCACAGTACAACTCTCAAACCAAAGAAAGCGGTATTCGAATTTTGTGTAATGTCCCACTAATGTCCTTTTCTGGTCCAGGAATCCAGTCCGGGATCATAGCTTACATTATGCTGACGGGTCTCCTCAGTCTTCTTTCATCTAAGACAGAAGGCAGATCAAAGTCCTTGTCTTTGATGAACTTGATACTTTTGAGGAGTACAGGACTCTGGTAGAATGTCCCTCAATTTGTCTGATGTTTCCTTACAATGAAATTTAGATTATATATTCTTGGCACAAACAACACAGAAACAATGTTGTGTCAGTCCGTATCATATCAGGAGGCTAGATAGTATCAACATGTCTCGCTTCAAAATCATTGTTTTAAAGCCACTCAGATTTGGTACAGCTTCTAATGTACATCGGGCAACCGAAACAGACTCTCTTTGAGCTTCTCTTTGGGCGAGATCAATTTCTTACTTCTGTGATCTATAAAATGCATTTTTCCACATAAAGAAAAAAGTGACAGATAATTACCACACAAACATAAAGAAATACTGGCTGCTCTTAAACACAGAGGTCTAATAGCAAGAAGAGTGTAACACCTTAGCCCAAAAGCATTTTGCCTTATTCCCATTCTCATAGTGCAGGCACTTTGAAAGCTCTATCTTTCAGGATGACTAAATAATGGAGTTTGATGGTGCCACCCAGTAAAAGGAGTTGTATTTTAGGCTTGGGGTTTTGTTTCTGGATGCCCGCTAGAGGTCAGGATTGTAGCACGGAAAACCAAGCAGCAGCTTAAAAAAGACTTCAGGGACCTTCACTACAGCCTTGCATATAAATTCATCGAAGTTCTGATGTTTTCAAGCCCTCAGAGCTAGTCCTCCCTTATGCCTGCTACCTACTTACTAATACAGTATAATATAGAACAGAACTTGCACGATTACAGCCTTCCCTTTCCCCCCGTTTTATTAATATGTTTTCCATTTTTACTATAGATTCATTTGTTAGTTTTTGCATGAGTAGAAGAAGGAGTTCAAGAGTGTGGAGGAGAAGAAATAGATTTAACATATGAATGCATCTCTCTGGTTGTGGGTGTTTTTTTTTTTTTTTTAATCTTTGCTTGACTTGCATTTGTTTTTATAAATGAACTACCGAATAAAGTCACTCCTTAAATATTAGGGTCTCTGGGAAAAACTCTTAGTGGTTCGTGAAATCTGAATTAAAGAAACCTTTTAGTAACAAAGGAGGTAAAATAAGAGAGAGAAGTCAAATGAGCGGTTTTGACAAATATTTATCAAATCTGTGTGCCAGGCATTCCAAAGACTGCTTAGTCTATATAATCACTTGTATGTTTACAGTGGTCATTTCTCCATCAAGCGACTCCTAACCTAGGACTGGAGATAAAAATATAAATAAGTAACACATTTCCCCTGGCTAATAAAGGAGAGGGGTGTCCTGGAAAGCGCTTTATGAAGCCCTATTGGTAATGAAGATGGCAATCACCTTTCTATTCTCAGTCCCATTGAGTCATGATGAGCCTTGGATTGTACAGTCTTCCAGCTAGTTATCAGTCAACCAGCCCAGGCTGTGGAGATGCTTTTGGTGCCCTTCATAAAGACAAAGATTCCCACCAATCCCTAACTACCAGCTGATCTCAATCTTCCCTTCCCCCAACCTCCTGTTAGAGTTCCGTTGACCCAACCCACCCTCTTTTTAAAAAAAAAAATAAATAAAAATGATCTTTAAAAATCCCAAAACACATTGGCCTAAACCCAACAAATATTTATAGAACACCGACTACATATTTAATACGGCATAGAGGTGTTCTGAAAATTTTAAAGAAATATATTTTAAAAATTCAATAGAACTAGGGGGACAAGTCACATGCAAAGGTTAGAGAACAGAGCACTATCTGGTACACTGTGTCAAGTCACTTTGTTGGTACTCCCCATAACCACACGCCCGCAAAGAAATGCAATAGGCAATTGACATGTGCAGGAATAATCTGAGTTAAGAGCAGTGCGAAGTCTTCTTTGCAACTTGACCTAACTCCAACTGATGAACTCAAACAAGATGATGATGATGATGATATTAGCTACTAACATTTACCGATCACTTAACATATGCCAATAATTGTTTTTAGAACACTAAAAATATCATTTAATTACATCGTGAGAAATGTAGAAACCGAGGCACATTGCTAAAGGCTCATTACTGACCCAAGATCACAAACACATGGTGGAAGCCGAGATCCAAAACCAGTAGTCTACATCCAGTGTTCGAAATGACCATGGCATCCTATGCATTTTCCTCAAATTTGAAGCTATTCAAGTCAGAATAAGATTGTTTTCAAGGTTAGCGGAATTAACAATGAAGATATTTTAATACTTGACTTTCAGACTAAAGTGGATCCAAAAGACCATTAGTTAAGAAATGTGTGAGAGTGTATCAATTTATCATCAGAAGGCATATGTTAATGTATCAACTTGTGCCACATTACATACTTGTGATATAATAGAAAATATATTGGTTTCTGTTCTAGTTTCAACCCTTGTATTTTCCTAAGCAATAAGAACAGTAAAAGCATCTCTTGTTTTAATATTAAGTCTCTGACCCCAATTCCTGACAAGGGTTCTTGAAACCCTTATAATTTCCGAGGTGGCAGGAGTGTTTTTTGTTCTGATGAGGTGACCCCGGGTGCGCTCTGAGGTGACTCCTTGATGAGGGCCTGTCACCAGAAAGATAAACCATGGTTGAAAGCTTGCCATTTCTCCCCTACTAACTCCCATTTTCTTGAGAAGGGAGAAGGGCTAAAAGTGGAGTTATCCATTGATTTATCATAATTAAGCATGCCTACAGTAAAATTTATGCCTCCATAAAAAATCCCAATAGTACAGGGTTCAGGGCTTGCAGGTCGGTGAGCACATCCACGCACTGAGCAGACGGCACAGCTTTACCCTCTCTTTTAGGGAAAACTGGTAAACTGTTTATGTCACTGGTAAGTAAATGTTCCCCTGAATTCTACCAGCTGCTCTCGTAAATTGATAGGAACCTCTGATTTGTAGCCCAAATGAACATAAGTTGTGGGTCATCTGGGGACCTACTTGTGTTTGGCATCTGAAGCACAGTGGGAGCAGTCCCGGGGTACTGAGTGAGCCCTTAGCCTATGGAATCTCGAGGTAGACAGCGTTAGAATTCAGTTGTATCATAGGTCACCCAGCTGGTGTTGCAGGAAAAACCTGGACATAATTGGTGCCCAGAAGTGTCAGCAGTGAACTGTTCTGTGAGTGAGGCAGCAGTATGAGAGCAGAGGAGACACACAAGGAAGAAGCACACAGGAGCCCGGCTGAACTGATGTTTTTCTTTTGCAGGGCGAATCCAGGGAATCCCAACCAGAAGACTTAGACCTACGGGTGAATCGTAAGGTCCTCTTTGATAATCTTCCAGCGGGTGGCTACCACACCGTGTACCATCTGCTAAACGATCTGACACCTCTCCACGTACAGACACTACAGCACTTTTCTCCCTGTTGCATGTAGGGATTTCATTGGTGGCACCTACTCCCCACAAACCCCACCCTTTTTAGTGATCTTACAGCTGTGGGGAAATGAAAACTAGGTTCTCGAGGAACTCCCCCATATTAGACCATGCCCTGAACCTCTGGACCTTCTATATGATGTTTTCTATACTTGGAACATCCTTCTCTCTTTTACTTAACTACTCCTCTCTTTCTCTAGGTCCGAGATTAGATGCTAATTCCTCCGAGGAGGTTTTCTTGGCATTCCATGGCTGAGTTAGGTACCCCTGATTAGGGCTCTTTAAAAGCACCCTGGACTCCCCATCCACTGTGTAACCTGTCTCTCTTTCCCTGTGAGTTACATGAGGGCAGAACCTTGCCTGTGTCTTTACTGGTGTATTCCATCACTCAGGACACTGCCTGCATCAGAGGAGGTTCTCAGTATTAGCTGAATCAATAGATGTAATGAATAGGATTGCTGGGATCAAGGAAATAGAGCTTTCATGAGAATTAAAAATCATGAAATGTCCCTCAGAAAAGCTTCTTTCTAATATATAGAGAAATATATACTATTTCTATAATAATAAAGAAGTGATTAATATTAATATCAATTTATTGAAATTATAAATTGGCTGGTGGGCCTCATTTTCAGGTTATTTGGAAAGAAAAACAGATTACATTCAGTTCCTTCTTAAACATGAAAAGTGAGCTCCTGAATAACATTAAAATTCAGACATGTTTGTCTTTCATCTTGTTCCATCCCAGCAGCTTCACTCCCTCTTTCCAAATCAGAAAACGAGGGTATAAAGCATCAGGGTGATGTGCTCAGGAAAAGAAAGCCAATCACACACTTATCATGGTCTTCAGAGATAAGCACAAGTTGAAATTTTAAGTACCCCCAGAGCAGAATAAGGGGGGTGGGGAACCCAAACACAACTCAAGAACTTGCGGTCAAATACACAGTCGAGAGAATTTAAAAGACTCAAGGTATCATATGTAATTTCCTTGGTGAGGAGTCTGGTGAAAGGCTGCAACTACACTGACACACCAGGGATAGACAACTCTTACCCACCCAAGGATACAGTCCCGAGGTTTCTGTCATGCCGTGGAACCATTAATGAGTGCATTCATCTTTGGTGACCCTTTTTCTTCTGTCCTCAACTCAGCACATGGGTAAATGTTAGCAAAGCTTAAACACTAGGGACCACAGGGGCAGAAGTAATAAATGAGGAAAGCACTGAAAAGGAGTTTAAAAGTTAAATCAGGTAAACAGTTTCACTGTTGCCTGCCATGTCTCTTTGAAGGACTTATTAATTATAGAAACTCACAACGTTTTATTTAATCACTGGATGCGGCATCTCTATCTTTTTCTCTACCTCCTGCTCTCTGCCACTTAGAGCCACCAGCAGCCTGGTCTGAATAAAAAAATGCACCACAAACTTTAAGAATTAGGATGATATATGCTGAAGATAGCCGAGGAGCCCAAGTTTCATTCTGTCTCAGAGACAGGTGTGGCCTCTTTCTGCCAAGAACTACAGAGCACTTAGCACCAAACTAAACACACCATTTCATAGCACCCATTACGTGTTAAATCTTAACTGCAACCTTCTTTATAGCACTTTGTTGCAAAGAATTTCCCGGTACTCTGTGTAATTCAACTGTAACAATATCTGTCAGGTATAGAAGTTAATATTAATACCTCTATTTGACAAAAAAACCTCAAATGTGCTAGGCGATCTTCTAAATTCACAGAATTAGGACTGGAATGACAAGCTTCCTGATTCTCATCCAGTTCTTTCACCATCAGCTGAGTAGTTGACGTCCCTGGCTGTTCATTAGAATCACCTGGGGTGCTTTTATAACGCGCTGATCCAGGAGCTCCACCTCGGATCAAAGAAATATAAATGTCTTGGGGGTACTGCCTGACCTCATGTATTTTTAAGAATTTCCCAGAGGTCTCTGATATGAATCCAAACTGAGAACTGAGAGTTACCTCAAGTTTTCAAGCCAACTGCACATTAGAATCACACAGGAAGCTTTAACACTGAAAAGTCGACTTTAATCGGTCTGGGTGGGGCCAGGTGATTACCATATGCAGCCAGGTGTGGGAATCACTGCACAACGCCTCTAACGGGCACATCTTAAAATTCTTTAACTTAAAGTCCACTTCTAGCTACTTCATAATATTTAAAATGTTTCTAAATGTTACTTGTACAAAGTTTTTAAAGTCAAACATCAAAGTTAAATGTCACTAAAAATAATGTGAATTGTGTTGCAGCATCAGTTAATTAAAAGGTATAGAATCTATAGCTGAAAATAATCATGATGATAACAGTAAAAGTGACTAATATATATTTAAGAAATAAGACTGATAGTGTGCTCAGTATATTTCTTTTTAGAAGTTGAGGTCAAATAAGCTGTTGAAAAATCTCTCTGAAGCCTATTAATGCTGATCATGTTATTTTAATAAAAGGAGAACACATTCAATTCTCTAACGAATACCCCTGTCAAGTTATATTCATATAGGTAATAACCCACCAAGCAAAGATAGTTGATATTTCCTCACAGTAGTAAATCAATATATATTTTATGTGAATTACACATAAAATCTTACCAAGTACATGAAATATCATATGATATTTTATGAATTTAAAAATGAATACATGTGGGGGCACCTGGGTGGCTCAGTCGGTTAAGTGTCCAATGTCAGCTCAGGTCACGATCTCCTGATTGTGACTTTGAACCCTGTGTCGAGCTCTGTGCTGACACCTCAGAGCCTGGAGCCTGCTTCGGATTCTGTGTCTCCCTCTCTCTCTGCCCCTCCCCTGCACTCACTCTCTCTGTCTCTCTGTCAAAATAAACATTAAAAAGAAAACGTTGAAAAATGAATACATATGATGCAATTAGGTAAAATGATGGAGAAAAGCACAAAAGTTGAGCAGCAACCACAGGCAGTCTATATACCCCCATCGGATCATTTGTCAGCAGAAAAAAAATAGAGGTCACTTGGAAAGTTTTTGAAAATAGGTTATTTCTACCTAATTTCACCAATGTCTTCTGGGATTTATGTCTGTATGTGTGTGTGTACGGATTTCTCTACAGTTGGTACTCTATTTTAAAAGGGAACTATAAAAATTGGCTAGTTAAAAATCTACAGGAAATACAGCGATATGAGTTAAGCTGAATAAAAATGCAAATGGCAAGACTTGAAAGCGATAAAATTTGGCATATTAATGGTGAGAAACAAACAGCATATAATGGAAGCTAAGCAAAAGAATTTCAAGTTAGCAGATCAATTTTATGAAACTGGCCATAGAAGAGATTTCAGGGAGGCAAGCCTCAATGTTATTTCCTTAAATAATTCCACTGAAAATCAATATTTGCTCATCAATTACAAATGTGTCCCCAAGTTTTACATATTACTTGCTTGACCAGAAATCACATTCCTGAGTAGAAGAGACAACAATATATGTGCTTTCGAAAACAGTAATAATTTTTAAGTGCAATCTGAAAATTTAATCCTTTGGGGCACCTGGATGGCTCAGTCAGTTAAGCGTCTGACTTCGGCTCAGGTCATGATCTCATGGCTCATGGGCTGGAGCCCCACATTGGGCTCTGTGCTGACAGCTCGGCCCCTGGAGCCTGCTTCAGATTTTGTGTCTCCCTCTCTCTCTGCCCCTCCCCTACTCATGCTCTGTTTCTCTCTCAAAAATAAATAAACATTTAAGAAAAAACATGCAAATTTAATCCTTGAGCTAAAAATGTTTACAAAACAAAACATAAATGGCATATTTTTTAAGTGTAACAAAATATTCTGATGAACAATTTTCCCTGAATATTAAAAGCAGTTGTGAGTTGGAAAAGGTGCTATTTTCTATAGCTTTACGAAGTACCTATGTGGTAGGGTCCCCTCCCTAGGGAATGTGGTGAGAAAAAAACCTCAAGATAAAGGAAGGCAACCTAGTTATGTGTGGATGTGACATCCCTCACGACCCTTTAACATGAGACCACCCAATGAATGGACTGTCTATGCGTTACCTATAGATGGGAGACAAAGCAGTAGAAAATGCATAAAAGGCTACACCATGTGGCATGCGGGGCTCCATGTTTCGGGTACAAACCCAACGGAGCCCACGAGGGCACGAATTAAGTTGCTTCCTGGCAAGAAAAGCCTCGGTGTCATGACTCTTCTCTGTGCGAGAATCCTGCTACATCTACACAGGCATATTTCTGCACGGCAATCACAGTAATTTAGAATATACTTTTCCTATTTCCACTTCTCCATTCCTACACCAGGGCTATGTAAAATCTACAACTCCGACCAGGGAGTCATAATAATTACCCACTTTTCTTTTTTTAATAAAGTAAAGTAAATGAGTTTCTAGTATATTTTCAGTAAAGTACTATTATTTATGTAGCAAACCATTTTCTTGTTAGCAATTAGCTACCACGGGACAAAATATCCAGGACTTCGGGTACATGAGACAGATGTGGTCATTCAACTGATTTAGAATATCACTCAGCTTGCTCAAAATTATGTTAAACTGTAAAACAGACAGGGGAACTTGTTCCTTTATTAGGAGCTGGCCAAGAGAAAGGTATCCACCTGAAGGAGGCAGATAATTAAATCACTCATTACTGAAAGTTCTTTTCTAAGAAATCCTGGCCTCACATCAAGAAATTACACCGGAGATCACAATCCTACCTCCCATAGGGAGGAGGAGATGTCCTCACTTAAGGAAAGATGGAAGAATTAGTTCAGCTAATTTGGTCTGAGATCTACTAAATGACAAAACAAAACAAAACAAAACACCCGAGTTAACAGTGAGAGCTATAACAAAGAGACCTAATTAGCAAAGGACACTGTAGCACTAGGAATACAGTAGTTGCTACAAAAATTCTATAATTATAAGGAGAGACTCTAGAAGCCCTGTGAAATTCATTCCCATTTAAACATAGTAAAATAAGCTTACTATTAAACAATCTGGAAATTCACTGTAGAAATTTATTAATAATATAAACTAAAACGTTTCAGAGCAGGAGTTAAAATATCCGCACCCTAGTTCTATTTCTGCTGCTGACTGGCTTTGGTAAATGTCTCAACCTCTGGGACTAAGATCCCTCAATAATAAAACAGGGCGCACCAGTTAAGAATAATGAGATGGGGTTTGTTAAAAGCCCACTTCCTGGGTCTTACTCTGGAAGATTCTGATTCTGCAAGTCAGGATGAGGATGAATTTCTATTATATATTTTAGTGCCCTCCACCCTACTTCACAAATTCTAATAATAAGCTGACTTTAGGAACCACTGGCTTTCATGTTTTGTTTTTAAGAGTTAAGAGGAGCCAAAGAAGAAGAAGTTAGAAATATTGGTAGAGATCACACTAAGAATAAGAGCCTTATACAACAGGTAAGTTTGTATTTCATTTCCTTATGCCAGAGTCACCATTCTACCTGCAGCTAGTCTGCCTGCGCCCCTGAAACTCTTTCCATTGTAGTTGCTGGGGTGAAAGTCACATCGGTAAAATGTCTTTCTCATTATTTCCTGGAGGCTTCTTATCTCTCTAACTGGGACTTAATTTCCCATGCTCCTTACTTCGGAGACCCCATTTCCTTCCTTCAGACGGCCAATTGACCAGGAAAGAAGTCCAGCTCAAGGTAATCACCTCCTGAAACTCTCTGTGATTAAGGGTCTCCTGACTCCCATGCCCCTCATGAGATTACCGATATCCATTTATGTTGCAACCACTGCCTCTCTCTATGTCTTCTTTTAAGATTATTGCTACATTCACTTCATGGGACTTAGTTGTTTATGCATATTTATTTCCCCACAATATGGGAAACCCTTTAAGGCCAGGGGCCATGTTTTACTGCCTTTGGCAACGTCACAGCCAATCTAGAGTTGGGCAGGTAATGAGCACTTAGTAATTGTTTATTAATTTAGCTGACTTGATCCTATTATCAAAGGGGTTAGAAACTGGGAAACTTTATATCCCAGGTAGGACAATCCATGCTTTATATTTATAAACGGAATGAAAATGGTTATAATTACAGAACAAGATGCTCCTTTTCCAAATTAAATGAACTTTCTTTCTTCCTACTTTTTTAAAAAAACGCTAAACAAACATATGATCCAAAGCCGTCTGAAGAATTAGTAGGAAAGGTACAAGGATTTAAAAACACATAAAATGAGCAAAGATACTTTGTACTACAAATAATTCTACGTAACCGAACAGCATGAACAGATGTCAACCACGACTGGCTTGTAGCTCTGGCTGACCTATGGTGTAATCAGAGGTCTTGGCCTCGGTCCTCAGTTGCAAAGCAGTTCTACAATCCAAAATTCAAGAGGCTGAGCGTCAAGATAGCTTTGATTTTCGTTCATCTCATCTTGTGCCTCATTTATAATAAATGACATTTTGACTTTCTCCTAGGACCAAGTTTTTGTCTCCTATTTGCACTCTGGTTCTGAGTTTTCGTACTTTTGCCTAAATCGCTATTCTGAGAACCTGCTCAAGTCTCTAGGCTGTTGAAAGACAGAGCCTTATTTTACTGTTGCCAGTCTCTTCCTTAGAAGGGAGATCCTGCTTCCAAACCCCATCCCTTTGACCGGGGCTTGGAAGCTTTGCTAGACCTACCTTGCATTCTGACTACTACCACCTCCTGAGATCCTGACGGGCATGCTTGCTGTCCCAGCTACCAGCTACTGCTTCTTTCAGCACACTAACATTCACTACTGAAGGCCAACACCTGCATAGGAGATACGAAGACAAACTACAGTCCTGCCCTTGAACACTACATGCTCTAAACACATGAAAAGATGCTCCTACCTGACTGGTCACTACTTCAAAGTCTCCTCTGCAGGATTCTCCACATTTTGTCTAGAGGTGGGTGCTACAGCGTTCGGTCTTTCATCCTTCCCTGTTGTACTGGCTTTAAGTACATGCGGATTATGCCAATTCAACATCTTTAGTCTCACCACCTCATCTGAACTCCAGACGCACACATATCCCACTACCTCAAGATCAGATGTCCACGTAAGAGTCTCAGACATGTCTATATCTGAACTCTTTATTGTCCCCAAGAACCCCTCTTCCTCCAATCTTTGCCATCTTAGTTAACATGGCAACTTCATTCTTCTACTTGCTCAAGCAAAAAGCCTTAGAGGTCCCCCCTCTCGCAAAATCCACAATCGATCCGCCAGCAGAAATCTTGTAGGATATACTTGCAAAATATATCCAAAGCTTCACTATTTTTACCATCTCCTACCCTAGCCCAAGCCACTGTCACCTTCTGACTTCCTGGTCTTCCTACTCCTACCTCTTGGTCCACCCCCAGTCTATTCTCCACATAGCATCCAGTGTGATTTCTTTAAAAAAATTTTTTAACATTTATTTATTTTTGAGAGATAGAGACAGAATGCAAGTGGAGAAGTGGCAGAGAGAAAAGGAGACACAGAACCCAAAGCAGGCTCCAGGCTCTGAGCTGTCAGCACAGAGCCCAACATGGGGCTCGAACCCATGAACCATGAGATCATGACCAGAGCTGAAGTTGGATGCTTAACTGACTGAGCCCCCCAGGCGCCCCACAGTGTGATCCCTTTAAAAGAGCCATTAGATCAAATCATTTCTCTGTTCATTTCTCTGTCGTTTTTTTCCTTTTAATTAAATAGCTTCATTAGGTCAGAAACTTGTACTGACTAATTTCCCCATCATCTATGACAGTATTTTGCCACATAGTAGCACTAAAAAAATAGTTGTCAAATGAATGAAAATGCAACAACAGAGGTATGTACATGGCCTAAGGGGAGCCCAAAATAGAAAGATTAGTCTCTCTTGGGTACACTGGGAAAGGCCTCCCAAAGCAGTGGGCGCTTGAATAAGATTTTAAAGAATAAACACAAAATGGTCACATTCAAGTGTAGAGAGGAAAGCCATGCAAGCTCACAGCTTGGCATCTACGAAGGCAGCCGGCGGTGAAGAAGCATGGTGCACGCAGGGACAGCACGTGACCTGGGAGGGCTGAGACGGGACGTGTGTGTGAGCAGGGACTAGGGCTACAGCTGGAGAAGCAGGCAGGCGCTCCCCCGCTTGCTGGCTTTCTCCGACCCTTGCAACTGTCCACATCTCGGTCCATGTTATCATTAGTTCTAGAGATACTTGGGCAGCAAAAATACACAGCAGGCAGTGGGTGTGTGTGTGTGTGTGTGTGTGTGTGTGTGTGTGTGTGGCGGGGGGGGGGGGGTGGCTATGAGACGGGCTCCAGCCAACTCCCCTAGGTCTGAACTGGCCCTTTCGTCTCTTATCAAGTGTGTGACTCAGAGCAATATTCAAACTCTCTCTGCCTCAATTTCCTCAACAGCACCTACCTCGCGAGGCTGCTGTGAGCATTACATCAGTTACTATATGCAACGCACTCAGAACAATGCCTAACGCACAGACAAGCGGTATCTGTCTGGACACAGTATTATATATAATAAAGTCCTCAGAAGTGAACTTCCAAGAATTTTAAAAGGAATTTCAGTAATTCAAGATCTCAAGAAATTTGCTACACATTTTGATAGAAGCTGACCTATATATTTCTTCTGTTAACGTCTCGAAAAACAGCCTCTTTCTCCCGATCGATTTGATCATATGAAAGAGTCAGTCTTCGGAGGAAAAACTTAGATCACTAGAAAATGGAAATAGCCAGTACTTTAGGAGACAAAGATCAAAAGATTAATAAACTCTAAAAACTGACAGACGGAAAAGGTGTTTATAGTTTTAGCTTCTAGAAAATGAAAGGAGCTGACTCATTTAGTCTTTGGCATTTGTTCCCTAATCGCCAGCTGGAGTTTCAAAGTTACTTCAGTATAAAACAGAGCTTAGTTGCACCAACAATGCAGGGATGTTGCACGGTCACATCGGAAAGACTGGAGACCACGGAGCCACACGGGATCTCTGGGGGCGCATCCACGCGGGCCTGGAGGTGTCAAATCCCAAGCACAGGAAACAGACACTGATAATAACCAGAGAATTTGAGGCAGATAACCAGGAAGCCAACTCTCCCCGCTGTTCCAGTGTTTACTGGCTTCACGGGTGGATCTGCCTTACATCTAACTGCCGTTCCTTTCCCTGTGGTATAAACTGACTTCCTCTCGTTCTGTCCTCAAAGGAAACGGGGAACACCTGGCCACAATTTTTCCATGTCATCGAAGATACTTTTGAAGGCACCCTTTCCAAGGCTAAAGTCTTACTTCCTTTAATCTATCCTCGTTTTTACTAATTGTAAATTCTTTTGTTGTTCACCTATGAGCTCTTTTCAAGGCCTTCAGAAGTCTCCTAATACAAAATAAAACTAGATAGGATGCGGAAGAACTACCTTATACTCAAGAGTAGTAAATTTAAGCCTTCATCCTAAACTGCCCACTCCTCCTTTGGGCTCTAGACGAGCCATGGGCCTAACAACCTTTCCTGCCTTATTTATACACATCGTCTTCTTCTAAATAAGGGCTATTGGCCTAACTACCTGTAGGGAGCTTTCCAAGTATAACAATCGATGATTTTTTATGATTTAAATATAGTAGAAACCCTTCTTTTCGGTTTCAAATTAAGAACAGAAAGGATAGATTCACAGAGGTGTGGCTGCCTTTAAGCTCTAGTTTACCAGAAGGAGTAATGAGGAAGAATCTAGAAACCAAGGGCCGTTTACAGAGCATGCATGTAGAACCTAGCCTTTTTAAGACTGGAGGAGTTTCCAGGCATCTGGCAAACTTCAATGAAGGTGAGCTTATGACTAAAAGGAAAGATGGATGGCCAGGAATGGTTTGGAAAAGAAACTTCTCAAGTTGGAGATCTAGGGTATAGAGATTTTTGTTTTGTTTTGCTTTGTTTTCTAGATTATTCATTGGAAAAAAATATGTGTCAAAAAGCATTGTAATCTATTTTGCACAAATGTTGAGAAAAGCAGGATAATTAAAAATCCTGAAAAAGATTTCTACTTGCCAAAGTAGAAACTTCTTCTCTAGACACCTTAAACAACAGGACAAACATTCATTTTAGAAGAATATCTAAGAGTGTGAGACAGAATGACAGAGAAACCTGTCTATGTAATTCCTAGTGGCCTTCATGACCTTTATTTTTTAAGTTTATTTACTTATCTTGAGAAAGTGTGAGTATAGAGGAGATGCAGATAGAGAGAGAGAGAGAGAGAGAGAGAGAGAGAGAGAGAGAGAGAATCACAAGCAGGTTCCTCACCATCAATGCAGACCTGAGGCGTGGTTCGAACCCACGAACTGTGAGATCATGACCTGAGCCTAAGTTGGCACTCAACCAACTGAGCCATCCAGGCGCCCCTCTTGTGACCTTTTAATAGTTTCCTGACAGTACTCCTGAGGACACTAGGAGCTACAGTACGTAACAGCAGGATGTCCTCAGGGCCACCTCAGGGAAGGCAGGCAGGAAGGCCAATGTTGTTCTTCCATTTAAGACTGAATTTAGAAAAGAGGTTCTGTCCGTCAGATTTTTCTCTTGGCCATACTTCATAACTGTAATCAAATTCATATGTCCCCAAGCCACATTTATTTTATGCCCGCTTTAACTTCCTTTAGGACTCTGAAATTGTGTGACTGGGCCAGATGACCCTCGGGTGTGAAAAACTCTATGCCTGGGTAAAACCAAAGGCATTCCTTTCTCAGAGGCTATGTGGATAGCCACCCCATCCAGGTAAGCCCACACGGGCACACCAGGAATGGGAGTATTCAGGTTTAAACACCATCGACCAGGACAAGGGGGAAATCCAAACATGACGAGAAGAGCACTGCTTATAGGACTCACCAAAAATGTCTTAGTTGAGTCAAGTAATTGCTCTAAAATTTACACGGAGTTACTGGAACTAATCTGTTTAGCTTTCCATTTTTTAATGCTGTAAAAATTTAGAAGACAATAAAAAGGGAAATAAATGGGCAACAAATTACAGATAGCAATAAAAGTTGCAGCTGAATTTAGAATTGGTTCCAATTAAGTATCTGAAGGTTACAGTGTGTGAAGGTGACAGAGCTTGGGGAACAAATGATTGGCTCTTGAATATAATTTTCTGAACAATGTTACTGCTGACAATAAAGACTAAGAAATTAGTCTGCAATGTCTTCTGGTGAGAGACCCCAGGTTCCTTTTTTTCCTCGAAAAAGGATGCTGTTCTGATGATGGGTACCTGAAGTCAACTGTGTGAAAAGGAAAACCAGAATCGTCACTAGCTGTTTTTTGTTTGTTTTTTTTTTAATCGTTGTTGTCTAAAGCCCCCTTGCTAGATCAAGCGTGCTCTGTGGAAGCTGTATCAGTATCGCCTAAGAGTGAGTGAGGTGTGCAGACTCTCAGGTTCCCTGTCCCAGAACAACGAACTGCAATCTGAATTGGCATTTAACTAGGATCACTAAGTGATTCAAACACATACGAACATCGGAGACCCACTTGCCGAGGCCCCTTGCAGTTCCGAGAGTTGACTGTATAATAATAAAATCAGACTCCTGACAAAAGTGTCTTTGAAGTAAGGTAAAAAGGAAACTCACTTGAACCTGAACATAATAACATTTTAATGAAAGGACTGTGCCAGGCGTATGACAGGTATTATCTCATTTAATCCTCACAACAACCCTAAGAGATGAACACTATTATCCTCTTTTTATAGAAGAGCAAACAGGGTGCTCAGGGTGGAAACGATCTGCCCGAGGCTGCACAGCCTGTAAGCCACAGCGCCTGGCTGGGAAACCAGATCTTTCTTACTCCGAAGCTTATTCTGCTTCTATACCTCTGACCGAGAGAGGGATTTCAGAAAAGAAGCCCAGTGGGTCCGCAAAAACACAAGCGAGACTCGACCAACCAACCAGCAAATGTTTGCTGATTACTCACTCTGGGCTGAGAATTGAGCTATCTAAGAAAAAAAAAAGGTAAAATATATAAGCAAAAAGCCAAAATTCAGACAGAATATATAATGAGGAAAAATCTTGTGATTTATGCAAATGAATAACCAGATTTTAAAAATGATTTTACATAAAAAATAAGGAAATAAACAACAGACCACAAAGTTTCCAACAGGCCACACTTCTTCATTTTTCTATTCTATTTTTGCATTTTTCTTTTAGACGTGACATATCTATTACGCCTAGTGATTCAAAATGTAATCTGCTTCCCACAAACAGCAGATGGCACCATGCATCAGTGAAAGAATGACAAAAAAATTGTAAAGATCAAGCTGTCAAAATTGATGCCTTTTCAAAAATAACTCAAATTTTCTAATTAGCTTTAATAATTTTAAAGACTTCATTTTGAAAATTCATTTCAGATGAAGAAGCTACTTTTGCAATTTAACTAGGATCACTAAAGTGATTCAAATACATATTAAAATCAGCTTTGCTGGACCAAAAACTGTGAGGAAATAAAAGACTTCTTAATTTAGAAGTCTTCCCCAAATATATGTATAAAGAAAGTATATTAATTGAGGTATAACATAACTCCTAACATGAAAACTCCAACACAGGAAAGATTTCTGGAAGAATAAAATTCAAAGGGGAAATTCAAAGGGCTTAAATATTAAATAAACAAGTCAATATACAAATTAAGGACCACAAATACAATTATTATATCTTCAAAACTAATGTCAATCCGTAATGATAATGTGTAGTGTTGACTACAGCTGAACCAGAATCAGAATTTTGCCACCAAACCACATCATAATTCTTTCTTTGTTTTTGTTTTTTTGGGTTTTTTTTTTCACTCCAAATACTCCCAGGCTGTCCCCAAACACACTCAACCCGAGGAAGCAGGCTGAATGGCAACCCCGTTTGAGTAGAGGTGAGCCCTTCCCTTCTCTGACACAGCAAGCCAGCAGGCAGGCAGACATTACTTCTGAAGCGATTTCATTCTTGGAAACACAAAGCACCTGGACTTTTTACAGAGAGAAAAGAGATTCCATAGACACGATTTCCATAAAAGTTACAGAAGGAAAATGAAAGGCTAAAGACAGAAATAAAAAGTAAAGTGACATAAAAGATTATACATTATTGATGCTTCCAATGTGTAAGTCTAAATTCCACTATATCTCTTTTTCCAAACAGAAAGCTTGAGAAAATAAGAGATCATGTTTTCGGAAGAAGAATTAAAAATACATCAGTTCTTCACAAGTGTTCTTGCAATGTATTCCGCTTTCTCAACCTTCAAAATCTGTATGTAGTGCTTTGGAAAGAGAACGATGTTTTCCACTGTCCTGGTCAGGTATTTTCTTCTGGGTAAAACACAGCAACAATACTTCTTAATAGTTTAACTTACAGTTAGCTTTGACTTTCAATTGCGCAAATTCATTTTAGGCCCAAAATGATAAAGAAAAAAAGAAACTCCACTTAACGAAATGCTTTCAGCCCTAGGTAGGCGCTCTTTTCCAACCCGATCCTATACTACCTCATCTCTCCTCACTGACCGGTCAAAATCCTTCAAAGAGCCACCCAGTGCTTAACAATAACCACGGCCTCTATTCTGAGATAGAATACCACCCTTTATCTGCTGCTGACACTTTCAACTAACACCATCAACTCCTCTGTGGGCAGGAGTCCCTACTTCGTCTCCCTGATTTCCTCATTCCCCTGCAAAGCATTTACTACAGCTATAATCATCTCTCAAACATTTAAATCGCACCATGCAACTCCATGCTGAAAGATCATCCGTGGCTTTTCGCATCACTTGGAATGAAACCCCATGTCCTCTTCAACATGGCTGCCAAGCTCTGGTATTATTTGGGTCCACCTACCTCTTGGCCAACTGTTCTCTGTGTTCTAGAAGTTCTGGCTTTCTTTTAGTTCCTCCCACCCAAAAGCCTTACACATTCACTACCTCCCCCCATCCCTTAAATGGGAATTCTCCTACTCATCTCTCAGATCTCAGCTCTAAATGTCACTTACTCAGAGAGACCATTCTTGAAACCTTAATCTAAAATAGGTTTACTTATTACGAAATCTTGAGGCAGCTTGAACTTTCCCTTCATAGTAGTTATTATAATGTAAAATCATGTTTTTGCATTTATTTATTATCTGTCTGCCCATCAGCCTGTTAGCTTCATGGATCCAAAGACAGTGTCTATCTATTAACCATGGTATCTGTTAAGTCCGGGTCAGTGTCAGGACATATTACGGGTTCAATAATGATTAAATAAATGAATGACTGGATGACTGAGTAAGATACTCCCTTCAGTGAGTATCTCTTGTTCCCTAGATGTTGAATTGATGAGCTATTAGTTACTATTTTTCTAGAGACAAAAGACAAAAACCTCACTTCGGAACAACTTGGAAGCATATTCTGTTCCTTTTCTGGCTTTCCTGGAATCCTCCTAATGGCTACAAGTACTAGACTGTCTCATATTCATATCTGGAATTAGACAGTCATCCAGTTTTCACTCCTTTTCAATGTCTCCTAAAATATATTACCCAGGAGTCCTTTCAGATTCCCATATAAACCTTTAATAACCCAGCCTTTAAAACCTGAGTTACCCTGCTGGCAATGCAACACAGTAACTAATGTCTTCTATAATTTCTTACCCCCCCCCCAAGTATACAAAACCACTTCAAAGAAAAGGCTATAAAAGAAAATCTAATCTAAAATTTTTGCATACATTTTACAATGTGTTCCTTCCCCCACAATCCACAAAAATGTAGAACTGTTAGACAATTTGGCGTTATACCACATACTTTTAAGTGTATACTCACTGCAAAAGATAAAGGCACATGTGCTAGAAGACAGACATAGAAGCCGCAACCCAGAACATCAGCAGCTATTCTTAATGTGTCTCAGTGAATATATGTCAATTGATATTACACAACTATTTTGGCTCTTCCAGAATTACCTTTCTAAAACATCTATTTTATCGTGCCATTACCCTGATTTAAACTTGCAGCAGCTTCCCACTTATGTAACTGTGCTTTCCAAACTGCGGTATGCCAAAGCCAAGGTACAGAGAGCTATGTGTCATAAGAGGAAGAGCCAAAGCAAACATGCTTCATTTCCGGGGACAAACAAATTTGGGGGGTAAATAATTTTTACTTGAGCATTTAGAAAAAAGTCTATCAAAACAGTTCTGGCTCTAGTGTGGAACAAAATGCAAAATTCACAGCTGAAATTTTAATGTATGATATGTAACTTTATAGAAGGTTCGAGTTTGGGAGACTGTCAAACACATAGGGGACACCCAATGAATGGGTCAAAAAGACATCACAGAGAACTTCATTCATTTACCAAATAAATAGTGACAACGACAGCCCAGCCATGCTGGGATTGGACAGCGGGCCTGCCACAGGTTTGGATCAGGTGTTCCTTGTCCTTATGAACTGATCTCTCATATATATCCCTATTCTGAGTATAATATTAGGTGAACCAGAGGAAATTGCCAGTACTCAGTAACTTCTGACTTACAAGAATGGCAAATTCCCATGGATTAACATAACACAAGAGTCTTCATATCTATTTGTATATGATCACCCCAAACTGTGTTCTTGGAAAAAAAATGTTAGTCTTTTGTCTCAGTCAACAAGTACTGCGACTGGCCTAAAATAAAACACAATACGTGTTAGCTTAGGGCTCAGCCTGGATCACCGTACACAGCGAGCATAAGCAAGCATCTCAAGTTCCATATTTTAGAAGATATATTGGTAATAGAACCCCCTTCTCCTTCAAAAGAGGGTATTAGGCAAAAAAAGACTCCTAGGAGTTAGTGATTTAATAGGACTGGCATGACATAAAAAGAAGTGGGGAAAGCTAATCACATTCATGTTCCCGCATCACAAATACACAAACGTTGTCCTAGGGCGATGGGACTTACATAGAAGAAAACCATTATAATGGTTTTTAAATTCTATACTTATGTGAATATTTTAAGTTTGGTCATCTGTTTTTATTGTCAAAGAAAGAAATAGACTTAGAGTGCCTGACATCAACCATAAAGAATTTATTGAGTATCAAGCCACACTTCTCTTTTTAAAAAAGGATATATGTGAATCTGAGTTTTAAAAAGCTTTGATAAAGGGCACCTGGGTGGCTCAGTAGGTTAAGTGTCCAACTTTGGCTCAGGTCATAATCTCATGATTTGTAATTCGAGCCCCGTGTCGGGGTCTGTGCTGACAGCTCAGAGCCTGGAACCTGCTTCAGATTCTGTGCCTCCCTCTCCCTCTGTCCCTTCCCTGCTCATGCTCTGTCTCTCTTTAATAAATAAACATTAAAAAGAACAGATAAAAATAAAAAGCTTTGATACAAGAAGTCTCAGGTTTTTAAAAAGGATTTTATTTTTAAGTAATCTCTATACCCAACATGGGGCTCGGACTTACAACCTCAAGATCAAGAGTCACGCAGTCCACTTACTGAGCCAGCCAGGTGCCTTGAAGTTTTAGATTTTTAAAGCAGATTTTTAGATACTAATTTAAAAAGATCTATGCACTCCTCTTTAATGCAGCATTATTTACAACAGCAGAGACACGGAAGCAACCTCAGTGTCCACTGATAGACAAATGGATGAGGAAACAGACACACACACACACACACACACACACACACACACACAGGGATATTATGCAGTCAAAATAAGGAAGAGATCATGCCTCTGTGACAACATGGACCTACGGGGTATTAGGCTAAGTGAAACAAGCCAGACAAAGACAAATGCCATATGATTTCTATCATATCAAAACAAATGAATAAACAAACAAAAAGCAGAATCAGACCTCTAAATACAGAGAAAAGTGATGGTTGCCAGAGGGGAGGGAGGTGGGGGGATGAGCACAACGGGTGAAGGAGCGGAAGACTCAGCCTTCCAGTTATAAAATGAGTGAGTCACAAGGATGGAAAGCACAGCAGAAGGGATGAGGTCAGTGACTGTAACAGCATCGTAGGAATGGATGGCAGCTACACTTGTGGTGAGCGCAGCAACACTTACGAAGACGGGGAGTCACTGCTGTACACCTGAAACTAATGTAACACTGTGTGTCCACTATACTTCAGTTTTTAAAAATTGAACAGGTGACAGGGCGCCTGGGTGGCTCAGTTGGTTGAGCGGCCGACTTCGGCTCAGGTCATGATCTCACGGTCTGTGAGTTCGAGCCCCGCGTCGGGCTCTGTGCTGACGGCTCAGAGCCTGGAGCCTGCTTCTTCAGATTCTGTGTCTCCCTCTCTCTCTGCCCTTCCCCTGCTCATACTCTGTCTCTATGTCTCTCAAAAATAAACAAACATTAAAAAAAAAAAGTAAAAAAAAAAATTGAACAGGTGACACCCCATAACACCAGTAACCCCGTGATCACCCCAACATAGATTCCGTTAGAAAAGATAGCTCCAAGGTCTGGTCAATATTGATACAACTGGAGGGACAGAGAACAAGCTAGAATTGGGGCCAAGAGGAACTGGGGCCTCTGGGGAGCAACGAAACAGCAGTGTAGGCCCCTAGGTAAGGGATGAAGTGAAGGGGAGTAGAGCTGATGGGGAGGGGACGTGTAGACTCTGAGGTGGCTACCTGTCTCCCAAACCGTCCCTGAGGAATCGGCAGCATGATTCTTGTTACATTCTAGTACCATCTGCACTATAGTTGACTCTGTCTTTCTAAAAATAAATACATTTGGGGGACGCCTGGGTGGCTCAGTCGGTTGAGCGACCAATTCTTGATTTTGGTTCGGGTCATGATCTTACAGTTCACGGGATTGAGCCCCACGTCGGGCTCTGTGCAGACAGTGCAGGGCCTGCTTGGGATTCTCTCTCCCACCCTCTCTCTCTGCCTCTTCCCCGCTTATGCACGCATGTTCACTCTCTCTCGAAATAACAAAACATTTTTAAAAAATAAATATATTTTAAAAGGAAAAAAGATTTTAAGCTTAATATATAAATATACAGAACACTATTAAATGCATTATCATTTTTGCCTTAGTAAACATAAAAATCTGGTAAGCCCCCAAATAGCCTGTATTGGAACAATGCAGGTTTATCTTCATTCTCCCTACTTGGTAACTGCTAACTCTAAAGAGGGTCCCTCTCGTTCTTTGCTTCAATCTTCACAAAACAAAATATCTGCCCATGTTTAATCACCCTTGGTCCTGCTGCAGCCCTGCTGTGAAACAAATCTGATCCAGACACTCGTGCCACGGAAGTTTAGCTGTTACAGCGCTCATCTGTTCTCTGTCAACTTGGCTTTGTTGATAGGCCAACAGTAACATCTGCTCAAAATAGCCTTGAAGAAATCAACGGACCAAGATTTTTACCCCCAGAATCAACACTAAAAATGCAGTAACCACAGAAACACTGCTGGATATTTCCCTTAAGATTTCTGTTTCTCTGAATTCATTACCTTGGACCATTATTTTATTTCCTAGAATTTGCCGAAGTAATGAATTCTAAGAATTGAAAAAGTGTACTACCTCGTGCCTTTCCATCTCACTCTTCTCAATGCTCCTGAGAAAGAACTAGACCTATAGAATTCGCTAACCCCATACGGAACAGAAAGTACTGCTGTTGATAATTAAAACTGCCAAGAAGCATACAGTCTTTAGCCCAAACACATTTTGATATATAAGTACATAAAACTGTTACATCGGCATTCCTTAAAATTTTTTAAATTTAAAAACTTGGGAACATCTGTTAAACATGTAGATTTCTCGACTCATATCTTCAAAGAATCTGGAGATTAAGATGGGTCTAGACAATTTGTACATTTAACAAATACTTCTCAGTCCCTCCAAGTTCTTTTTTTTTTCTTTAATGTTTATTCATTTTTGAGGGGAGAGAGAGAGAGATAGACAGCGAGCAGGGGGAGAGCAGAGGGAGGGAGACATAGAATCTGAAGCAGGCTCCAGGCTTTAAGCTGTCAGCACAGAGTCCAACACGGGGCCCGAACTCATGAACCATGAGATCGTGACCTGAGCCGAAGTCGGACACTTAACCAAGTCACCTGGTGCCCCCTTTTCTTTTTTCAAGTACAATCGCCAACATTTTTTGTTTCATTTAAAAAATTTTTTTAAGTTTTTATTTTAATTACCCAGTGCTCATCACAAGTGCACTCCATAATCCCCATCCCCTATTTTACCCATCCCCCACCCCCCGTAACCATCAGTTTGTTCTCTAGAGTTAAGAGTCTCGTTTTTTTGTTTTTGTTTTTCTGGTTTATTTCTTTTTCCCCTTCCTCATTTTTTTTTCTTAAATTCCACATATGACTGAAATCATGTGGTATTTGTGTTTCTTTGAATGCCTTATTTCATTTAGCATTATACTCTCTATTCGTGTTGCTGCAAATGGAAAGATGTCATTTGTTTTTATGGCTGAGTAATATTCCACACCACCACGCATTCTTTATCCATTCATTAATCAGTGGACACTTGGGCTGCTTCTATACCTTTGCTATTGTAAATAACATTGCTATAAACATATAAACATTGCTATAAATACCTTTGGTTGAGGGTTTTTGTATTCTTTGGGTAAATCATAGTAGTGTGACTGCTAGATCATAAGGTAGTTCTATTTTGAACTTTTTGAGGAACCTCTGTACTGTTTTCCACAGTGGCTACACCAGTTTGCACTCCCACCAATGGAGCAAGAGGTTCCCTTTTCTCCACATCCTCACCAACATTTGTTTTTGATTTCAGCCATTCGGACAGGTGTGAGGTAATTATCTCTTTGTGGTTTTGATTAGCATTTCCCTGATGATGAGTGATAAGGAACATCTTTTCATGTGTCTGTGGAGCCATCTGGATGTCTTCTTTGGAGAAATACCTGTGTCTTCTACCCATTTTTTTAATTGGATTATATCATTTTTGGGCCTTGAGTTGCATCACATCTTTATGTATTCTGGGTAACCGACCCTTTATCAGGTCATTTGCAAATATCTTCTCCCATTCCATAGGCTGTCTTTTGGTTTTGCTGATTGTTTCCTTCACTGTGCAGAAGGTTTTTATTTTGATGTGGTCCGATAGTTCATTTTTGCTCTCGTTTCCCTTGCTCAGGAGACATATCCAGGAATACGGTGCTACGGCTGATGTCAGAGAAGGTACTGCTGTGCTCTCTTCTAGGATTTTTATGGTTTTGGGTCTCACCTTTGGGTCTTTCATCCATTTTGAAATTTTGTGTATGGTGGTAAAAAGTGGTTCAGTTTCATTCTTTTGCATGCTGCTGTCCAGTTTTCTCAACATTTATTGAAGAGACTGTATTTTCCCACTGGATACTTCCCTGCTTTGTCGAAGACTATACAATTAATAATGGGCTTATTTCTGGGTTTCCTACTCTGCTCCATTGATATAGGTGTCTATTTTTGTGCCAGTACCATGCTGTTCTAAGAGTGTTTTGTAATAAAACTTGAAGCCTGGAATTGTGATGCCTCCAGCTTTGCTTTTCATTTTTCAAAATTGCTTTGGCTATTTGGAGTCTTCTGTGGTTCCATACAAATTTTAGGATTGTTTGTTATAGTTCTATGAAATATTCTAGTAGTATTTTGATAGGGATTGCATTAAATGTATAGATTACCTTGGGTAGTATAGATATTTCAACAATATTTGTTCTTCCAATCCATGAGCATGGAATGTGTTTCTATTTCTTTGTGTCACCTTCCATTTCTTTCACCGGTGTTTTATAGTTTTTAGAGTATAGGTCATTCACTTCTTTGGTTAAGTTATTCCTAGGTACCTTATGGATTTGGGTTCGATTATAAATGGGATTGGGCCAGTCTCCTGGAGGTGGGGGCCACCACACTGGCAGTGAGGCAAGTGTGACTAGGAAGGGCAGTTCTTCAGGAACGAGGTGAGTGGTGTCAGGGCTTGGTGTAAGCAAGTTAGGTAGCCCATGTCCACACTGTGCTGGTTCCTGCAGGTCGCCTTGTGCTTATGCTGATGGGCAAGGGAGAGAAATCACACCGGACAGTTCCTTTGTTCCCAGAGGGGTCACTCCATGAACACTGCCTCTCTGGGACACACTCCAAGATGAGCAACCGACCTCTCCACTGTGTTCCCCAGGCATTCTTCAGATCACTGTTTCCATGCTATATGTGCAAATGCTGTTTGTTTGCCTCTCTCCAAGAGCAGTCCCAATGTCCTCCAAGCTCTCCCAGATCCAAGTATGATGACCTTTAAAACTCTAGGCTCTAAGCCCCACTGATTGCAAGAACTCATCAGATTTGGGCCCTCTTGCTCTCTGAGTCAACTGCTGTGGGGAATCATCTTCCCTGTGTACTCATCTCTCGCCAGCCCTCCTCAGTAACCGGGGCTCCCTCCCCACCGCAGCAGCCAAGATCCATTTCTCTCCCAAGCCTCATCTCTACACTTCCTACTGTCTTCAACGTGGTCTCTTCTCTCCCTTAGTTGTGGAGTTTGTTCTACCAGTCTTCAGATCAATTTTGGAGCTATTTACGATGATATAATAGTTACCAGTTGTCTTTGTGGGATGAAGTGTGCCTAGGATCTTCCTACTATGCTGCCATCTTCCCCTCTCTCCTCCACCAAGTTATTTTAAAAATTGATATATAGGGGTGCCTGGCTGGCTCAGTCCGTTAAGTGCCGGACTTCGGCTCAGGTCATGATCTCACGGTCTGTGAGTTCGAGCCCCGCGGCGGGCTCTGTGCTGACAGCTCGCAGCCTGGAGCCTGCTTCAGATTCTGTGTCTCCCTCTCTCTCTCTGCCTGTTCCCAGCTTGTTCTCTCTCACTCTCTCTCTATGGCTCTCAATAATAAATAAACTCAAAAAAAAAATTTAAAAACTTGATATATAATTCAAATACAATAAAGTTCACCTTTTAAAAGTGTACAATTCAGTGGTTTTTAGTATAGTCACAAGATTGTATAACCATCCCCATTATCTAATTCCAGAATATTTAATCACCCCAAAAAGAAACCTTGTACTCATTATCACACTCCCCAATCCTTCCTCCACCTGGTAACTACTAACCTACTTTCTGTCTCCATGGATTTTCCTGTAAATTTCATATAAATGGAATCATATAATATGTGGCCTTTTTTATTTGGCTTCTTTCACTTAGCATAATGTCTTCAAGGTCATCCATTGTGTGACATGTATCAGAACACCATTCTTTTTTATGGCTAAATAACATTCCATTTTATTGGTATATCACGTTTTGTTTATTCATTCATAAGTTGTTAGACATTTCAATTGTTTCCACTTTTTAGGTATTATGAAAAATTCTGGTATGACCATTCACGTACAAGGCTTTTTTGTTTTTGTTTGGGTAAACCTATGGTTTTATTTCTCTTGGATACATACATGGGAGGAGTTGAATTGCTGGGTCATGTGGAAACTCTACTTTTAAATTTTTGAGGAACCTAACTATTTTTCAAAGTGACTGTACCATTTAAGCTGTCACCAGCAACTTGAGGGTTCCAATTTCTTCACATCCTCAACAACACTATTTTTTGTCCATCTTTTGCAATAAATCTATCCTAGTAAATGAAGTGGTATGTCACTGTGATTTTAATTCGTATTTCCCTAATGGCTCATGATGTTAAACATCTTTTCATGTGCTTCCTGGCCACCTGTAGATCTTCTCTGGAGAAACGTCTATTTGGATCCTTTGCTCACTTTTGAATTGTATTATCTGCCTTTTTATTGCTGAGTTGTAAGAATTCCTTATACAGCCTAGATACAAAACACTTAACAGACATGTGATTTGCAAATACTTTCTCTCATTCTATAGGTTTTTTTTTCACTTTCTTGATAGTGTCATTTGAAATACAAGTTTCTCGTTTTTATGAAATCCAACTTATCTATTTATGCTTTTGTTGCTTGTGCTCTAATTGTCATATGTCAGAAACCACTGTCTAATCTAAGGTCATGAAAATTTACACTTAGGTTTTCTACTAAGGGTTTTATAGTTCTAGCTCTTACAGTTAGGCCTGTGATCTATTTTGAGTTCTTATATATGGTATGAGGTAGGGATACAACTTCATTCTTTTATATTTTAATATCTAGTTATTCCAGAAACTTTGTTGGGAAGAATATTCTTTCCTTACTGAATTGTCTTGGCACCTTTGTCAAAAGTCAATTGTTCACAAGTGTATATTTCTGAACTTTCAATTCTAATCCATTAATCTATACATTAATTTTTATGCCACAACCACAGTTTTGATTTCAATAGCTTTTTGCATACTTCATTGTACTGTACATCGTTTTACTGCATTTTGCAGATTTTGTGCTTTTTACGGTTTGACGGTTTGTGCTGAACCTGTGTGGAGCAACCAAGTTCATGGGTACCATTTTTCCAATGACACATTTGCTCACTTTGTCTCTGTGTCACATTTTACTAATTATCACAATATTTCAAACACTTAACTTCTTATTATATTTGTTATGGTGATCTGTGACTAGTGATTATGACTTGCTGAAAGCCAAATAATGGTTAGCATTTTTAGCAATAAAGAATTTTAAATTAAAATATGAACTTTTTAAAAGACATTATGCTGTGGCACACTTAATAGACTACAGTATTGTGTAAGCATAATGTTTCTACGCACTGGAAGACCAGAAGTTCATAAAGTTTACTTTAGTGCGATATTTGCTTGATTGCCGTGGTCTGGAACTGAACCACAATATCTCGAGGTATCCTGTAATAAGTTTTGAAACTGCACCCCCCCCCCCCCAGTTTTTAAAAGCTGTGTATGAACTACATTTGGGGAAACACTGGCTTATGCTTTCAAACACAACTACACTTCTATCAAATGTCTTATTTCAATTTATAATCAACATAAATACATCTTTTGGAATATGGACTTCTAAAATAAAAACATACTAATTTATTTACCATGATTTAGACTCTTGCCTATCACCTCTACATGTGCACCCAGAAAAGAATAAAATTTCATCTTGTTCTCTAATTCAGAAGTCGCAAACTGCAACGCAGAGTCAAATTTAGCCTGAGGATGCATTCCGTTTGGCCACATAGCATTTTTATAAATGGTGATTTGAGTTCCTTTATATGAATCATGTATTCTCCAATTCATATCAGTGCCTGCTACTCGGTATTATATTATACCCAGCCTCTTTCACTCATTTTTGGGCATTCAGGTTGGCCATATCGTATCTAAACAAATCCATAATATAGTTCCATTTGGGCCAGAAGGAAAAGTTCTGGTTTCTTTTATTTTGTTGCAGCCAATGCCCAATTTTTTCAAGGATTTTATTCAAATGCTAGATTAAATTCAAGGATCTTTTCTTGAATTTAGGAAGACTTAACATATATTTACTGACTAGCAGTAGTTCTATGACTTGAAAAATGAGGTAAAGGGGGTGAAATTCCACTAGGCTCAAAATATTACTTGTTATCAAGTGTAGCAAAAATTCCAAAGTTGAAGATTATTAATATGGTGAATAAAATGTAATTCAGATTCATTAGTAATTTTCAGATAAAATTAAATTTATCTTTAATTACCAATGAGAATAAAATATTGGCTCACATTTCTTAGAGGAAAGTCCACAGATTTAAAAAAAATGTTGGCTGGCACAATTTTAAAAAGTCATTTTAGAGGCTGGGAAATGGGGCGCCTGGGTGGCTCGGCTGGTTAAGTGTCTGACTTTTGGTCAGGTCATGATCTATTTTCATGGGATCTAGCCCTGTGTAGGGCTGCTTAACAACGCCCAGCCTGCCTGGATTCTCTCTCCCTCTTTCTGCCCCTCCCCTGCTCATGCACACATGCTTGCTCTCTTCTCTCTCTCTGTCACAATAAATAAACATGAAAAAAAAAAAAAAACAGCTGGTATAAAGGTAGCCTCAGAAAACCTACTGCACGTCAGGAAAGTTGGCCCTCCACCTGAGGAAACGCTGGTACTTAAAGCTACCATACAAGCCAGAGCTGTACTTTCGCCCTGACCTTCTCTCCTCTCCTTCCCTACCTCCCAAAGAGGGATTCATGCAGGTTGCTTTGGGTCTCCACCATCCTCAAACTCAACCGAATACAGCTAGCAAATGTTCTACCATCACTAGAATAGTATATGATGACAAATAATGCCAATGGTCCTAACAGTAGATGGGATTGTTAAATGTTGAGAGCCGGGTAGAATCCAATCGGGCCATCAGATGAGCCAGGACAACATTTTTGTTCCTCTCTTATCCTCTTCCTGGGAAAGAGCATGTCTTTCCTTTTCCTTTTAGGACTGAACAAGTACTGACCTAGGATAACAGAAGAGGGTCTTTTTTTTTTATTTTTTTTATTTTTTTTTATTTTATTTTTTTTTAATTTTATAATAGTTTATTTTCAAATTGGTTTACATATAACACCCAGTGTTCATCCCAACATGTGCCCTTTTTAATGCCCATCACCCCCTCTCCCCCCTCCCTCATCCCCCTTACCCTCAGTTTTTTTCTTAGTCTTTGAGAGTCTCTTATGTTTTATCTCCCTCCCTCTCTGTGTCTTTTTTTCCTTTCCCCTAGAAGAGGGTCTTTTATAATACAAATTTAAAAAGAAAAATGAGGTAGAGCTTTTTAAGGACCAACTTATACCAACAAGTAGTCATCTTGTTGGAGGGAAATGTCTGGTCATCTTGTAAATGGTAGATCCTGAGGGCCAATACAAGCAACTTTGTTTCAGTCTTTTTCAGCCTGGTTGGACTGGAAACATTTTCCCTGTACAATCAAGTAAAACTCAGTAACTGAAACCCTGCCCAAAATACTAAGAAGAGGAAAAAAGCCCGTAGAGCAAAGGAATAAAAGCAGAGGTAAACAATGAAGAGTCTAGAGGGATAACTAAAGAGAGAGGAAGATTCACAGAGGGCTCCCTGAGGCACCAGAAGAGGGGTGGCCGGAAAGAGTTAAGTGTTACCCTTGAGTATCTGGTGGGCCGGGTAAAAGCACAGAGAGGAAACCCAGCTCACCTGATTCCCCACCCACGATGAATTCTGTAACAGGTACCTTGAGCTTGGAGAAAAGACTTATTATACATCCTTCAAGACTCACTGGATTAAGTGATCAGCTAACAATGAGATTTCCTTTTTTCTGTCAGTGTCCCACTGTATCATCACGCTTTTCTGAGATTCGGAAGGAGATTCTCACAGAACAAGCAATATTTGTAAAATTTCTATGTGGTGTACTATCAGACATAAACAGAAAACAACTATGCTGCTTTTTGAAAAAAAAAAATAAGACCTGGGACAAGAACTGGATATTTCTAGATAGGTGAATAGGCAAAGTAATCTCTGTCTTCCAAAGATGACCTGTTTTTCAGAGCCCAATAATTTTTTTGTATTTCAAGGTTGACTCATAGTATCTGAATATGCTCAGCACTATTAGCTTCGACCCATAGTCACTTAGTTTAAGCTGTTTACTTCTCAAGCTAAAAGCTTCTTAATTTAGATAAAATGTGCTTTGATTCTGTTTAACAAAAAAAGAGCATTTAAATTAGAGGTTTTATCAGTACTGTTGGATATCTGTCTTTGATCCTTTTACAAGAGCCCTATGTTAATATTAATAAGTGATCCTTGAAATAGATTTATAGGGAAACAGAGATTCTGAATACTAAGAATACACTAATTTTTCTCTGTATTAAGGAGTCTATGGACAAAATGGACTCTTCCCTGTCAATTCACATAAACAAGAGAACTAGACAGAAGTAGATGTGCCTACTCCTTTGGGATGTTGGAGAACAATTAGACCAGGACCACGAAATGCCTTAAGTAAGAAACAGCTACCAGACCGTGACACGGCCTAAACTGCAATCTGGGAGGTCCATGAGCCCGCGGAACATGCAGGAAATTGTTCATGTAGAGAAAATTTTCTGGCATTACTCCTAAGCAAAAAAAGAGCAAAATGGGCTGTATTACTTCGATATGGACAAGAAGCAAAATGTCAAGTGGACCTATAAAAAGTAAGAGCTTCTGAAAACCCTGGTAAAATAATCCTAAAAGCAAAAGAGCAGAAAGTCCTGTTATGCTTCTTTTAAACGAATGCAGTCAGCAGTTCTACCACCGATGGCTGGATATTGTTCTCTCCATATGACCTGCGAGGCCCTGGGTAAATAAGGTCAAGGAAGGTCAAACCACTGTCTAGTTAAAAATGCCCAACAATGGACGCTGATGGTAAAGTACTTGAAAGGGGAAGACAGAGAAAAGTACCGGGAGCATCGGAAGTATTTCATGGTGAAATTCTGCTAGACCACAGAAAGAACATCCGGGTATACGAAATCAAACAGAGTCTTGGACTCAGAGATCCCAAGTGATGGTGAGAATTGATAAGATAATCCAACCTTCTTTTTTTTTAAATGTTTATTTTATTTTTTGAGAGAGAGAGACACACAGAACATGAGCAGGGGAGGGGCAGAAAGAGAGGGAGACACATAATCTGAAGCAGGTTCCAGGCTCTGAGCTGCCAGCTCGAACGGGGCTCGAACTCACGAACTGTGAGATCATGATCTGAGCCGAAGTCGGATGCTTAACCGACTGAGCCACCCAGGCGCCCAATCCAACCTTTGAATCAGAATAGATAATGCGGGTTTCTTATAAGAAAGGCAAAGACCACAGGTCTATTTGCTATAGACATGGACAAGAACGGTAAGACTATCTGCCCATGTGAATTAAAGAAAAACTAGAAAAATTATTATTTCTAATTTGGCCAACTAAATGAAGGTAGATGGCAGCAGTCTGTTTGGAGAAGGGAAAGAAATGTGGGACAAGGTGTATAAAGCTTTTAGCACAGCATAAGCCCAGAGATACTCTCCAGAAAAGCTGGCCAGTATCTTGTCCTCAAACCTCTGAGACTTAAAAAGTAAGAGCTTTTCAGCAAACAGTGGGAATTAATAAAACCGGGTAATGAAGGAACTCAACTACTCTCTAAAACAAGGTCTTACTTACAGCCGATACCATATGCTAGCCTTCTATATTGTACAATAATAAATAATTTAAAGATTGGAGAACTATGACTAATGATTGCAATAGAGGTATTTAGACAATTACGTTAGAAGATACTTTCACAATCCAATTTCCAGACAACGGGAAGCATTCAAATATTTATATAGTTTTGCAAATAATCATTAAAATAATACAGATCAAAAATTACACACTGCCTTTACTCAAAACCTACCTGCAAAAACCGTATCATAAAAATGATTTGGGACACTGCTACCTTTTCAACCCTGAAGACCACAATGTTTAAGATTATACCCTATATTAAAACGGTGCATCTCCCCATTTTAATTCAATAAATATCTATGGCCGGAAAGTATATTTTTGAGACGCATTAGAATTTTTTCAATAAATATTATATTTATAAAATGCCAAATTTCAAAGAAGTCAAAACTCAGAATTTTACTCCATGGACTCAATGCACACCGGAAACGTTCTGTTGGGCCAGATCCACCAACGACCCTCTCAGAACATCTGCCTCCAAGTACAGCTCCTGTTGAGTGGGCTGTAGGTCATGTGACTCACTCAAGCCTACTCCTTTCCACGGCATATTGGGTAAGACATAGACAACTGCCTAAGGTGACACATAGGACTATACAGCCCTATAGTGACACATAGGACTATATAGCCCTATATAGGACCAGTTAGGTCCCTATATAGACCAGTTAGACAACTGCCTAAGGTGAAACATAGGACTATACAGCCCTATATAGGACTAGTTAGGTCCTATTTTTATATTTTGCCTATTTATATTTTGCATAAAATATAAGGAGATTGCCAAGAGCTATTGAGATCAGAGTTGAATAATCATGGCAGAACTTTCTGAGGTACTGTAGACGCTAAGCAAAACAAAGCCACAAAGGAAGTAGGTTGGAGAGAAGTGAGAACATCCAATTCATAGACAGCAATAAAGAGTAACAGAGAGGAGTGCCTGGGGTTTCTGGGGCAACTGTCGTTCCTGAGGTTTACCTGTTCATCTTCTCCTGGGTTCCCTTTGTAGTTATAATAATCCCCCGCTGCACTTGAGCTACTGAGCCTGGGTTTCTGTTTCTTAAAATATTATAACTAAAACAGAAGGAATTTCTATATATATTAACTTACTTTTTCTCTTAAAACTCAAGAGCAAAGCCATTTTTTCAGCCTATAGGATTTCACAAAAACATTTAAATAAAGATGATAAAAATAAATTTTTCCTTTGATTCTTCACTTCTGTATTTTCTTTCAATAGATATTCCTTGTATGTCTACAAGTTGACTACAAGGTATACAGTAGTGCACAAGAGAGACACGGCTTTTCTTTTCAGAAATTTAGAATGTAGTGGGAGAAATAGGCATTTGAAAAGTAATACACAGTAAATAAATAAATAACCACTAACTACAGCGTGCTTTCAAATGTTTGGACTATTTAAGAATGGCTGATCAGGAAAAGCTTCTTAGAGGAAGTAACATTTAAGCTTAGGCCTGAAGGAATTAGCCAGGCGGCGAGTGGAGGGTACATTTTAGGCAGAAGGGAAAGAAAGAATATGCACACGTTTTCAACCTGAAAAGATCTTAAGTGTTCCAAAAACTAAAAGAAGGCCAGTGTTGAAGCATAGTGAGTAAGAGGAAGACTGACTCGAGGATAACACTGGGGAGGAAAGGGCAAGATTACAGACCAAGTGAAACAATGTGAGTTTCATTTAGTGGGAAACCACTGAAGGGTTTTCAGCCAAGGAGTGACATGATCTGATAGGTGTCTTATGAAAATCTCTCTGGATGCTATGGAGAATAGTAGGATCCAAGGGAGTCGGATGGAAAGGACGGTTGGGAGGTAAGTGAATAGTACAAGACACTGGTTTGGAGATAGAAGACAGTTTCCTAGACCTATTTGAGGAGAGGACCTCAAAATCAGTGAGTACAGTATTTTCCAAATATGTTCAATTATAAATTGCTCAGAGATACACACATACACAGTAAAAATACAGACATGCATGGGAATGATAAACGTTGAATTCTGTATAATGGTTCCTCTGAGGAAAGCAACGGAGGGCGGGTATTTCCTTAGAGAGGTAATAATAAACAAAATTAATCTTGTTCATATTATTTTGTTTCTTAACCAGGGAGATAGATATAGAAGAGTATTTTGTATCTTAACGCTTTTTAAAAACATTTTACTTACTCATAAAAGTAACAGAATATGTTTAGTTATTTTATTTAATCCATGCTACACAGTTTAATCACTATGAGCTTCCGCAAAAAAAGACTATAAAGTAACTTTAGTTATTCCAATTCAGGATAAACTGAAAGATTTTTATTAGAAAAAAAAAACCCTATTACCCTATAACTTTAAGTCAGTGAAATATGTTCTGATAATGAGGACTAAACACATAATTAGATCCTGTGGGTTCGTTATGAAACAGTTTGGAGGTATATTTGTGAGTCCTCAAAGTCATGTGAATCTGATTCTACTGAAGCAAAATACCACTCCTATTTTTACCAGTAAACATGTACCTTTATTTTAAAGTACGTACTAGGTTTGACATGCTTATTCCTCCGCTGATCATCTTTCGTAATTATTCCACCTTCTCTATTTCTTAAAGATTTACCTTAAATGATCCCAAGGGTACCAGAACCTACTTCTAGAACAAATACTGCAGAGAAATTGTAACCCAGGCATTTCCAGAATAAAGCATGCAACGATATCAGGCCCTCGTCACTCCTCAACATCACCTGTCTCAAAGATGCTCCCGGAAGTACAGAAGCTGTACAGGGAGCCGCCCTCCCCTCCCACCGCTACATTAAATGAAAATATACAATCGATGAGCTTACCCCAGATGACCCATCAGTGTATCATCCTGTCTGCTATACTTTTAAAATCTATCCAGAGTTCAACCACTTCTCACCATGTCCACTACCGCTAACTTGGTCCAAGCAACCGAATTACTGATATTGCTTCATTAACTGGTGACCCATTTTTCCCTTCAAAGTCTCTCATGATCTTTTTTCAATAGGAATGATGAGGATAAAATATATATCACAGTATGCTATACCTGATATACCTAAACTCTCCAGGTGTTTCCCATCTCAGTCCAGTTAAACCTAAACTCTCTACAATGGTCAAAAGTTCCTGTTGAGACCTGCGACATTTATCTTCCTTCCTTTTTTCCATAGCACTTAACACCTCCGATAAACTATTTTTTAAGATTGTTTTTTAGTCTAATTACTTATTTTGAGAAAGAGAGAGAGCGAGAGCACGAGCACGCAGGGGAGGAGCAGAGGGAGAGGGAGAAAGAGAGATTCCCAAGCAGCTCTGTGCTGTTAGTGCAGAGCTTGACACGGGGCTCAAACTCATGAACTGTGGGATCATGACCTGAGCCGCAATCAAGAGTCAGACACTTAACCAACTGAGCCCCACGTGCCCCTAGAGCACTTACTTCGTCATTGGTTTATTGTCTGTATCTTACACAAGGATAAAAACTTAACGAAGGCAAGAGTTTTGCCTGCTTTTCTTTACTGTTGTATCCCCGAACCAGAATGGTGCCAAGCATTTAGAAGGAGTTCAATCATGTTTGTTGAATAAATGAATGAATGAGTGAATATTCCTTCAGAGCCACAGGAATCACACACAACGGTTTGCCGTTTAAACCTGAAGTTTCCGCTTCTTTCTGTAATGTCAAAATTAGTGCAAACACAAGAGCTATAAAACAACTGATGTGAGAACCATAAAAACTCTTGTAGGTGAGAAAGAAGTTAGGATCTAAAAACAGGACTTTAGAGAGTTTTCTTCCTAGTCCTGAAGATTTCTATTGATAAGTAAAACTTTAAAATAAGCTTTACACTATTTACTGGTTGGTCAAAGCATTTTTTTTACTCTTGTGGTCAATTACTACTCTTAAAGTTTTTAGACAATTTATGTTTATGTTCCTGTGCTCATTCTAATGCATTTTAAATCCAACATATCACTTGATAAAGATATTATCTAATGTGAGTGTAGTGATCATATTGCAATATATAAATGTATCAAATCAACACATCCTATACCTCAAACTTATATAATGTTATATGTCAATTATATCTCAACTAAAAAATTCAATTATTACTGTTTGAGGAAGAAAAATGGGGACTAAGAATAAGAATATTATAGAATGAATCTACTCTTTAGATAACAGGTTCAGAAAACTGTTTTGAAAGGGGACATATACTTGGTGGTATTTAATTCTGTATCATAGTACTGTAATGTCATTTTTTTCATCACCCTGAGAAGCAAGAAGAGGCAGGAAATATATTCTAATTTGAAGGGTCGATGATTTCCTTATATTTCATGAAATATCAAGTTACTATATAAAGCTGAAAATATTCAATACTCCCAAAGCTGAACTATCTGGGAAGAGTCAGCCTCAAACATCAGCTGTCAGTTATCTTGTTGAGACTAAAAGAAATACTGTTCTTATGACTCTGAAAGAAGGTAGAAGAAAAAAGTACTTTAGGAGGACTTCTTCAATCACTAGTCAAGATGAAACAGAATTAAACTTCCATGAAGGTAAATAGATAAAATTTTGGCTTTAGCAAAAAAAGCATCTCAACTAGAGGGAAACAAAGGCGGTTAGAAAGGTAGGAAGGAACCAACAGCTAACCCATTCTCCTAAGAATCTCTGAAGCCATCTGGTTCACTGAAGAAACTGAGAGGCAGTAAGAGCGATATGGGTGGGGAGAGCAGAATGGAGAGTAAGACTATCAATTGGATATCTGGCAGGCACTTTCTACTCAGATTCTCATTCAATCCTTAAAATAAACCTGGGAGATGGGTTTTGTTAGCATCATTTTACAGAGAAACAAACTGAGACATAAAGAGGTAAAGTAACATAAACAAAGTGGAACAGGAAGGGTTAACGAAAAAGCCAAACATCTAAACCCCAATGTCAAATTGTCTCTACGTCGTTGCTTCTTCTATAACTGAATACGTTGCTGGATTTTTCCCACTGGCTTAACTTCTCTCATAAAGCACAAAAGTGATTCAGCTCAAGGTGGCTGGGTGCCTGCGTCAGCTAAGCATCCAACTTCAGCTCAGGTCATGATCGCCAGTTCGTGAGTTCGAGCCCCACGTCCGGCTCGCTGCTGTCGGCACGGAGCCTGTTTTGGATCCTCTGTCCCTTTCTCCCTGCCCCTACCCAGCTTGTGCTCTCACTCTCTCTCTCTCAAAAATAAATAAAACATTAAAAAAAAAGTGAGTCAGCTCTTAGATCCAGCTCTTAGTTCCCATCTGTATGCAACTTCAGAAATCAAGTGAGTGAGTTTTCAACCAAATGCCTTTTATTTTGTTCCATATTCATGAACTGTAATCTGATCTAGGATCTGCCATCTAACAAAACAAAACAAAACAAAATAAAAACCTACCTTTGATCACAAGGAAGACTTTCACTGAATAAAAACAACTCAAAAGGTAATCAAAATACTTTGGAGAGCTGCTCGGTGGCAGACACTGAACCCTCGTGTACGCATGCCGGCAATCCCACTCCTGCATAAGCAGCCACAGAAGTACCTCAGGATATTTGCCAAAAGACAAGTTGGGGGCGCCTGGGTGGCTCAGTCGGTTGAGCATCCCACTTCAGTTCGGGTCAGGATCTCAGAGTTCATGAGTTCCAGCCCTGCATTGGGCTTGCTGCTGTCAGCACAGAGCCCTCTTTGGATCCTCTGTCCCCACCCTCCCCAACTCATGCACGCACTCTCTCAAAACTAAACAAACAAAAAAAAAGACAAGTTGAAGAATGTTCATAGCAACACTATTTACAAGAACCCTAATCTGCAAACAGCCCAAATGCTCATCAACAGTACAATGGAAGAACGGATTGGAACAAATAAACCATGTCTAGATGCAACTATATGGATGAATCTCAGAAACAGTGATAAGTGAAAAACCTCCATCAAGAGTTCATATTGTAGTATTCCACTTAAATAAAGTTCAAAAAAAACCAAAACTGATCTCTGGTGTTAGAAGTGAGGACAGTGTTACTGTTCAGAAAGGTAGTGAAGGCAGGAGCAATGAAAGAGAGGTGGGCCTCTGAAATTCAGACAGTGTTCTGCTTCTTTTTGATCTGGGGGCTTGTTACGTAAGTTATGTTCACTTTATGAAAAATCACCATGTTTTACACTAATTTTTGCACATTTTCTTTTAATCTGTTATACTTCAACAAAAAGTTCTTTTAAAAAAGCACTATTCTGGGGCTCCTGGGTGGCTTAGTTGGTTGAGCATCCGACTTTGGCCCAGGTCATGTTCTCCCAGTTTGTGGATTTGAACCCCCTCTGGGCTGGCAGGTGAGAGCCTGGAGCCTGCTTTGGATTCTCTGTGTGTGTCTCTCTCTGCCCCTCTCCAGCTTGTTCTCTCTTTCTCTCTCTGTCAAAACTAAATAAATAAACATTTTTTTAAGAGCACTGTTCTATTCTTCATTGGTTAATAGCACAATATTCACACTATAATTGTTAATACTTCTAGCCTTTTTCTTATCTCTCATATAGAGGTAGAAAACAAACCATAAAAGGTTTTGTTCTTTTTAAAAACAGTAATTTTCAGGGGCGCCTGGGTGGCTCAGTTGGTTGATCGTCCAACTTCGGCTCAGGTCATGATCTCACGGTCTGTGAGTTCGAGCCCCACGTCGGGCTCTGTGCTGACAGCTCAGAGCCTGGAGCCTGCCTCGGATTCTGTGTCTCCCTCTCTCTCTCTGCCCTTCCCCTGCTCATGCTCTGTCTCTCTCTGTCTCAAAAATAAATAAACATTAAAAAACAATTAAAAAAAATAAAAATAGTAATTTTCATTTCAATTATTGGCTAAATGATAATTCATAGAAAGTTCCATTCATCTCAAAAAAATAAAATGTTTTTTTCAAACTCTAGTTTAAAATCGTGATGTCATCGTCTTCACTAAATGAGGGAATTAACCTGAGTCGCCATATGTTCAGCTTTATATAAACAGTTTAAATATAACTATTAACAACTAGAAGTTTTTAATTCAGACTGCACTGCCAAAGTCTACTAATGTTCTTCCTAAATTTTCTGCCACTAAATTAGCTTCATATTTTTGACAGTGAGATGAATGAAAAAATCCTTAAAAGCATATAGCACAGGAAAACACGAGAGGATGATATGCTTTCTAGAAGTCTCAAGCTCAATGTCTTTCTCACTTTGCAATAGGATCTCTGAGCAAAATAATCCTACAGATTAACACTTCTGGGGTTTTTTTTGGTCAGAATGATGAAGTTTGAAAAATCAACTTTTCCATCTGAGAATTCTGCAGCATTCCACTTGTAACTAAACATTAATTCGTAGCCGTGAAGATTTAAATCATTTGCTAAAAAAGGAGAGAATATGACAAAAACAAATACCTAAAAAACGATTCTATTTAGAACTGTGTTATCATTTCTTCTTTTAGAATATTCTACCTCGTATGAAAGAAGAGCTTTGATAAAAATAGTTGATTAACTACAAGAAGGAAAGGGGCAAAGAGAAAACACAGACAGGCAGGAAATAAAAGTTTATCTAAAAATTTCCTTTGCAAAATATTCCTCTGACAAAGATGAGTTAGTGGAAAGAATGAATAGCCTAATACTGTTCCAATAAAATTTACTTTGAACTGTTAAGGGATGTTATTATTTATTTCCCTGGTTACCATGATCCTGTGATCACAACCTACTCCATGTTTTGGAAAGTTGTGCAATTTCCTTAAACAGCTACAGAATATAGGTTTAAGTGGAGGTAAAGTAATATATATAATACGCTTATTAATTTTAATAAGTATTAAGATCTTTCAAAAATTGTAACTAGAAATCACAGTTGGCAAGTGATAAGAAGGCTTATAAATCTACTTTTCATTTCCCTACCATAAATGTTGTTAATTTTCTTAGCAACTGACGTTAGAAATTCCAGTATCTTCGAGATAAAAATTTCCTGAGAAATTATGAATCTGGGTTCCAGAAGACCATGGACGATACTCCAATGTCAGCTATGGAACTACTGAGATAGAGACAATTTTAGAAGGTCATCAGTCCAGTGAACTAAAGGATAGTGCTACTATTCTGAAAAAAGTGACCAAGAAATCCAATTTAACTGGTATGATTAAGCATATTAATTTCACTCTCTTTACGATAATGAACAGTATAGAACTAACCTAGTATGAAATTAGATAATCTCTTTCAGCAAAAAAAACATGAAGCAAGGATATTAACTTTTGCAAGCTCCTACTGTATATATAGATAAAACTGTTAAAAGGTCATACCTCACTTTCCTATTTTTTATAAATACCATGAAATACTAAACTCAGCTCAGTATGAAATTTCTAGTCCCCTGGGTGATTAAAATGAATAGGACCTACGAATATTTACTTATTGAAACTAAATTCTAGTATTACTTTAAGTTCACAGAACTCAAAGATACAAATTTGGCTTTTACTTTCGAAGAGTATTGCACTAAATTAGAGTAAGAACTGTTCACCACATCAATTTGGATAATCAGGCCAAGTAGAATTTTTAGTACAAATGCCTAAATTTGTGTCTACTGTGATCACACCATTTTGACTTTGAAAAAAGTTTTAGCTTCTAATTTTGTATTCTTCCTTTAGGTTAAATTTAGATAGGCATTTTAGAAATGAATTTGTCAGTAAAAAAAAAAAGAAAAGAAGAAAGAAAATCCGAGAGTTACTATCTTATCAATCAGGTTCTCCAGCTGTTACACATTCAGAATTGGGGAACTTAGTCCGTGACCTTCAGCAAGTCACTCAACATGTCTTTCTCAAAATATGTTACAAATGTTTAAGACTCTGACACCCTTACAAAATGCTCTGCAACTTTCAAGTACTGTGCATCTGTCAACTGGGACTCGGAGAGCGGGACCCAGAGCTGCTTGTCTGTGAGATGGTTACTACCCTGATAGGCTAGAAATAACAGTTTCACTTTGTGCAACTGATGTAATTTACCTTCTTTAATCTTATTTTTTAAATGGAATTTCTAGTCCCCAGGGTGATTAAAATGGTTAGACTTTTAAGAAAGAGGAAACTTTGTGTATAAAAATTAATGTAGAAATATAAAACTGTCCAGATTAGATGAGGTTTATACTTTTGATTACTCTAGCTTTCTAATTTAAGACAGTATAACTTATGTACCTATATATTCCCAATAATAAAAAAGTTCTTCCCATACAGCAGCTTTCCTATCGCTGCTAGGCTGTCAAATATTTTGACTGGCAGTATATGACATATGTATGTGTAATGGTGCTTATTTCTTTAAAAGAAATCACAGGATCGTGATACCGAGCCCTGCATGGGATTCTGCACTGGGCGTGGAGCCTGCTTGAGATTCTCTCTCCCCCTCTCTCTGCCCCTCCCCCCTTCGAAAAAAGGAGTAAAGTAAATAAACTTAGGCATCTAAGGAAGTAAAAACAATAAAAGAAACAAATACAGATACCTAATATATTTTGCGAACTAATTTTTGAAATATTCTGCCTGAAAATATAATTATATGATGTAGAAACTTTAGTGTATCGCTTCACTGTTACCTGGCAGGAGTTTCAAACACCATATACAATAGAAATATGTTATGAATTGAGGATTAAATTACTATACAATTAGAGGACAAATTGATGGTTACCAAAGGGGAAGCAGGTAGGGGGATGGGTAAAATAGTTTATGGGATTCAGGAGTGCACTTGTTGTGATGAGCACTGCGGATCATTTTTTTTAATGTTTATTTCTGAGAGAGAAGGGCAGGGGTGGGGCAGAGAGAGAAGGAGACACAGAATCTGAAACAGGCTCCGGGCTCTGCACTATCAGCACAGAGCCCGATGCAGGGCTCGAACTTACAAACCACGAGATCATGACCTGAGCCGAAGCCCGATGCTTAACCTACTGAGCCATCCAGGCACCCCAAGCACTGGGTATTGTATGGACTGTGGAATCACTATATTGTACACCTGAAACTAACATAACACTATGTTAACTAACTGGCATTTAGAAGAGAAGAGAAGAGAAGAGAAGAGAAGAGAAGAGAAGAGAAGAGAAGAGAAGAAAAAAGTAAAGTTAAATTAAATTAAAAATTACTGAACAATTTTCATTTATATTCACTCTTGGAATATAACTGCATTACTATTAAAAACACCTGATTTTAAATTTATTTATTTAACTCCTCTATATTAGTAATATATTATCACACAAATAAAGGCTTCTTATGAATTTTAATTACACAAACTTAATTACCTCATCTTACTCTGTAGGAATTATATATGCCTAAACATTTTCATTTCTCACAAATAATAAAATTACAACTAAAATAGTCCTTACTAAATATTCAAAGAGAACTTTACGATATTTATGGCTTAAAGTCCAGGAAAAAATAAAATAAAAATTGTAACCACTTCAACTAGAAACTATTTTCTACTTTGGCTTAGGAATGAGAGATGGAGTCACTCTACCTCACAGAGCAGTAAGTCAATGATGTGGAAGACCATGCAGAGTGGGAACTTGGCAGTGAAAAGAGTGAGAAACCACTGGGATGCGTACATATGAGCTTCCAGGTGCAGATCACAAAAATGGTTATGCAGGTCCGGCAACTGCTCCTAAAAAGTCAAAGTGGAAAATTGAGGGGAAGGAAGACTGAGAAGCTTTATTTCCCACCACGACCGTAGTTTAGGACAAGCTTTCTGTGACCGCTCTCGGTATTTCGTGGCATCCGCGGAATTTTATGTAATTCTGCCGAGGCAATGATAGGAGATGAGCACTGGGGATAGGACGGTCGAGGAAAATAAAGGAGGACTCGTTACGAACCAATAACAAAGGTCACCTCTTGCTCACCGGACTGTTCTTGTTTCTTGGGAAATGCTCGCTCTGACAGAACACCTGTAGTCTAATGAATGTCATCCCTCCAGAGTCAAGTCTAACACCCCATTCAGGGTTCAACGCCTAACTACCTAGGACAGAAATTTATCTTCTCTTTGGATACCACTTAACGGCAGCGTCATCTGGGATCTATGGTAATCACTCCAGTAAATTTTTGCAGTATTGAAAAAAGCCCAAAACGTAACCAAACTTTAAAACAATCGATCTTTGACATTAAAAATGGCAAACTATAGAAACTGTGCAAGTGTATAATGGAGGAAATTGGATGTCTCCTAGAAATGCCTTTATGCTACCCTGATCCTTTTTTTCTTTTTTCCAATTTACACAAGGAAATGCTTTTCAAAAGCATGAAAGGCAAAGTACAGAGTGTTAGCATAGCTATTCCTGTAACTGAAAGACAAAAGCAAAGATATGTAAAAGCCCACATTAGTTTTGTTTTCATAAACAGATCACAAAAACAAAAAGAAAAGCCCTACTTCTTGCATCTGATGCAAGCGCCCATCAGGTACTTTAAGTGGGGTGTCCAAATGGTCACCCACTGAAAGATGCTGACAGAAAAATGTGTCTGGGTTTCTTCACAATACGACGAATTTGCTATTCATTTATCAGGTACATTTATTTGACTCTTAAAGCTTTTAAGGACACAGACCTTTGAAAAAATGTAAACTTCTGTAAATAAAGGTAAAGAAGTGAAAAATCCCAGATATTTACTTGGAAGAATTAAATCTCTAAAAAAGAGTCTATTGCTTTTAGTGTCCAGAGTTACCAGATTCTTCTACACAGTCTTTTTCTTCCTCGATGCCCATATGTCATTGTGCTTACAGTTCACTTGACACCTTTCCCCCATCTCGTTTCTTCTTAATGTTTAAGGTTTTCTACCCTCCCACATTCTTTTCTAGTAAAGTTGTCCTTAACTCCACTGCTAATTCTCTGTCTTCTCTGTTTTAGTCTTTCAGTCTCCTATTGACTTCACTTCCGTCTTTAGACACCTACGGATCTCCTGACGGGTCATGCCAACGAGCTCCTACCAGTAACTCTGCTGCTGCATCCCCCCAACCTTCCTCCTTCATCACTTTACTCTTCTCCAACACGGAATCAACCCATTTATGTATTTCCTTCACATTTCGCTTGGATTCCCAGTACCCCGTACAGAGAACGCCATTTAAACATGCTGTACAGGGGTGCCTGGTGGCTTAGTGGGTTGAGCACCCAACTTTGGCTCAGGTCATGATCTCACAGTTCATGAGTTCGAGCCCCACTTCAGGCTCGCTGCTGTCAGCACAGGGCCTGCTTCAGATCCTCTGTCCCCCTCTTTCTCTCTCTATCTCAAAAATAAACAAACATTAAAAAAAGCAAATATAAGATTTCCAACATCAGGTGGAATTTCAAAGCTCCTCAGTAATTCCTTTTATCGGCACTAGTCATTAACTTTACACTTTCTTTTTTATTATGTCATATCTGACCACAGATAAAATAATGTGTTCCTCTTACATACAAATTTACACAGACATATTATGAAACAGAAACAACACTGAGATCAGGACATTACATGAGCAAAGGTTCTAAAATGTGTATCTAGGGGCGCCTGGGTGGTTCAGTTGGTTAAGCGGCCGACTTCAGCTCAGGTCATGATCTCACGGTCTGTGGGTTTGAGCCCCGCGTCAGGCTCTGTGCTGATGGCTCATCAGAGCCTGGAGCCTGCTTCGGATTCTGTGTCTCCCTCTCTCTCTGCCTTTCCCCTGCTCACGTTCTGTCTCTATGTCTCTCAAAAATAAATAAACGTTAAAAAAAATTTAAAAAAATAAATAAAATATATCTCTACATTAAAATGTTTAGATTTTTTATTCTCTTTCAATACCCTTCTGTCCCTTAGAGTTCTGTACATGCGGACCTAGATGTGATGCTGGTGCCAATTAAGGTGGAGAAAGCTCTTCAGCATTTTAATTTTTATTCTGTAAAATGAATTCTTTTATTCATTTCTTTACAAATAATACTTGCGAATCTCTTCACGGACTTACCTCGCTACATAAAGTTGAATATTTAAACTGGAAGACTATTTTAAAAATGATCAAATGGTTAAATAAATATTCACACCAATGTAAATATTGGTCAGAAACCAAATATATCTACATTTTCTGCTGAATTCCATTAAACTTGGATGAATCATTATTGCTCACCAATTTTATTTCTGTTTCCGTAACTCAAAAAAATAACCCTGAGTGATGAAAGCCTAATCCCTTTACCTGCATTAGTCGCTCCAACTGGTAGAATTTACAGTGAAGATCTTCAAAGTTGTTTTTGTAGAGGTCTCGTAGACCATAGTCATACATGATTTTCACCAAAACACAGAACGCCTGTTCCTCTGGCATCTATAGGAAAACAGAAACATACAGACACGACTGAGTGGCATTTGGCCAGGATGTCCGAAAAGTCCGTTCACGTTAGTAGTCCTCTGCATCGACGGCTAAAGGCCTCCACTCACAGTTCCTGAGTTCGAGCCCTGCATCGGGCTCCACGCTGGTGGTGCAGAGCCTGTTTGGGATTCTTTCTCTCTGCCTCTCCCCTGCTCATGCTCTGTCTCTCTCAAAATAATAAATCAACTTTAAAATAAATAGGTAATACAGTCCCAGGATTCAAAAATCAAAATGATGCAAAAGTATATAAAAGTAAAAGTCGTATTCCTCTCTCTCTCCAAGTATAATAGCCCCTGTAGCTGGCCCCCACCTCTTTGGCATAACCTCGTAACTATGCCCAATAATTTCTCATGTATCCTGCTAGTGTTTCTTTATGCAAATAAAAGAATCACACTTCTTATTTTATTTTTTCCCTTATCTACATAAAAGATAACATTCTATAAACATTACTGTGCATCTTGCTCTTTTTCCCCCTCAAACATATTCCCAAAAGAGGGACTGCTGGGCCAATTTTGACAGGCAGGGTGATGCTGCCTTCCCACAGTCTTCCTGATGCTCTATTTTCTTTCTATATAAATAGTTTTTAGGAAAGACTGTTAAGAACTTCTATCAGTAAGAGTTAAATGACAAAATCTAATAGACCCTTCCTAGAGGTATTTTTATCTGAACAGAAAATGAAATCTTAAATCCAAGAAACAAATCTCTACATTGTGGTATCAATAAACTGAAGGGATTTAGAAAGAAACATACCCAATATTCTAGAAATTACATCAAGCCAACAGAAAAAGAATTTATCCTTAACTTACTGTCCTAAAATGCAATTGTTAAAAAAACATTTACTTTCAATGTCACTTCTTTGAAAGTTGGACCTTGGCTGATTGTGGTATTTGACACCTTGTTAGATTAACTGCCTGCCTGAATAACTGAATCAAGTAGAGTTCTATTTACCCACTTAGAAATGTAATTGTTTATTTAAATTTTTACACAAAGTGCCCACTTCTTTTTTCTGTTTACAAACCATTTAACTAATTTCTATTTAGTTAAATAAAACCTACAGTTAAGTAAGTACACTTAGCTGTTGTCATTTTGATTCTATAAATATTTTCTTAATTCTTATTTCTTTAAGCTTATTTGAGAAAGAGCAAGCGAGGGAGCACATGCAAAGGAGGGGCAGAGAGTGAGGGAGAGAAAGAAGTGGGCTCCAGTGAGCTGTCAGTACAGAGCCTGACGTGGGGCTTGAACCCACAAACTGCAAGTTCCTGACCTGAGGTGAAGTCAGATGCTCAACCGACTGAGCCACCCGGGCGCCCCTAGGGTTTTCTATACATAAGATCATGTCATCTTCAAAGAAAGACTTCCGTTTTTTCCTTTCTTTTATCCATAGATTTGGATATCTATGATTTCTTGTCCTTGCCTGACTGCTCTGGCTAGGACATCCAATACTATGTGGAATATGAGTGGTGAGAGTGGGCAATCTTGTCTTATTCATAGTCTTAGAGAAAAGGCTTTCTTTTACTTTTTTCAGTGGAGATATAATTGACACATAACATTATATTAGTTTCAGGTATATAACATAATAGTTCAATATCTGTACATAATTGAAATGATCACAAGTCTAGTTAACATCTATCACCATACACAGTTCAATGTTTTTTCTTGCAGTGAGAAATATTAAGATTTAATCTCAGCATTTTATGGGTGCCTGGGTGGCTCAGGCGGTTAAGCCTCCCGACTTCGGCTCATGTCATAATGTGATAGTTTGTGAGTTCGAGCCCCGCATCAGGCTTTGTGCTGACAGCTCGGAGTCTAGAGCCTGCTTCAAATTCTGTGTCTCCCTCTCTCTCTCTGCCCCTCCCCTGCTCATGCTCTGCCTCTCTCTCTCTCAAATATAAACAGTAAAAAAAATTATTTTTAAATAAAAAAGAGATTTAATATTTTAGCATTTTTCAAATGTGCAAAGCAGTATTATTAACTATAGTCACTATGCTGTACATTACAACCCTATGACTATTTAATAACTGGAAGTTTGTCCGTTTTACCCCTCCTCACCCATTCGACCCACTCCTAACCCCCACTTTTGGTAACTATTTGTTTTCTGTATTTATGAACTTTTTTTAAGATTACACTTATAAGTGAGATCATATAATATTTGTGTTTCTCTGTTTAACTTATTTTATTTAGCATAATGCACATAAATATATATGAGACATATTTTCTTTATCCATTCATCCATCAATGGCCACTCAGGTTGCTTCAATATCTTGGCTATTATTGTAAGTAACGCTACAGTGACCATAGGGGTGCATATATCTTTCGGCTTTGGCGTTTTTATTTCCTTTCGATAAATACCCAGAACTTGAACTATTAGATCATATGGTAGTTATATTTTAATTTTTTGAAGAATCTCCATACTATCTTCACAGTGGCTGCACCAATTTAAATTCCCGCCAACAGTGCACAAAGGTTCCCTTTTCTCTACATCTTTGCCAATACTTGTTATTTTTTTCTTTTTGATAATAGCCATTGTAATATATATATATGAGGTGATATTTCATTGTGGCTTTGATTTCCATTTCCCTGATGATTAGTGATGTTGAGCATTGTTTATTGTACCTCTTGCTCATCTGTAGGTCTACAGGAAAACTTTCAACCTTTCGCCATTATGATGTTAGCTGTTGGTTTGTCATATATGGCCGTAATTGTGTTGAGGTACATTCTATACCCAATTCGTTGAGAATTTTTATCATGAATGGATGTTGAATTTTGTCAAATTCTTCTTCTGCATCTATTGTGATGATCATACAATTTTTATATTTCATTCTACTAATGTGATGTATCACATTTATGATTTGTATATGAACCATCCTTGCATTTCAGGGATGAATCCCACTTGCTCGTGGTGTATGAGCCTTCTAATGTGATGTTCAATTCAGTTTGCTGGTATTTTGTTGAGAATTTCTGCATGTATATTCATCAGCGATATACTGTCTTAAAGTTTCCTTTTTTTGTAGTGTCCTTAATATGGTTTTGGTATCTGAGTGATGCTGGCCTTGTAAAATGAATTTGGGAGTTTTCCCTTCTCAACTTTTTGGAAGAGTTTGAGAAGGATTGGTATTAATTCTTCTTTAAAGGTTTGATAGAATCTACCAGTGAAACCATCTGGTCCTGGACTTTTATTTGTTAGAGGATTTTTGATTACTGATTCAGTTTCCTTTACTCATTGGTGTACTGAGATTTTTCTATCTCTTCAGTCTTCATTGGCTGTTCTTTGGAATTTATCCACTTTTTTCTCGGTTTAAATTTGTTGGAGCATACTTCTTCATAGTAATCTCATGAAACTATGTATTTCTCTGGTATCAGTTGTAATGTCTTTTCTCTCACGATTTCATTTATATAGATCTTCTTTCTTTTTTATTTGGCTAGTCTAGCTAAATGTCTGTGAGTTTTGTTTACATTTTCCAAGTGCCAACTATTAGTTTTGTTAATCTTTTCTATTGCTTTTCTTTTTTTTTTAAATTTTTTTAATGTTTATTTATTTTTGAGAGACATAGAGACAGAGTATGAGCAGGGGAAGGGCAGAGAGAGAGGGAGACACAGAATCCGAAGCAGGTTCCAGGCTCTGAGCTGTCAGCATATAGCCCGACGCGGGGCTCGAACTCACAGACTGTGAGATCATGACCTGAGCCGAAGTCAGTCGCTTAACCGACTGAGCCACCCAGGCGCCCCTCTATTGCTTTTCTATTCCCCACTTCATTTGTTTCTGTTCCAGTCTTTTTTTCTTCCTTCTACTAATTTGGGGCTTAGCTTGTTCTTATTCTAGCTCCTGGAGGTATAAAGTTAGGTTATTTGAGATATGACTATTTCCTTGACGTATGCATCTAGCACTATAAACTTCCCTCTCACCTGCTTTTACAGTGTCCTGTGAGTTTTGGTATTTAGTGTTTCCATTTTCATTTCTCTCAAGATATTTTTTTAAATGTTTTATTGGTTTTTGAGAGAGCGACAGAGCATGAGCAGGGGAGGGCAGAGAGAGAGAGAGAAAGAGACAGACAGACAGAGACAGAGAGAGAGACGTGGGGGTGAGACACAGAATTTTAAGCAGGCTCCAGGCTCTGCGCTGTCAGCCCAGAACCTGACACAAGGCTTGAACTCACCAACTGTGAGATCATGACCTGAGCCAAAGTCAGACACTTAACCGACTGAGCGACCCAGGCGCCCCTCTCTCATTATATTTTTCAACTTCCCTGATGATTTCTTCTTTGAATCACTGTATGTTCAGGAGTGTGTTGTTTAATTTCTGCATACTCATGAATTTTCCAACTCTTCTCCTGTTACTGATTTCTAGTTTCATAGCACCACGGTTGTAAAAGCTACTTCATATAGGTCCTATATTCATAAATTTCTTGAGATTTTGCTGTGACCTAACACATGATCTATCCTAGAAAATGTTCCATGTGTGCTTGAGAAGAATGTGTATCCTGCTGGTGTTGGATGGAATGTTTTGTATATGTTTGTTCAGTCCATGTAGTCTACAGAGCCGTTCGAATCTGCAGCTTCCTTATTGGTTTTCTGCCTAGTTGATCCATTGTTGAGAGTGAGGTTTTAAAGGCCCCAATTATTACTGTTGCTGTTTATTTCTCCTTTTAGTTCTGTTTGTATCTGCTTTATATATTAGGTGTGTCAATGTGGGTGAATACATATTTATAATTTTTCTATCTTCTTAATGGCATTTTTATCATTATATGGTGACTCTTTCGACCTTTTTTTTAGCTTAAAGTCTATTTTGTCTAATATAAGTAGAGCTACCTCTACTTTCTTTGGGTTACCATTTGCTTGAAATACCTTTTTTTCTCCTTTCACTCTCAGTCTATGTGTGTCCTTAAGATTAAAGTGAGTCTCTTATAGACAGCATATTATTGGGTCTTTTTTTCTTTTTCTAATCAGCTATTAGTTAATAGCTAATATCTTTTGATTGGAGAACTTATCCATTTATGTTTAAAGTCATTATTAATAAATAACAACTCACTATTGACATTTTGTTAACTGTGGTCTGACTTTGTGGGTTCTCTGTTTCTTGCTTTCTCTTTTGCTGTCTTCCTTTATGATCTAACGGCTTTCTGTGGCAGTATGCTTTCTCTTCTTTTCTCCTTAGTGAATCTACTGTCAGTTTCTGCTTTGTGGCTACCATTAAATTTACATAAAATATCCTATAGTTATAATATCCTATTTTAGGCTTAGAAAAACTTAACTTTGATAGCATACAGAAACGTGATACTTTTACTTCTCGTTCCCCCACCTCACACTTTAGATTACTGATGTTACAATATACATCTTTTTTACAATGTGTATACAAAATTATTGTAGTTATGGTTATTTTTAATATATTTTAACTTTACTCGAGTTGTGAGTAAATTATGTATACACTACATATTACAGAATCTGACTTTGACTACATATGTACCATTACCAGTGAATTTTACACATTCATATGCTTTTACAATGTTAATGAGCATTCTTTTATTTCAGTTTGATAAATGCCCTTTAGCGTCTATTGTAAGGGAGGTACGGTGATGATGAACTCCCTTGGCTCTTGTTTGTTTGGAGAAATCTTTCTCTCTCCTTCATTTCTGAAGGTTTTGCCAGGTATGATATACTTTTTCTTTCAATACATCTTTGAATATATCATTCCACTCCCTCCTGGCCTACAATGTTTCTGTTGGGAAACTAAATAGTGTTATGGAGAGTTCCCTTGTATGTGATGAGTAGTTTTCTTCTTGTTGCCCTCAAAATTCTCTGTCTTTAATTTTTGACATTTTAATTATAATCTGTCTTGGTGTAACCCTGTTCAGATTCTAACCATTTCGAGTCTCCTGGGCCTCATAAATCTGGAAGTCTTTCTCTATCCCCAAGTTCGGGAGGTGTATAGCCATTGTTGCTTTAAATATACTTTCCATCCCTTTTTCACTTCCTTCTGGGATTCCCATAATGCATATATTATTTCATGTGATGGTGACCCATAAGTCCTGTAGGCTTTCTTCACTTTTTTTCATTTCTTTTCTTTTTGCTCCTCTGTCATGACAGTTTCGAATGACCTTCTATTTCATGGATGGATTCCTTCTTATGTTTGGCTGAGTCTGCTGTAGCTCTCAAAGTCTTCAGTTACTGTAGTCTTCAGCTGTAGAATTTGTTTTGTGATGGTTTCTATTTCTTTGTTGACTCATTTTGTTTTCCTAATCTCATTTAGTTATCTGTGTGTTCCTGTAGTTCACTGAGCTTCTTTGAAAGGACTATTCTGAATTCTATTAGAGTGTTCATAGATGTCTGTTTCTTTATAGTTATTTGAGCTTTATTAGTTTCCTTTGGTGGTGTCATGTTTACCTGATTCTTCGTGATCCATGATTCCTTATCTGCACACTTGATTAAGTGGTTTCCTCTTCCACACATTACAGGTTTGCTTTGGCATAAAAGACCTTCACCAGTTAGCTCAGCTTGGAGTACTAAATGGGTTAGTTAGTAGCATCTATGGGAAAAGAGAACTTGCTCTCAGAGTAGTTGAGTGAGGCCGCTGCTCATGCCTTGAGATCTGGGGGGAATGGCACTGACTGGGATACACAGTCAGGTGAGCCTCCTGGCTGTGCTCAACATTCAAGTAAGACCAGTGCGGGGGCTCGCTGATTGGGTAGGGCTGCTGGCAGTGCTCCATGGTCAGGTGAGGCCACTAGCTCAGTTCTGCAAACACTTTTACATGAACAAGGTCAGAGACTATGTTCCCTGGCAGGGTGGTGCCACTGACTGGACTCCACAATTAGGCAGGGTTCTGGGTTGACCTCTGAAATAGCCCCTGGTCAAGTGAGGTCTCAGGTTGTCCTGTCTGACCAGATGGTGATGCTGGCTGGATTTTGTGTTCAGGTGGGGCCAGGGGTGTATCTCAAAGTTGTGTAGGACCTATAGGCTTTGCTTCACAATCAGGCAAGCCACTGACTGTGCTCTGCTGTTGGATAAAGTAACTGGTTGGGCTCTCTGGTTAAGAGGGGTTTCCAGCTATATCCCACAGTTGAGTGGGGCTAGAGACTGTGTTCTGTGGTCAGGTGAAGTTACTGTCCTGGCTTCCTGACTAGGTGAGGCTGCAGGCTGTATTCAGCAATTGGGTAGGAGTGTAGCCTGGGCAAAACTGTAGGCTGGGCACCCTGGCTTGGTGGTTCTGTAGGCTAGGCTTTGAGGCTGCCCCAGGTCACTGTTATGCAAGGCCAGAGGCTATGATCAACAGTTGGGCAGGGCTGCTGACTTGGGTCTCTGCCTGAGCAGGGCTATAACATGTGGTCTACAGCAGCTAGGAGTCTCTGGCCAGGCTTCCTACAGGGTCAGGACTGGAGGCTAAACTCAGCAACAGGTGTGGCTATGAATTTGCTTCCCTGCCTGAGCAAAGCAGTGGAACAGGTTCCGTGGCCAGTCTGACCCATTGACGAGGGACTCAGGTCAGGCAGAACTGCCAGCCAATATACAGTTTTTTTAAAAATATTAAGAATTTGGAGCAAGGGGATCTCTAATATTGAATATCCATCTTTGCCGTGTCCATACAGGAGCTTTGTCATAAAATCAGTGTTGTTTTATTGGGGAAAGGAGGAGATAAATATTAAAATCTTATAATTTAAGGTATCAAAATATCATCCATGGCTCTATGAAATACAAAACTAATAAGTACCTGCCTCACATGTATAATCTGAGAATCAATCATGATGTAATCATGGTTCGGTAACAAACATTGATAAGGATCTGCCGTCTGTACTAACACTGAATGGAGACAGTCTCTAAACTTCATTGCTTCTTTCTGCAATGAACCATAAAACAAAGCAGGGCTAAGTACTTCAAAAGTTTTTAGGGGTGCCTGGGTGGCTCAGTCGGTTGAGCATCCATCCGACTTCGGCTCAGGTCATGATCTCATGGTTTGTGAGTTCAAGCCCTGCGTCGGGCTCTGTGCTGACAGCTCAGAGCCTGGAGCCTGCTTCGGATTCTGTGTCTCCCTTTCTCTCTGCCCCTCCCCCATCTGTGCTCTGTCCCTCTCTGTCTCTCAAAAATAAATAAATGTAAAGAAAATTAAAAAAAAAAGTTTTTAAGGCTCACCGGATGTAAGATACATCAAGATGTGTTTCAAAGTAAAATTATATGTTAACATAAAATAATCACCTCATTTAGGATAAAACTAAATTTTCCGTTCTGCATGATCATGTTTCCCATATTTTTGTAATAAATCTATGTTTTTCCATAAAGGCAATGAAAATTACACTAATTTTTCATTTTCTTCAACAAAGGGAGATGCTAGTGACAACTTTGAAAACCATGAACTCATGAGTGTTCATTTTCTGTTTACAAACTGAAAAGCAAATAAAATGAAAATTTCTAGCTGTCCATTTTCCTTTTAAATCAAATACATGCTAAAATATATTTAAATTGAATGTCTATTTATAAGCCATAACACATACTGTACAACATACTAGTTTTCTGTGTGCAATCAATTTAAGCTAGTGGGACAAAGGTCCAAAAGAAAAGGCTGAGTGAATAATTACCAATTTTAGCAAAAAATAGCAGCAAATACTATTATTAGAGGCATTTATTCATGACTCCCTCTGATAAAATTCTGTATTCTGTAAATACAGAAATTCTATACAGTATGTATTATTTTTACATGTTAAATATTAACTAGTGAAGTCCAGAGAAGTTAAGTGATTTTCCAATAACTACACATCCATTAAGTAAAGCCTCAATCCCATGGCTGCATGCTTTTTTGTGCCAGATACAAAATACGACCCTTTTCATTCCTAATATAAAGTATTCGATATTCATAAAAATCCGAGAAGAATGATATTACTTTTATTTTATAAATGAAGAAACTGAAGCTCAGAGACTTAGGAAACTTGCTGAAGGTCATATAACTTGAAAGGTATTAAACCACAATTCAAATTCATAGCTGTGCCTCTTATTATCCATGAAAGAGTTCAGCTTTGAAAGGGCAGAGAAACCAAAGACAGTGGTTAATGGGAAGATCAAGAGAGTATTTTTAAAGGTAAGATGTCTTGAGTAGATTTACTCACACAGAGATGTTGACAAATGGCTCAAAAGCAGTGAAGCAAGAATTAACTTGGAACAGAAAAATTTCTTGGATCTTAAGGAAAACAATAATTTGGGAGTATAGGACTTGTTAAAAATACAGCTCATTAAAAATTTCAGTTACTCTGAATTAAGATTATGTCACATGTAGCAGAATCCTGAATAATATAACGGCACCAATACTTTACTTACATATACATATAAAGACACTAGGAAGTCAATATCTAGTATCTTGTATCTTGCGGAAATATTTTAGGAAAAGTAAGAAGTAGCTCTCTCATTTCTTAAGTCCACTGGTTAAATCTTAACCTAAACCTATCTTTTTGGGGAGTTGCCTTAGAGGATTTGTAACTTGTCATTTTTAAACCTTATTTCATTTTTTTTAATGTTTATTTTTGAGACAGAGAGAGACAGCATGAGCGGGGGAGGGGCAGAGAGAGAGACACACACAGAATCCAAAGCAGGCTCCAGGCTCTGAGCTGTCAGCACAGAGCCCGACGCGGGGCTCGAACTCATGGACCGCGAGATCATGACCTAAGCCGAAGTCGGACGCTCAACCGACTGAGCCACCCAGGCGCCCCAACCTTATTTCATTTTTAAACATAAACCACAAAAATGCATAAAAGTTAAATGTATGCTTTAATAATTTGATCATAAAATGAAACCGAATAATTATAAAGATAAATGTAGCCACCACCCAGGTTAAGACAGAATACTGTCAGTACTCTTGAATATCCTGGTACGTCACTTCCCAATTATGACTCCTAATTTGTCAAGAAATCACTATCCTGGGTCACCTGGGTGGCTCAGCTGGTTATGCGTCCGACTCTTGGTTTGGGCTCAGGTCATGATCTCGCGGTTTGTAAGATCACGAAGTCTGACAGCATGGTGCCTGCTCCAGATTCTCTCTCTCCCTCTCTCTCTGCGCCTGCCGTGGGCTCGCATGTGCTCTCTTTCTCTCTCAAAAGTAAATGAATGAATGAATGAGTGAATGAATGAATGAATAAGAAATCACTATCCTGACTTTATTGGTAATCACTTCATTGGTGTTATTTATATTTTCCATCCTAAAAATAGGCTTTAGCTTTGTCTGCTATTGAACTTTATACTACATGGAAACATGCCAAATGATACCAAGTATACCTTGCTTTCTTACTAAACCTTTTGTTTGTATGACTCATTCACATTAATTTATGTAGTGTAAAACATTCATTTTTCACTGCTACATAGTGTTCTACTATTAAAAATGTCACAATTTTTCCATTTTAATGTCTAATTACAATTCTAGTATTAGCATTCTAATAGTGGACATTTGAGTTGTCTGTTATAAACACTGACCCGGGGACAGGTGTAACACACAATTTTGGTGTACATGTGCATAGTTGGACTAAGATATATATCTAGGAGTGGAATTGCTGGGTATGCATATCTTTGTCAGATAAAGCCTTTGGTTTCTGAAGGAATTGTGCCCAGTCATAGTTTTTAAAAAAAAATTCTATAGTTTTAAGCATTCTAGATTATCCAAAAATAATCTTTTCTGTAGTTGGAAAGCTTCCATACTTGCCAATAATAGCATACATATAGTAATTTAACCTTAAAAGGGAACACAGATTTTCTGAAGTCTAAAAAAAATGTATGTTCAATAAAAAAAAATTTTAATCTCTTGCCAAGAAGTATGTTAGCAAAACATATTGGGTTAAAAATTATTTAAAATATTTTATATGATTTTTAGAATAAATGAAATATAAACAAGAATATCATTTATGTTTCCAAATAAGCAATGACTAATATTATAATGATGATATTACTGATTATTATTGCATACTTAACATCAGAGGCACAGGAACACTAAAATGGTTACAAGCAATCTATGCTACAATATTCTTCTCCAACTGTAAATAATAAATTTCTTGTAATTCTATCAATAGATATAATAGCATCTACTGTGATAAACAATTCTCCTACTGCTTAAAATACTACAAGTTGCAAAGCTATTATCACAGCATCTGGAAATTTCCAAGCACCAAGAAAGAGAAGCTAATTATTTCTTAAAACTACTGAGACAATGCGAAACCTTAAAAATTCCCGACTTTTGTTTTTGAACATATTTTCATTTCTGATCTCGTCTTCTTAGGCAGTGAATGCAAGATATAAATGACCATGAGGGAGGAAAAGACAGTATCCCCAAAAGAGGCAGGTTCTGACGATGATTAATATGGAGCTGCCAAAGGATGTCTGGCAGCAAAAAGAAGCAAATGCTTATGTAACTGATAAAAAATTAGTAGCACCTAATAACATATCTCCCTGGAACCTGAGATAGTGTATTTGATGAATTGTTTAAGCTAACCTTTATTCTTCCACCTGTTTAAGCCATAAAGGCAAAAATATGAAAAAGAAAAAAAAACACAGTTGATTTCTCTTATTCGAGTTGGTTAATGGATGGGTTGGTCATTTAATGGAATATGCTGATTAAAAGAATTATTGCATATACTCTCAATTAAAAACTATAATAATATGTTTCTCATTAACAGTATGCTGCATACCAATGACACTTTCCTCAAGGATTCTGAAATTATTTCTGTATTTCCAATTATTTTTATAAGCAATGGCAACAACTGCATAATTTGTATTATAGAAAGTGTGAGAAAATAGACTGAATTTCTAGCCACCTTGTGATATAGTTTGAAAGCAACTTTGTAAGTTTAAAGTGCCAACTTGCCATGTGAACCTTCTAATATGAGGGGTAGATAATGTAGAAAAAAAATTCGAGGTACTTGAGTTTTCTAGTTATTTGGATCACTGTCTCGTTTTTTTTGATGGGGATGTATTTCCAAATAAATATGAATTTATAATTAATTAACGCTCTGTTAAATCTGAGAACAGATTTCTCAGAAAGATGTTCTACTCAGTGACGTTTAATCTATATACTGAAATGTGTTTAACAGGGCTACAGGTCTAAAATGCTAAACTATGATATACACGAAGATTCCTTTGTGGAAGACCAAGTTTCACCACCCATGGCTTCAGCTTTAGCTTCTCATCAGAGTGACTATAAAGGCTCCTTTTAGAAGGAAGGGGATTCTGGGGCACCTTGTTGGCTCAGTCAGTTGGGCGCCTGACTCTTGATTTCGGTTCAGGTCATGATCTCATGATCATGGGACTGAGCCCCACATTGGACTCAGTGCTGACAGTGCAGAGCTTGCTTGGGATTCTCTGTCTCTCTCTCTCTCTCTTTGCCCCTCCCCCACTGGCTCTCTCTCACACTCTCTCACTCTCTCTCAAAATAGATAAACAAACATGAAAAAAAAAAAACACTTAGAAGAAAGGGGTTTCTGAATCTTGGTGAAGACATTCATCTCACTGCCTACAGCGGCCTCTTGTGTTAGAGAGTTATTTTAGACACTCGGTAGGTTTTGTAGCTGAACAAGGGCCCTGGGAATTCGCGGCCATAAAGTGCTTGATTATCACAGGGAATACCAAGAAGGTGAGCCATGGAGAAATCAAAGAAAGAGGATAACAAGGAAAAGATCAAGAAGGCCACAGGGGCGCCTGGGTAGCTCAGTCGGTTAAGCACCGACTTTGGCTCAGGTCATGATCTCACGGTTTGTGAGTCTGAGCCCCGCGTCGGGCTATATGCTGACAGCTCAGGGTCTGGAGCCTGCTTCGGATTCTGTGTCTCCCTCTTTCTCTGTCCCCTCCCCTGCTCACATTCTGTCTCTCTGTCAAAAGTAAATTAACATTAAAATATATATATATTAAAAAAAAAAAAGAAGGCCACAAACAGATGAGAAAGCAACAGAGGAAGACATCAAAGTTAAATGAAGTGATTTATTACAATATATCATTATTATCGTTAGAATCAAGTTATCAGAATTAGGACTATGGATCTACTATAATTGCTCTTCATTTCCAGAATGCAAACCTAAAAGAAATGCTTTTGTCTTAAACTTGCTGGACTTCTTTGCCACATTTGACAGCAGACACTGCTTCTTCCTTCCCGAAAATCAGAAATTCGTCAAGAATTTCTCTTCCTCATCAGCCCATTTAATATCTGGAATTCAATTCTTGGGCTCTCTACTGTTTTATTCTATTTATTTTTCTTAGGTGATCTCATCTACTCTCATGATTTCCACAGTGATTTCTCCCTCAGCATCAGTCTCCTGCATCCAACTGGTTGGCAGACAGCTTCATTCGATGTCCCCGAAATATCCCAAACTCACGGAATTCAAAACAAAATTCATCATCAACTCCTAATCATTTTTCTCCATTCAATCTCAATAGATGCATTTTCTATCTCAGCTAAAAATACAAGTAATTCATTCCCCAAAGCCTGAAAATTAGACATACTGCTTTTGACTCTTCCTTTATTAATCCTTCCTTAAACTAACCAATTTTGCCTCCTGCGAGCTTCTTAAGTCTGCTCCTTTTTCTCTGGGTCTCGACATCTCTCATTTAGACTGGTATTTCCTACCTGGGCTCTCTGCTGCTGCGTGCTCCCTTCAATGTGACCCTCGACAAGGGTATAAGAAGAATTTATCTGAAATGAGCATCTCGCTATCTTTCCCTTGCTTCAAATTGATCAATGGCTCTTCCTAGCTTTAGAATAAAGCCCACATTTCTTGACATTAGTAGAGTCTTTTTAATTTGGTTCCTGCCCATCTGACCATTTTTACCTCATACTTCTTCCTTGTATACATTTTCCTATAGTAACTGAACAAAAACCATAATTTCGTATCATTCCCTTTATGTGTTGTGCCTTTATGTGTTTCCATGCACTTGTTCATGTTCATGTTTAGCTATCTCTATTCCCTCCCTTTCCTAATCTACATTGCTTATGTCTTGACAAGGCTACCATCCCTTCTAGAAAGTCGTTCCTGAAAGTTCTGGCCGAGCTGGGTTGGGTAATTCTCCTGTCTGCGTTCTCACTCTGTGTATTGCTTTTACTGAGCACACCGTAAGTTCTTCTTTAGTGAACATCAGAAAAATCAATACAGACACATAAAAAGGATAAGTATGTGCCTACTGTACTTGTGTCCCACCCTGGACTATAAGACCTTTCAGAACACAAATAATAAATTATTCATATCTGTTATTTCACTTCCTAGCCCAGCACTGACAGACCAATGATCAATAAATGTTCTGTTAAATGAAAGTGACTGAGAGGAAAGAGAGTATACAAAAATAAACTGCACAAAAGACAAGACTTCCTTGACATATTCCTTCATAATGGTCCTAGTCCTGCTCATATTTGAGCAGTTACACTGACTTCTTTACTTCTAGAGAGTTCTCTTTAAAAATAACTCCAAATAAGCAATTTATCCCCTTCTTGCCAGCAATATTAATTCAACTGAGAAACTGTCCTGAACTTGACATCGGACCTCTTACTTTGTCACCAAAGGTACACTTTAAAAAAGATATGCCATGTGTAATCTCTATCAGATAAATGGAAAATAGGAAGGAAGAACAAAACTGAGTAGAAAATAAAATAAACTTGGTAGTAACATGCCATTTATCACATGGAAAATCACTTACATGCAGCAGCAATACAGCAGCAAGAAAAGACTGTCCTTGACAGTACCCGATGTCTTCGTCGTAGACAGAGTAGGCCTAGAAAGAAGACGAAGAGAAAGAAATATTGTAAACATTCGCATATTTTAACATAAGCTAATATCAGGCTGTTGCTTGATCTTGTCCCTAGGCTGTCCACCACAATTTCAGCTTCAATGTGCGAATCATTAGCACAGTGGGATCCCCCAAAGATGCTATATAGTTCCTACTTTATTGCATTCTAAGTGTCCCATTATCTCCAGATTCATCTTCAGAATTTGGAATAAAGATATTCAGAATGCCTAATTTTAAAAGATCCACTGTGGTTTGTAGTCAGGCAAATGAGGCCGTGGGAGGCAGGAGGAAAGGGTAGAAGAGGGTGGGAAGGTTCTAGAGTTGATGTGGGAGTTCTAATGCGAAGACAAACATCCAACTGTGCTGTCTGAATCCTAGACATGCATCCCATCCCATGTATCCCATCTATGTGCTGTGCTTCATTTCAGTGAGGGGGTTTCTCTTCAATGCATTCATTACAATGCATTATGATTTTGTGAGTATAAAAACGGTCTCTGTCCAGGGCAGTGGTTATCGAAGATAGTAATCTTAGATACTATCGAAGGAAGAGTTACCACAGGAAGAGAAGAAGTGTGATAGCTCCCATATGCCAAGGCAGTTAAAGTACCGGATGTGAAACATTTCTTAATTAAAACAAAACAAGACAAAACAAAACACGACTTTCTTGAAATAGAGTTTGTATTCAGTGAAATGCATACATTAGTCACAGGATTCCTTGAATTGGGTCACTTATGTAATCCCATTATTAAAGGATATTTTCATCATTCCATAATATCCCTCATGCCCCTTTGCAGTCAAACTACCTCTACCACAGGCAACCACGGATCTGGTTTTTATCACAACATATTATTAGCTTTGATTTTTTTAAAGACTCTCATACAAACGTAATAATTTAATATAAACACTTTCATGTCTGGCTTCTCTAACTCAGTATAATGTTTCTGAGATTCCTCCATGTGGTCGCGTACATCAGTAGGTCGTTCCTCTTCATTGATGAGTAGTATCCTACTGTGTAAACACACCACAATTTGTTTATTCATTCTCTCACTGATGAACATTTGGGTTTCTTTGTCTTTGGTGAGTATGAATCAAGTTGCTATGTGTGCACCAAGGGTTTTCATGGATATAGATTTTCATTCTCTTTAGGTAAATACCTAGGAGTGGAAGTTCAAGGTTTAAATGACAAGTGTATGTTTACCTTTACAACGAATTGCCAACGTGTCTTCCAAAGTGGTTGTAACTCAATTTTTACAGCCACGCCAGCAAACTATGAGTACTTAATACTTCACATTCTTGTCAACACTTGATACTGCCAGTCTCTTTCCCTTTATTAATTCCTGTGGTTTTAATTTGCACTTCCCTGATGGCTACGATGTGGCGTGTATCATCATGTGCTTTTAGGAAACTGATATATATTCTTTTGTGACACTCTCTTCAAGCTCTTGCCCATTTGTTTAATTAGGTTGTTTGTCTTATTACTGTTGATTCATGGGAATTCTTGATACATTCTGTTTACGAGTGCACTGCCGGACACACGTGTTGCCAATATTTTCCCCTAGTCTGTGCCCTGCCTTTTTCACCCCCTAATGGTGTCTTTTGAAGTACTATTGTTCTCTGTTAACCTTCTTCTGCTAATGATGATATTATCACACTCTCTTCTAATGAGAGAAAAATTGAATCGTGGAAACATTACCCAATGAATCTGAAAGGAGCTTTTTCTTCATTATCACCAATTTCCAGAGCTCTGCCTAATTTTAAAATTGAAAGACGCATTAGCATTCTTTTACTTATTCAATTTTCTTTGATTTATACAGTTATAGTTCTGATTGCTTAATTTGTACTTTTATCCAGAGCTCATGGACGTATGCATTAGAGGTTGGAAGAAGGATTACAGAGAGCATAGAAAAGGAACAAAAAAGGAAGAAAGAGGGAAAAGGTTCTGATTCTCTCCCAACTTGGAGCATTGCTGATGGTGCTCTGTCGCCTCTTTTTCATGAACGAGGAACTCTGGGCTTGTCACGAGAGAGCATGTTACATGAACGATAAATACATTTTCAAGGCTTTCCCTTCCCCGTGAGAGGTCAGTTGAGGATTCCTTAAAACTGTGGATCTCCAAAGGCCAGTCACGCTTCACCAACTGTGACATCATTTTCACAATGTTGGCGGTGTATTTAACGTTTATTGAGAAGAGTGCGGTTTGTATGCTCGCTTGTGTTACAAGAGAACTCCAACAGAAAATGAAGGTCCGTGACACGTCGGACAGAGAAGGGATGAATTCAGGGACTCCACGGCCCATTCTCTAACTAGAGAGCTGAGGATAAAAGTGCACATCAGTGATGCGAGGATCTTACTTTCTGCTTGTTTTATGGGTTGGAGTTCGGTTAGAGGCAAAAGTGACTTTTCAGAGGCCACTTGCTACATTGATTTTATGATTCACAGTTTAAAAAACAGCATTCTAGCAAGTTCTTATCCTTGGACTTCTTCCAAGCACTGTTTTGGCTTTAGGATAGCCTTCTCTAACTGAGGTGAACTGAATCCTCTCCCTTTATTTGGTGCCTCCCTTCGCACCAAATCTCTCCCCATTCCCTACTTTAACTACATTTCTGGCCAGATGCTTGCTCAGTCCGACTTTTAAAAACCACCTCTACCCCACTGCTGTAATGGAGGAGTAGCTCCTACTGGACCAATCTTCCCTCTGGCAACAAATTTAAACTAAGTCTGGGCAATTATATAAAACAGCGACCTGAAGACACTGAGGGGCTAAACAAAAGTAGTCTGAAACCGGAGGGGAGAATAAGCTTGGAAGAAGGGAATGACCCTGGGTAAAATTCCCACTCTTCAGGGCTTGTGCTAAAGATCAAGCACCAGTGCTCCATCGGAGGGCAAAACCTTGGATATAAACCTGTAGTCTTATTGGCTAGAAGACCCAGAGAACAGATTGGGGAAACAGCTATGAAGTAGGATTGGAAATTCTGGAACAAAGAATAACAGGAGAGGAGCCTTTACTATACTTACTGTAAAACTACAATATTCAAGATAGTATAAAACTGATAGACAGACAAATAATCAGCAAACAACAAAAAGTCTAGAAGTCCAAGCACACTTACAAAGTTATTTGATTTCAGCAAAGTTACCAAGATATTACAATGAGGAAAATGAAATTGTTTATATGTATAAACTTGCGAGTATATGAAAACTGTTTCAATAAATGTGCTCAAATAGTTGGATACCTATATGAGGAAAATAAGTGAACTTGCATCCCTACTTCACTTCACACACAAGAATTAATTTCAGACTTATCATAGTTCTAAACATAAAACTAAAACTATAAAGCTACTCAATGAAAACACAAAATAAATTTATAATTTGGTAAAGGCAAAGGCTTTTTTAACCAGAATACAGAAGTGCTGACTATGAAATAATAAGCTGATATAGTATCAAATTTAAAAAACCTCTAATGATGAAAAGACACTGTTAAAAAAATAAACAGGTAGGGGCATCTGGGTGGTTCAGTCGGTTGGGTGTCTGACTTCAGCTCAGGTCATGATCTTACAGTTCGTGGGTTCGAGCCTAGTGTCGGGCTCTGTGCCGACAGTTTGGAGCCTGGAGCCTGCTTTGGATTCTGTCTCCCTCTCTCTCTCTGTCCCTCCCCTGCTCTCACTCTATTAACCTCTCTCTCAAGAATAAATAAACACTAAAAAAAATTTTTTTAGCGTATAGGTAAACCACAGACTGGGAAAATATTTGCAAACATATTTGGAAAAAGTCTTATATCACACACATAAAGGTCTTCTATAGCTCAATGTCTAAGAACTCATTTTGAAAAACAAAAGATCCGAAGAGACATTTCACAAAGGGTTATCTATGAATGGCCAGTAAGAACGTGGCCAAGTGTTCAACATCATAGTCAATAAGTTAAAATGAAATTAGAAGCACTGTGAGATATTACCACATAGCCATCAGAAACTAAAACAAAAAGGCCGATACACTAAATGTTAGTATCCTTGGATTCTCAAATATTGTTGGAAGGAGTGTAAAATAGTAAAACTACTTTGTAAAATTGTTTGACAGTATTCTAGAAAACTAAATATACACCTACCCTATGACTCAGCAATTCCATATCTATGTACTCACCCAAGAGAAATAAATGCAATTGTATCCAAGAAAGACTGACAGACGGCTGAGACATATTCCTAGCAGCTTTATTTGTAATAGCCCCAAACTGGAAGCAGCCTCAGCTATCCGGTAGCAACGAAGTGTTTAAACGTGGTATATTCGTACAATGAAACACTCCTCCCTCAGCAAAAAAAAAGTGATGAACCACTCATTTATACCTGTAACACGGAAGAATCTTAGAACGATTATGCTGTGTGAACTACATCTTACATGAAAATGATTGTCTTCCATGGTTTCACTAACATAAAGTTACAACAAGGCAAAGTGACATAGGGTTCGGAAAGTCAAAACGAAGATTGCTTCTGGGGGAAGGGTCAGGGATAAACTGCGAAGACACGATGGAGCTTCTACGTCTTGGACACAAGTGTGCATTTGTCAAAATTAATCAAATGGCACCCCTAATATTTGTGCACTTCGTTGAAAGGAAGTTGTATCTACAAAGGAAAACTATTAGCAAATATCGAGCTCTAGCTAATAATATACAGGCTGCATTATTAGGCATAAGGTATAAAGACATATAAAGGCAATTTACCTTCAAATGCCTTAAAATATTAAAATGGATTGATCAACTGAATAGCAGGGTAGATGGATTGATAGATAAGTGATCAAGAAAATGTAATGAAATATTAACTGTAGAACCTATGTGGTGAGTTGGTGGATGTTTCCTGTAAATTCTTTGTAATTTTTCTATATATTTGAACATTGTCATAATGGTTTGGGGAAAAAATCTGTGGCTGCACTCTGCCTCTTCTCTCTGCTTTGAACTATGGTCTACTTTTCTGGCTGCATTCCCAAGAGCACTTTATATATTCATTTGGCAACCCAATATTTACTGAGCATCTATTATGTAACTGAATACTGTGCTTCGTGAAGTGGATGCAATAATGAAACATGGTCCATGCACCTCAGCCCAGAGCCTCACGGAAGGATTCAACATGTGTGGTGAAACGACGCCCAGTGAGAGAAGTGCTGCTGGAGAGGCGGGAGCTCAGAGGGAAAGGGTGAGCAGCCAGATCATCGTGTAGGAAGTAGAGTTAAAGGCAAGGAAGACAAGGTGATGTCGTCTTCATCTTAAAAAAAAAAAAAAGGAAGGGATCAGAACTGCTACAGACTTGGCCTCACAAGCTTGAAGGAAGAATATGGAGATTCTTTAGGCTTGCTGCAGGTCCAAAGGCAGTAGAGAGCCTGGCCCCTCTATTATGGGCCAGATACTACGCTAAATGCTTTTCTGTGTTCTCACACAGTTCTCATATGAGATAAGCATATGAGATAAGAAGAGCAAAATTTAGAGAAGGTAATTAACTTGGGTAGAGACACAAAGCTAGAGGCAGGATTTGAACCCAAATCTGTTTAAATACAGAGCCTGTACCCTTAATATTTGTATTATATCAGTGCTATAGTCTGTGTGCCCCCCACAGTTCATATGTTGAAACCAAATCAAAATGTGATGGTAGCAGGACACGGGGCCATTCGGGGGGGATAAGGTTGGGAGGGTAGAGCTCTCATGAGTGGGATTAGTGTACATAGAAAAGAGATCCCAGAGTGTTCCCTTGCCTCTTCTGCCAATGTGAGGGCACAGCAAGAAGAGAGCCATCTATGAACCAAGAAGCAAGGCCATATCACACACTGAATCTACCAGCACCTTGATCTTGAACTTCCCAGCCTCAAGAATTATGAGAAACAAATTGTTGTTCAAGCTACCCACTGAATGCCAGTTTAGTTACAGCAGCCTGAAGAGACTAGGACAATCATTTAGACTCACTCTGTGCAGAATTATTCTTCTTAGACATTTATGCATTTGGGTCCATAGACGATGGAAGGGCCCATCTTCTGATTTGCCTTGGGGGTCAAAAGGGATGGGGGATAAGACTCCATAGTCTCAAGAGAAATGACAATTCTTAATGACAACGTTTAATCTTTTTCAATCCATGACTCCTGGGTTTAGGGAAGGGAAGCTTTTAATTTCTCTATGTAATATTTTTATTAACATGCTCGCTACAAGCTAAAATGTAGACATAACAAGTGACATTTGTAAGGCATAATCTAGTTGGTGCTAACATTTATATGTAAATGTAAGTTCTTCTTTATCAAGTAAATACGGAAAACACTTGATTTTTCTTAAGGTGTGGAATGTTAACTTTGAAAATAATTTTCCACAGGGTAGTGGGACTTTCTTTACCAACCCACATACACATAGCCACTACTGCTCTTGACTTACCTTAAAATCATTAGGGAAAATTTTTAGCCTTACAGCTAAATTACGTCTAAAGATTGACCCACAATCTTCTTTCTCCCAAAACACTCTCTCACACATAAACCTTTACTAGGTTGATGGAGGAAACACAGAATGAGAGTTCTCTTTGGTCCCAGGAACGGATAATACAGTACTGCTTCATCAGAGAAACACACTTACAGGTAAAGAGGAAGGAAGCTCAGATTCACGGGAAAAAATGAAAATGAAATCAGAAGATGTCCTCCAACAAGCCAGAGAGGCTGTCGTGTGGGCATGCAAGAAAGGATCAAACTTCTAAAACGGATCCCCGTTCAGCTCTTGGCACTGCTAAAGGAACAGACAGATTTGCTGATCTACTGGCTACTGATAGACAAATGGTTTCATCTACTACCTACGATGCGCTTCTGCCAAAATGAGATCAAAACAAATAAACAAACCAGCCTTTGGACTGTTCTTGGCACCAACAGCCCTTACATGAGTATGTCACGGAAACGACCAAGTGTAAAACATGTGGGAATAAATTTACTAATAGCCTAAAAAGAGATCTGTTCCCACACAATCTAAGAGACAAAAAGAGATACCAAGGAAAACCTGTATTCAAGGAATGCCACGAGAAGCTAAATGAAAAGAGGTCACAGAGCGACAAGAACCGTAGGACACTGGGCTGTCTGAACGAAATTAGGGTAACGTTTAAAGAAAAGACTATTTAATACAGCACGTAAGAACACATGTGGCTTTTCAAGAATCCTTTAGCATTGGTTTCTCTCTTAAATAGCCACTAATATGTATTGATAATTGCTCCTCATTGTTCCCGGTATTTATATAAATGTATTTAATCCTTACAACAACCCTCTGAGTTAAGTACTAATAATATACCCATTTTTTGGAGAAGAAACAGAGGCACAAAGAAGCTAAATTACTTGTCCGGGGTCACCTGGTTAGTAAGCAGCAGGCCAGAATTCAAACTCGGGCAGCCTGGCATTGGAGCTCAAGGTCTTAGCTACTGTTACTATGGAGGCTCCGGATCTTAGTGACTGCTGACATACGTGGCAGAGTTCAGGTGAGCAACCATAAACCTTAATGATAAAACGTAAATTTTTCTTTTTGTGTTGCATTCAGTACATATTCATAAATGAATCAGAGATATGGGTTTATGTAAAGAATGGAGAAGAACGATAATCGCCAAATTTAGGAGAGTGGCTGCCTCTGGTGGGGTGGAGGAAGACGGACTCTGAGAGCACCTGGAAGTATTCAGAGATACTGGTAATACTGTTTCCTAAACTGTTGGTACAAGGATGTTATTTCTATTACTGACTTTCAAAACTCAGAAATACAAATTATGTTTTCTCATTTGAATGCATATTTCATAATTTTAAACATTTAACTAAAATTTTTAAAAACTTACTACTTATTACTAATTTTCCATTCAACGATTTGTGATAAGATTTCAAATTGGGTGACATCTCTAGAAAATAGATACATGAAAATCACATACCAAGGCTCTGTTGGAGTTTAACACAGGTGATTAAAATAGTGAGGTAGATAACCACTGAAAACTACTCTTCTTGGAGAAAATTACACCTATGCATGGCAGATTCTCATTCCTTGCAGTTGTCTGCTCTGTGAAGTTGCTGTGAACACCGAATCAATGCCCCAAGCGGACAGAGAGGATTAGGCTTCTGGGAGCCCCAGGTAATCAATCAACCATAACTTTGTTGTATGTATATGTGTATTTCTATTTAAAGATACTTTATTTGATATTTATTGTTCATTAATTTACACTGAAATCATGGACAACATCACTACAACTCAATAAAGCTAATCGAACACACATATTTTCCATACAGTACCTCACGGCCTTCTTGTGCTTAGCAATGCTAGACAGCACTTCACTACACTTGGTGGCCATTTGAAACAGCAAAACCACCAACACCAGAATCACAAAAAGCAGAAAAATGAGGCACTAAATAACTGCGAAAAAGAACTCTTGTTTGTAGAATGAGAGTTGAAACAAGAAGACAGAGAATTGCCTGGTTTCATATGAACTTCGGAATGTATACATCGGGTGACTCAAATTTTTCTACACAGTGGAGAGGACATCAATCAATGATCACATAAATACCGAGAGTACTGATTTGGGGGTTACAAATAAATCTTTGTGAATAGGCAAATTTGCAAATATGGAATCTATGAATAATAGAGATCTGTGTGTGTGTGCGTACATGTGTGCCGCACGTGTGTGTGCATGTACCCTCTCAGATAACATCCATATCTAACTGTATCTATCTATATAACTTCTTAGAAATATATAAATAAATATATCTTTGGAAATGCACACACACCGATTTATTTACTTTTCGGAATTATCCGAATTCCGAAATTATGTTGACATCATTTACTTCTGAATTAGCCTACAAAAAGCAAATCAACATAAAGTGTTTTTCACGAAAAACAAAACAAAACAAAATTGTTAGTGATTAGAAAAATGAATTATTAATTTTAAGAAGGGCCGCAAACACTAGAAATATCAAGTAAATGAAAAAGTTAATGTAGGTGTATTCTCACACCACAATTTAAAGTTTTAAAAGTCGGTAATAAACCAATATTTTTATAAAAATCTTCAGTACCAAATATTCCTCATCGTATTCCTTTTCCTCCAAGCCTTTAGAATCATTATGAGTGACATAGCTTCCTATTCCTTTAAAATTCAGTATGGATAGTCCACAGTGATCAATAGTCCATTTACCAATACTTTCTTTTAAATTCGACATGTGTTTTCCTATAAAAGCAATGTGGTTATGAGGCTCTCAGATTAGCTTCCAAACTATAAAATTAGCCCCTAAGTATAGGGCCCAGGACAGTAGCTTTTTAATAGTAAAGTATTCTAAAATAATTGCTTGTTAAAAAATTTACTTACGAGTATTCTTTTAAAAAAATTTTTTTAACATTTATTTATTTTCAAGAGATACAGAGACAGACCGTGAGCAGGGGAAGGGCAGAGAGAGAGGGAGATAAAGAATCTGAAGCAGGCTCCAGGCTCCCAGCCGTCAGCACAGAGCCCGACGCGGGGCCCGAACTCACAGAGAGACCATGACCTGAGCCGAAGTCGGCCGCTTAACCGACTGAGCCGCCCAGGCGCCCCCACTTACGGGTTTTCTAATAGTGGATCTGAATGTCAAACACTTCAAATTCCACCTCTGCCTCTTACCACAAGTAGTTAACTTCCCTAAGTTTCAAACACTTTGAGGCAACAAATATTTGTGGAGAGTTTTTTTGAAAGACTCGGTCTAGGCAGTGAACAAAATGGACAAACCACCTGCCCTCACAAAGCTTGTTATTTTAGGGGAAAAAGACAATAGCATAAGTAAGTAACTAAGTGTGAAGATAAGTGCAATGGCAAAATGTAACACAGGGGAAGGGGCTGAGGAATGCTGGACTCAGGGGGCAATTGTAAGAGGGTGGTTAGGGCAGACAGTGCTGGGAAAGTAACAGCGGAGCGAGGAGTCGAGAAGAGCAAGTGAGGCATGTGTGTGACTGGGACAGCGTTCATGATGCAGAGAACGGTCATACATGAAGTTTATAACCTTGTAAACCACTGTAAGGATGTAAGCTTTTAAAATGAATGCAACAGATAGATCAGGTGGATAGCTGTAGTTTAGACCAGGGTGGCTGCAGTGGAAGTAACGAGACGCAGTTTCTGGATGTATTTTGAGGACAGACCAACAGGATTTCCTGAAGGATTAGATGCGTGATACTGTGGAAGACAGTCTTGCGCAGCCTGTTGACCTTTGCATGGCCGCAAAAGAGCATGCTGCAGGCCTGGAATATTCTCTCACATGGAGGTAAGGAGCCCTCACTACCTGTGCTGGGCTTATCACCTTGTTTGGTAATCTTCCCTGATTCCAGGCTTGATGCATACTTCTTTCTTCTTTCTTTTTCTTTTTTTTAATGTTTATTTATTTTTGAGAGAGAGAGACAGAGTGTGAGCAGGGGAGGGGCAGAGAGAGGGAGACACAGAATCCGAAGCAGGTTCCAGGCTTCAGCTGTCCGCACAGAGCCCGATGTGGGGCTTGAATTCACAGACTGCGAGATCATGACCTGAGCCGAAGTCGGACGCTTAACTGACTGAGCCACCCAGGTGCCCCTGATGCGTACCTCTTTACAAGTGTGTGTGTCATATGGCACCTGGTCAACCCCTCGGTTATCCCCATTCTCTATGAAGAGAGAACGGGCTCTTGCCTCTGCGGCACAGAAGAGGGGCATGCAGACCACCTCCCTGTGATAGGCATCTTGGGGGACTGACCGCTCACTATTGAAGTTGATCTTGCTATTTTTTCTATGAGGAGAAAGTACTGTTCCATCCAGTGGCCGTGTGAGTTGTGTCTTTCTTAGTAACCTCGACACCTGTTAACTACGCAGTGGGTTGACATCCTGGGACCTCTGCTCTTAGTGGTAGCTAATGCTTTCTTAACTTGTAGTGTAAGAGAAAGAAAGGAGAGTCAAAAATGATCAAGTTTTCTAGCCTGACAACTGGAAGAATGCAGTTACTAAGATGATGATATTTTAGGATGTGGAATATGTTTGTTTTCGGACAAGATCATCTTCAGTAAAATAATACAGGTGAAATCCTGACTGAAATGAGTTTAGTAAATAGTTGGAGGAGAGAAGCTGGCTATGGCAAGTAGAGATAAATCTTTCGAGAACTTCTGTGATAAAGAAGAGCAGATTGTCTCCGTCTGTAACACAAAGGTAATCATAGAACCCACTGCATAAACTGCCTGAGGATGAAACGCAGTGCCTGGGCACCCGGCAGAGTGCTGGATAATAATAGCAATAACAGGCTGATGTCAAGGAGGACTACAATGTCCTTCTTCCAAACATCCCACTGGGCCATCATCAGGATGAGTATGGAGCTGTCTGGATGAGGTCTCACCATTAAAATGCTTACGGATTCTTGTTTTATTAAAAAGTAGTTAAACTTCCCATCTCCTTCCTGAAGCCATCAAGCAAAACAAGATAAACGTGACACAGAAGGGTGATTAGACATTTTACTCTAACCAGGATGATGAGACCGTCCCTGTGGGGAAGTGGATGGCCAAGAACAAGGAAATCAATGGAGTGACACACACGGGGTGTTCGAGCCTGACCACTGTAAGGAGGCCATCTGTGCAAGAGAGGAGTGGCCACAGCAATGGGAAACTGGTTACATACAGGGATACTGATCGAATGGATAAATATATCAAGAATAATGGGAACTAGGTTTTTCATGGCCGGAGAAGGGAGTTAACAAATATAGGAAAAAGAACAGGAGAATTCATTAGCTGATATTTATTTGAAATTGAAAGTATTCCTGTGAATCCCTGATTTTCAACATATGTAAAAAGATATAAAAACAAATATGGCCAGTGACAACAGCAAAAAAGGCAGAGTAAGGATCTCTAAAAACGTGCTCCTCCATACCACCAGGAAAAATAGCAAAAAAATCATTACAATCAGTTTTTCTAGTGCTCTGGAAAGATTTGCAGCAATCTGAGGAATATTTATTACAGAAAAATGACTGAATCTCAGTAAGAACAGGGAACTTTGTGGCATGTTTTAACTTCCCTTAGCTCTCTCTTTGCAGCTCCATGATGACCTTGAAAACTAATGCCTTGCTTTTGCAGTGAAAACAAGCAGCTGGCAACCATCAGAAGGAGCAAAGGAGCTAAGACTCCTCAGAGAATTAGCACTGTTTGACCCTGTGTGGTGGATCCCCAAAGGCCACTTGCAAGGCTCATCCAGTGTGAAAAGCCTTTTCCCCAAGGCTTTTGTCAAAGACAATTACAAGTGATTGTTTAATTTTATGACTGCCTTAAGGTGATAGATAAAAGTTGGAGCAGAGGACAGACTTAATCAAAAGGTTTGAAGGAAAAAGCTACAGAATGAGAAGATGTTCATAAGGGCTTTGGAAAACTCAGACTTATTTCTGAGAATATAAGGGGCCGCATCCATGTGGAAGACTGGACAGATGCTCAAAGCTTTGGGTAAGCTCAGAAAAGGCAGGAGAAGGCTTTAAGCTCTCATCTCTGGCTGACACTGAGGCTCTGCATAAGCAGGAAGTGAAAGTAAGAGAATTGTCACCTGGTTAGCTAGGGAATAAAAGTATGCCTAAACGCATCCACAGAGCCCCTTGGCAAAGAGTGGGAAACTTACTGGTTCTAGGAAACATAAGCTAATCTCTGTCTAATCATTAGCTAACCACCAAGCAGAGACTTCAGTGGCCATGCATAACAAGAATGGACTTTACATAATTAGTTCCTAAAAGTCACCAAACTACTATAATAAAAACAACAAAACCTAGCAAATCCACAGAAATCGAAAGTGGATTGTTGATTGCCAAGGGCTGAGAGTAGGAACGCTGGAAAGTGACTTCTAATGGATACAGGGTTTCTTTTTTAGACTGGTGGAATGTTCTAGCACTTAATAGTGATGATGGTTGCCTAACTTCATGGACATACTAAAAAACACTAAAATATACACTTATTTAAAGAGATGCATTTATGGTGTGTGAATTATTATCTCGTTAAAAATATTCAAAAAATTGTATGTTTGTATATAGACATGCATATATGTGTCTATACATATATTCATATGCACATATATATTTCTTAGCTATCTGGTGAGATGACTTGTGGGTAATACATTCTAATATCAATGAATACACTTAGTGTACAAATTTTGATTTTCTACCATTTTTAACTAAAGAAAGCAGGGATTCTTAGAGAAATGGTTTAGTTTTGGGGCAAAGAAAGTCCGGAGCATCTTTGTGGGCCAGAAAGAAAGGCAGAGCTCAGAGAATGAGAGGATATGCCAAAAGGCCAGCAGGAAGGTCTCCCACCTTCCAACTGGGAACAATCTGAGCACCAAAACAAATAATTACAGTAAGAGAGTAAATACATACTCTCTTAAAAATGAGAATTTATGAGTCTATCTGAATATGATAATACATACATATATACATAAATAAATGGAAAGTCTGATGAGGAAGGTATATTTATATAATTATTATCCCACTCAAAAGAATATATTTTTAAAAAATATTTCTTAATTGCAAAGGGTAAAAGAGAAACCTGACAGTGGAGAAGTCTGGTCAATAATCCTTATTTATGTGATGAAAATGACCATCATCAATTACGGGAAAACCTGCAGCCGTGTGCTACCTGAGAAGGGGAGATAAGAGGTCATTTCCTTTGTGTTACTCTTGCCAAAAATGTGTAACTTGAATCCAACCGTGAGGAAACATCAGACAAACCCAAATTGAGGGACATTCCAAAAAATGACTGGGCTATAATCTTCACAAGTACCAAACGAAGGAAAGAGTGAGAAACTATTCCAGATCAAAGGAAATCAAGGAGACGTGTCAACTAATTGAAATGTGTGATTTTGAGCTAGGTCCTTTTTTCTGTAAAGGACACTATGTGGACAGCTAGTGAACCCTGAATGAGTCTAAGGCTTGGGATGTAGCAATACATCGATGCTCCTTTTTGATTTGGATGTCTCGTCACAGTTATACAAGGGAATATTCTTGCTTTTTCGAAAACATCCTCAAGTATTTGGGGGTGATGAGCATCATGTTGGCAAACCACGCTCAAACACTGCAGGAAAACAAAATTATGCACTTGCAACTTTCCTGTAAGTTTGACATTCTTTAAAAAATATAAGGAAATGTGGATATATATACCTACACACATAAATAAACTCAATAATAATTTTGTCTATTGATTCTAACAATAAAAAATTGGGGCTTAAAAAAGTTTATTAAGTTTATCCTATCTGCTGGCAAAAAGAAGAGTATTAACATAAGCTCTAAAAATAGATCCCCTGATAGGAATAATCTCAACTCTGGCAAATATAAACATAGAAAGCTAGATGTGCTCGCAAATATTCACTCGCAAAGCAATTTTCTTATCTAACACAGCTGGCAAAATTCCTAGATGTAAGTTTCCTTTTATGTAACACTTGGGAAAAAAAAAAAAAACCCTTGGCAACAATTTAAAAGTGAGCTGATACACTTGTTTTAAAAAAAGGAAATGTAAAATAGCTAGACTATCATATCCTTAAAAAAAAATTTAATGCCCCTATTATAAGTAAACTACTGTATGATTATGAGAAATTACCCAGAGTGTTTAGTTTATATTTTTGGACTTTTGATTTTTTTAAAAAAATGGTACATAAAGGACAGCAAAAAGGGACTCTACAAAATAAAGAAAAGCACTGAATAATTATTATAAATAAAATGATTTCATATTAGAAAAAATTGTAGAGAAAGAGCTCTTGTACTGTTTATATACATTACATTCTCATCTAAAATATCCACATGGTGACCGTGAAAACACACTTCCCCAATCTCCAACAGCAGAAACATAACTGACCCAAGTTGCCAAGTGGTATGTTCTGAAATCCATCCCAACATTTGCACTAAGGCCACGCCTCCCAGGGGATACTCCCAGCCAATGACTGCACACAACAACTGGGAGAGGTGGGACCTTACAGACAACTTAGCTAAGGACTACCACTGGCCTTGCCAAACATTCTTTAGAAGTGCACTACAGTCTAAGACACTTCTCCCTAATCTTCCTTTTCTATCTTCTTCTCTTGGGGTCAGACTAAGATTGTCGTCCAATGGCTCTCCCAGCTTCTCCTCCATTTCCTCCTGCAGGCATCTCCCCTAATACGCTGCTTATAGATTTAATCCTGTTTTGGTGACAGGCTTCTAAGAGGACCTGGAATAACACAGTTTCATCAAGTCAAGACCACAGAGTTAATTATATTACATCATGTAGCCAGTACTGCACTCTGCTCTCTAAAACAAAGAAAAAGAAAATGTCAGAGAGAGCCTCTTCCCTCAAAGACTGAACACACAGAAGAAAACACTTAAATGAAATTAATCAATGTTCAAACATAATGCATGAGAATCATCTAAACTTCCTAGAGTATTTTTAATCTATAAATCACTGTGGGTAGAAGTGGGTAGAACAAGCTTCACAAGGGAAGTGGGCTAGTAAGATTTGGACAGATGGGAAGGAGGTGGAAAGCAATTCAGATTCACACCCTTCCTTGGTCTTTAAAAGATGCAGGAAAAGGTCTGGTTAAGGAGGAGGCTTCAAAGTTGTAAGGATATTGCCAACTGGATAACAATTAGTAAACAGGAAATAAGTCCCCATAATCCTATAACTAATCCACTTAGGAATAACTGTGAATTTATTGTTTGGGATATTTCAGGCATCTGAATTTAGTACAGAAACCTCTATTTTGAGAAAAATCATAAATTCAGGACACTATGAGTAGCATTTTATTTGAAGGCTCCTTGTGTTATGCCTTTGCAGGTTAGTTTTTTCTTTTCCATTTTAAAAAGTAATCTTACTTTTCTTCTTTCCTCAAAGAAATAATGTTGTTTTCGAAAGAGAAGGGCTATAATCAGACCCCTAGGATACACACCAATCCCTGTATTCTAATTTTACACATTTTTATCACCCTCATAATCCTACTCTTTCTCTTCCTTATTCTAGTAATGGTGTGATGGTTTCAATTAGCCTTTCAGCTGAAAGACTACGGGTTCCGCAGAAACTACAAAGCTATTTCAGAAAAGCTCTTCTGGGACTAAGCACATAAAGAAATTTTTAAAAACTCTTCAGACACTTTCAAGAGCATTACAAATCACTCGTTCTCCTGCCAGGACTCCAGCTTCACAAACCTAACCTTTTCATTGTTACAGTTTCAGAAGAAAAATCCATATTTAAAATAACATCATATCTTCTCAGTTGAGCTCTGATCCACAGAAAGTCTGTCCTCTTAATATGTATATTAAAAGGAACAAAAAAAAAAACCCGCCCAAAAATAGTCCCTCATGGACAATTTACTAATATAAAAAACGTTTCTGAAATACTATAAGCAAAAGCTAAGCATGACGTTAACCCCTAAATACACACAAACACACACTGTGAAGCTTTCCAACTTTAAGTTGCTAAGACTTCTTTTGTATGTGTATGTATATGTATGAGCGTGCATTTGCTGTTCTAAATGGCTACAAACATAACTGTCCTTAGCAATGAGGCAGAATTAGACAATTTGCCTAAAATAAAAAATGGAAAATGAGTGATTTAAGGGCAGGGAAATGAAATGAAACTCTCACCCTCAGAGAGTAAGACTTCTCAGTGTGCAAATCTAGCGCCCTCTTTACTCCCCTGTCAACCAGAGGATCAGTGAGTATCTCCCCTCTCCCCTAGAAAGTCTAAAACTATTAACAAACAACTTCCCTAATGAAAAGTTTAAGGGAAACATTGTGAAAATCTGGTCTCTCATAGCTCCTCTCACAGGAGCAAAATAATATTTCATAGAAGGGAAAATTTTGGAAACAGTGGTCTGAAGAATATGAGAAGTAACTAAGCAGAGATTTCAGCGGTCTCATAGTGTCAAGGAGACAGAATACTAAGATGTGGAGCCCACCAAAGAGGAAGATTTCTAATAAATAACCTCAGGCTTTTAGCTCAAATGCTGGAAAGGTCTCACCCATGAAGCAAAAACTAATAAATACTGGGCCAAAAGGATCCACTATACTCTATCTTCCAATAGAAAAACACTAAATCTGCTTTGGAGTAAAATCATTCAAAGCCTTTATGTAATTTTTCACATACAAGATCCAGATTTCTATTAAAAATAATCGAGCATGAAAGAAAATATGAGAAAATAAAAGTCAAGAGACAACAGTAATATATGAACAGGTGATCAGATATTAGACTTTATTAGACTTGGACTTTAAAAACACCTATGATAGCGGTGCCTGGGTGGCTCAGTCGTTTAAATATCCGACTTCAGCCTAGGTCATGATCTTGCCGTTCCTGAGTTCAAGCCCTGCGTCGGGCTCTGTGCTGACAGCTCAGACACAGAAGCCTGTTTCAGATCCTGTGTCTCCGTCTCTCCCTGCCCCTCCCTTACTCTTGCTCTGTATCAGTCTCTCTCAAAAATAAATAAACACTAAAAAAATAAATAAAACAAAATACCTATGATTAATCTGTCCAGGAAAAATAGAAGAAAAAATTCACAGAGGAGATGGAATCTATTTTTAAGAAGAATCAAATAAAATTCTAGAACTGAAAAATAAAACAACCAAAATTAAGACTGCAATAGATTAGAGATAGAGTTAGTAAAAAATATGCAGATGAATACACAAAAGACAGATGCAAACATATAAAACAGAGTAAGAGATAAGTGACATAGTAAAATATGAATACTTGTAAATCTAGAATAAAGGCACAAGGCCAAATAGAATTTAGAGAGATATTGGCTAAGCATTTCCTAAAAGTGACAAACTAAGTCAAGCCACATATTCAATAACAAACTCCAAGCAGTACAAATATAAAGAAAATCACGCTTAGGGCACATTATAAAAAATAACAGAACTGTTGAAAAACCAAAGATAAACCAAAAATTTTTAAAGCAGAGAGAAAAGATGTATTACATTAAAAAAAAAAACCCATAAGATTGACAGCCATCTTTCAACAGAAATGATGAAGGCCTACAGACAATAGAATAACACCTTTAAAATTCTAGGGAACACCTCATGTCAACCTAGAACTCCATAACAAATGAAAATCTTTCCAAAAAAAGACAAAATGATAAGATTCTCAGACGAATTAAAAAAATGAAATAATTTCACTAGTAGTGTTTTACTAAAGAAATATTAAAAACTTCTTCACCCCATGCTCATGGATTAGAAGAACAAATATTGTTAAAATGTCAATACTACCCAAAGCAATCTACATATTCAATGCAATCCCTATCAAAATAACATCAGCACTCTTCAAAGAGCTAGAACAATTCTAAACTTGTATGGAACCAGAAAAGACCCTGAATAGCCAAAGCAATCCTGAAAAAGAAAACCAAAGCTGGAGAAAACCAAAGAAAACCAAATCACAATTCTGGACTTCAAGGTGTATTACAAAGCTGTAATCATCAAGACAGTATGGCACAAAAACAAACACACAGATTAATGGAACAGAATAGAGAACCCAGAAATGGATCCACAAATGTATGGCCAACTCATCTTTGACAAAGCAGGAAAGAATATCCAATGTAAAAACAGACAGTCTCTTCAGCAAGTGGTGTTTGGAAAACTGGACAGTGACATGCAGAAGTATGAACTTGGACCACCTTCTTACACCACGCACAAAAATAAACTCAAAATGGATGAAAGACCTAAACATAAGACAGGAGGCCATCAAAATCCTACAGGAGAAAACAGGCAGCAACCTCTTTGACCTCGGCTGCAGAAACTTCTTACTAAACATGCCTCCAGAGGCAAGAGAAACAAAAGCAAAAATGAATTACTGGGACCTCATCAAGATAAAAAGCTTCTGCACAGCAAAGGAAACAATCAACAAAACTAAAAGGCAACCAAAGGAATGGGAGAAGATATTTGCAAATGACAAACCGGATAAAGGGTGAGTATCCAAAATCTGTAAAAAACTTATGAAACTCAACACCCAAAACACAAATAATCCAGTGCACAAATGGACAAAAGACATGAGTAGATACTTTTCCAAATAAGACATCCAGATGGCTAATAGACACATGAAAAGATGCTCCATATTACTCATCATCAGGGAAATACAAATCAAAACTACAATGGGATACTACCTCACCCTTGCCAGAATGGCTCAAATTAACAACTTCAACAACAACAGATGTTGGTGAGGACGTGGAGAATGAGGAACACTTTTGCACTGCTGGTGGAAATGAAAACTGGTGCAATCAGTCTAGAAACAGTATGGAGATTTCTCAAAAAATTAAAAATAGAACTACCCTATGAACCAGCAATTACACTATGAGACATTTATCCAAAGGATGCAGGTGTGCTATTTTGAAGGAGCACATGTACTCCAATGTTTATAGCAGCACTATTAACAATAGCTAAAGTATAGAAAGAGTCCAAACATCCATCAACTGATGAATGGATAAAGAATATGTGGTGTACACACACACACACACACACACACACACACACACACACACACACACTATTACACAGCGATCAAAAAGAATGAAATCTTGTCATTTGCTATAACATGAATGGAACTAGAGTGTATTATGCTAAGTGAAATAGTCAGAGAAAGACAAATATCATATGATTTTACTCATATATGGAATTTAAGAAACAAAACAGATGAACATAGGGAAAGGGAAGCAAAAATAAGATAAAAACAGAGGGGGAGACAAACCATAAGAGATTCTTAAATACAGAGAACAAACTGAGGGTTGCTGGTAGGGTGTTGGGTGGGGGGATGGGCTAAATGGGCAATGGGCATTAAGAAGGGCACTTACTGGGTGTTATATGTAAGTGATGAATCACTAAATTCTATTCCTGAAATCATTATGCTAAAAAAATGAATGAAAATTAAAAGGAAGAAAAACAAAAACTTGAGGAAGAAGGAAAACAGTCCCAGATGGAACCAGGCAATGAAGGAGGAAATGAAGAGTGTAAGAATGGATAAACAGGTAAATCTAAATGAATATGGATAGTTTAAAATACAAAAAAATAATACTCTGTTGGGGGGGTAGGTTGATATTGATACATGTACAGGATTAAACACATGATAATAATAGGACAATGAACAAAAAAGTAATATATGGAGTTAAAGAGATATAAGGTTCTTAAATTACACAGAGTGATCAAAGTACTCACCTAAGGTGTATTCTAATACACCAAGAATGCCTGTTGTGAATGCCTGTCAAGGAAGAGGTAACCACTAAAAGTATACAAACTATATATAATAGTTAAAGAGTGTAAAGTGAAAAATGAGGGAAAAAAGAAAAAATCAAAGAGATGAAACATAACAGAAAACAGTGATACAGTAAGTTTAAAATTAAATATATAAATTTATTAAATATAAACATACTCAATACCCCAATTTTAAAAAAACAAAACTGCAGAGCTAGTTAAAATAACAAAGTTCAATTATAAGATGCCTAAAGGAGAGACCCCTTAAATATAAGAACGCAACTGAAAGTAAGAGGATATTGAAAGTTATATAATGCAAAATGAACTTAATTTGGTCATAGTTATATCAAAGTACATATTAGCAATAAGAAAGACATTTTATAATGACAATAAGGTTATTATTCAATATGAAGACACATTAACACTAAATTTGTATGCACTTAATAACATAACCTCAAAATACATAAAGCAAAATTTGACAAAACTAAAAGGAATAACAGACAAGTTCAGATTCATAGTTGGGAATGTTAGCACAATTTTATCAGTAACTGACAAAACTGAAGAAGAAAGAAGCTATAAAAAGATTGAAAAAACAAGATTACAGAGTTTATCTAATTATGCAAAAAAAAATTCAGATCAGAAAGCAAGTCTCAATAAATTTCAGAAGTGTTGAAACATACAGAGCATGTTCTTTGACCATAGTAAATTTAAGATAGATCAATACCAAAAAACAACCTAAAAGTCACCAAATGTAAGATGTCAAGGATATCGCCCAGGAACACAAAATAATTGACTACCAAAACACTCAATCACATGGATGAATCTCAGAGACATTATACTGCATGAAAGAAGCCAGAAGTATATACTATATTATCTATTTATAAAATTATAGAAAAATGGAAACCATAGTGGCAGAAAGAAGATAAATGGTTACGTAAGGTAGGGCATAGACTTACTGTGAAGGGGCATGAGGAATTTTGGGAGCAATATAGATGTTTGATATCCTTTTTTAACAGATGGGACTTAAATGGAAAGAAAATCTATTTGATTTCCATAATGATAAAACGATAAAGAAATCCAGGGTTCTTTTGGTTCTCAATAGGTATCAAAAAACCAAATCAAAAGTACATGAAAAGCATTTTCTAATCTTTTTAACCTGCCTGCTAATAATTTCCCTTTAGAACAATTGTCATTTCTTTTTTGGAAGTGGAAGCATTTTGTTTATTTTTATTCAAGTATAATTAACATATATCATAATATATAATATATAGTAATGTTATATTACTATCAGGTATACAACATAATGATTTGATATCTGAATTTATTACAAAATGATCACAATAAGGCTATTTTACTACAATTACGATTTTTTCTTGCCATGAGAATTTTTAAGATCTATTTTCTTAATCACTTTCAAATATACAATACAGTATTATTTACTACAGTCACCTTACTGCATACTACATATACTACATCCCCATGATTTATTTATAGCTGGAACTTTGTACCTTTTGGCTTCCTTCACACATTTATCCCGCCTCCCACCTTTGACCAGTATGTTCTCTGTATCCATGAGCTTGTTTTATTTTTCATTCATTTTTAGATTCCACATATAAGTGAGATCACATGGTATTTGTCTTTATCTAACTTATTTCACTTAGCATGATGCCCTCAAGATCCAACCACATTGTTGCAAATGGCAAGATTTCATTCTTTTTGATGTTTTCATATCTTGGCTATTATAAACAATGCTGCAAACAAACAAAAGAATGCATATCTCTCTTTCAGTTAGTTTTTGTTTGTTTTCCTCAAATAAATGCCTAGAAATGGAATTGCTGGATATGATATTTTTAAATTTTTGAAGAACTGCCATACTGTTTCCCATAGTGGCTGCACCAATTTATATTCCCACCGACCATGTACAAGGGTTCCCTTTCTCCACATTCTTACCCACACTTGTTCTTTCTTTCTTTCTTTTTGACAGCAGTCATTCTAATGGGTATGAAGTAATATCTCATTATGGCTTAGATTTGCATTAGTGATGTTAAGCATCTTTTCATGTACTGTTGGCCCTCTGTATGTCTTCTTTGAAAAAAGTCTATTCATATCCTCTGCTCATTTTTTAATTGCACTATTTGTTTTTTTAGTGTTGAGTAGCATGAGTACTTTATATGTTTTGGATATGAACCTCTTATGAGATACATAATTTGCGAATATTTTCTCCCATTCAGTAGGTTGTCATTTCATTTTGTTGATGGTTTCCTTTATTGTGCAGATGCTTTTTAGATTGATGTAGGTTTGGTATCTTGATTGTGGTGTATTTTGATTATGGTTACACAGCTGTATACATTTGACATTTATCAAACCATATGTCTAAAATAGATACAGCTTATTGTATGTAAATTAAACCTTAATTATGTTGATTATAAAATTAATCAGAAAAACAAACTTCACAAAAATGCATCCAAAGCAGTATCTAAGAGCAATCTGTAGCCTTTTCTGCACCTATTACAACAAAAGAAAAGCTAAAATATTATTGCTTTAGGCATGTATCTTAAGCTAGAAAAAACAGCAAATTAAACTTAAAATGGAATAAATGAAATAAAAATACAAGCAGATATCGATGAAATAGAAAACAAATATATAATAGATAAAATCAACAAAGTCAAGTGTTGGCACTTTGAAAAAACTAAGAAAATTGATAAATTGATAATTTTATCAAAAATTGATAAATTTTATCAAAATCAATCGTCGATAGGTCATAATCTTTAGTGTATAAAGCAAAATAATAAAATTTCTAAATTATATCACAAAATATTTTCATGACTTTGAGTTAGGCAAATATTTCTTAAAGAAGACACAAATATAATAACCATAAAAGAAAAATAAATTGGGCCTTTTAAAAATTAATAGCATCTGTTCTTTACGGGTTGCTTTTTTATCTCTTGATGAAGATACTAGCAATATATATATCTAAAATAAGGACTCATATGTGGGGCGCCTGGGTGGCTCAGTTGCTTATGCATAGAACTACGGCTCAGGTAATGGTCTCACAGTTCGTGGGTTTGAGCCCCATGTTGGGCTCTGTGCTGACAGCTCAGAGCCTGGAACTACTTTGAATTCTGTGTCTCCCCCTCTCTCTGCCTCTCCTCTTCTGGTGCCCTTTATCTCTCTCTCTCTCAAAAATAAACAAACATTAAAAAAATTAAAAAAATAATTAAAAAAATAAAAAAGGACTCATAGGCATGAGTCATGAGCGGCCGTACCAGTTTGCATTCCCAGCAACAGTACAAGAGGGTTCCTCTTTCTCCACATCCTCACCAACACCTGTTGTTTCTTGTGTTGTTGATTTTAGCCATTCTGACAGGTGTGAGGTGATATCTCTTTGGTTTTGATTTGCATTTCCCTGATGATGAGTGATGTTGAGCACCTTTTCATGCTGACACTGTAAGCTTTTTAAACAACTTTTTTTAATTATTTATTTTTGAGAGAGAGACAGAGACTGAGCACAAGTGGGGGAGGGGCAGAGAGAGAGAGAGAGGGAGATACAGAATCTGAAACAGGCTCTAAGCTCCGAACAGTCAGCACAGAGCCCGACGCAGGGCTCGAACTCGGGAACAGTGAGATCATGACCTGAGCCAAGTTGGACACTTAACTGACTGAGCCACCCAGGCGCCCTGACGCTGTAAGCTTTTATTTACTTATCTCTTCCATTTATTCATTTATAGATCTATCCATCTATTTATTTATTTTTAAATTTTATTTAAATCCAAGTTAGTTAACATATGGCGTAACAGTAATTTCAGGAGTAGAAGTTAGTGATTCATCACTTACATATAACACCCAGTTCTCATGCCAACAAGTACCCTCCTTGGCACCTATCATCCATTTAGCCCATCCCCCCATCCACCTCCCCTCCAGCAACCCTTAAACTGTTCTCTGTATTTTGCTTATCTCTTATGGTTTGCCTCCCTCTCTGTTTTTATCTTATTTTCATCATCTAATTTTTAGGAAGCTTCTCCAAGACTTCTTGTATGACCTGAAAGAATTAATTGTTCCTTAAGGAAACTAATTCGTATGAGAATACTCTGGCATCCTCGACGTCTTCTGAAACCACTTAATTCACTGCTCATTAGGATGTGCTGGCAAAGCAGAGCTGACCCGAGGGACACAGGGGTTCCTAAGCAGCACCCTATTGGGTCCACCTTGGAAGATTGTTATGATTCAGAGAAGCATGCCAGAAACTCAAGGGAGAGAGGAAGTACACAGAGAATAGAAAAGGCCTGCTTGATTCTCCAAGGACTGCCTGATTCCCCCAAGGTAGAGCTCTAAATGAGATCCTTGTGGGTGCATTTTGATCCAGGAAAACCAATCTGCCACACCAATGAGCCCTCATTCTGGGGCCAGTCTGATTCCAAAGATGTGAGCTGGAGGAGTCCCACAGCTTGCTCATGCTGTTAGGCAAACTGGGCTTTGTAAAGAAAAGTGGCCTATGATGGGTTCAATAAATGCTGTCATTCAAACAAGGAATCAGGCACCCCAAGGAAGAGAGTTGTATTAGAGGTAGTCAAATAGAAACTTAGATTGAAAATACTATCGGGGCACCTGGGTGGCTCAGTTGGTTAAGCATCAGACTCAGTCTTGGCTGAGGCCATGATCTCAGGGTCATGGGATCAAGACCCATGTCAATGTGGAGCCTGCTTGAGATTCTCTCTCTCTCTCTCTCTCTCTCTCTCTCTCTCTGCTCCTCCCCCACACTCTCTCTTTCTCTCTCTCAAAATAAATAAACTTAAAAAAATACTATCATCAGTGAAAAATAATTCATCCTTATAACCATTAATACCCTCTTAACTCTAGTAAGCAATATGAACGATGTGTGATTAGATCTAATTTTACACGTCAGTGATCACTTGCATTCTTCAAAATCATGCAGGTCACTCATTATTGGTATCAAAATAACACCTGAAATGTTTTAGTTCTTATATTAAATCCAATCTTGTTTTGAGAACAATATTTGATAAAACAAGTTTATTTTTAAGTTTATTTTTCTCCTTTCACAAACCATTATGCAATCAAATTATTAACCCAGATGAAGAAAGGCATTGATCACTCTATAATATATACGGTCTGTCCCATTCAACTCGCAGCAGTAGCCTCTTTTTCGGAAAGCGGTTACTCAAATCAGAAAATTAGAAAAGGCCATAATACTCAAATTGCACACGAAGAATCTCTTCAATCTGTACTGTTGTGAACAATATTTTAGCTGATTACCATGACTGACTGGTATGAGATCTTTAAAGAGATGTGTATCTCAAAGTAAATCACTAAATGTATTCCATTTCATGTGTGCATGAAACATACACCCAAACACAATAATAGAAAGCCAGATGAAGTCTGTAAAGTTAAATCACACTTACTTCTAACTCTGGTATTGAGAGAAGGCTGGATTTATATTTATATTTATATTTATATTTATATTTATATTTATATTTATATTTATAACTCCTGACACAGAAATTGTTAAAATCTGAACTCATCTGTTACATTTTAAGGATTAAACACATATAATTGCTGCAAATTAGAGTTGGAACACTCATATCAAACCCCACTGTCTTAAATGAGGAGGAAATCCCAACAGTGATTTTCCCGGAGCCTTAGGTCTGTTAGAAATTGAGAACCAGATTTCCTGATGTTCAGTCCTTCAAACTGTGCCAACCTGTCTCCCAACTCAAAATAGACTTTATAACATATTTAAATTAGAAAAGTGTTAAAGATACTTGGGGTGCTAGTATTTCCCCGCCCCCCTTTCAAGGGCACTATTTTAAAATATGTTATTGACCTGACTAATAGGAAAGACAACAAGAGAGAAGGAGGAAGGAAGGGATTGGATGAGAGTTAGGAGAATCCCAAACTTTTCATTTTCAGAATCCTATGAATTCTATTATACTCTCAGTTTAACTTCCACACATAAATTTATGACAACAGAGGAATCTTTGAACCATTTCAATTTCCTCCGACTTTGAAAAAGATATTTAAGAGGCAAAAACTGACATTGACAGGGCCATTAAAACATGACAGCACATTTTTAACAGAGTTCCCTCTAATCTGACAGTTCAGATCATTTCTCATGTCACCAGAGCCACAGAAAACTTTTTAACTACAAAGTCAGACTTCTACATCCTTGAAACCTGAATTGATTTCCACACTTATTGTAACTGAAATTCTCTTAATAATTTCTGTCTCAATTTAAGAGCAAAGCGTATAATATTTCTAGTATAGGCTCCACTGATAAGAAGTTGTCAGAAATAAATGAAGGAATATATGTGAAAGTACTTTGTAAATCTGAGATTATCATAATACATGGAAGATACCGTATTAAAAAAAAAATCTGTAAGTGTGTTGCTGATGTGGAATAAGATACGGCATTCTTAATGGTAAATCTTAGATGCATTTCTTTTACAATACGGAGCATGACAAGGATGTCCATTACAATTGCTTCATTTTAACACTATTAACGGAGGTTCTGTCCAGTGCAGTAAGACAAGAAAAAGATTAAGGAAGGAAAAAAAAAAAAGAATTGGTAAAGAAGCCGCCTTTTTAAATCAAGGTACTATTAATGCTTATTCAATCTGTGCAAGGGATCCAGGATGGAAACTCAAAGGTATATTGCTGAGAGTGTGAGGTATGATATTGGATATGATTTTAGAAATAAAAATGACCACACTCAATGGTCTTTTTATATATAGCGACTTTTGGGAATATGGGATGAAGGTAAGAAAATGAAAGACTGTCGCTCAAACTGGACAGAAAAAGCAAAGGCAAATGTATGCACAAAGTTGAGAAGAATATTCAAAATTCTAAAGCGCTCATAAGTTTGTTATACTATTTGTGAGTTATCACTACCACTTGAGGTTTCCCTGCATGAGCGCTGAACTACTACGTAACAGGTCAAGAGAAGAAGGAATTGTGTCCCTTAGGGCCCCAGCAAATTTTGGTTTCTCCAACATATTCTGATATACTCCTCTCTGCCCTCCCGCATTATCAAAGGGCATTGTAAAACGTTTAGGTAATACATATTTTAGTACAATAATACAAGCCTTAGAACTTTTATTTACTACCTTGAATTCTGAAATGCTTTCAACATGATTCTTTTGTTTCCCATATTTTTACAAGATTTAGTGTAATCTAAAACGCTCAGCAGTTATAAGGTATCTTAGAACTACACTTTTCTAATACCCTTCACTCAGAAAGGACTTTAAAAGTGTCTAATCATGTTGGAAGATACACACTGACGATCTAACATGGCCACACACGCTGTGTGACTGTGCTAACGAATACCCTCTAATGAATTCAAGGTTGGGTTATTATCCACCGTATCCAAGCAAGGGATATCAACCACTTAAATATACCAGCTATTTAACTTTTATTTTTGTGTTTGGTAGTGGTTCAGATATTTCTCCTGTAAATATTGCATAATGAGGGAAATACTGTTTTTACTACAATGGAGCAAAATTGGTTAAGTCAGAGGCTGTAAGCACACAGAACCATCTGTTTCAGTTATGTGAAAAAACTATCTAGTATCAACCAGAGAAAAATTGAGGGAAAAGTTACTGATTGGCTGGAAATGTGCTGAATGCTAGGAGGAAAATGTTCTCCTACATATCATAAGTCAGCCTCTACATAAACTTAAAAACTATATACATTTTTTTATTTTCCTTACATAAGCCAGAAGCTAATTAGCTGACACAATTTCAAAACTGGTAGAAAAAAATTTTAATAATTACTTTTGCCTTCTACAATCATATATGAACATATTATACATTTGTAGGGGTGTTCAATGGTTTGGGCATTTTAAAAACTAGATGATGGGGCACCTGGGTGGCTCAGTCGGTTGAGCATCTGACTTTGGCTGAGGTCATGATCTCGCGGTCCATGAGTTTGAGCCCCGTGTCGGGCTCTGTGCTGACAGCTCAGAGCCTGGAGCCTGCTTCAGATTCTGTGTCTCCCTCTCTCTCTGCCCCTCCCCCACTCATGCTCTGTCTCAAAAATAAACAAACATTAAAAAAATAAATAAAAACTAGATGATGTATTACTTTCCTGAAGCCAGTACACTCTCAGACTTTAAGTTATTTATGCATTTCTAGCTGACAATATATCCATATAAAAAAAGATTTCTGACCAGTGTTTATAATCCTCCAAATGGCTACATTTGGAGAGAAGGGAAGGGGAGGGGAGGGGAGGGGAGGAGGGGAGGGGAGGGGAGGGAAGGGAGAGATAGGAGTGGGCAGAGGGCTAAGCTACAAACATGCAGGAAGGATTTAATGGGAGCTACGCCATTTGCAGAATTAGGCATCAGTCCTACTTGGTTACCACAAGCAGGCAAGTGCTTTCATAAGTAACATTTTAAAAAATCAGTAAATATAAAATGACACTGACATATGAACATACTTCTGAATGTTTAACTGGCCGAATTTTGCTACTCGATAAAAGGATAAATTGAATTATTCAGGAACTGATTATCTAAGTAATAAAACAGCCATGGTATTTGCTTTTTCTCCACATTATTAAGATTTTCGTGTCGTTCGCTATTCAGTGACAATCTTTATTAGGATGGTAGGTGAGGACAACGTGGAGTGTACTCACCACATTTTGTGAGGCAGCTTAAATCTGAGGATAAAGGGCAAAACTTTGATGGACTTTGCAGTTTTTAGCTTTTGGCCTCAATTAGCATGGACAATAGTAGTTAATATATTCAATGACTTAAAAAGTCATTTTGCATTTCTGACATAACCTTGAGAGATTAGTAATCTGATGACTATCCCCCATTAACAGAAATGGAATCTTTTGTATACAAGTAGAGCATATTTATTAAAATTCAGGAAAAAGTGTTCTTCCAAGCTTACTAATAATGAGGGAAAAGATTTCAAAATGGGACATAAAAACCACACAAAGACGTCTTACGTGGCATAAACTAGAGTATACCAGGAATATTGGTATGATAGTATGAAAAAACCACATTGTTTCTTACCCTTATGTATTGTCCTAAAATTGGGACAACCGTCACCTTATCTTGTCATAAGGGCAGTCATTGGGACTCCTCTGAGCCTTCACTACAGTAGCCTGAGAGGACCATTAGTTCCCTTCCTGTTAGCAGCAGAGCCAAAGGGAGGCCACAGCGCACCACCCTCCCAACCAGGAGGCATGGAACACGCAGCCAGAAAGTCACCTTCAGCACTCAGTACTGAGCAGAGAAAACTAAGGCCGGAAGGAAAGGAGACTGAAGAGACAAATTGACCTATGTACAGTCATTTTGGTTTGAGGCTGACCCTTAACCTAAAAGCCATCAGGTCATAAAATCTCACTCGTAGAAAACCGTAAGACCCCATTCCCTCCGTCAGAAAAAGCAACAAAGACCAGACACTCTTAAAATTGCTACATGTAGATAATTTCACAACCCTAAGACAATGAAAAAACCAACCACCCAACGCAAATGATAAAACCAAAGTTAACGAGTAAGCCCTTTCTATAAATATTAGCTAATTTTAAAAACTTAAAACCTGGGGTACCAGGGTGGCTCAGTCGGTTAAGCCTTCTGACTTCACCTCACGTCATGATCTCACGGTTCATGAGTTCGAGCCCCACACTGGGCTCCATGCCTGCTGCAGCTCGGAGCGTGGGGCCTGCTTCAGATTCTGTGTCTCCCTCTCTCTCTGCCCCTCCCCCACTCTGTCTGTCTCTCTCTCTCAAAAATAAATAAACATTTTTTAAAAATTAAAAAAACCCACTTAAAATCTTTGTAATGACAAAGAAGATCCTCTTCCTCATCTGGGATGAGCGATCCCTACTTTGTGAAGTAGCTCCTTTCTTACTTCTAGACTTAATAAATCTTTGTCCCTTTCTCTCAACTTGGTCTTGAATTCTTTCTCATGCAAAGCCAAGAACTCTCTTGTCAAGGAAGGGGCTCTGGCTGGCTGTCCAGCATCAACGTGGCACAGTGCAAATAAGAAATGAAGACAGAAACAAAAAAAATCTTTAAGTCTTTAAGATAGGTTCTTAAGATATAGCCCTGTAAAATAAGTTAGAAAACAAGGAGGTGGAGGGCCCTACCTTGCAGATCTTGTAGAGTGATTCCTGGCCATCTCCTCCGGTGTCTTTAAAGTAATCATGTGCGGGAAACGTACGATGAATATCTCGAGTGATAACACTCTCCTGGGCTGAGTCCTAAAAAGGAAAAAAATAAACCTGGTCACTAAATTAAATTTTTTTTAATTATGAAAAATAATATATACATATGGTTAAAAAAATAGTCAAATAGCACAAAAAAAGTATGCTTCCCCCACCAAAAACACCTGCCTTCCATTGCGGACCCATAGTTCCATTCACCAGCTATAAATGCTACCAACGGTTTCTTTTGTATTCTTTCGTCCATCTATCTATAGATGTGTGGACATATGCTCACGTGAGGGGAGGGGAGGGAGGGAAGGTGTACACACACATCTCCATCCTTTGCTTTCTGAAGCACAAATAGAAGAAATCTATCCACTCCTTTCATGTAATAGGATAATTTACAGAATATTCCTTATCTGTACACGCAAGTGCATATCATTGTTTTTAAGAGCAGCTATTGAAAAGAATGAGGTACATCTGGATAAAGGTATATCCAGATGGTTTATTTTACATTCTCCTATTAATATTTTTTTTGCATTTTCTATTTATATTACAAACAATATCGCTAGGAACATTTTTATGCGTACATATTCAAGAATAGATTCCTAGGGGTGGAACTGTAGGTCAAAGGGAATGCACATTTCCATTTGTGATGAAGGTACTGTCTCTCCAGAGGTGTTCTAACAATACATACTGTGAACACTGGGGGAGTAGCGGTCTCTCCACCCCTGCCCGATACCACGTTATTACTAACTTTTCACACTTTTGACCATCTGATAGGTGAAAACTCAGACCACAATAATTTTAAAAAGTAAACATATCAGTCTTTTCCCCCTGATAGGTTAATTACCAACTCACACACTCCAGAGAACAAAAACCCCCAAAACTACTATATTAAGATGACATAGGCTTTAAAGATAAATCTAGAGGTTCTTTTAAAGACAGAGTCAGGATCCAAAAGCTCAAAATTGAATAAAATTCTAAGCTTTATAAAAAGTGATTAATCATTCATTTGATTGGATTTGATTCCTATACATGTTGTTTTATCTGTTTAAATGTTGAGAAAATAGGACGGAGCTACTTCCAACAGCCCTGATGATGAAAATATTTTGCACAATTTAAGAAGCACCAATGACTATGAGTGCAAATTAAAAGTGTGCTTTAGGGGCGCCTGGGTGGCTCAGTCGGTTGAGCGTCCGACTTCAGCTCAGGTCATGATCTTACGGTCTGTGAGTTCGAGCCCCGCGTCGGGCTCTGTGCTGACAGCTCGGAGCCTGGAGCCTGCTTCGGATTCTGTGTCTCCCTCTCTCTCTGCCCTTCCCCTGCTCATGCTGTGTCTCTCTCTGTCTCAAAAATAAATAAAAACATTAAAAAAAATTAAAAAAAAAGTGTGCTTTAATGTCTTGTGTGCATAAAGATTTGAACAAATCCCCTATTTTAGTTAAAATCAAGAAGGAAAAAACACACTTAATACATGAATTACTTTAATGAGTGTTATCTCCCTTTTCTCTCTGTAGCTGGGAAGTATGTAGGAAGGACTGATTAACTGTGAGTTAAGCCAGTGCCTTCTCTTGCTGCCTTTTTTCACTTCGGCTGCTATTTCACACTGAGTGGTAATTAGATCTCATACCATGTAGAGAAAGGACACAAACTGAAATGTTCCAAATTTGCTAGCAAACACCGAAGATTTTGCAAATCAGTCCAGAGGAAATTCTGAAGGCTTATTGGAATATAAGGCTACAGCTGAATAAAAATGAAACTTAAAAAAAAAATTACCATACCTTAAGTGTCAGGATACATAGAAAGTTTAGACTTATCAACGTAAATGCAGTTTCTAATGACAAAGAAAATTTTGAGGGGAGGTAGGAGCACACGTAACGGTTATGTGCAAAGGGATACAGCTGGTTATGGAGTCTAAGTAGGAGATCCCCTAAGCAGGGGGTGTGGTACCAGGGAGAAGAAAGTTTTCACTGCCTAGGTTTTCCCTAATAGAAAGGTTCTCTTTCTACACAGTTATAGCTTTCTCCCTTATAAGGTATTTGAAAAGATGACCAATGAAAACGTTACTACTGCCATTGCCGACTATTTCAGGGGCAAACATGTGCTGAGTGGTTCACAGGATAAGTCTTTTTACACTTTTCAAGATGTTAAGGGAGAGAAATCATTGGACTATATTCCCTAGAAACTGCCTACTCATTTGGCACCATACTGTGTTTAAATGGTACCAACAGTCTGATTCAGAGAAAGGGAAATTGATCAAAATTTTCTAGAAAGTAACTATGCATAATATGGAGTAATTTTTTCTATGCATACTTGAATCTTTCTTATTTGTTTCTAAAAATAAATGGGCAAAAATTAAATGAAAGTAAAAATCATCAACTTTTCCTTACTTTAATGAACCATCCCTTCCTAGGATTACTTTCAAATACTCTCTACAAATGTGCATTTCTAGAGTTTTCTTCCAACATATTGCTGTCAGTTGACTAAGGGAATAACTCCTGGAACTTCACTTTATAAACTAAATATTTTGCTGTATGGTTCACTGATCCCTTTCATATAACTGAAGGTCAGGAGGCACATTAGAGTCTTAAGAGACTAATGTAACCAAGATTATGTACTAGAGAAAAATAATCATGTTTTCAAAGCTCGAGCTAACCACCTCCCAATTACCCATACTGTTGAGAGTAAAAACAGCACACATTTCCAGAATCTACAACTAACTTCCCAAATTCACTCACTTCTTCAATAAGACTTGAATCAAAGCTAACACTCAGTAAAAGGAAGATAAAATGAGTTTTCTCTTCAATATTAATTTTGTTTAGACTTATTTCAATTATAGTTGACAATTTTGATAAGAAAACTTCATAAGAAGGACAGAAAAGAAGTCAAATATTTCACCATTGAAATATCCGGAGTTAAAAGGTTTCATGTGAAAACTTTTTTTTTTAATATGGCTAAAAACATTTTATAGCACAACCAAAACTGATAATGAGGCCATCTTCTTGGATGGTTCCCATAAGCAGAGTCTCCTTAAATGCTGACAGTCACCTTCAGAACAGGAAGAGTCTGGAAGAAGTCACTCCCTCGTGGGCAGTTACTTCACCAGTACCCAGAGGTTCACAACTTGACCCACAATTTACTTCCCAGTAGATGCATCTCCTGTTCTAATCTGCAGTCCAGTATGGTGCATTAGTGCCTTGGAGCCAGAAAAACTCACTGGTCCTATTTCTGGCTGCTCCACTTAATATGTATAGGATCCCAAACAAGTTTATTTGATCTCACTAAACTTCAGTTTCCTTACCTATAAAATGGGACTATAATACCAAATTTACATCATTTAGAATAAAATAATGTATGCAAAGTGCTTACCACACTGCCTGGTACAAACTGAGTATTCATTAAAGAAATCAAAATAGTAATTGTTAATTATTACTCCTCTTTTTCCTTAAGAATCACATTTAAATGTTTAAATGTTTTGGTGAATAGAACATTTTAGACATCTTTCTGTATGAGTGCATTTTAAATAATAAAACAAACCACTGTTTTTCTTTGGATATCTTGAACAATATGAATAGAGCTTTCAGCATGATGACATCTAAGTATACACATTCCCCGTTCTGAATTTCCTATCACGCATCTTACGTGTCCTAAATTATCCTTGTTTCTATCAATCCATTAATAAAAGCAAAAGTGAACAATTATTTGCATAAAGTAATGTTTTATCGGTTGGTAGACATTCTGACTGCAGCTTTGCGTATACCGTGGAATAGAGATGTCCACAACCTGGAACGGGGATGGAAAGGACAGGGTGTGGTAGAAGCTAATTTGCCAGAGTAGCTGGCATTTCCATCACTGCTTTAAAATTTAGCTTCTGAGAATCAGAGAAGGCCTTACATCACGGTTATGGAGAGGACAAATGCCACTGTCTCGTTTGCATGCCTTCCTTCTGGACCATCGACACAGAGCATGTAAGTGGGAGGCAAAGACCTTGAGATCACCAATCCTGTCTAAGCAGCAGTCAGGTTGGGCCACACACAGAAACTGACTCAAACCATAACAGGGAGTAACAGAGAGAGGTTTGGAAGAAAGTATTGAAAGCTGAGTTTCACCACCCCATAGCCCTGACACTGCCAACACATAGAAACTGAATTTCTATTTAGTTTACCACTGAAGGATTTTCTTTGATTTCCAAACTGCTAAGTCAGAAGACTAAATTATCTTTTTATTTTCAAAACAGATATCATCTCTAGTGTGATAAATAAAATCATGGTCCAACAGAGGGTATAACTTGGCTTGCTGAAGATCAATTTAAAATCAACTCTAAGAGGTATGATAAGCAGTTCCATTAACTTTGGACGATTTTAAGTGGATTCAATTTAGAGACTCTATCAAGAATTTCATATTAGCTGCTCTTTTAGTATTATGTGTATACCCTGACATATCTGCAATCTTTTTAATTCCTATTTCAAGAGAATCATCACTTAACTTGTTTATCGTGAGAAAAAAATGAATACAGCATTCACGTGTCAACGATTATTAGGAGGACAGGTTTGGATGGCCACAGACTATTATTTTTTTATAAAACAATTTCTCGGCTGTCCACAACCGGAAAGGTATTTCACTGCAGATGATTGTTTTCGCACATGACCTTAGCCCCAGATGAAGTGTAAAAGTAATGTCTGATAAAGGAACACCTCGATTGTGCCTTAATTTGCTACATTTTTACCACCATGACAGCATCTGTTCTTATTAATCCCTATCGTAAAACCCAAAGTATAACTGCATTTTCACCTTTCATTTACCACAAAATCACTTCAACTTTATAAATACCATGCCAATTTGTTAGTGTTGCTAAAAATGCCAATGTAGACCACACCTACTCACAGTTGGCAGATAAATGATTCAGAGCTTAAAAAAATATTTGACCTTAGAACGTGCCTTCTATTCTTACTTCACAGGGATCCTCCCTCAGCTCTTTGCTGGAGCTACATCTATGGGAAAACATCACAAACTGGTCAGCTTACATGTCCCCGCAAGCAGATGGGTTTGCAGTGGTGGGTCTGATTTATTTGCCTTGATGTTTGCCAAAAATCCAAAGAGGCAGAGATAAAAGGAGAAAATATGAAAGTGCATTCTGGTTTTAAACATGCTATTGAAATCGTGAGCTAGAAACAGTAACACAAAGAGAATGGATCATTGCCAGTCTTCATTCTTTGAATATGTGAGTAGGGGGAGTCTTAGCATAGGTGGAGTACTATGGAAGCAAAGAAAGAAATGTTGACTAAATCATTCCGTAAGCAATCCATTTCCTGGGCATTGAACACACATGCCACCAAATATCTCAGGATCAAAGCCTGACACAAAGGTCAAAAATATAAGCCACATTCTGGCTTCAACTAGAAAGAAATCTCTTTAGGGAGAAAAGCAACAATGAGAACTAAAGGAAGGGGGAGGAAAGGGGAGAGAAGGGTGCATATCTTTAAGACCAGTCAATATTCATGATAGATACCTTGATCCTGAAGGACGTGCCAGGACTGGAGTAGGAAATATTTGAACAGAATAGCGTTCTTTTGGGACTGGAAGACTAAGTAGCATTGTATCCTATGGGTACAACCTGGATTTCCCAGAGTTCTTATGAAATTTAGGTCAGAGCAGAGATGACTCTCTATGACAAATACCTGGGGTTACTTTTAGACTCCAAATACACCCACCAAATGCATCTATGGCCATATTTGGATATGTCCTCATTCCAGGGTTGCTAACCACTCGTTGTCCCAAAATGAAGGTTCAACTGAGGTACTTGACGGTCTTGGAAGCTCATCCAATGAGCAATGATAAACTCTGCAACTTCTGCCGGAATGAACCACAATAACTCAACTCCATGGTGTTATTTTTCAAAGTAAGATGCATTTCTAACTTTGCATTATTTTTTAAAATTGTGATTTTTATTAAGCTCCTAGATAAAAAATAAAATAAAATCAAAATTTTAAGACTGCCATATTTACTCCCATTGTATAAAAACAACATTCTTTTATTTTTCCACAAAACTAAAGAAGACCTCTAATATCTAGCATTTGATAAAAATGTCTATTTGCATCTAATCTTTAAATTTTATAATTTTATTAATTTTGACTATGTACATACCTAATTATTGTTTTTACAGGCTGAATAATTTTTAATAATTTCAGAAAATGTTCTACCACCCCATCAAATGCTTTAAATGCTTCTCTTTGAAACTCTTTGAGCTAACTTACATTTTCTTAAATTGAATGACATAAAAACTGAAGGTACAAAAAAATTAAGCTTTCTTTTGTTGCATAGTACAAATTCGTTTATGTATTCAACAAATACTAGTTCTGAGTACCTACTAAGAATCAGGCATTATTGTAGGTGCAGAGATACAAATTGTTGGGAAAGCAACGTCCTTCCCCTATAGGACTTAAATTCTAGTAGCAGGGAAAACAGACAAAAAAACAAGTACATCATACTGATAAGTTAGAAGTATGATTTAAAAAAAATAAATGTAAACAGATAGTGAGGAGAAAACTGATATTTTTAAGTTGGGGTGGTTTTGCCTTTCTGAGTGTGGATTCAGCTATTTAGAGAAAGAGCATTACAGGCAAAGGGGAAAGTAAGTGCAAAAGTTGTGAGGTGGGAGCAGAATGTCAATGGTTCTCTAGATATTTTCCAGAATTTTGCTGATCTTTGTTTGCAGATGTCTTCAATGAATTGCCAAAAATTACTCCAATACTTTTTTGGATTAACATGGCTACCTCAGAAGTTTATAAGTATAATTTAGAACACTTTTACAAGATGTCTTCATTCATATGCTTGAGTAATATGCTCCTGGTTACACAAGTCTATATGAAAGTTTACCATTCAAACATCTAACACTTGCCATGTACAAGACACTGTACGAGGAGACAGGGGATCAAAACAAAAAAAATAGGACATAGTCCATAATACCCCTAAATTGCAAGAGATTAAGATCTTGTAAACATAAAATATAGGTGCAAATATCAGTGGAAGGAAACATATTGCTAAGAGCCAAATAAATGATAAAGGCAAAGTTACCTATGAGAAGTCAGTAAAGAAAGTGACTACAGAAGGGTTCGAGTGGTGAAAGGGGCCTTCCTCAGGGGACAACAGGATAGGTTCAAGTCATGACCTCACAGTTGCGGGATTGAGCCCTGTGTCCAGGCTTTGCACTAACAGCACGAAGTCTGCTTGGGATTCTCTCCCCTCCCTTTGTCCCTCTCCGTGCTCACTCCCTTCCTCCCTCTCTCTCTCTCTCTCTCTCTCAAAATTAATAAATAAACATTAAAAAAATAAGCTAGAGGAAAAACAATGTTAAGAAAATCATAAGGAAGAAAAAATATACTTAACGATACTGTACTGCATTTATCAAATAAAATCAGTGTATAAATGGACCCTCGCAGTTCGAATCCATTTTATTCAAGAGTCGGCTGTGCAATACTACAAGGGTGATGTGAGCAGAGAATCCAAAGAAGGAAGGCACTTGGCACGCCCAGGAAACAGGACTCTAATTGTCCAGAGAAGGGAATTCATCAAGGGGAAAGCTGAGTGGGTTCTAGAATATGAAAAGGTCATCCTGAATGAAGATGTTTTAACTTAGTCCTGTGGACAACAAGGAACCATTTTGTCTGGCCGTTTCGCTTCATGGCCTTTGTAGTCAGTTTCAGTGTGATCTCATCGCTTTTATTACCTGAAAGAATTCGTGTGTAGTGAACAATTAACCTGACGCAAAAAGAGGGCTAGAGTTATCAGCAGGTGATCTCTAGGCCTTGGGATATCATGCCTGGTAGGAGGTCTTTTGGCCACTCAACAGTCTAACAATGTGACTTACTATGGGGCTTTGTTCTATCTACAAAGAGACTGAAAACTAAAAGTCAGTCGTGCGGGCAGTACATAAATAAGCTCCTATAAGAACTCTGCACAATAAGATTCAAGTGAGCTCCCCTAAATGAAGCTGGCAATACTCTATGTGTATCATTACACACTGATGCCAGGAAAGCCAAGTTGTCAATGACTCCATGAGGAAAAGACAAAAAAAGTTCCATGTTTGTTATTTCTCCTGGACTCTTCCCAGTGTGCTTCTTCCTTTGGCTGGCTTAAATCTGTATCCTTTAGCTATAATACACTGGCACCATGATTTTAACAGCTTTCATTGAGTTCCTTCAGTGTTTCTAGTGAATTGTTGAACCTAAGGGTGATTGTGGTGACATCCTGAACTGACAACTAGCGTCAGAAGTGATGGCACCCTTGTGTGGACTATGCTTCTCTTTAACTCCTTAACTGGTTATATTATAACAAGTTGACTATCAATAATTTTGAAGATCTCACTGTGGTATTCTCACCAGTAAATTTTGTTTACTCAAAGATATTTATCACTGCCTACCTTTTTCTCCATGACAAAGTATTATTCAAAATAAAATAGTCCCCTAATACTGTGTTAATTCAGATGACTTTTTTAAAAATTGCCTTTAATGTAGAACCCTAAAGTTTAAACATATTGGACCACTACCAACCATCTGACCACTTGTTCACTGAGCTTCCCAAAAATCTCTATGTGATTAGTGAAGACCACTAAATGAAAAGGAGAACAGACAACTACTGAAGTGATCCTACAATTCACTTACATAAAGGGTCACCTACCTAAAGCCTAAAAGGAGAGTGAGTGTAAGCAAACAATAACTGTATCTCTAACCAAATGCCAACAATGTGTATATTTTAAAAATCATTTAAGACCGATAAAGTTCCTCATGCTGGAATATGGATTTTGAAAAAGGCAATTAATTTTTACATCAAGTTAGGTTATATAACTGCCATTTTGTTCCTTCTTATAACAGCACATTTCCATTAACACAAGTTTTTCTTCACCTATGAGTAGAAGATGCACTGATCGCCACACAGGAACGAAAGAAACAGGAAGGGCTAAGAACAGAAAGATTTGTTCCTGAGAGACTATGACAGTTCTAGTTCTCAATTATAAAGGTTATTTCAATAAATTAATATTCTAATTCCATCTAGTAAGTGTATAATAAGGCATTATTTGTTTTACAAATTCTGATTAATATTATAAGGCTCTTTCCTTTTCTGACAATCTACTTTGTTCAATTTTCCCTATTCAAGAGGGTCAATTTCTGTTTCTCCAACAGATTTTTCTGAAAGTAGAAAAAAAATTTTTTGGCAGGAAGCACATTTGAAGCTTGATTAATTCTTTCGGAAATAAAGCCAAATCATGGGTAGAAACCTAGAGATTTTTATTCTACACTTTCCCCCCTCTGTATTGATTCAGAAATAAGCATTACCATTCGAAGACTTAGGCGATCTAGGTAAATGTTTATTCCAGCTCCTCAACACAGTATATTCCTTTTCAGTCTCTCTGTTGGTTTTCCGCTTGCGTACTCCTTATCTGATGGTGTATCCTTAGCCTTGCTCTCTGCTCACCCTCCATGTTCTTCCTGGGAATCCTAGCCATTCCTGAGACTTCAACTACCAGCTGTCTGGTTTACTTCTGATTTAAATGCTGCAAGGGCCACAGATTTTTCTGCAATTTTCTTGCCAATAGACCTAAGTTACTAGAAGAGGATTTTTAAGTCTAAATTTCTAAAAATGAAAAAGAAAACATAACTGGGTAACTTGCTCTTTACTACAGTGGACACCAAACCTTACTGATTATCGGGATCGCCTGAGTAGCTACTTTGTAACCCATATCCCCAGATCTCACAGAGGTTTGACTTACCAAAATCTCTATAGTACTTCCAGGCAAGCTGTATTTTTAACAAATCCCTACGCAGCCACAAGCAAAAGTCTACAGATGGTTACTTAGGAACCACTGGTCTAATAGAGCTATTGTTCCACATCTAAAACGTAACTCAAAAACTCAAATCAGAATTTCCCATATAATCACGTGCCCTTTTATATTTTCAGGCTCAATGGAGTGAAATTCCATGTCCGAGCTGATGTCCACAAAGGTATTCTGAAAGCTGTCTTTTTCCTTTTCCTCCCTTAACCAATTCGTCCTTTGGTTTTCCATTCAGCTATATTAATTAACTGGTACCCATGTATGAAGATTCCCATGTGATTAATACCTCTAGGTAGACCATGATCGGTTGTTATTTATCTTTGTTTCCCTGGTACCTGAGACTTTAGTAGGTGCTTAGTAAATGGGTGCTAAATAAATCAAACAAGACAAGCAGGTATGATAAGTGTATATTCTCTATGACGCAGAGACTCGAGTTTTATAACTTTTTTCTTTGAGTTCTGAATTCTCTTGTAACCTCATTTAATCAAATGCAGTAACAAATGGAAATAATCTGCCCCCAAATCAAGGACGATAACAAGGACTCATAGGCTTACAAGCCAAAACTTCACAGCAAAATGCATACCAGAATGTCCTTACTTCCAAATGAGTAAGGACATTACTACCAAAGATGACACATGGGAATAGCTACAAATATTACTACAAAAAACCCCACAAATGGATCTCTATCTTAAAAAAGAAATTAGAAATTCTACCACTACTGAAACTGCAAAAATCATCATTAACAAACAAAAAGCTTTTGAGTTTTCTCACTGAGTTTACCGCATTTTATACAAAGACCAATAAAAGATAAAGATACACTTGAATGATGCATTATCTTGAAACCAGTCGTTTTACTTTAAAAATGACAAGAGATGAATCCTATAATTAATGTGTTCAAAACCCTACCAGAAGCAAAGTTCATTCAATACGATGTTTTGGAAGTCTCAAGTGTCCTTTACAGTTTACATACTAACTCTTTCTCAGTAAAAGAACTTGAAGTAGTAGACGGAGATCAAGGTTAGGCAAGAATCAGGAAATTCTTTCCTATTCATCGCATCTCAGGATTAGAGTATTTAATAGGCTCACATTCTTTACTAGGTTCTTAATACCACAGTAAATCAAAGGAAGATACAGATCCTCCTCTTTTATTTTAGGGCCTTTTAGAAGTTATAAATTAAGAAAGAGCTAACGCCTTCAATTCTACTTCATAAGATTAGAGGATACTCATGAAATGAGGATTTTTTTTTTTCTATCCTTTCAACTGCTAGCTATTCAGGTTCTATAATACTGACATGAGAAAAATACAGACATGCAAACGGTTTATGGTGTGGTCTTTCCCTGAAGAAGTACTATCCCCTCCCCTTTAATCAATACACGGGTTTACTTCTGATTTAAATGCTGCAAGGGCCACAGATTTTTCTGCAATTTTCTTGCCAATAGACCTAAGTTACTAGAAGAGGATTTTTAAGTCTAAATTTCTAAAAATGAAAAAGAAAACATAACTGGGTAAACATTAAGAAATTAATAAATATTTCTCATTTATTAAGTTGCCATTTGTATACGGTACTTTCGCTTGATTCAGTGGCTACGGGGCTGAAAGGTTCCCTTCCAGCCACCTGTCTGGCACTGCTTCTTTATTTAGACCTGGTTCTACAAAGCTCTCTCATTGTTCCAAAGCTGTAGTGGTTGATACCAAGTTACATACACATGACGGTTCCTATGGTGCAGACTAATTAGGCATAATCGACCACCAGTCATAATATGAAAATAATTAATAGTATTCTTTAGACAAAGAAGCATTGTTTTGTCAGTTAGCATATGTGTCTTTTCTGCCACCAGCCACAGTTCAGGATATTATCACTTTATGCTTAGACAATTTCAATGGTCTCTAAATTACATAGAAGCTTTTCTCCACTTCGATCACCCTGTACGGTACTTTTAGGTTAACCTACCTAAAGCACTGTTTTGTTTCTGTGTAGCATTCAAATCCACTTACGGTATGGTCCCACCCACTACCCAGGAAAAAAAAATTCTTATTCCATTGCATATAAATCATATCCCATTCCACAAAATTGCACTGTTCTTCCAAGCTTTAATGCTTTTGTGCAGGTTCCTCTGCCTTGGATGGCCCTACTTTTAATATTCTCTCCTGTTGAAGTCCTGTTCATTTAAAAGCTCCTATCAGACTTCTTCTATGGTGCTTTCCTAATGATCCCAAGTAAAAGTAATGTTATCTCCTCATATAGTCTGATAATTCCAAGGTGTATAAACTTACATAAAACCTATTACATATTGCCTTGGCAGTAAGATATATTTTTGCCTCCTCTCAGCTCCTGGCCACTAGAGATGGTGCCATACAGTAACACATTTGGTGCCCCATACATAGTAAGGGCTGAACAGATACTTGTTGAATAAATGACTTTATGAAAGGAGAAAATAGTAAACCAAGGTGGAAAGGCAGAGAAGAAAAAACAAGCTTACGTTGTCACTTAAGTGGAAGGCGGGTCAAGTCCCATAGTGAGCCACAAATGGAAACTAGGTTGGGGCAAATTTTCCTTTCTTAGGCACTCTGGGCTGGCTCCTTGGGGAGAGGGTTTATAAAAACCGTAAAAAGACAGCAAGTTATCTGACGGGGCTACTGCCACAGCCAATGCCACAGTTAACATTTCTACCCACAAAAAAACAGATGGTCTCATTGCTCAAAACCCCACTCTTCCCAGGGATTACTTACAGGTAACTCTGGAGCAAGTCAGCACATTTTAGTTCCTAATGCTAACTTCCCGAGTTATAGGAAAGAAAAATCAAAGAAGCCTTTACACAGATTTATTAGGATACACAGAAAGCGCACATTTTGCTTCAATCTACCTTCAACCCAGCAAAGGCTAAAACGCTTTATGAAGTGCAGGGCTGCAATTATCTAAGCAGCCACTGAAGACAGCACTCTCAGGTTAGTATTTCTTGCTGGCTATGGTTGCGATATGTCAAGATGACGGTGGTGAATGTGCAGTCCTGACACATGAGGAGGGTAGCTCGGAACCACAGAACCGGTCACAAATGTAGCAAATTGAGAGCCAGGGAGAGGAAGGGATTAGTGGCTGATTTTGACTCTTTAAACAACAAAGATGCAGCGTTCTGAGCCTGAGTATTAGTCAAGAGGCCCGCTCTGCCCTTGCCACGAAAGGTGTATCTGCCACTCCTGGAAGGAGGAAATTTCTTCTTCAGGAAGAAATAGAGACAGGATAGGGTAAGTGAGGCCGACTGCGTGGTCTGGCTCTAACCCTGGGAGTAGCTACTGCACCATCAGGGGACCACTGCCCCTAGGGACAATGGAGGAAATGTCAGCAAAGGTGGGGAGGAGGAGGGAGAGGACGGGGGTGGGGGTGGGGGACTAGGGTGGTGGTCAACAATATTTCAAGAGTAAAAGAGAAGAGGTCTTAATGTCTTTGCTTTTTTGTTTGCATTTTACTGAAGGATTTAAGTGGGGCAAGTCCTACAAGAATCAGTGCCGTATAAAAATGTACTAAGCTATACCGTGAGCTTTGTCTTACCATTTTATAATTTCACGGGAGTTAAAAACTACTGTGTTTGCCCCGGCTTCTGGGTTCCCAGACAAAATGTAGGACGCCCAGGTAAACTGCATGGGCTTTAATATTGCATGGGACATTTTAAAAAAGTAGTTTTTGTTTACCTGAAACTCACATTTAAGTGAGAATCCTGTATTTTTATTTGCTAAATCTGGTAGCCTTACCCAGATTACTAATATTACCGTACTGGGAAAACCAATTCCTGAGTACCCTTTATAGATCTTTTTTTTTTTCCTTACTTAAGTTGCTTTTAAATACTTGGTCTGAAAAATCCCATACTGGATATAAACTAGTCACATCTGACTTCTCAAGTAAGCTGTATTAAATTTACTTAATAAAAATGAGCAAATATTAGTTAAACGCCACAGATACTGCTATGAATAGATTCAGAAAGATCTATTCTAAACTTTAAAAGACAGAGAAAAACGAGGCCATCTAGATAACAATGGACAGACACCATTATTAGTGAGAATACCAAGCCTGTGAGGCTCAGTAAAACTGAATTGACGACCTGGAAAATAAGATCAAATTAAGATATAGAAGACTGGTCTGAGGTCCCTGAAGACAGGAAGGCAGGGGAAAGATAAAGCTTCTTCCCAGTGAGTAGACGACAAAGACGCTGAGACTATTTACTTAGTCAACAACTCTCCTCTGCTCAAATGCCAAATAAAGATCAATCAATTAACATTTGAAAGACTTTTCTGGTCAGAGAAAAAAGTGGCTTCGAACTTAGCATATCAGCATCAACCTCTTCCTGAGATTTTGGTGCTGTGCTAATAAGCTTTATCAAAGGAGAATTTATTGTTCTGGTATTCACATTGCAAATATTAATAGGAAACGGTATCTGGGCACCACTGAACGATTTGGTGGGTTTGGGGAGGGATAAGCAACCTTCACATGTAACACAAATTCAGGAATAATAAAGATTTAATGGGTTGAATGTTTTAAACAAATCTTTTCCATGTAATATTTTAAGTAAATAAATATTAGCACCATTTAAATATTCTTAATTATTTTTCTGAAGGGTTTTAAAATCTTTACTGAAAATTTATAAACTAGCAGGCACTATAGGATCTGATTATAATGGTGCACTTTTGAACAAATTGTAGTCTTTCTTTGAAAACACTGTAAAAAACTTGAAAAATGTGATATTTCTTATTCTCACTTGTATTCTTTATTTTACTTTTTAAAGTTTTAAAGTTTATTTATTTATCTTTAGAGAGAGTGGGGGAGGGGCAGAGAATGAGGGACAGATCCAAGAAGGCTCTGTGCTGTCAGCGCAGAGCCTGAAGTGGGGTTGGAACTCATGAACCCTGAGATCATGACCTGAGCCAAAATTGGATGCTTAACCAACTGAGCCACCCAGGCGCCTCTCACATTGTATTCTTTAGAGACTTTTTTAAAACAGAAACTTTTTTACTACACAAATGCAGACACACACACACAACACACATGGTAGTTCACTTCTGTCTAAAACAATTTTCATCAGATACTTTTGTCTTTTGGGCTGCAACCAACCAACGAACCACAGTGGGACCTTAGCTCCAAGGTTCAGGGATTGACAACCTATCATCCCGCTCCTTAGGGCTGGACTCACTAAGGCTTTGGTGGCCCCAGAGAGTAAACCAAACAGACTATGATTAGGCAAAAGGAGCATATAAAAACAAGGAGCACATTATCTTGGAAGAATTTGGTATTTCAATCAAAAACAAAATCACCGAGGGGCACCTGGGTGGCTCAGCTGGTTAGGCAGCGACTTCAACTTCGTTCAGGTCATGATCACACTGTTTATGGGTTGGAGCCCTGCCTTGGGCTCTGTGCTGACAGCTGAGAGCCTGGAGCCTGCTTAAATTCTATGTCTCCCTCTCTCTGTGCCTCTCCCCTGCCTGCTCACATTGTCTGTGTGTGTGTCTCTCTCTCTCAAAAATAAGTAAACATTAAAAAAAAATCACCGAGGTTTTCAAAATGGGGAAAATCTGAACTTTACTGCGCTTCCCTAAACTTGCTTCACAGAATACTGACGGCAAGTCCATTGCCTCTGGGCTTGGTGTTCCCATCAAATACGGCTGTCCTCACCTCTAAATGGACAAGCTTGACTTTCTTTTATGTACCCCACCTGTCCAGTAAGTCACCACACATTCTTTCAACCAGGCATAAGGGAGAAAGGATCAGAAGACAAGACTGAGAAAACTTTAGCTTTCTTTGAATGGGGGAGGGATGTCCTGAAGTTAACTGATGGGCCATATTTCAAAGTTAGGTTGGGGGAGGTAGCTGAAGCACTGGTCTAGAATCAACTCCTTCCAAAAGAAATGTATTGCAAGCCCATATGTAATTTAAATTTTTCATGTAGCCACATTAAGAAAGTAAAAACGAAAAAAAAGGGGAGGGCACCTGGGTGGTTCAGTCAGTTAAGCATCTGACTCTTGATCTCAACTCAGGATATGATCTCATGGTTCATGAGTTTGAGCTCGTGTAGGGCTCTGCACCGAGTAGAGACTGGTTGGGGTTCTCACTCTTCCTCTCTCTCTGCCCCTCCCCTGCTTACGCACATGTGCGTGCTCTCTCTCCCTCAAAAATGAAGAAAAACATTTTAAAAAGAAAATTTAAAAAAATAGGAAAAATTAATTTTAACAATTTTAACATTTTATTAAAACCAAAGAATCTGGGGGCACCTGGGTGGCTCAGTCGGTTAAGTGTCCGACTTCGGCTTGTAAGGGCAAATCAGGACTGATTCCATTTTGCTTAAGGCCAAACTGGGACTGACTCCATTGTGTTCTGTGTCCTCCACCTTGAGTCTCAAGGGCCTGTGCAGAAGCTTGACCTATGGAACAGGACCTTTGACCCTTCCTCGGCCAATCAGCTAGGGTCACAACCATCACCCCTCCCACTGCCCCTAGACCCCTTTAAAACTATTGTGTTTTTGGAACGCGCCCCCTCTCCCTCCCTCCCTCCCCCTCCTCTCCTCTCCTCCTCTCTCTCTCTCTCTCTCTCTCTCTCTCTCTCTCTCCCCACCGCTGCGTCGGTGCGGTAGAAGATTGAGCTCGAGCTAGCTCGAATAAAGTCTCTGTTCTTGCATCGGACTCGGCTCCCTGGTGGTTTTTGGGGTCCCCGAATTCTGGGCATAACAGGTTCAGGTCATGATCTCACGGTCCATGAGTTCAAGCCCTGCGTCGGGCTCTGTGCTGACAGCTCAGAGCCTGGAGCCTGTGTCAGATTCTGTGTCTCCCTCTCTCTCTGCCCCTCCCCCACTCATGCTCTGTCTCTCTCTGTCTCAAATATTAAATAAATAAATAAATAAGTAAATAAACAAACATTAAAACCAATGAATCTGACATTGTATCTCAACATGTAATCAATGTTAAAAAATTAACAACAAAATTTCATACTCTAAGTCTTTGAAATCTGATATGTAATTTTTTCAATTCTGATTTGCCACATTTCAAGTGCTTGATAGTACATGTGGCTACTGTCTTCCACACTGGACAGTGCAGTTCTAGTTGCTAACTTAGAAACCTAACCCCGCACTTTTGATGCCTTTGTCACAAACCTTTCTCCTGTAGGGGGACAGGAATAATGGCTCTTGGGTGGGGGAGTAAACAAAGAGAAGGGAGAAGGATGAAGTTCCCAAAGCCTGCTTGCGAGTGTGTAAGTTGTCAGCCCTTGTGACTAAACGTCACAGAGAATAACTGCTGATGCTTTTGCTTCTCCCATCAGTCCTCTGGGATGCCAAGGTTTCTTATCAAGTGGCTAAGCCCATTACCGATAATGGCATTTGTAAGCTATGTTTCCATATGGGATATAACTAATACGAACTTATCTTATTACTCAGGGCTAATAGAGAAACACCAGTAAAAACCAGAAATAGGGGCATGGTCCTAAAACTTTGGCTTCAAAGAACGCCACAGCAGACTGTGCACATCACAGAGATAACTTTTGCTCCTGGAACTGCCAACAATTACGGAAGCAATCTCAACTTATCCTGTATCAAGAGAGCACTGACCTGATTATGTTGACATGGCCTGAGTTCTCTGTTGAGGCAGCAAGAATGCTTACAGGCTAGATTATCAAAGTCCAATTTGGGGCTTAGGTTTTCCCCAGGTCTCTCAATTCTCCTTAGGCACAATAGAGAGGAGCATGAAAGAAGACCCTTCACATTGGAACATGCTTTTCATAAAACACTGGGTAGTGAAAAAATTCTGAGCTATAAAGCCACCTACAAACTATATAATCTTGGACCAGTTACTTAATGTCTCTAAGCTTTGTGTGCCTCATCTCCCTACTCTGCCACCAAAATGGTGATATTGGTCCTAATTTTCAAAATAGTTTTTAAGATTAGATCTTATGTATGTCATAGTGCCTGACACATAGTAAGGATTCAACTCATGGTTGATATTATTAAGCCTGGTATTATTTTGCTTTTTCTCTACAGAACGAGGGCAATAATTCCAGCACCCAGAAGCAGGGCGGCTCCTGCAGTCTTCTGATGTTACCACACATCAGCTCACATATAACACTTCTAAGACAAAGTCATGGTGAAGAGATTGGGGGATAGCAAAGGTATGGCCAGCCTTGGGGTTTCTCCACAAGCCATGGAAACCTCAAATCTCTATTACTGAATCATGATTCTGATCCAATACTCAGTGTAGTGGGTCAGAAGCAGGATTAAAAGGGAAAAAAGTTATGGTAAATACTCAAGAGCATCTCACGAAATCACTTCTAAAAATTACTGCTTCTGACAGACAAACATACACGTACGTATGGGGAGGGCTGAAAAAAGTTTGAACACTACTACATTAGAATACACTAGAATTTTAGGAAACTCTAAAACTTCTCACTTCCGAGGAGACGCAGATGAGCAGGAAAGAAGAGAGCATCTGACTCGTTTGGAAAGGGATTTTTAGGGCAACAGTGAGATAGAGTTGTCAGAGATGGGCTCTAAAATATGTATATGGGATGAGGATACAATGATCCCAACTTTGATCAATACGGCTGTGTGAAGTCCAACTACCCTCAAATGACTACAGGAAAACGTATAACTGACTCACCAGATGATATAAGATCTTCATACAGTAGGTTGCAGGCATTTTTTTCAAATGGCTCTTTCTTTTTAAAAGCACTTGAAAAATATAAGAATTAAGGCTCTGGTGAAAGGAATCTTCCTGACTTTATAAATGGAATCTGATATAAATCCTCTTTGTGTGTGCAACGAGGGATTTACATAATTTGAATCCTAATGTGTATAACACAGATGCTATAGTTTGCATTGCTATTTTTGGTTATGAAAAGAGAAACCAGGAGGAAGTCCAAAATGGCGGTGTAGGAAGATCCTGAGCTCACCTCCTCCCACAGACACACCGAATCCATAGCTCCATATGGATCATTTCCCTCTGAAAACTAGATGAACTGGTCTCCACAAAAAAGGGTAAAAGGACCCCATCGAGATGGGTAGGAGACGCAGGACAGAGTCTCACAAAACCTTTGGTGCCCCTACCATCGCCCGACCCTCCCCACCCCAGACCCCCATCCCCCATAAGGTGACGCACAACAGAGAGAGATGTCACTGCACAGTCACTTGTCCCAGAAGCGTAAGGGGTTGGTGCCCCACACTAGCACCCCTGCCACTGGGATCCACACCACAAAGATGAGCCCCAGAATATCTGATTTGCAAAGCCAACAGGACCAATGTCTTACAAAAGAAAGGGCTCCAAAGTGCTGTAAAAAAAAAAAAAAAGAGAGAGAGAGAGAGAGAGAAAGAAAAGAAAAAGAAAGAAAAACAAACAAACAAAAAAACCCACTGAGATTTCTCTCTTGGAGGGCTCATATGCCATCTTACTCGCCTGAAGACCCAGAAAAAAAAAAAGTTTGAAAAGTGCCTAGACTATATGTGAGGGAGATTCGCATCCCGATCTGGGGTCACGGGAAGGAGGGGTTGGACAGTTGAGATGTTCCCCAGTGACAGAGATGCTGGCACCTACCATTATTGCATTCTACACACACTCTGCTGGAACAGGTGGGTGAGCTTGGACACAACACCCCATCCCCCCAACCAAGGCTGAGGTGAGTGGTCTCCACACTTCTTGAGGTCAGAGAGCATGGGCAGTTGCAGTGCTCCCTGGCTCCCCGGCTGGGGTAGGAGAGCGTGATCAGTCACAGACTTCTCCCCTCCCTAGCTAAAGTCTGCTAAAATGGGCAGTTCTACACTTCCCCAACCCCTGGCGAGGGTTGGCCAGCACCAATGATCATGGCGTTCTTCTCCCAGTCAAAGCCAGCGCGTGCACACAGACAAGACATTCTCACACTGCACTGCTGAAGTCCATAGGTGTGAGCAGTCAAGAAATTTTCCTGCTGTCTTTCTGAAGCAGTCAATCATGTCCTGCCCTCTACACAATCCAAATGCCTTGCTAAAGCTAGCAGGTATATGACGGACAGCTCTTGATCGCCAGGCCCCTGTGGCCAAGAGGACTGGCACTCCAGAGCTCCTTGGGACTGTAACAATCAGAAAGACAATTATTGACAGGTCGCCACCCTTAGGGCACTGCACTAACAGCCGACAGAAACACAGCTTAGGCTTCCTGTAAAAAAAGGGACTTACTTAGCCTGGGGCTGCGGTCTGAGGGACAAACTTCAGGTTTCCCACATATCTAGAGGCTAAGGAGGTGCGACTAAGAAATGTAAGCAGTGAGACACCATCCTTGTGCACTGCTGACCTCCTTAGGGCTCGATGGGTCTTCTCAAAAAGGAGCTTATATAAACATCGAGAGCTCCTAGTTTTGCAGTTGTCGCCCAGGGAACACCTCTAAATCTCTTGGTCTGGAGACTAGCAGAATTATTACTGCGGTCCAGTAGGACTGTATAAACTTGCACTTTCCTTAAGATTTTATTTTTAAGTAATCTTTACATCCGATGTGGGGCTGGAACTCAACCTCAAGATCAAGAGTTGCATGCTCCACCAACTGAGCCAGCTAGGTGCCCCCATACTTCCATATTTTAAAAGCTGCGGCCTGAGGGACTGGCCTGAAACTGTGTGCTAAATGAGATACTCCCCACCTTGGATCATTGATAAGTGATCCAAGTAATGGGGGCATATCAAGAATAAACCAGCTGCTTTAGACAATCACACAAATTCAAGAGACAGCTAAAAGCTAGAGCACAGCTAAATGAAAAGGGTCATCACCTACAAGAGGCCACTCCTTCAAGGCAGAGAGGTACCTGTTTTTCCTAATAGATAGAAATCACAGAAATGCAAGCAAAATGAGGAAAGACAGAAATATGTTCCAAATGAAAAAGTAAGACAAAACTGCAGAAGAAGAGAGAAGTAATCTACCCAATAAAGAATTCAAAGTAACAGGTCATAAAGTTACTCACCAAACTCAGGGGAAGAACAGACGAACACAGGGAGAGCGTCAAGAAAAAGAGAACGTTAGAAAGTACAAAACAACAGTCGCAGAGCTGAAAAATATAGTAACTATGCTGAAAAATATACTATAGGGGTTCAATACCAGACTAGATGAAGCAGAAGAACCAATCTGCAAGCTGAAAGATAAAGCACTGGACTCACTCAGACAGAGCAGCCAACAGGAAACAGAATGTTAAAGAGTAAAGATAGCTCGAGGGACCACTGGACAACATCAAACAACATTTACATTAAAGGGGTTGCAGAAAGAGACAGAAAACTTCTTTGAGAAAATAATAGCTGAAATTCCCTAAGCCATGGAAGAAAACAGACATCTAAGTCCAGGAAGCCCAGAGAGTTCTAAAAAGATAATCCCAAAGAGATCCATACCAAGACACGATATAATTAAAATGCCAAAAGTTAAAGAGAGAAATCATAAAAGTAGCAAGAGAAAAACAAGCAGGTACATGCAGGAGAACCTCCATGAGACTACCAGCACATTTCTCAGCAGAACCTTTGCAGGTGAGAAGGGGGTAGCATTGACATATTCAACGTGCTGAAAGGAAAGAACGTCTAACTAAGAATATTCTACCCAGCAAGATTATCATTCAGATGTAAAGGACAGATAAAGAGTATTCGAGACAAAGAAAAGCAAAAGGAGAACATATTACTAAACCAGACCTACAAGAAATAATAGTGAAACTTCTTTAAGCTGAAAAGCAATTGCACTAGTTAATAGCAAGAAAACATATAGAAGTCAAAACCTCACTGAAAAAGGTAAACATAGAGTAGAGGTACGGATTAACCACTTATAAAGCTACTAAGAAGGTGAAAAGACAAAAGTAGTAAAATTAAAACAACAATAATTAGTTGTGGGATATTTAAATGATGCAAAGTGACATAAAAACACTGAATGTGGAGGGGGAGCAAAAGTGTAGCGTTTTGGAATGTGTTCAAATTTAGGTTGCTATCAACTTGAAATGGGCAATTACATACATAGGATGATATATGTAAACCTCACAGTAACCACAAAGCAAAAGCTTACAGTAAATGCATAATAATGAGAAAGGAATCTAAACATAACACTAAAGAAAGTTATCAACCCATGGGGAAGAGAAAGAGGAAAAGAAAGGAACAGAGAAGAACTACAAAAACAGACAAAACAATTTAAAAGATGGCAATAAGAACAGACACATGAAACGATGCTCAATGTCACTCATCAGCAGGGAAATACAAATCAAAACCACACTGAGATACCACCTCACACCCATCAGAGTGGCTAAAAGGAACAACTCAGGAAACTATAGATGCTGGCGGGGATGTGGAGAAGCAGGCACCCTCCTACACTGTTGGTGGGAATGCAAACTGGTGCAGCTGCTCTGGAAAACGGTGTGGAGGTTCCTCAAAAAAATGAAAATATAGCTACCCTATGACCCAGCAATAGCACTGCTAGGAATCTACCCAAGAGACACAGGAGTGCTGATGCATAGGAGCACGTGTACTCCGATGTTCATAGCAGCACTTTCGACAATAGCCAAATCATGGGAAGAGACTAAATGTCCATCAACTGATGAATGAATAAAGAAGTGGTATATATATACAATGGAATACTACGCAGCAATGAGAAAAAAAAATGAAATCTGGCCATGTGTGGCAACATGGATGGAACTGGAGGGTATTATGTGAGTGAAATAAGTCAGTCAGAGAAAGACAGATACCATATGTTTCCATGCACGGGTGGACTTTGAGAGACTTAACAGAAATCGAGAGAGGAGGGGAAGAGGGGAAAGAAAAAAGCCACAGAGAGGGAGGGATACAAAACATAAGACTCTTAAATGTTAAGAACAAACTGAGGGCTAAGGGGGTGTGTGAGGGGGGGAGAGTGGGTGACGGACACTGAGAAGGGCACTGGTAGGGATGAGCACTGGGTGTTGTATGGAACCAATTTGACAATACAAAGTTAAAAAAAGAAATAAAAAAAATAAAAGATGGCAATAAGTACATATCTAACAATAATTACTTTAAATGAAAATGGACTAATCAAAAGACACGAAATGGATAAATGGATAAAAAACAGGACTTATATATTGCCTACAAGAGACTCATTTCAGAAGTAAGAACACACAGAGACTGAAAGATAAAGGATATAAAAAGATATTCCATGCAAATGGAAATGAAAAGAAAGCTAGGGTAGCTATACTTATATCAGACAAAAGAGACTTTAAAACAAAGAATGTAATAAAAGACAAAGAGGGACACTATATAATTAATGATAAAGGAGTCAATCCAGCAAAAAGATGTAACATTTATAAATATATAGGTAACCAACACAGAAGTACCAAAATATATAAAGCAAATATTAACAGACCTACATGGAGAAACTGGCAGCAAGAGAATAATAGTAGGGGATTTTAATAGCGTACTTTTATCAATGGATAGATCACCCAGACAGAAATTAATAAGGCAACACTGGCCTTAAATACCACATTGCACCAGATAAACTTAAATGATATATACAGAACATTTCATCCAAAAGCAGCAGAACACACATCCCTTCTCAAGTGCACATGAAACATTCTCCAGGGTAAATCACATGTTAGAATACAAAACAAGTCTCAAGAAATTCAAGATTTCAGGGGCACCTGGGAGGCTAAGTTAGTTAAGCATCTGACTCTTGATTTCGGTTCAGGTCATGATCTCAGGATTGTGAGACTGCGCCCCACATAGGAGTCTGCGCTGAATGTGAAGCCTGCTTGGGATTCTCTCTCTCCCTCTCTCTTTCTCCCCTTCCCCCCCGGTCACACATACGCATACTCTCTCTGTCTCTCTCTCAAAATATATATTTTAATAAAAAAGAAATTAATATTTTTTAAAAAAGAAATTCAAGATTTTAAAATAATATCAAGTATCTTTTCCATCCACAAGAATAAGAAAATTAGAAATCAACTACAAGAGGAAAACTGGAAAAACTGGAAACATGTAGAAATTAAATGACATGTCTTTTAATAACTACCTGGTATAAAATAAATCAGAGTGAATCGAAAAAAAATAGAGACAAATAAAAACAGAAATACAACATACCAAAATCTGTGACTCTTTTCTAAAAAGAAAGTTCATAGTAATACAAGTCTACCACAAAAATGAAGAGAAATCTCAAACAATTTAACTTTTTACTGAAAGGAAACAGAAAAAAGAACAAAATCAGCCCAAAGTTGGTAGAAAAACAGGAGTAATAAAGATTAGAGTGGAAATAAATGATATAGAGGCTGAAAGGATAATAAAAAAGATCAGTGAAAGTAGGAGCTGGTTTGCCTCTCTTTCTTTTCACTATTCTCATTTTTATTCAACATAGTATCGGGAATCCTAGCTACAGCAATCAGGCAAGAAAAGGAAATAAAAGTTATCCAAATACGAAATAAACTAGCGCTATTTGTAGATAACATGATACTATATATAGGAAGCCCTAAAGATTCTAGAAAGATGTGTTAGAACTCATAGATGAATTCAATGGACAGGATACAAAATTAATATATGAAAATTTGTGCATTTCCATACACTAATAACAATCAGAAAGAGAAATCAAGAAGACCATTTCATTTACAACTATATTGAAGAATAAAATACCTATGAATAAATTTAACCAAAGAAGTGAAAGACTTGTATACTGTAAACTATATTTCTTCTGATGGAAGAAACTGAAGATGACTTAAATAAATGAGAAGAAACTAACATTGTTAAAATGTCCACACTACCCAAAGTAATCTATAGATTCAGTACAATCCCAATCAAAATTCCAATGGTCTTTTTAACAGAACGACAACAAATAAGTCTAAAGTGTGTATGGAACCAGAAAAGACCCTGAATAGCCAAAATAATCTTGAGTAAGAACAAAGCTGGAGGCATCACACTGCTTGACTTAAAACTACACTACGAAGCTATAGTAATCAAAACAGTATGATATTGGCACAAAAACAGGCACAGAGATCAACAGAACTGAATAGAGGGCCAGGAATAAATCCACACATATACATATGGACAATTAATTTAATTTAACTCAAACAAAGGAGGCAAGAACATACAATGGGGAAAGGACAGTCTCTTCAATAAATGGTGTTAGGAAAAGTGGACAGCCTCATGTAAAAAAATGAAACTATACCACTGTCTCATATCACATACAAAAATCAAAATGGAGTAACAACTTGAATGTAAGAAATTATAAAACTACTAGAAGAAAACATAGGCAGTAAGCTCCTTGACATAGGTCTTGCAAAGTTTGAATCTGACTTCCACGTCAAGGGAAACAAAAGCAAAAATAAACAAATGGAACTATATCAAACTAAAAAGTTTCTGCACACTGAAAGAAATCATCAACAAAACACAAATCCAAACTACTAAATGAAAGAAAATATTGGCAAATAGTCTGATAAGGGATTGATATCCAAAATATATAAAGAACTCATAAACCTCAATAAAAACAACAAAAAAATGCATTCCAGTTAGGAAATGGGCAGAAGATCTAAATAGATATTTTCCCAAAGATGACATACAGATGGTCAACAGGTACGAGAAAAGAAGCACCACAACACTAATCATTAAGGAAATATAAATCGAAACTACAATGAGATATTACCTTACACAGTCATCATGGCTAAAACAAACAACAACAACAATAACAAAAAAAACCTACAAGAAATAAGAAGTGGTGGCCAGGATACAGAAAAAAACGGAACCTTCGTGCACTGTTGGTAAGAATAGGAATTGGTGCAGCCACTATGGAAAACATGGAGGTTCCTCAAAAAATTAAAAATAGAGCTACCATACAATATAGCAATTCCACACTACTGGGTATCTATCCAAAGAAAATGAAAACACAAATTTGGAAACATATATGCACGCTCCTATGTTTATTTGTGACATTACTGCCAACAGTCAAGATATAGAAATGCCTATCGATAGATGAGTGGATATTGAAGGTGTGATATATACACATAATGGAATACTACTTGGCCATAAAAAAGAATGAAATCTTACCATTTGAGATATTATGGATGAATCTTCAGCGTATTATGCTAAGTTAAATAAATGAGACAGAGAAAGACATCTACTACATGATTTCACTTACATGTGGAATCTAAAAAGCAAAACAAAACACAGACTCATAGATACAGTGGACAGAATAATGGTTGCCAGAGGGAAGGGGGTGTTGGGAGGGTAAAAGGATTTAAGAAGTAGAAAATTTCCGTTATAAAATAAGGCCTAAGGATATAATATACAGCATGGGGAATACAGTAAATAATATTTTATTAACTTTGCAAAGTGACAGTCGGTAACTAGACTTATTTATAGCGGTGACCACTTCACAATGTACACAAGTTGAACACATGAAACTAAGGTAATAATTAACTATATATTAATTATATATATAAATACATGAAAACAAAAGGGAAAAAACTAGATTAAACTACATAAGATTCTTAAAAACTGAAGCACCATGGATTGGAAATGCTTGGTATGAACAAAGAAGTCTAGCATTAGCAGAAAAAATCAGAGAAAACAAACATCTCTGTTATAAAACTAACTCTATCCTATCTTTTAAGAAACCTTCCCTTAAAGCCTTATGGATTCTACCCTGAACACTCACTCTTCTCTAACTGCTTATTAAGGTTACACTAACCTCTGAATTGACAAAGAAATTTTTCTCATATTGCATGAAGTGGACAGTGTTTGCCAAAGCTAACTATTTCCTTTTTTTTTCCTGGTAATGAGAACTTTTAAGATCTACTCTTAGCAACTTTCAAATACACAATATAGTATTGTTAACTACAGTCACCATGCTGTACATTGTATCCTGAGGACTTATTTTCATTTTGTAACCCATTCCTGTTTCCTTGCCCCTTTTCCCCCATGGGCTCCGTAATACCTCTTGCCTGATTTTCCTCTCACCTCTTTGCAGTTTCTCAGTCTCCTTTGCCAGCAACTCTTCTGTAAAACTCTTACATGTTCTCAGCCCTTTTTCTTCTTAATCAACACTGTCTTTGTGTGGTTTTGTACATACAAGGCTTCAACTTTAAGACTTTCACTAATAATTCTCCAATTACGTCTCCGGCCTCCAGACCTACATTTTTAAATGGCCTATTTAGCATCTCTACCCAGTTGTGCTATAGCCACCTCAAATTCCATGTGCTAAAAACACATCTTTTTCCTGAAGTATTATTTTCCTCTCATGTTCCTTTCTCTATTTAGACCCCGAAGCCAGAAACCTGAGAGTTCCCACATATACAACCTCCTAACTATTGTTGTCAAAATCAATTACAAAGCCCTATTTGGTTTTTTTTTTTTTCATTACTGACCCTTAAACCCATCATCATTTCCCCATTTTTATTTCTCTACTTTATTTCAGTACCTGAGTTTCCTCTCCCTAGAATCTTATAAACTTGTATTTTACTTTATTTTTATCTTTAAAAAGATTTTAAGTAATCTTTACACCCAACATGGGGCTCAAACTCACAATCCCGAGATCAAAAGTCACACACTCCACCGACTGAGGCAGCCAAGGGCTCCTAAAACTTTCATTTTAAAAAATAGATTTGTTGAGATATAGACTTACCAAAAATATTAGCATTTAAAATATACAATTCAATGGCTTTTAGCATATCTGTAGAGCTGTGCAATCATCACCACAGTCTAAGTTTAGAACATTTTCATAACCTCAAAATAAACCTCATATCCAATAGTCATCTCCTCCCCTCCACCAGCCCAAGAAACTTTATGCCTCCATAAATTTGCCTATTCTAGACATTTCATATGAACTTACACAATATGTGGTCTTTTGTGACTGGTTTCTTTCACTCGGCATACTATTTTCAAGGTCTGTCCATGTGGAAGCAATACCACCACTTCATTCCTTTTTATTCCTGAATAATATTCTACCGTATGGATATACCACATCTTCTTTATCCATTCATCACTTTATAGGCAATTAGGTGGTTTCTATTTTTTGACTACTGTGAATGATGCTGCTATGAACGTTTGTTCACACGTGTTTTTGTGTGAACGTATTTCCAGTTCTCCTGGGTATATACTTAGAAGTGGAACTGCCAAATCATACGGTAATTCTCTAACCTTTTGAAGAACCGCTATATGGTTTCCAAAGCAGCTGCGACATAGGCACATCCCCAGCAGCAGTGGAAGAGGGCTGCGACTCCTCTGTATGGTTATAGATACTTGTTGAGGATAGCCCTCCTAATGGGTATGAAACGGTACTTCATTGTGGTTTTGATTTGTATTTTGCTGATAGCTAATGATGTTGGGTATCTTTTCATGTGCCAGTTGGCCACTGGTATATCTTCTTTGGGGGAAATATCTATGCAAATCCTTTGCTCTTTTTACAATTGATTTTTTTTTTGTCTTTTTATGAGTGAGTTGTAAGAGTTCTTTATATATTCTGGATAACAGACCCTTATCGGATACACGATTTGTAAATATTTTCTCCCATTCTGGGTTGTATTTTCACTTTCCAGATGGGATCTTTTAATGCATAAAAGTCTTATATTTTGATGAAGTCAAATGCATGGCTTTTTTTTTCTTTTGTTGCATATGTTTTTAGTTTCATGTCTAAGAAACCACTGTCAACTCCAGGATCACTTAAATTTACCCCTATGTTCTCTTCTAAGAGTTTTACAGTTTTAGCACTTACATTTAGTTCATTGATCCATTTTGAGTTAATTTTTACATATGATGTGAGACAGGGTCCTATAATAACCTCTTAATTCTTCTACTACCCTTCGATCTTGCTGCCAAAATGATTTTTCTTAAAACCAAACAAGCAACAATTCTTATCCCATCATCATGTTATTAATCTCTAAATGGCTTGTCGTATCTACTGCAGTGATTCTTAACTTTGTGGGATTAAAGAATCTGAAGAACACTATGGACCCTTTCCCCAGCAAGCATGTATGTGAATGGCCATATCACATGTATGCTAACACACGCACGTACATGTTTGCATGTAATTGCAAAAGATTCACGAATGCACTAAAACCCATCCGAAGACGACCAGCCCAGAGAATAAAGTCCAAACTCCATTGTACTTCTTTGCCAGGATCTGTCCTCCCCCGTCATCATCCTGTCCTCCGCTCTCCAAACTGGGTCCCCACAGGTTAGTGTTAAAAGCTCCCTGACTCCATCCACTGTGTCACGCTACATTAGAATCACATTTCTTTGCACATACATGCTATGCCTTCTAGCCAAAACATATTCCTACAGCTCACAAGACTGTTTTAAACATTAAGTGTGACACCTATGCAAATGTGCTTGGCACAAAGAAGGCATAATGCTTGCTAAATTTGAAAGAGGACCTGGCAAATGTTTGAAAATGAGGACTCCATATTTTATTTCTAGAAATTATACTCAAATAAATGGCTATGTTATATCTGTACTTTTTCATTCAGTAGTAAATTTTGGAAAACCTAATACGTGTATGTATGAAAATTAAATAGCACAAATAAGACAATTTCCAAGTAATAATAAATCTAAGAGAACATAAACTGACTGATCACAGAACCATCTTAGTTTTGTAAGTTCCTCTTATAAGTTTTTAAGAAAATCAAATCGGTTGAAGTACCCATTTAATGAAAGTATTAACATAACCCCAGAAGAATGTATCTCAGGAAATATAATGTGTTTCTGGAAAAAAAGAGACTCGATTAGAAGGGTTACTAAATCTTCACCTATATATGTTTATTTAACCACATCAATTATCTTTTCTACACACTGCCTTATTTTTTTTAATGTTTATTTATTTATTTTGAGAGAGTGCACATGTGCACACACAAGCAGGAGAGGGGCAGAGAGAGAGAGAGAGAGAGGGAGAGAATCCCAAGCAGGTTCCATGCTGAGCATGGAGCTCTAGGGAAAGAGGGAAGGAAGGAAGGAAGGAAGGAAGGAAGGAAGGAAGGAAGGAAGGAAGGAAGGAAGGAAGGAAGGGGGGAAGGGAGGGACAGAGGGACGGAGGGAGGTAGGGAGGGAGAAACCAACACAGGTCTCTATCTCATGACCATAAGATCATGACCTGAACTGCAATCGAAAGTTGGACACTTAACCAACTGAGCCACTCAGGTGCTCCTAGACATCACTTTATAGTGCATCAATTTATTTATATTTTGTTCAAACTAAAATTGCCAATTCTGGGTATATATCTGAAGGGAAAAAAACCCATTATCTGAAGAGATATCTGCACCCCTGTGTTCACTGCATTATTATTTAGAATGATTATGACACAGAAATAACCTAAGTGGCCATCAGAAGATAAGTGGATTAAAAAATGTGGCGCATATATATATATATATATACACACACACACACAATGGAATATTATTTGGCCATAAAAAGAAGGAAATCCTGCCATTTGTGACAACATGGATGGACCTTGAGGGCATTATGCTAAATGAAATAAGTGAAACAGAGAAACACAAATACTGTATGATCTCACTTATATGTGGAATCTAAAAAAAACAAACTCGTAGAAACAGATCAGGGGTTGCCAAAGGTAGGGAGTGGGGGTGGAGGTGAGGGAAATGGGTAAAGGGGACCAAAAGATATAAACTTCTAGTTATAAGAGTAATAAGCTCTGGAAATCTAATGTACATCATGGTGACTAAAGTTAACAATACTGTATTGTATATTTGAAAGTTGCTAAAAGAATAGATCTTAAAAGTCCTCATCACAAGAAAAAAATTTTGTGAGCATATGAGGAGATGGATGTTAACTTACTATAGTGATTGTTTCACAAAATATACATAAATCAAGTCATCATATTGTATACCTTCAACTCATACAATGTTAAATGTCAAATACATCTCAAAAAAATTGAAGAAAATGCAGAACTAATAGCAAAGGAGGTAAGAAGTGTTCTCTTAAAACTGTGGATCAAATGTTCACAGTTAGATGAACTAGGAATCAACCCTTAAGAATCAAGACAGATAGGGGGCTCCTAGGTGGCTCAGTTGGTTAAGCGTCTGACTTTGGCTCAGGTCATGATCTCGCGGTTTACGAGTTTGAGTCCCGCATAGGGCTCTTTGCTGACAGCTCGGAGTCTGGAGCCTTCTTCGGATTCTGTGTGTCCCTCTCTCTGCCCCTCCCCCACTAATACTCTGTCTCTCTCTCCCTCTCTAAAAAAAATAAAAACATTTTTTAAAAATTAAAAAAAAAAGAATCAAGACAGAACGAACAGTTCTAAAAGTTGGATGTATTCGACAGGAAGAACTAGAAACACAGATGTAAGACAATCAAAGAGTAACTGAATGAATTTCAAGGAGGAATAAACAGTTACCTAAGGAGAGTATGCAAGCACTGCCTTCATCCTGAGGAAACTCCACAGGAAATTTGTGGAACTAAGATTAAGGGAAGGCATAAGAATAAAGAAATATATTAGCAGAAAGCCAAGAAGTATTTTTTTTCTGAAAAATCTGTAACTTTCCATACTTACAGTCTTATGCTGACTTGAAGTCCCTAATGGAAAATGTTATAAAACATGGCATTTTAAACTCCTAATAAGGAAATATAGGAAACAAATTGAAATATTGTAATATTAAATTTCATGGAGTTTCCTATTTAGATATATTTTATCCTTTTGCTTGAAAGGTGATTTTGGTTGAGTGAATAAAATAAATACATAATGCCTGAGGACTTTCAGAGGTTCTTCACTTGGGGTATTAGAATATGAATTAATTAGGAAGAGGCATAGAAAAAATAAAATGTTGGTAATTACACGAAAGGGCATACATAAAGTCCGATGCTTCATCAAGGTTCAGACAAAATCACAAATACAAAGACCTTGGTAAATAAAATGCAAATTAGTTCATAAACTTCATATTATTAAAGCACTCTGACAAAAATGAGTATAATAGACTCATTGCTTATTCACTCCGAAAAGAAAATTAACTTCTTTACACAAATTGCCTCAATTTGTGACCTTCTGTGTAGAAAAAAATAAAGTAGTCCTTCAAAAGTCATAGCTACAAGTAATGATAATTAAAGAGATGAAAATCCTATTTTTCTTATACTTCTTTATGATTTTTTTAAATCCTAGTTTTATAGCACAAATTTTTTTAAAAACTACAATGGACAAAAGAAAATATTCAAAAAGGCAAGTATAAAATGTGTTTTTATTTCTCTTATTCTTCATTTTACGATTATATTTATTTCAACACATAAGAGAATGGTGTTCCCATTATTTAAGCTGTTTCCAACTAGATAATGTTTTCTTCAACATTTAACCAAGTGTTGGCAATTGAAAGAAGAGAAGCTCAATGTGATTGGTTAATTAAGATTTCAAAGAACCTGCTTCTCCCTAGAGCGTAGGCTAATTTCTCATTTATAAGCCCATTTATAACTCCAGCTCTGAGAAATGGTCCTAATAAAATTCACAGTTAAGCAGGCCTTCAAATGCATACCAGCCATTAACATTGGGGCTGCCTGCTGCTAGCAAAATATTAATATTTGATGCTACAGCATTTTCATTTTATAAGACTATTTAGCATAAATCTGTTTCAGGGTCTTATGAAACAGCTTTCTTTATACGTTAAACAGATTAAACTCAGGTTGTAAAGGTTGGTTTTAAAACGACTTCAAAATAGTTGAGTTTATAGCCACTGGGAAACTATATATTTTATGATTACATTATTGGCTGTATTCCCTCCAGTGACTGCAGGAGGATACACTATTTTTAGAACAAAAACAACTGACTGCAGCATCCTTTGAAAAGAGAAGAGGAAAAAGAGCCAATAAGAGAGCAAGAGCGAAGGAAATAAAATTTCACCTTGTTTTCCACTTTTCCAGTTTTTCCAGCACTTGACATGTATTACTACCTCATCTAACGCTCACAGCAATCTGATGAGGCACACAGATAATTACTGTAACACAGTCAAGATGAGGAAACAAAAGCCCCAGAAGAGTGAAATTACAACTTGGTCATACGGCAAGAAAATGGTAAAGCAAGATTAGAATCCCAGGCCTTGAAATACAAGGAAGAACTTGTGCTTTAATTCATCTAATACCTGAGCTACGTCTTAAATCTTCCAAAGCATAAGGCTGTAAAGGGCACACGTGTGTGTGTGTGCGCGCGCGCATGTGCGAGAGAGAGAGAGAGAGAGAGAGAGAGAGAGAGAGGGAGGGAGAGGGAGAGAGAGAGGGAGGGAGAGAGAGGGAGGGAGGGAGAGAGACAGAGAGGGAGAGAGAGAGGGAGAGAGAGAGAGACAGAGAGGGAGAGAGGGAGAGAGAGAGGGAGGGAGAGAGAGGGAGGGAGGGAGAGAGACAGAGAGGGAGAGAGAGAGGGAGAGAGAGAGAGACAGAGAGGGAGAGAGGGGGGAGAGAGAGGGGGAGAGAGAGAGAGAGGGGGAGACAGGGAGGGAGAGAGACAGGGAGGGAGAGAGACAGGGAGGGAGGGAAAGGGAAGCAGAGGAGGAGAAAGAGAGAGAGAGAGAGGACAGTCTAGGTGGAAGGACTTGCATGAATAAAGTCATGAAAGCATGAAACTGTTTACTTACTTAGGTCAGAACCTCTATGAGGGCAGGGAACGTGTCTGTGTTCACCACTTAAAGCCCCAGGACCTAGCATCATAAATATTGGCTGCACAAATGAGTGAGAGAAAGAAAACAGAAACTGAAAGAGAATGGTGATGTGGGCATCAAAGGAGGAGACCGTGTCAAGAAAGGGCAGCTAGTATCAAACGTCCCAGACCCAGCTACTAAGAACCAAAACACCTCCCTTGGACAGAACAAGGAGACTGATGCTGTGTCTGAAGGGCGGGGTGGGGGGGTAATTTCTAGTGCGGTGATGGAGGGGAGACCATCAATGCTCCGCAACTTGGGTCTTTATCTCTTCCCCGGTGTGTTCACTAGAGATGGTTAAAGAGTTGGAAATTATTTTCTGGGCACAACAAGGATCAAAGTGATATTTCTCTGAGTTCTAAAGAAAGACAGGGAGAGGAGAAAAAAATAAGCCAAGGACCAAATATTATATCCAGGCAAAAAGTTATCCCGTCTGGATAAAAACTCTAAAAAGAAAGAGGTAGAAAAGACATAAGAGAGAATCCATCCCACCCTTTCTTTCACCTAATGAAAAAGTCTAGTTTCTTACGGACAAGCAGTAAAGTCTGGACCTTAGGCTATTTTCATTTCTGTGTGTGCTATTTTAATACCAGGAAAAATAAAACATGACCAAAAATTAAACAGCACCAACAACCAATCAGTTGTTTGGTAATGATACCTAAGAAGAATATTTCAATAGCTAACAAAAAATGCCACGGCCATATCTAGAATAATGATACTATATACTGCCTTCTAGGCAACAGAAATAACATACCATTTTAATAAGCAATGGTTCTACATGCACGAGAGCAAACCTGAAACAATTTAAAGAGGAGCTGTATTCTCTGAAAAATGGAACTGCTGATATCTTCTTCACGTTTAAGGCTTCAATCTTCACATCAATAGGAAAAACAAATTTCTTTATTCTTCACTCCATCAAAGAATAAAAAGATTAGTGCTGAGATCCGAAAAGGTTGTTATTTCCATTAAGTTAAGAACAAGATCAATATGAACCTTCAGACATGGATCAATAAGAAAAAAATGGAAAAGATATTTTAAACTTTATGGTCAAAACGGTAATGTGAAAAACTAGAAAGAATGTGGTTTTCAAACAAACTGAGGCACCATCTTTGTTTTCTACACATCAGTGTCTATTTTGCAGTATATGTCAGGGAACGCAGAGTTATTTGCTTAGAAGTCACTTTATCAGGGCAATGCCATGAGAAAACGATTTAAATTTGTGCAATTCTTAATTGCAGAATAATTATAAAGAAAGCAAATATATGACTTTCAAATTCCAGCAAATAACAGAAAGGTCTTAGGGGACCTGCTGTAATGACCAGATAAGGCTGTCTGCAATTAGCATGCCCCTTATATGTATGTTAATCAGTATTCCAACACTGAAGCCTGCTCAGAAACATTTTGTCCTTTTAACCATTTGAAGCATTCCCTTTCTGATACTGCTCACATTATTAGTTTGCATAGGCAATGAAGAAAGAATTTCAGCAGCAAAAGTAAATGTCATCTCAGGCACTGTTCACAATCCTTATAGGAGTTTAAATTAATGAGGCCTCACCTAAGTTTGATTTTACCTTTTCCTAAATTGTTAAGGACTCGTTCCTCCCAGCTTTTTATTTATTTTTTTTTATTGCATTCAACACCTTATTATGGCAAAAGAAGGTAGGCCAAGTTTGAGACCAAGAGTGGCCATTTCTTATGACTTCTAATTATATTTCAGAAGCAGGAGTGAGAAAATCATTGTGAGGCAAAAGTCTAGTATAACACAGTGAGATAACAGATCAAATCTCTTAAGAGTAAGTTTTCTAAAAGAAAAGATCCCAGTGCCTTAAAAAATACTTGGCATAAACCTGGTTTTCAGTAATTATTGCTGTTTTTTTTTTTATCATAAGAGGAAGGACCTCCTCTCCTATGACCACATCACAATGATCAAAAACAAAAAGTTATCAACATCTTTTAACATCTTTTGAAGCCAGATTTAATTTCAAATGGCTCTTGACATTGGAAAATGACTTTCAAAGTTTTGCATATACGAAAATCAATGATTTTTTTTTAATAATGGCAAAGCAAAATGGACACCGGTTTGATATTCAAGAGGCTCTGCCTTTTTTGTTATTCCTTATTATGGGACTTTAAGAAAGTCACTCTATCTCTGGTTCTCAGTTCCCTTAACCACAAAATGAAGGAACTGGTTTAACTGGTCACCAAAATCTCTCCCAGTTCCAACCTGCTTTCATTCTGTATAAAGATTTCTAAAAGTGAAAAAAGACTGTTTTTCAACTCTAAAGTATGAGATCTTCAGCTTACTTTTCTGCCTGAAACTTTGCTGCCAAAGTGGTACAGCAAGTTTCAACCAAGTGCATCCGTTCTCTTGAGCCTCTAATGTTGGCTGAGAAATAGGCCTTTAAAAACCATATGTTTTGACTTCAATGCATATAAAACATAGTAGTTAGAGGCTTTAAAGAAAAAAAAATTAAGATGTTACATAAAAACAGGCCAAGTGTAATACCATCCAACATTTGTATAGTTCCTTAAGATTTATAAGGACCTTTTCACGTGTTATCTCATGGAATCTTCTCAACAAGATGTAGAGCCGTTATGTTTCCCATTTCGCAAAGGTCAGTTCCAACATGCCATTAGGATCGGGAGATTTCTTACTCTACAGTCCATGTTCCGTCCATTACACCACAGTACCTCAAAGGTACACATGAATCCCTTACATCTCTCTTTGATTCAGCAGGAATGGCTTAAAAACCTTGCCCAGAGTACATCACAATTTCTTAAGCTGTTCCTAAAGATTCAAGAGAACTTTAAAAAATTAAATAATTAAGACTAACCATGACAAGAAGGACAAGGATTTTTGTTTGCAGCAAAAATGGCGTCCTGTTGAAGCAATGTAGATACGGTTCGTGGTTCATTTTGTTCCCAACACTGAAATCACATCTTACGAATGTGGGATATTTCACATCATTTCCAATTTTTTTTGCCCTTTTGAGGCTGCCCAATTTTGAGACTGTCTGAGGAGTTCTGGTATGGGATATGACTTGGTACGACCGGATCTTGTGATCCTCTAGGAGAAAGCATCACATTGCCACTGATTATTAAACACAACATCTTTATCCACTAGTCGCTAAGATGCAGATCATTCAATCTGTTCAGAGTACAGGCAAAATAAAACCCAGTTTATTTGATAACCAGCCCAAAATCTATCCAACCTTCACCACTATGATACCTCCATAAGTGATGATGATGACTGAACTGTTTGCTGGGGAAAGTATTTGAGGTTGAGGATTTCTATAAACATACATAACATTGGTAACCTCATAAATTCTAGTCAATATTTCAGGCTGTCAGCAATTGATTAACTGATATAATTCCAACACCATTTAGTTATTGCTCAAAATAAAAATCATAGAATTACAGTTCTTCAGCATCTAAAAGCACATTTACCTTCTATCAATGGTTTGCCAGATTTTGCTTTTTTCTTAGCAACAGCTACATAGGTCCTTAGCTTAAAGACGGGTGTCATTTTTCCAAAAGCCATTAATTAATTATGGCTCTAGATTGATAATTCGAACAAACAAACCACTCTTCAACTTCTTTGCTTTTGTGCCAGGAGGACTTTCTCTGGATTAGGAACATTTATGCAAAAGAAACAAACCCAAGAAATCGTGTCTAGAAGGAGGTAAAAGTAGAAAAGCTTTCAAGTTTCTCTACTTGGCTGAGAGAAAACACCACTGGATTCGTGAACCTATTTCTGGACATATGCTGAACCTCAATAAATTTGGCTTTCTGAGCTGCAACACGAGAGTTCGTTTCTAACAGTTCCTTCCAAAAACCAGTGACCACGCGAAGGCCTCCAAGGGAGAGAGAGCACACGCAGTGGTTATGACAGGCTTCAGAGCCAGATCGCCTGGGGCCAACTCCAGTTCTTCCTTCCCTGATCTTGGGGAGTGAGGATTCAGATTGGCTGAGGAAAGAACAGGAAACCCCAGACAGAAGTTTATTTTTCTCTCTCATGTGAACGTCCACAGGCTGGCAGTGTAGGGCTGGTGCTCAGAGTTCACAGGGACCCGGTTCCTCCAGCTCCTGCTCCACCACTCCTAGGGTGCAGCCCTGGTGCTCACGGTCTAATATGAGCTTCACCTCCGTCAGGAGGAAGGAGGAACAGAGAAGGAAAGAAGGGGCAGAGGGGACGAGCCAACTCTCTCTGACAGTTCCCCCAAATTACCCACAGCACTATTTTTTTTTTGTCATGAATCACACTCAACTGCAAAGGAGGTGAGGAAGTGCGGGCCTCCTGCCCAGATGGAACTGCTCTTACTACGAGAAAGCGGTGAAAACAGAGAGTGGTGTACCAGGGTTCTCCATACCACCGTGTGGTCTTAACCACTTTGTGCCACTGACTTCTCATGTGCGAAAGGGAAACAGTAATAGGGTCTCCCCTCATAAAGGTACCTGGCACATGGAATGATAATAATCCACGCAGAGGGGTAAGCATTGTATCGGACACACCCTAAATACCCAACAAGGGAAATAGTTTTCTTCAGATATTTTCTTTCACTTACTGATTTCCTTTCAATTGTTAAAAATTAGATAAACTGGGGCACCTGGGTGGCTCAGTCGTTAAGCGTCCGACTTCGGCTCAGGTCATGATCTCACCGTTCCCGAGTTCGAGCCCCGAGTCGGGCTCTGTGCTGACAGCTCAGAGCCTGGAGCCTGCTTCGGATTCTGTGTCTCCCTCTCTGTCTGTGCCCCTCCCCCACTCATGCTCTGTCTGTCCGTCTCTCTCTCTCAAAAGTAAATAAACAATAAAAAAAAAAGAAGAAATCTGAATTTATAAAAAAAAAAATTAGATAAACTGTTTTGTTTCCTCTGGCTTATCTATTTGTCCTCCAACCCCCAAGTTATGTGCACAGTATAAACAGACTGGTCGTCTTAAGTAATTGCTTTCGGCAAGGGCAAGCCCCTCCCCCCCCTTTCTAATGCCCTTGAGAAAACACACACACACATACACACACACACTATTCTTTCTCCCAAAGAAAACTTCAGTGGCAGCCCAATACCTAAATTAAAGTGCAAAGTCCTCCAAAAGGTAAGCTATAACCTCTAAAACTCCATTTGTTACTTCTTCAATACCTTCCCGACTATCTTATTCTTTCTTGTTCTCTCTTATTCCAATGAGATCGTACAAATAATGACAAAAATGATTTAGATCAGAAGTACTAAATTAACAGAGGCTATCGCTTTTTGCAAGTTTTTTCTTTGCCAGCTAATGTGCTCAATACTTCACATAAACTCTCTCTTTTAATCCCCATAATCCTGTGAGGTTATCACCATTATAATCCCCATGTTATAAATTATGACTAAAGCTTAGAAAGGTTACACCCAAAGTCACAATAAGTACATCGCAGGGCTGTGATTTGAACAGAGGTCTGCTGGGTTCCAAAGCTGTTCATTTAACCCCGTGTGGCACCTGACTTCTGCACAAACATGCCGTCTGCGTTCTCTGTACACACTCAGGGTTCTTCTAATCACACCCTGCCGAGTTTTGTTAAAGGTTTGCTCATTTCTAGATCTCTAGATTTCTTCCATGGGATGTTCATCGACTAGAATGTAGTGATGATTACATTATAGTAATTAACGTAAGTAATGTAATAATAGTAATAGTATTAAGTATAGGAATGTAAAATACATTATAGTAATTACATTATGTTAATAATAATGGTGACAAACAGCAAAATAGCACTTCTATTAGACTATTACAATACTACACGGATCTAAGAGCCATACATATAACTTCTCACTTAATCCTCATAACAACCCTGTGAGTTAGACCACAATTATCACTATCTTTGAGTGAGGTAAATGAGACCTAGAGAGACTAAGCAACTTGCCTGAGCTTGTGTAGGTAGTAAATGCTGGAGTCAGGCTTCCAACCTGGGCACTTTTTATCTCCTCTCTGACAAAATATATTCTTCCCATATCCCTTACTTAGACGTTAAATCACATATGCCTTTCATACATTAAAATACAAGGCACAAGATAAATGGATAAACAAAAATATGACATATTCATACAACAGGATAATATTCGGCCATAAAAAGTAATGACATTTTGATATATGCTACGACATGTGTGGACCTTGAAAACACTATGCTTGGTGAAATAAGCCAGACACAGGATGACAAATATTGCACAACTCTACTTATATGAGGTACGTACAATAAACAAATTCATAGAGACGGAAAATAGAATAGAGGTTACCAGAGGTTAAGGGGAGTGGGAAAAGGAGAATAATGGTTTTGCAAGTACAGAGTTTTTGTTGGGGATGATGAAAAAATTTTCGGTATAGATAGTGGTAATGGTTACAACAACATTGTGAATGCATTTAATGACACTGCACTGTATACTTATGAGTGGTTAAAATTATAAATATATTTTACCACAATAAAAAAATCAAGCACATTATATTACAGTTACACTTCACAGACTTTATTGAAGGTTGATGAACCCTTTCTGGGACCAGGAGATGGTAGGAAATTTCCTACATGACTGCTAGAAGGCAAATGAAAACCACCGTTTCCATGAGACACCAGAGCAATCAATCCAAACCATGTCTTGCTTTCCCAACGTGATCGACAGTACCTTTAGGAAAAATGTTTTTCACACATGCACACACGTAAGATGCTCCATGAACTTTTGTTTAACATACGAAGTCTCACAAAGACACAAATCCGTAAGTGATCTTTGCAATTATTTCACCAGGATTTAAGGACAATGCTATAATTTTCATTTTGTAAATGGAAAATGAAAGGAAGGTTAATAACATGTTAACCTATGTCTGGATTACTCTGTAAATCTGACGCTGAGATCAATGGTTCCCTACCTACCGTTTGGTAAGTTACTAGACCGTGCAATCTTGAAGAACCCCACAAAACATCCACCTGATACTCATACTACAAGAGATCAAAGCTGAGTAGGGCAAATACTGATCACCACCTGCAGCTCTCCTCCTCCACCCAGCCTCCCGACAACATTCCATACGTCCTGCAAATCACACAGGGAATGTTTAAAGACCCTAGTTCAGAAGACGTAACCAATTATTACCCACCAGCAGTGGCCATGATTGAGAAATGAACAAAGGTGGCGCTTGTCCTTTAAGAAAGGGACCCTAATCCCTTCTGATGAAGAGGTTCCACAACCTTTTTTAGGTAAGACCTAACCTGTTCACCAGCCAGATTCTTCTCCATTTTTCACCTCTCATGCTCAACCCTTCTCTGGTTACTGACCAGCAGCAAAATGGAATTTCTCTTCTTGTTCTCTGTGTGGCTTCTACTGGAGGTATAGACCATAAACGACAATGGAATTACTAAAAGCTCAACACCAAAGAGAAAAGCTGCAATAAAAACTAAACTATTCACCAACTGAATACTTAATAACTGAATACCACTAAGATATATTAGTGATTCTAAAGCGACTTAAGAGTCCTAAACAGGCAGGAATGAGGAATTAATATAATGTTATACCTTAATATTTAACATATACATACGTTAATGTAGTGATGATTATACGTTAAATATTAACCTACCTGTTGGAATAACCTCTGGTTTTACATTTTTATTAAACACCCAAAAAGAGTTCCATCTTAGATACATAAGGAAGAGAATCCCACTCAAAAGCAGCCAAGCCTTTACCACATATTTCATGAGGTGAATGGATCTGAGCAGTTTCCTGAAGCATCATCCCCACCTTCCCCACCCCCCAACTGTAGCACGTTCCTTGCCTTGCTAAACAATCTGTGCCCATGTTCCCAATATAACGTAACTGGGACATGGGGAAATAAGGCTTAGGTAGAATTTCTTTGGCTCGTAACTTGTGCTTAAGCTCTGTTGCAGCATGGCTCTGTCTGGTATCAGAAATTAAACCTCAGAAGGACTAGGAAAATTCCAAACTGTGTCAAGTCCAGACAATGAATATGTTATAAATCTTACGACAAGCAGCCTAATATTAACATACACAAAGAAATTCAGAGGGTAACAGAAGGAGAGTGGAACCCAAAAGAAGCTACAAGGGTCAAAAGAGGAAGGGAAAAAAAAGCGAAAGTGATTAGCTGGAAACCAAGTAGACAGAAAATCCTGCAACCAGATTAGTGCTAATTAAAATCTAAGGAAGTAAAATCTCTCTCTCTTGGAACCAGGTGATTACAATGTCCACACACAGTTGGATACAATCACTAAGGAGACTGAAAATAGGAAGATATTGGGGAAAACCGTATTTCATTACCTACGTCTCAATACTGGAAGGTATCTGCAGGGTAAGAAAAGAACTGATTCCAAGCACACCTCCTCTGTGTTCCAGTTGCCTGAATATGGCCTCAGACACCTCGTGCTACCCACCAAACCCTTCTCCTTCTAGTCACTCCTCCCACCGATCTAGGAAACCACTAATAGACCATCTCACTTCAAAGCACACTGCCTATGCACCCTGTAACACACGCTCTCTGTCCTTTCAAAGAGAATCATTAAACTAAGGTTTTGGCAAATGTTGACATTCTGTGGGAAAATGACCACGGTGCTCAGGAGGATGAATAATGTGACCTTATGAAATAACTTTTAGAGAAAAACGTATTGTTTCGTGGGAAGGGGAAGGCGGTTAATTCCTAACATGTGTTCAAGGCTGCTCTACCTTATTTCAGGTTTGCCACTTTTAAAAAAAATTTTTTTTAATGTTTATTCATTTTTGAGAGACAGAGACAGAGAGAGTGGTAGAGGGGCCGAGAGAGAAAGGGAGACACAGAATCCAAAGCAGGCTCCAGGCTCCGAGCTGTCAGCATGGAGCCTGATGCGGGGCTTGAAACCACGAACTGTGAGATCATGACCTGAGCTGAAGTCGGACACTTAACTGACTGAGCCACTCAGGCGCCCCCAGGTATGCCACTTTTAAAACAATTTTACCTCCTGTAAGAGCTAGAAAGTTCTAAACGCATTAAATAAGAGGTATTCCTTCTTCCCCATAATTTTATATATTTTATTTCTCTGAAGTTGATATGTCTAACCCAGCAAAAAGTTTCCAAGGCATCTGAGGTACCTGAAGTTCAACCAGAGTCTTTGGCTGGCAGAAGTTCCTGCTGGGAAGGAGAGAGGCCCACCAGTGCAACCAAAGGAAAACAGAACCATGAAAAGAAAGAGTGTGAGAAAGAGGTTGGGGAAGGATTCCTGGACCAGCATTTATAAACAATTTTCAGGACACCGCTCACCAGGGGCACCTGCCTGGCTCAGTCGGTGGAGCATGTAGCTCTTGTTGTCAGGGTTGTGAGTTTGAGCCCCACGTTGGGTGTAGAGATCATTTAAAAATTGAATCTTTAAAACAAAACAAAAAAACACTTCCACTTCCCACCAGAGAAATGATTTGAAGCAACTAAGATGAGTCCCGGAATTGTGGTTTGGTAAGGACCCATGAGCTCACTCTGGTCTGTCCACCCTCCTCCCCAGTGGATGAATCCCAGAAAGACGGCCATGTTAATTCCTCAAGAATTCCAGAGACAGAGACCAATATTGCTACTACTGAAAAATTGTTATTATGCTAAAGCTCTTCTGCAAGACCAAGAAAGTACCAGACATTATGGCAATCCTACAACCACTTTTTAGGACTAAGGGCCATTCCTTTGTAAGTCCTTCTTGGAAGTGCTACAGAGTTCCACACAAAACCCCGCTCACTCTTCATTACCATCTCTACAAAATGCCTTCCTCAGCTCTCTAAGATGGGAATCATATCCTCCTCTATGCTCCCATAACACCCTCCACAAAGTTTTACCTGAGCACTTTATACAACAAAAAGCCACCTGTTTAATCTGTCTCCCCAATCAGACCACCAATGCCTCAAGAAGAGATTCCCTAGGTGTTGAAATCAGTAAGCACTCAAAAAAAATTTTTTTTGTTGAATCAATGAAAGACCATCTTTCCCCTTTGATGATATTTTGAATTACATCTATCTTCCCTGCCCAAAGGACTGGAAGTGGTTCAGTCAAGCACAGGAAGCCAGAGGAAGCCAGAACAGAGTGCCAAAGAAATAATCTCACGCAGTCGGCTTTATGCCTATGTGCTACTTTCCCCAATGTGACTTCCTTGTCTATGCTTCAGTACACTCACCTACAAAATGAAAATAATGCTAGTTATGTCACAGATTTTTAGGAGGATTGAACAAAACAATTCATGCAAAGTACTTGGCATTAGCTGCCTCATCCTAAACAACCGGTAAGTGTTTGCTACTGCTGGCAAGAAAAGAGCATAGGACAGCAGCAAGAATCAGGGTTTAGAAGCCTTGGATTCTCCATATCCTGAGATTTGCTTGCTGGTCATGTGACCTAAAGTTAATGAAGCACAGCCTCTATAAACCTCAGTTTCCTCGTTTGAAAAATAGGGATGAGGATAACTACCTATATAACCTTGCCAACTGTGTGGATCAAATAAGATCATATATGTGAAACCAATATAAAATACTACTAATAAGGGGGTTTTTAATACATGGAGCTCTGTATTTTTTTATTTTGCATATGCCTGTCTAATGAAAAGCAAATTGTTTTCATCTCTGATCTCTGCCTTCTTTACTGAGGTAATGTAATGATTAATGCATATGTGCACATTATTTTAAGAATGAAAACCCGTTTTCAAAAAGAGGAAGTGTGTGTGTGTGTGTGTGTGTGTGTGTGTGTGTGTGTGTGAGAGAGAGAGAGAGAGAGAGAGAGAGAGAGAGAGAGAGAGAGAGAGTTTTCAAAAAGGTAAAATTTGGTAAGTGTTCTGCCTTGCAATTTAGGTGGAAAAGAAAAAGAATTATTTTAGATTAAGACTTGAAACCCACGTGAATATATTCTCAGGCAGTCTCCCTATCTTTTGTGTTCCCATAACTTTTAGTAAAGCATTTACTATATCCCCATCTACAGTAAAAAAAAAAAAAAAAAAAAATCTCTTGCACCAAATTATAAGGTCCAGAGGGAACATACTCATGTTTGGACCCCAACTTTTACTATAGTGCCCGATACTTACTAAGAAGGCCATAATGCTTGTGGACTCAGCACAAATACACCATGGTCAATTATGAACAGTCTCTTCCCTGAACATAAAATACTCACTGTCTACACAACTCACTTGATAATAACTATGAAAACTTATGTGGCATCTCTTGGAATACTTTTAGAAGATTGTATGATTTTCTGTTGCTATGTAAGCATCTATAAATGAACTGTGGTCTTTTCCTACAGTGAATAAACTCTTTGAGGGCAAGATCCATGCTTTATATTTCCTCTCAAATTCTACTTTATTTAGCATCGTGTTTTACACATAGAAAAGAACAATAATTAGTTGCTGGTTGATTTATTATATGTGGCAGTCTAACATAATCAGTGTGTCTAAGAAAAAAAAATTGTGAGTAAAAAGTTCATCTTGGTACTTTCTGTTTTCAGCTTTATATCTAAAAGATACTGAAACTACAGCTGTTCACTATTATACAATAAAATTAATAAGATCATCTCTAATCATCATTTTTGCTTCAGGGAAAAATGATACTCCATAAATAGAAAACTGTATTAAAATACACATTTCTAAGAAGCCAGGGAAGCTTCTGTTTGGGTTCCTGAACTGATGACTACAAGGCAGAGCTTACATGAGTGAGAGTAACCTTCCTAGGGAGGGCACTGAGAGCAATAAACATTCTGAAGTCCATAATGTCTTTTTAGAGATAATTTGTTTTCTATTAGTGGCAAGACTTGCAGGGACAACATTTTTTTTTTTTTTTTTTTGCTTAAAACTAATATCTGGCTGGGACTGAATTAAGCTGTCTGGCTAGACACCTAGACACCAATTCAACAACTTTATACCTATTTATCCATTTCTAGACAATTGTGCAGACCAGACCAGAACAGGCATATTCTGTGCCACCAAGGATGCTGGCATTAGAAGAGAAATAAATTGAGTGAAATTTTATGCCCACATTTTATTGTGAAAACAACTATTACACATTCATATCTTTAAACTGTACTGTTACTGTAAAGGCCAAACAGAAACTGAATTGCTTTCTGGAACCCTCTGGCTATCACAGTAGTATTATGCTTATTATTAGATGCCGAACACTGTACTACATGCTTTGCATGTGTTAATTTAGTCCTCATGGGTTTTAATATTATCCTCATTTTATGGATAAGGAAACCAAAGCACAGAAAAGTTAAGCGACTTGTCCTAGATCCCAGAAGAGCAGAGCCAGGATTTGAACCAGAATAGTTTTGATCCTGGTTGGTATGCTATAATGTATGTCCATAAAGCAGCCAGTACAGATATATGCAATAACTGTTAAATTTAATTTTATGTCTAATTTGCATACTTATACAAACTGAAATATTTTTTTCATCAAAACCTTCACATAAAAACCAAACAATTTTAAGTCTCAGAACTCAAGGTTCAATAAGTACATGATAAAATACTCTAAAATCATGGGTGGACAAACTTTTTTGGTGAAAGGTCAGATAGTAATCAATATTTTAGGCTCGTGGCCCAAACACCTCTGTAAGAAGTACTCACTTCTGTCTTTGTAGCACAATAATAGTCATAGACAAGAGTAAATGATAAATTTCAAATTACATTATAAACAAGTAGCAGGCTGAATTTTTGCCCGAGGGTCTTGGTTTGCTCACCTCCGCTCTAAACAAAAACAATGGACGCATAAACAAGAGCTCTAATATGGTGACATTAGACCAACTGCCTTGCTAGAAGTTGCTTTCAATAATTCGGTTTGTTTAAAGCCGTTCTCAGTCAGGGGCAATTCTGCCCTCTCAAGGGAAATGTCTGCAGACAGTCTGGGTTGTCACAACGAGGGAAGTGTTGCTGGCACCTCGTAGGCAAAGGTCCGGGATGCTACCGAGGATCCTGCCCTGCACAGGACGACCCCTACAAGAAAGAACGAGCCTGCCCACGGCAGCAGTGCTGAGGCTCAACAGGCTTGGTTTTAAGGATGCCAATTTACGTAGCTGTCTTTTTTATCTATCCTTAAAAGAGCTTTCCTATTTGGTCCTGATATAACCCTATAAAGAAGAAAAAGTAGGCGCATTTATCTAATTTTTTTACAAAAGAAAAACTAATATTCAGAGAAGTTAAATAACGTACAGCTGTTCACAAAGCCAGTTATATATCAGAGCTAAAATTCACACCCAGGTCTTAGTGGTTTAAAACCTGTGCTCATCCCTGCCCCTATAATTAAAAGGCTGTTAAGACAAGTTTATAAAAACTGAACCCGAAAAGATACTTTTAGAGTTGTATTGTCTGAATACAAAACAAAAAAACATTGAATTCCAGATTTTACGTCTTGTTGAGAGGCTGTTAAGATTCAATCCTGGGGGGCGCCCGAGTGGCTCAGTAGGTTAAGTGACCGACTTTGGCTGGGATAATGATCTCACGGTCTGTGGGTTCGAGCCCTGCATCGGGCTCTGTGCTGACAGCTCAGAGCCTGGAGTCTGCTTCAGATTCTGTGTCTCCCTCTCTCTCTACCCCTCCCCCATTCACACACTGATTCTCTCTCTCATGCTCATGCTTTGTCTCTCCTGCTCTCAAAAATAAATAAAGCATTAAAAAAAATTAAAAAAAAAAGATTCAATCCTGGGAGATAGACAGGAAATTTAAAAATATTAAATCAGTTTTCAAAAATATCCTAGGAGAAAAAAAAAATCCTAGGAGAGAATCATCACAATTAACACATAACACACTGTCTGCTTACTCATTTACAGAGTCACCTATCGGCCCCTGTCTTCTCTCCTACTCACAGTTCTTAAACTCCTTTCTTAACTCGCAGGGCAGGGCACATATCTCTAATATGACTGAAAATGGAAGTGAACCCACAGACCTACCGTGAATATTATACTAAGGCACGTGTCTGGTGGAGATGATATACTTTAATTTCAGTCTTCACGGAAGACAAAAATCCCCCCAAAACCCAGAGTACTCTTTCGGCTGAGACCCAAAAAGGGACTACAACTGCCAATCCCAAAATACAGCTTCCATAAACAGGAATCCTTTCAGCAACACGGAGCACTTCCATCCCCACAGGACCAGGGCTAACTGACAGAAGCCAGAACCCATTAGAGTTCCCAGGTCCTGCTTTGGCTCTAGCAATTCTAATTCTCATCAGATGATTTCATCAGAACCAGAACCAGACCCAGAAAAACTGGCCAGTTAGTAAAGAGGTAACAAAGAGTGGCTCAAATGAAATAATTTCTTCCATCCGATTCTCTGATTTTGTCTTCGATTTCACTCAAGAGTAAAAGAAAACTGGCCTCTGCCATCTTTAAATTAGAGACGTCTAAATTAATATGTAATCTTTCAATTCAGAAAATGTTTTAAGTATATTCTTGATGTGTTATCAGTCCAGGACACTTTGGTCTCCAGCACAGAAGAAGTCTATTTGGAAATACTCTATTTTGAATCATCAAAGATGTAAATAAGCCCCTTGACAAGGCAGTGGTTTCAAATTCTTTCTCTTACATTTAGTATTAAACAATTTTAATTTATAATTTCTGGCAATTTTTTTTAAAGAAGTATATGTTCTGTGTTTGTGTGTGTGTGTGTGTGTGTGTGTGTGTGTGTGTGTATTTGGGGTCAGTATCTGTTTTTTTTAAGGTCTAGCTAAAACATACTGAAGTTGAATTTTTACTTTGAAATGGATTAAAGTTCTAAGACTTGTGTGTTCGTGATAATAATGAACAATAGCAAGTACAGTACTTCTTTCAAAAACACATTTAAATAATTAAAGAAACAAAAATAATAATAAAATAAAACTTTTGGAGTACAAAACGTGAAAAAACACGATTTTTAAATTTCAATAAGTAAGTAAGTAACAGAAACGCAGTCTGAACAGGATGACAAGGTGATCCATTTATGGATGCGTTTATTCCTTTTTTCTCTGTTGACAGAGAGCTAGCTTGCTGTCTTCAGACTCATTCTACCATTTTCTCTGAGGGAAAAACACCTCCGTTTGTCTAGAGTTTGAGACTCGTAATAACTGAGAAACAAAACCAAAAGATAACACCTGCTTGAGTTAAAGTCCACAGATTTACCTTTCCTTTATTTTGTTTTCTCATCCAGCTTCATTACAGCCTCAAGCAATATCGACAGAAGTCCACCTCCCAACACTATGTGCCAGTAATTTTTTGATACCAAGAGTGACAAATATAGGGTAACACTTAGGAAACTATGAGTAAGCAGCAGCACGCTGGTTTAAGAGACAGTATGCTTTAAAAAACAAACAAACAAAAAACCAACAAAACTTAAGAGTAGCATCTCCAGGGGCGCCTGGGTGGCTCAGTCGGTTAAGCACCAACTTCGACTCAGGTCATGATCTCATGGTCTGTGAGTTCGAGGCCCGCGTTGGGCTCTGTGCTGACAGCTCAGGGCCTGTAGCCTGCTTCAGATTCTGTGTCTCCCTCTTTCCCTGCCCCTCCCCTGCTCACACTGTCTCTTTGTCAAAAGTAAATAAACACTAAAAAAAATTTTTTTAATTAAAAAAATTAAAAAAAAAAAAAAAGAGTAGTATCTCCAAATATAATCTGAGAGCTTATCTGGAGGAGAGTCCAGACAGTTCTACTTTTTACCAATAATTACACCTCCTTTGTTTAGAAAGATCAGCCAAATCAACAGATTTGACGTTGATGGAGGTCAACAGACTCACAAATGTCATAGGCACAATCGTTTATCTTTCTGGAAACTTAGCAAACCTTGAAAGTGAGACAAGGTTACATGAGGTAAAGAAGCAAACTATTAAGCTATATATATTTGGTTCAATGGAAATGTTAACCTACCTGGCAGTTAAGCTATATAACAGGTAAGGAGTTCCTTGAGGCTGAGACAACTCTCTAAATCCCTAAAGAAGTAAGGCACCATTCTTAAGGGCTAGGGTGTCACATCTTTCAGGATACATATTGGAAAAGGAGGATTGCTCTGCCAAGGAGACTGGCTGCTTTCCGCTTGGTTAAGATGATGAGACCTTGGAAAGCAAGGAGACCACAACAGCTTAGGGTCAGAGAGCAGGCACGCCCGGCGCTACTGCTTCAGCACTCCAGCGTGCTCCTTGCATTTTAACTTTTCTCAATTCAAAGAGTTACACTGACGTCTTCTGCAGTACTTCCTCGTCATCACCTGAGGAGAAAAGGGATGGGGAAAACATTCTCCTCTCTTCTCAGAGTTTTTGCCAAAAATTGAACAAAGAAATTTTTAAGCGATAGGAAGGCAAGGACAGTTCATTTCTGCCACTCTCTGAGGCCCTGATAGGTCTAAAAATCGACGTTAACTTTCCACAGTTAGTTGTGTTGTGGCCTCTTTGTGGAGGCCACATGTTGGCCACCTTGGTGCTTTCTGTAAAGGCTCTGATGTTTTGTCTGGACCTCGGGAAACACATTCCATGGGTACCTACCATATTCTCACCCGTTTGTGTAATTCTGCTCCTGCTCCTTCCTCTGCTATCATGCAGTTCTCCAAGCCCTCTCCTTATCAAAATCATCTTCACCCACATAGAGTCCATCACTTTTGATGCTATGTAGTCACTGTGGACCAAAAGTAAAAATTTTCCCCTCCTTAAAACGCTCTTCCCTCTTCCCCCTGAGAGTCACATGATAATTTGCTGGCATAGACTGTTTGTTGTTTTTCTATGTAAATACTACACCTACCTATATCTTCACTAATCACACTAATTTTAAGGAAAAGGAACTATCTTCCATTTTTCTTTTTAGCACATAATAGATGCTCAACAAATATTTCTGGCATCAATCCCTTCACATGCTCACAATGTTCTACATATATTACAGGTGTGCAATGAATACTTGGTATTTACACGATTAAGGGAAATTACTGCAAGGGCTTTTGTCATAAAGCTATTGAAGGGTATCCTACCTATATTATAAACATAGAGTGTTTTAAAGCTTAAAGAATGTTGACATTACTCTAGGGTGGGTTAAGCAGTGATGGGAAACAGTTAAAATTGAGTATAAAGGATGATTTGTACCTTGGTATACTTGCAATCCTTATCAAAAGGCTTTAAATACACATTGCATTAATTTAATGGGTATGTCATTATTTTATAATGCTTAACTATAAACAGAGTTCTCGTTTATAGAGAAAATATAACCATAAGAGAACGCTTGCTATTTTCCCTATTTTTTTCAACCAAGACCAAGGGAAGCCTGTCAGGACAGACTGCAATGCCATAAGCCAAGTACCCTCTTGCTTACTCTAACTGCTGGAAACCTAATTAAGAAGCTATAAACAATTCCCTGCACGCTGGCCTTAGAAACTCCAAGCGTAAGCAAAAATACAACAACGCGCAAAAGGTTATGCAACTGTCACTATTTATTATTACCTCAAGAGCTACTAAGCACCAAAAGGCAAAGAGTTGTCACCAACTAAATTTAAAGAGGACTTTTATTTTCTTCCTTTAAAAAAGATAAGATCTGTGGTAAGATACAGGACCCCACCCCTCACGCCCTGCCACGAACATATATTCAGAGAATCTTCACTTTGGAGGGGAAATGTTCATTTTAAACTTCTAGGAATGTAAATTATTTCAAACAAGATGTCTTTTTAAAGAAGGGAATTACAGTGTGTAAATCAAATCAAACACTTCATCCTATGCCATATTTTACTTTGAAGTAAAGGTACTGCTTTTCGAAAATCTGCCATTACAAAATTTCAAGGAGCTCGCTTGTAAATGCCAAGGGGATGCAGTAGATTACCATAACTTTCATTTATTTTAGTTTTTTTTTTAATGTTTATTTATTTCTGAGAGAGAGAAACAGACAGAGTGTGAGCAGGGAAGGGGCAGAGAGAGAGGGAGGCACAGAATCTGAAGCAGGCTCCAGGCTCTGAGCTGTCATCCCAGAGCCCGATGCGGGGCTTGAACCCATGAACCGCGAGATCATGACCTGAGCCGAAGTCGGCCGCTTAACCAACTGAGCCACCCAGGCGCCCTCATTTAACATAATTTCTGTGGTGGTCACCTCCAAGGTACCTTGTTCTTTTGTCCAATGAATATTCATTAATGAATGTTGAGCAGGTATACTGAACATATAGTAGCAGTCACTGATTGTCTGACTTTCACAAGCCTGGGGCTGTCATTGATTTGCTAACATTCAAAAGTGTAGTTACTGGAGTGAGGCTGTTATTGACTGGCTGATTTTCAAAGGCATGGCCACTGGAGTGAGACTGTCATTGATTGGCTGGTTTTCACAGCATGTGTACTGATCCAGAGCTATTTCTAATTAATAATGGTTACTTATTTATGACTTGGGATTTCGGGCAAAGAATAGCCTTTTTCTTTCTTGAACACAAAAATTAAGTACTTTTAATTCTCAGTTCCTTTCAGCATAACCTGCAGGAGAGACCATCAAGGATACACAGATCTTGATTTCTGGAGGTCTGATTTCTAGCTAGTGTTTTCATTCAAATGATTTAAGTGCCTATTACTATGGTAGAAAAATAGCTCTAACTGTCAAATTTGTATACTTTATTGAAAAATGCTTAATGCGTGTTATTTAGGGCATTCTAATAAAGGCAACACAGGACACACAACAAAAAGCATTAAATACAGGAGGTCTGGGTGCCCTAACTGTAAAGGAATGTTATAATAAGAACATGGACAGTTTAGAAACAGGAGAAAGACATGAGTTGACTAATGTTAGGTGAGGGAGGGGAATGGCTCAGTGGGGTAATGACCATAGGAGGGATATAGGTTTAAATATGACAGGAATCTAGTAAAGATATTAAAAATGAGATCTCTTGATTATTTTAAGGGCACCTCTTTAAACTAAGGGTAGGGAGGACAGAAGAAGGTGTTTTCAACTAAAACAGAGTTTGTCCTCCGGCTAACTTTAGTCTCAAGGGCTTCAGAATGGTATAGTGCTCAACTCTTGATTCAACAGCAAAGCTAATTCCTCTGCGCTATTTATAGGAAAAAACCTAAGCTTCTGGAATTATTCTTAGTTTTAGGGATTCAGGAACAAGTTGGCTTGGCTTTTCAATAGTTTTACTTCTCTAGCTTTTTCCATTTCTTGTGATCTCAAGAGCTATTACTAAAAGCCTAAGGCTTTCCATTAATCTCTGCATAACTCCAAACTTTAGCTTAGAATGGTGACCAAGTTTACATGAATTCGAAGTGGCTTTTCCGTCCCCCAGCATTCTACGTTTCAACACCTATGTAGGACCGCGCTACGACATTTAAAATCCAGTCTCCTCTTCTAGTGTATTATTACTCTATCTTTCAAGTATCTAAAGCCACCACTTTCCCTCTCCTCCAAACACCAAGAAAATTAGGAATTTTACAATCCATAATTTTCATTAGGAAGGAAATAGTCAAAATATTGTGCCACTCTGTGGAAATAAGGCTGCCTCTTAGCCTATGGGGAAATTCTTACATTTAAGAAGAGCAAGGTGCAGGATAACAAGAGATGTTAGCAGAAACCACCAGCAGAGCAACCTTTGGCTTCACCACCATTGTAGAGTCGGTGATAACCGCAGATGGGCTGGAGGGCAATCTGGTTTACGTTGCCTCACTTCACTGTTCACAGGGGACTCAAGGACAGGGGTTCAGGTGTATTGACAAAATGACTTAACATATGCTATATAACATCTGTCCGTACTATTTGCGGAATCAGTCAGTGAATTTTTAAATATTCATGGTGTAAATTTTTATACTTGTGAGATTTTCCTTTTTTAATCTAGGTCAGTGTTGTAGTTTTAAATTATTTTTTTAAACCTTTTTGGCAGCTCTAACTAAGCTTGTAAAATACCAACTGGAGACTCAGGTACACTTTTAGTGTTACTTAAACATATGCAGCCAAAATAACAGCAAGTAGCGACTGAGTGTTAAACTTAAAAATCAGAAAAGTGATAAAAATGTCAGCAGCTGAGGCGTCAGTAGTAGTTAAGTTTTCTTCCCAAGATTAATTAGTTAAGCAAAATGAGGGGAATCCACGCAAGTACTGAGATACTGGAAGACAGGTGGCCTGGAGAAGCCCTCTGCAGATGTATGTGGGCGTGAACAGAGCACGTCTCGGAAAGAGACAAAGAGCACAGGTTTAACTTTTCTGAAAAACTTAGAGAATACTTCTATTTGTAAGCCGGCAGGAGAAAATCCAGGGATTATTATTATATTTATGTCTAATACTAAGCATACAGTATGATATTACCATAAATAAGCAAGTTCAGGGTTTCTTCATTCTTTTTATTTTAATGTTTATTTTGTGTGTAGGGGGGTGCAGAGAGAGAGGGGACAGAGGATCTGAAGTGGGCTCTGTGCTGACAGCAGAGAGCCCCATGCGGGGCTCAAACCACGAGATCATGCCCCGAGCCGAAGTCGGATGCATAACCGCCTGAGCCACCCAGGCACCGCAAGAGCTTCTTCATTATTTCTATGCATAGTTTAAAAAATCCTGCCAAGCAGGACTTTTAAGAATTATACAGCACTTTAACAAGAAAAACTATCATTTACAAACGAATTAAGAAAGCAAACAATTTAACCAACATGACACATACCGCAGAGTTTAGAAATCTTAGAGTCCTTGGCTTCACTCCATAGATGATGCCGTAAGTACCTTCGCCCTGAGAAATTATCCATGCAGTCCCTAACAGGAACGTGGGTGACATCAATCTGGGAAATGACCCATGAAGTCACTTCTAAACTAACCTCCTATGCATGCAGAGCAGCACTGACGAATTTAACAGGCATTAAACCTCTTAATGAGTTGGTGTTTTAGGACATACTTGCACAATTTAGGTTCATGAAAGGAACTAGAACAAAAACACATGAGAAATTAAACATCTCATCTAATGTCAAATTATAGTTGGTGACAGAATGCCACGGAGACCTTCAAAGAACCTAAACTGCCTTTTAAGATCACCTTTCACTGGATAAACAGTCTGTCACTATGTAAAACTAAATTTAATCTTGCTGAAAGACAAAATAAATATCATCTTTTCCAAATATAATATAGTAGGTAATAAGCCGATGCACGTGGGTTCAGTTTAAATACCAATACTATGACTGTATATCCAAACTTTAGAAGAGAAATTCCCCATACTTAATAAAGCTTAGGTTGACTCTTAATTTACATTATATTAAAGTAAGTCAGTATAAAGTAAGTTAAGCTCTATAATATAAGAAATGCTTTCTCTTTCCGTCACCTCTGCTACCATTAACGATAATAAATGCTAAAATTCACTGACAGCTTGTTTGCTACGTGCTGGACCCTGGACAGAGACTTACCACAATACATCTAGGAAGACGGAACTGTCACTTTTGACAAAGAAACATCACTGCCAGCATGATCCTGGAGGAGGATTTGAATCCAATCTGTCTACCTTTATTATTTTTTTAGTGTTTATTTATTTTTGAGAGAGACAGAGACAGAGCATGAGTGGGGGAGGGGCAGAGAGAGAAGGAGACAAAGAATCGGAAGCAGGCTCCAGGCTCTGCGCTGTCAGCACAGGGCCTGAAGCGGGGCTCGAACCCACAAACCCTGAGATCATGACCTGAGCAGAAGTTGGACGCTCAATCAACAGAGCCACCCAGGTGTCCCGAAAACTGTCCAATTATAAATCATAAAAGTTTTAACATAAAACTCCACTTTTAAAAGCAAACGTAATGAAAAGTCTGCTAGACATGTTTTAGTTTAGCTATTTTATCTTAATCCAAATAATGCAACTTAAGAAAAACAACCAAACAAATCAACTCCATAATCCTTTTCCTCAGTTCCTGGAAAACACTTCTAATGGTTCTAACTCCCCTACTTCGCCATGACCAAAGGCTTTAAGAGAGTCTCCCGTGGAAAAAGACTCAGAGCAAAGTTTCCTGTTATTATACGTGGCACGTTACAGGAAACGAAGGATCTGATAAATTTAGAAACCTGAGTGATATCCAAATTATATCACACTAAAATTCATTTATATTACAACTTGTGCTTCATACAGCCATTCTCCAAAGTAGTGGTGTATAGTGTGTGTGTGTGTGTCCCAATCTCCGTATATTTATAGTTAGTAGGTTTATCTATATGTACCATTGCCAACATATATTAAATATTTTTAGATAAAATAAATGCAAATATATGGTCTAATATGTTCCCTTATCCAGTGGGTCACAGTATACTCCTCACTTTGGAGCCCATGAAATAGAAGATGCCGAATTTCCCCAGTTTTTTATTTCTCTACGATTGCCTCCAGACACAACTACAGAGTAGCTCAAGGACCTTTTTCTAACACTCAGGAGAGCCAGTGGAATACCCAATCTGACAGTTCAAAAGACTTTTCAGGAAAGGTCTGGAAAAGCCTTATTTTCTTTAAATTTACATTTTGATCTATTCTTGTTTATGATTTTTTATATTTAGGACAGAACTCCTGTCCACTTAAAAATTTCTACTTTTATGCTAAAATAAATACTACACAAAGCTGAAGCAGTCTGTGTGAAGAAGACAAAGGCAGAACATCGTAGATATAAGTATATATATTTAATATTTATTGAAATTACAATGCACCAAGGTAAAAATTTTACCTATATTACATCAATCTCAAAATATGGAGACCTGGAAACAATATGTAACTCCTATAAAATTATCTGCAGCATAGACAGAGCAAGAATTAAAACCCAGGTTTATCTGACAACTAAGCTCTTAACCATTAAGCTTAATCTTCAACAAATTCCTATTATATATGACTTTTTCATGAAAACATTATAACTGACATGTATTTACTATGTGTCAGCATTAACTTATCTTGAAAATATACTCTAAGTAGGAATAGTTATTATTCTTATTTATAAATGAGGAAATCAATACATTAAAAGTTTAAATAGATAACTCGCCCTACATTGAAGAAAGTTAACCAGAGATTTGAACCTTGGCATTCTAACTCCAGAGCTCAGACTCTCAACCAATAAACTAGAGCAATGCTTTTTCTGTAACAATTTCAGCCTCCTAAAAATTGAGCAGACAAATTTACCATGGTCTGGTAATGGTATCACATTACGAAATGAGCTTGTAAACATGAAAAGATTACACACACATACACATACATACATATATGCTATTACTGGCCTTGTAGTTCTAAATTAATTGATGTTTAAACAAAATTATTTCTAAATTGTGTTCAAGCTTTCATACTGCAGAGGCAAAAATCCCACTTTTTGTCTATAAACTTGACCATTTTCCTCCCAGGAGTTCAAAGTAGCTTTTCGATAAATAACAATTTTATAACGCAAAGTGAAATATCATTACACCCACTTTGTGGGTAAAAAAAAACCCCTAAGTCATGGAAAAATTAAATGTCAGGCTGCAATTCAAAGAGTAAATGGCAGCGCTGGGAATAGAACACACAAGTCCTTAGATTAGTGGTATGTCTAAGGTTACACTTCAAACTTTAGTGCAAGTCAATAGACATTTATGGAGCGTATGCCACATAGGATGCAGGGCAGACAGTGCTGGATTCGGGAGAATGTTTCAAAAAATCACTCTGTAGTAGCTTATCATTTAGCAGAAATGGAAAAGGTGTACAAGGAATTGGTGAGTGGGGAGGGGGGAGGAGGTAAATACTAATAACAACTGTAAGAGACTTGCAAAGTAACCAAAAGAGGAAAAATTACTCTCAGGATGAAAAACAGGGGAAAGCTTCAAAAGGAGTTGGCATTTAACCTGGAGCTTGGAACAATACAAATGTGGAGAAATGCTCATTCCAGAGAGCAGTACCGTCTCAGCAAAGAAATGGATTTCCCAAAAAATAGTTCAGAGATGGCTGGACCTCAGAGTACATGCAGGGGGCCATAAGACAGAAGAGGGGAAAGGCAAACTTGAGGGAGAGTGATAGAGGGCCTTTTCAGGCAGGCTAAGTAGTTTGGAGTTTTCTTCTAAACTAAGGAAGACAAGGAAATGCTTAACAGAAGGGGAATGTCAAGGAGTTTGCTGTGGCAACATTTTCAGATACTGAACAGAAAAGAAGGTAAGTAATTGGGTGCTTACTTGTTGAATAATAGTGTGCTTACTTAGGGTAGATGAAACCACTGAATACTTATGGAAGATCTTCCTTAAAATTCAATTTTATTGGAAGATTTGTAGAATTGAAACAATCTTAACTTTCTGAGTGCCTTATAAGGTCTTTACACATACATCAGAATCACACTTGCCACAACAATCACGAACAGTATCAGATAACTTTGTAAAACTCATAAGATGGCCGATCACTAGAGCTGTGCTCTAAGGCAGCACTACACTCCTCTCCACCCAATAACTTTCTTTCTTTCACTGACCGTCAAGAGTTCTAAGATGAAAATGTATGAGAAACACTGAATAAGATTTTAATAATATAAGTGGGAAGGTCTAAAATATGGCAAGTACAGGTACAATGGGAAAGGGGGGATGAGGGAGACAGAGATTAGGGTAAGTAATGGTGGTCGTCCCTTCCTTGTCTTTCTGCCCAGACTCAGGGAGATGCCCACCCTACAAACATCCTCAGAACAATGTACACTCCTGGCTCAGCACTCACCATATTATATCATAATTGCCTGTTTTCCTATTTGTGATAGGACTATCTCCTATTTCCTACTCCTCACTTAACTCATACCATCTCAGGAACAGTCTTGGGTTGTAGTTGTATTCCTAGGACTTTGCACAACCTCTGGCACCTGGTAAGTATTTGGTGAACATCCCTTGACTAAATAATTATAAAAGTAATCAATGAAATGGCATCATAATTATTCATATTTCCTTTTCACAGAGGGAAGGAACTAGCCTATCCATTCAACTTAAGGATCCTGTTCCTTTATCAAGGATTTAATCAGGCCCAAGTTGAGAATGTACACTCAGCCAAGTGGAAGTGTGCTGTGGTCAGACTAGGAGACACCTCCACCTCTCCCCCAACTGTCTGCACATAGCTCAAGTGAGTGCTCAGCCACTGGGTTGTCCTTCTGGTCTCTCTAGACAACTTGCTGACTGCTGCTGAGTTAGGTAACATGTATGCACCAATGCTGTGTACAAAGCAGAAGCGCATTCATGGAGGTTGAGCAGTTATCCTGGGTATTGTGGTGGGGGGACACCAAAGGCAACCTCTGCTATGTTAATAAGGCTTGCTCTAAACTTGGTGAACTAAGGAGTTAACGCTGTTCTATTTGAATGTGAATATAAATTTATATGTGTGTATTTAAAATATCTAGTCTAGTGGTGCCTGGGTGGCTCAGTTGGTTAAGCATGTGACTTCGGCTCATGATCTTATGGTTTGTGAGTTCGAGCCCCAGGGCGGGCTCTGTGCTGACAGCTCAGAGCCTGTATGTCTCTTTCTTTCTCTGCCCCTCCCCACCCCTTATTCTCTCTCTCTCTCTCTCTCTCTCAAATAAATTAGCATTAAAAAAATTTTTTTAAATTAAAAAATAAAACATCTAGTCTAGAGATATTCGTTTTAAAGTGACATTTCCTAATGGAGTAATGGTATACTACCTATAAACCTAATATATCAATATCTCCAGATAAGATCATAATATTCAAAATTCCTCCCTAGGGTTATAATAGTACATAAGACAGCTCTATTTTCAATAAAATCTTTAACAAAAAAATAAAAATATACTCTCAAACTATGTCTCAATAAGGGTTATAAATATTTAAAACAGGAATGTTTTAATGAGATTTAATTAAAATATAAATAAGGTTTGGGAAAAATGGAACTCTTCTAATTAAATTTTACTATAGGTTTTGAGAAGGAGAAGTCTACAAGAAGTCTACAAGAATGAGAAGTCTACGAGAATGTTCCTTCCCTACTTCTTTTCTTTCTCGAATCATTAAAAAACAAACAAACAAAAAAAGGTACTTTGCTGCATGTGAGGCACAGAAAAGAGCCCAGACCCTGCCTCACGAAGCTTGGAGTGAAAAGAGGAAGTAATCCAAGAAAGAAACACGCTCTCAGTGATATGACTAATCCTGATGGCAAAGCAAATAACCAAAGTTACAAGTAACCTAGTAAAAATTAATCAATGCCAAATTCGAGTGTTGCCTTCAGTCCCACTCGCCTTATCAAGAAAGTTGTGTCTATAAGTTTAACAACTGGGCTACTTAATGTGGGCTGTTAAAACTATTTCTTCACCAGCATGTAGTACTTAAAATGAGAAGGGAAAAAATAAAAATATTTTCCCTGCATGTTGTTATAAAAAGTCAGCATATAGTACTTTAAAAAGTAAAAGAGATTCTTTGTACTTCATGGAAAAACGCTAAAAATTCTATCAGGAAAAACTCAACAGTAAGAAAGTGGCTAAATATACATAATAAAAGCCTTGCACTTAAATATTATGCAGTCATTACACATTATGGAAAAATATTTAGTGACATGTGAAAATGTTCACAATGCTTCGCTGAGTTGAAACTTTTAAAAAGGTTACAAAAAGAGTATAGCATTAGTTTGAATGGTAGCCATCCTTCTCCATGAAGAATCAGGAGCTTTTCTTGGAATTCAGGAAAAATAAGTAGAGATTTTCTGTTTCCTATGTGAAATCTGTGGCTCTCCGATTATGGTTTTGCATATCTCCATTCAGAAAAACCAATACTTTATCAAGAGAAGAATGACATCTTTCCATTTCATCTACCCACAGTTCCTTCTAGAAATGTGAAAACAGGGCGCCTGGGTGGCTCAGTTGGTTGGGCGATCAACTTCGGCTCAGGTCATGATCTCGCGGTCTGTGAGTTCGAGCCCCGTGTCGGGCTCTGTGCTGATGGCTGAGCCTGGAGCCTGCTTCAGATTCTATATCTCCCTCTCTCTCTGCCCCTCCCCTGCTCATACTCTGTCTCTATGTCTCTCAAAAATAAATAAACGTTAAAAAAATTAAAAAAAAAAAAGAAATGTGAAAACAAATTTGTTACATGTGTTTTCTCCAATATCTGAATTTTCATTATCCAGATGAAATTTATTAGCCATCTTATCACAAATATAGAGCTGCCATCTTTCTTCTCTTTTATTCTTCTCATTTTTAGGTGCTAGTGTTCTATAAATGGAAATTTTTTTCTTAAAATACAAGTCAGTGAAAATGCTATTTGCTTTCCTGCCTAATATCTGAGCTTAACGTCCAGTGGTACATTCATATAGCATACTAAAACTTCTTGGTATGCACACAGATACACTGCAATACGCCAACATTCTACTGAGAACTGCAAAGGTAGAAAAATGGCAGAATTTGATTTACAAAATTACATTAAAAAATCTAAATTTCCTTTCAGAATCAAAAAATGCAAGGATGGATAATGGTATGTAGCATTTACCGAGCACCTCTGCTGAGGACTGGCTGTCTAGAGGGCTGGGGACATAAGACATGACTCTGTTTCTCCAAAATCTTCTACCCATATTCATAAGTGGGAAAGGGGGGTGTTCCTCAGGAAGATGGGTTCTTAGAGGCAGTGAGTTCAGGGCTACGGGCTCCACTGATTCCGCCAGTTAGCCTTTTGTCCTCTGAGAGGAAGACATGTCCTTTTACACCCAACCCAGGTTTAAAAAGGGTAATAATTAGGACTGATATAGCTTCATGTTTCTCAAGTCTTATTAAGCTACTTTGTACTTGGCTCAACCTCATAATATGAACTGTCATAGCAACTCATTCAACTGCCTCCCACATAGAAGTTTATAGTCTATTTTTAATTGAAACCTCATCTAAGTCATAGGAAAACTGGCAAAATACAAAATCTCAGCTGAAAAGACATTTCTCAAATTATCTTCCTGGTTTGGTGAGGGCGACAGGAAAGGCAACTCACTATTCACAGAAATCAATAAATGAGATGCTTAGCCTTTTAAGTCAAAGAACCAACTTCAGAAGCAAGATAGAATTTCAATATCTACGTAAGCTCTATAATTTAAAATCCCCTTTTAGATCTATTTTACACTGTATTACCACAAAATTTTAAAGTACAAAAAAATACAATACCTAAATTGGCCCTTTTCCCTATAAAAAGAAAAAATGATTTAAAAGGACGAGAGTAAAACCTTATCAGGCAGTAATTCAGGTACTCTACCTTCTGCTTGAAACAAAGAACAATATTTCTTGTGAAATATTAAAAACTTCCTTAAAGTGACTGTAAAATATTTTTATTTTTATTTTTTAATAATCTCTACACCTAACGTGGGGCTCGAACTCATGACCTGAGATCAAGAGCCAGCCAAGTGCCCCCTATATTTTTATTTAACAGAATATGCACCCATTTCCAAAAGCTAAAATTGCTTAAGCCATTGAGTAGAGGGGAAAAACTATCAGCTCGATCTAAACGTTGCCATTTGTTAACCTTATTACTCCTTGTTTTGATGAAAGTCAGTTTTTAAAAGGAAAAACTATAACACTACAAAAACTAAAAATTATAATTCTTTTTACTTAATGTACTGTTCTCAGCTATCTGGAAAGGTGACAATTTCATAGAAGGCACACATTCATTCTCTCTCTTTCTCTCTCTCTCTGTCTCCCACTTCCCCTCCCTCTCTCCTCTTCAGTCTTACACACGCACGCACACACACACACACACAGAGTTGCAGAAAGGTTTTTGCTTTGGAGCTGTTCATTCTCACGCTGCCCCTTCAAGGAAAGTGATGTAAACACTGAGAAAGGGTCGTATCTTATATTTCCAGAGTGCTTTTTTTTTCCATCCTGACAGTGGAATAATTCATTTGAATAAATTCGCCAAGTGCAGACCTCATCAATAATTAAAATACTGATGAAAGGACATTTGCAGAGAGGAAAAAATGTTACAATAAAAACCTGAGGTGAAATAAGGACAGGATCTCCTACACAAAACCCATCCACATATGTTAGCATTTATGAATGCTGTTAACATAAGGCTATCATACATATTTCACAAATATTCCCCAAGTGTCTACTGTCTGCAGACACCATTGTATAACAAAGTTAAGTTGAAGAAAATATGCATTTTTTAAGGACAAAATCTCTTTGATTCTTGCAAAATCATACACAACCTAATTTTTAAGAATGCTCGATGTTTGTCTAAAGCACATGGAAAAACTGAAGTTTTCTAATTCGATGAGAACTGGACAAACAATTCTGAAAGATAAAAGCCTGTTGTCAGAGCATTTTTATAATCACGGTATTTTATACTGCATATTTGATAAAACTAATTATTTCCCCTAAACTATGAAAATACGACGAACAGCACCAACTGCATCCTTTAAGATCCTCTCATGAGAGTAGCTATTCAAGCCAAAAACAAACTTCCTTTGGCAAATCAGTCACCAGCTACCTGGGAATCTTTGCATGTTGGCTCTTGTGTAGCTCCTATCTATGCCACAAGCAATCGCTGCTGACTGGGTTCCTATAATGCACGAGCACACACTTCTCTGAGATCCTGATAGCCTAGATGTACAAAATTCTGGTCTCCTGGACTATCCTAAAATCCTGAAGTACAGAGAAGAGATTTCCTGTAAGAAAAATGATCATACAACCCAGAAAAACCTAGAAATTCAAATGTAAGTGGGGCTGTCACTGAAAGTCCACTTGATTTTTGTTCTGACATACGTGCGATGGAGAAAATGGGCAGTAAACATCACATCCCATAAGAAGAAACACAAATATTAACTTAGAAAGTTCAAAGACTAGTAAACTAGAATAGTGCTAACTACACCAGTAGGGGTCTTTGGAGTGAACACCACTCATTCACACAAGGAAAGTCGCACTGTCAAGTTCCAAAGTCCCAAAGGAGAGAAGCAATATCTCAGTATCACTTCACATAACCTCAGCACCTAGAATCATGACCGCATTTTAACACGAAAACTCAATCTACTGAAACACGTAAAGATTATAATATCCTAGAAGCGAGAGACATAACTAAGGCATTTTGAAACATTTAAATTTCATCTTCTTTCACACACACACACACACACACGTTCAGGAAGACTAACAAAACTGAGTACAATTGAATTCTATAGGCAGAATGAATATTTACTTCTTTCTATGCATTTAGGCCTATTTATTTTTAACTGTAAAATAATTTAATCATTAACAAAATTGCATTCTGCACACCAAAATCAAGCACTGTTTAGATTCAAGTGAAAATGGGGTGCCTGTGTGGCTCAGTAGGTTGAGCATCTGACTTCAGCTCAGGTCACAATCCCACAGTCTGTGGGTTCGAGCCCCACATCAGGCTCTGTGCAGACAGGGCAGAGCCTGGAGCCTGCTTTGATTCTGTGTCTTCGTCTCTCTGCCCCTCCCCTGCTTATGCTCTGTCTCTCAAAAAAAAATAAATAAACAAAACGTTTAAAAAAAATAAATTCAAGTGAAAAGAAAAGCTCTATAGAGAAAAAACAAATATACATATATTTGAAACTTCATTACAACAAATAAAAAGCTCTACTTAGATACAAGTGTAAAAAAAAAAAAGGAAAGGAAAAGCTAGTAAACTCTCCTCAGAAATGTCTGAGTCCAACTTTAGGACCAAATATCTAATGAGAACACTAGCCTCCATAGCCAGGGCTTTGTGTGTTTCCACATTAACCACAAAGGTAAACATTGTGACTTTTACTCTCCAGATTATCTTCATGCATATATCTTTTTCCTAAGAACTGCGCGCTCCTGTTGCATTCTGATCAAAAATATCAAATATAATTCTGATAGGTATTGTGGAATTATGGAGATAATTATTTCATGTGTTATTTTATTTTATTTTTGGCCTTAACTGCTTTAATTTCATTTTTTAGAACTTTCATTTTGCTGAGATTCATAGGCTCATAATCCTTTCTATTTCCTACTTGTATATACTAATGGTCAATAATTCCTTTCATCCCCAAATGACTTCACAAAATCAGAAAAATTTGTTTCGAAATATTTAAGTAACCAATTCATTCTTGCTTATTTCGGATACCATATATACATAAACACTTAAAACATACTCCTGCATAAAATTCTGAAAACAGAATATACACTCCCCCTACACACACACCCCAAAGTTAGGGAAAGAATGGGTTTCAAATAAAGGATATGCCCTGGGGGGGACTGGGGTGTGGAATGACAGTTTATAAAAATGGCCTACAACAAGAATGAAGCCAGAGAGGCACGGGATCATAATTTGGGGAGACTGGCTTAAAAAAATATATAGAATCTCCATATATGTCATATGTTATAGATATATATATGTATTATTTATATATAAATATGAAATCACATATCTAGAAAAACAAAAGTATTCATAAAACACTAAACAAGAGAAGTCACCTCAATTAAACTACCACAATTACAAATTTAGAATCATGTTAAAAGCAGTATCCAAAATCATCCTTTTGTGAGCAAAATTTCTTTTAGCTTACTAATTTAATAATTGCATTTTTAAAATTAGGTTACCTTTGTCTTTCTAAATCATCAAAACATAAGTATTATAAATAATTGTTGCACTAGGATTTATTTCTAGTTTAACTATGAATTTAGTTAAAATTTACTGAATTGTTTATTATAGCAATCTACTACAAGTACAAATAGGCCAGGCAAACGTTACTTTTAAGCAATCACACTCATGGCACTATCCAAGTATTTTCTTGACAAGTTAGTCCCTCAACTAATGGTTAGTAACAAAATATTATAACCAACCCTTTGACACCCCTGCACTCACTTAACACTGCACAAAGCCCAAAGTGCACCTGAGCATACAATCCACTTCACCATTAGACCTGCTCTGGGTAACAATTAAAAATAGAACTACTCTGCTTAACTTGGTGCTTTGTATGAGTCTGAAAACAACAAGGAACTCTTATTTTAGGGGAGAAAGAGTTGCAGGGAAAAGTTAAGTATGGTAAAAAATGAAAATTACGTAGTTCTATATTTTAGAAATAAATTTCCTAAAGAAAGAAAACTTATATTGATAATGAAATCCCAAAATAAATTCTGAAGCTAAAAATAAATTATTTATAGAGTATTTACAGTTTTCTTAATGTTTGTTTTTATTTTTGAGAGAGAGAAACAGAGTGCGAGCAGGGGAGGGGCAGAGAGAGAGGGAGACACAGCAAGCTAAGCAGGCTCCAGGCTCTGAGCTGTCAGCACAGGGCCCGACACAAGGCTAGAACCCAAGAACTGTGAGATCATGACCCGAGCCAAAGTTGGATGCTTAACCGACTGAGCCACCCAGGCGCCCCTAGAGTATTGACATCTTGATCGGCTAATAAATTAATGGCATTCTGGCACTGACGAGATTTTTAAAAGATGTTAGTAATCACCAGCAAACACGCAACTTACTGAATGGAAGAAGACACTTGCAAATGACATATTCAATAAGAGGTTAATATCAAAAATAGATAAAGAACTCATATGACTTAAAAGCAAAAACAAACAAACAAACAAACAAACAAAAAAAAACCAATAATCTGATTTAAAAGTGGACAGAAGACCTGAATAGACATTTTTCCAAAAAAGGTACACACATGGCCAATAGACACATGAAAGGATGCTCGAAATCACTAATTGTCAGGGAAATGTAAATCAAAACCACGACAACTCAATCACCTTGCACCAGTCGGAATGGTTAGTACCAAAAAAGACAGGAAATAACAGGTGTTGACGAGGATGTGGAGAAAAGAGAACCTTTGTGCACTGTTGTTGGGAATATAAACTGATACAACCACAGTGGAAAACAGTATGGAAGTTTCTCAAAAAATTATAAGTAGAAATACCATATGATCCAGTAATTCTACTACTGGGTATTTACTCAGAAAAAGCAAAACACCAATTGGAAATGATATATGGATCCCTAGGTTTATTTGCAGCATTATTTACAATAGCCAACATACAGAAGGAACCTAAGTGTCCATCGACGGATAAATGGATAAAGATGTGGTGTGTACATACACCACGGAACATCATCCAACAATAAAAAAAGAATGAGATTTTGCCATTTGAAGCAACATGAATAGACCTAGAAGGTATTATGCTAAGCAAAATAAGTCAAAGAAAGACAAGCACTGTATGACTTCACTTATATGTAGAATCTAAAAGACAAAAAACAAACAAATAGAAACAGACTCATAAATACAGAGAACTGAGGGCTGCCAATGCAGAAGGGCGTGGGAGGACGGGAAAACGGGAAAAGGGGAATCAGAGGTACAAGCTTCCAGTTTTAAGTTAATCAGTCATGGGAATGAAAAATACAGCCTAGGCAGCATAGGGGATACAGTCAATAATCTTGTGGTAATGTTATACGGTGACAGATGGGGATTACACTGATCACGGTGAGCACCGAGTGACATACAGAATTCTGGAGTCACTATACTAAATGCCTGAAAATAATATAATATTGTATGTCATCTATGCTTCAAAACCAAAAAAAGAAAAGATGGTAGCGACTGACAAGCTAAATCAGATATATTTTATTAATTTCTTAAAAAAAATATTTAAGTGCCCATTAGGTAAAATAAGAGGAAGGAAAACACGTGTAAAGATCTTAGTAAGCCTTTGGTTAGTTCCATTACCCACCTCTCCTCTGAGTCCGCTTGTGTTTTATGAGGAATTAAAATGCAAATATAGCATAGGTTCACTAATATCCACAAGGGACAGCTCATTGTTAAAAGCACTCCAAGAACACTACAAACCAAGTTCTTTGGGGAATCAAACGGTGGAAGAAATTATATTCTTGGGGAGGCGAGGCATCTGAATTGGGTCTCAAAACATCGAGAGTATTCTGACATATGGAGACAGTCAAGAGGACAATGAAACAGCAGCGTGAGGAAGGGCATGGGAGCAGGAAAGCACAGGGGGGATTCAGAAGCTGAAAAGAATGCAGATGGGCAAGAGCAGGGGTCTGCGGAGCTTTCCTGAAACGGGCCAGATAATAAATATTTTAATCTGTGTGGGCCATATTGTGTCTGCGGCAACTCTGCACTCTGTCTTTGCAGTACAAAGCAGCCGTAAATAATACTAAATGAATGAGCGTGGCTGTGTGACATGAAAAATTGATTTACGGGCATTGCAATGTGAAGTTCGTGTATTTTTCTCATGTAACAAAATATTATTCTTCTTTTGACTTTTCCCCACCATTTAAAACATAAGAAACATTCTCAGCTCTCATTCCACACAAAAGCAGCCAGCAAACCAGATTCGGCCTGCATGTAGACTGTCGACCTGTTTGAAATCCCCAATAATCTATACCTAATAATAAAAGTTTCAATTTTCTCAAGAAAACTGAATATCTAACAATATTCAAGGTTTATTACTTTTTCTTTCTCTTCAGCTGAGTTGTTTGTTTGTTTGTTTGTTTTTAAGTCAGAAAAAGAACCTCGGGGCTCCACTTTTAAACCATCCTTAATCTTACTTCTGGTATATCGATAGGCTTATGTTCCCTTGATGTTTAATTTTACTTAATGTTTAGGCACTAAATTGCTTTTCTCAATTCCTCTATGAGATCCCATTAAGTGTTTTATTACTTCTTCTTGCTTTCCTTTTATAGCTTAATTGCAGTTATCACTATTTACTTTCTTCTTGGTGTACATAATTTATATCTTTGTTTGGTCTCTTGAAGTTTTCTTGACAACAATAATTGCATTCCGTTTGTACTGGTTTCAAGACACTCTAGTCACTGCCTTCGCTTCTAGATCTAAATACTTACAGAATCTTATACAGAGTCCTCAAAGCTTCATCTATTGAAACAGAACCTCCTTACCCTAAATTCATCTATTCTTATCTCCTCTGAATATTAAGAACCCTGGCCCTGGTAGGAGGTTCATCTAATATGGGCCCCATAAGGACAAAGCAAAAAACCATATTCAAAAGAGATAAGCAAAGAGTTATTGGGTAAGGACACCCGAAAACAGAACTTCTGAAATTAAACCAAAGATAATCATATTTCTATTAAAAATAAAAATAACGGCTGAGGGCACAAATCCTTTATATATGTGCCTTATAATGCAACATGCCAATATTAGATGAAAATAATTATGAAAATCATTTCAAAAATTATTTTGTTCTAGTAGACTAAGAAAAGAGAATAGACATAACATGACATACATACCTTGAAGCAAATCGCAATTGAAAAACCACCACTCACCTTCAAAGCTAAAGAGCTAATGTACTTAGATTTTATTATTTACCTTGTAGTTATGAAGTTCAATTTTGCATCCTGGTAATGAATAATATTGCAAAAGGCTAAATATTATCGACAGTTCACAGTAAAGCACAGTACAAAGAGCTAGCAGCTGTGAAAAAATATATATCAAATAAGAAAAGTTTCTGTTTATAGCGAATGACTCATTTTTTTAGGAAATAATGTGACATACAAATCCTCCTAGGGAGAATATTGTTACAGCAATTTTAATAACGGCTGTTCATGTTGACTGCATGTTCATCATGAAACTACACACTGTTCTTTATACTTTAGGTGAAATAATCCTCACAACAACCCTATGAGATAGGTGCTATTATTATTCCCATTTTATAGATGAAGAAACTGAAACTTAGTGAGGTTAAATAGCATTCCAACTCACAGAACTAAGGAGGCAAAACCACGCCAGAAAAGTGGAGAGATCTGGCTTCACTCAAAACCTTAACGTTGTAACCACTATGCTATTTGTTACAATACAAAGAACTATACTTAAGGCAGAGGACTATGGTTTTACAAATTGGTATCCAAACCGCCTTAGTTTTCAACTGTGAGAGTTTACATATAATTTCAAATACAGTAAGGTTTAGCATCTAATCATACTACAAACATTTTATATTATTACTTAGTGACAAGGCTAATATTTACTAGTTAACAGATGGCTGAAAGCTGTCTTAAAATGATGTATGAGAATTATTTTGAAAGCGTGACAATTCAGTGTGATAAATATCTTAAGTAGGCACGAGCTGATGAGTGGCAGATGAAAGAGCACTGCTATCTTTAGAATTTAGATCAGTGGGTCTCAAAGTGTGCTTCTCTAGCCGACAACAGCATTGCAGGGTCCAGCTCCTGGTTAAAAACGTATGTGTGACTTTTCAGGCCTGATCAAAGGCTTTACCAGGCAAACCTTGTGGGGAAAGCTGTACTCACAACACCACACTTGGTGCATAGCCGATGCACGGCAACCTAAAAGGAGCTGCAGCCAAGGACTCGGGCCCCCTGGCTAATCATGCTCCCCCACGCAATCTATATTGCTAGTCCAGGGGCCTTCAATCCCAGATGGCTGGCAGTGGTGAGGCTGGGGGTGTGGGGGCAAGACAGGACCATGAATCTAGTTTTTCCCCACTACTCAGTACTTTCCACTCCTACTCCTGCTGCCTCACCCTCCCCAGACCCCATGGGGAGCTTTTTGGTTCACAACTCCCTCAACAGTGAGACGTCTGTGTTTATCCACTTGACCCTCAACCAGTGTGCCCTTCAACGGGGGAAATGGAAGAGTCAGCGTTCCCACAATTTTTAGACTCTTGCTTATACCACACCAATAAGTGATTAAAGGCTTAATTCTTTCACTTTGGGTTTAAGGCTTTAATTGCTACTCCAACACTTGGCAGCTCAGGGTGCTCTCTCAGCAGCTCAGCTGAGCTTCTGAGAAGCATCACTTGGGAACTTAGTAAAAAATACAAAATCTCAAGCTTTCTACTCCAACTGGATTGAAGAAAGAATTTTGGAGGTGTGGCCCAGCAACCTGTGCTTGAACAAGCTCTCCAGGTGATTCTAATCAACACCAAACCTTGAGAACACTGCTTTAGGGAACCCTTCCCCCATTTCCCCATAAGTAAATGATTCCAGATAGTATCTGGAGCACTTAGGAGAGAAATGACCAACCAAATTCACGGCTTAGAAACTTCTGAAAGAAATAATCTCAGGTTTATTTCTGCTCCCTTTATCTATCATCCTTCTAAAAGACTTGCTTTAATCCTTAAGATCCTTATTTTTATTCCTTGTAAAAACTAAAATAAATTCTTTAACTTTAATTTAGTTGTATTTTGACTGATAAAATTTCAGAAGAGAAAACTGCTTATATATAAAAGATGCAAGCAAACTGTCTTAAATGCAACAGACAGAAAACACTGAGCAATACTTATTGTCTTAGCTGGTTGGCTTAAACAACAAACATTAATTTGTTATAGTTCTGGAAGCTGGAGTCCAAGACTTAGGTACCAGCCTGGTCAGGTTCTGGTGAAAGCTTTCTTCTTGGTTTACAGATGGCCATCTTCCTATTACACCCCCACACAGAGGAGAGACGGAGGCTAGCTTTCTTCCTCTCCTTGTAAAGGACACAAATCTCATCACGGGGACTGCGTCCTCATGACCTAAATTACCTCCCAAAGACCTGACCTACTAACACCATCCTACTGGGGATTAGAGTTTCAACCTACAAATTTGGGGCAGGGAAGGACACAACAGGCAGTCCATAATACTTACAGTATCAAATTAAACTGTGGCATTCAAATATTTTTTTCCTTAAAAAAAAAGTGGGGGGGATATAAACTATACTACCTTTCAGCTTTTTACCATGATGTGAACATGACCCCCAGTGAACTGAATGATACTAATTTTTTGGAAACTCCCTGGTAATAAGCCACTGAGTATAAACCATGGTGTCTTTAAAAAGCGCATTTGTGAACTACTATGACTAGGAGTTAATGCAGTTTGTTATGTTTAACACACAATAAAAAATAAAGTTTTGGAAACCAAACATTTATATTAAATGTAATGCAACAAGTTAGAGTAAGGAAAACTCTCATTTAAAAAAGGACACTGTGGGGGCGGGTGCCTGGGTGGCTAGTCAGTTAGGCGTCAAGCCCCACATGGGGTTCTGTACTGTCAGCACGGCTTGGGATTCTCTCTCTCTCTGCCCCTCTCCTGCTCGCACTCTGTCTCTCAAAATAAATAAATAAACAAACACTTTTTAAAAATCTCCCAATTTCCGACAGAAAAAGCACCTTTACCCTACAAATACTGCCCAACAGCAAAACCATCACAGCCCCACGTAAGGCTGTGTGCAGACAGCTCACAGCCTGGAGCCTGCTTCGGATTCTGTGTCTCCCTCTCTCTCTCTGCTCCTTCCCCACTCATGCGTATGTACTCTCTCTCTCAAAAAAAAAGTCTTAAAAAGTTAAAAATAAATAAAAAAGGAGGCTCGGAACACCTGGGTGGCTCAGTCGTTTAAGCTTCTGACTCTTGATTTTGGCTCAGGTCATGATCTCACTGTTGTGAGACTGAGTCCATGTGGGGTTCCTCCTACTTGGATATGGTTCTCTCTCTCCCTTAAGATTCTCTCTCTCCCTCCCCTCTGTCCATTCCCTGCTTGCTCACGTTTGTGCACACTCACAGTCTCAAAATTAAAAAAAAAAAAATAGGGGAGTTTCCTCATAGTATCTTTGACATTTGTCTATGTATCACTTCTAGTTTTTATAACTGCTGTAGCCATTGTATAGATATTAAGAGAGTTGAGAGAGTGCACGCAAGCAGGTGAGGAACAGAGAGGGAGAGAGAGAATCCCAAGCAGGCTCCACACTGTCAGCACAGAGCCTGAGGGGGGGTTTGATCTCGTGAACTGTGAAATCACAACCTGAACCAAAATCAAGTCAGATGCTTAACTGGTTGAGCCACCCAGATGCCCCTAAATATTTCACAATAGTTTATTCGTGTTGAGCCCCCCCGAAATGCAAACTGCAAAATACACACAGTATGCCATCCATTACACAAAGTTTAAAAACCTTCAACTTGATACATAATTGTCTGAGGATATACAGAATGGAGAGATATATAGATTATCAAGACATACATAGGAAGGATAAATGTGAACTTGTAAATAATGGCTAACTTCAGGCAAAGGCAGAGGGATAACGGAGAGAAGTACACAGGGAGATTCCATAATATTTGTGATATTTACTTTTTAGACTCTGTTGTGGAAATATAAATATTTATTTAACATTTATTTTTGAGAGACAGAGAAAGACGGAGCACAAGTGGGGGAGGGGCAGAGAGAGAGAGAGAGAGAGAGACAAAATCCAAATCAGGCTTTCAACCCAGAGCTTGATGCGGGGCTTGCACCCACAAACTGTGAGATCATGACTGGAGCTGAAATTGGACGCTTACCTGACTGAGCCACCCCAGGCACCCCAAAATATAAATTTTTATGTTTTGAGTTTTTATAAACATCTCATAAAAACACTCGATATAAATGGTATGAAATGGCCTGTATTCCTTAATTTGGTTTTCTCCACATTATGTTTTTGGTATCTGTGTTGAGAGGTACACCTGTGACTGCTTTATAGTATTCCATTGTATGCAGTACACATACAATGTGTACTGTATGTGTACTGCATACAATGAAATACTATGTATATACTAATACTAATAGTAAACTATTTGTATCTGAACCATGTAATATACTATTATCACTTTGGCTTTTCCCTTTTTCCTATTCTTTCTCCCAACCCCAGAGTTCATAATTGTCTTGTGTGCTCAGTTTTCTACATACCCATAACCTTCCTCTAATTTTGAAATCTCTTCTCAATAGACTCAAATACTCTCAATATTTTACCAACTCCATCTTCTTGGAAAAAAGTCTCCTCAGATCATTTCGGATTCACACCTGAACTGGTTGCTCCCTGGTCCTCCTGTTGGCTATTGGGTTCAAATTTTCCTTTCCCTCATCATGAGGGTTTTCTGAATCTCCCTCTCATGAGATCTATTTGTTATATGTCTTTCTTTCTTATTGTTTTTTCTTTTATTTTCATGGTGAACATTTCACAGTAGCTTTTTGAAAAAGGACAGATTAAGACCTAGCACATCTAAAAATGTACTTAATCTATTCATATTTTGGTAATTTTCCTGGGTATAGAATTCTAGGTTGGAATTAATTATCCCTCACATATTTGAAGGTGTTGTTCCATTGTCTTCTAGCTTCCAGTTCTGCTATTAAGAACAAAACCTATTTTTTCTCTCTGGAAGCTTTTAGGAACATTTGTTTTTAGGACTGTATGAACACACAATAATATGTGTCGGCCCCTGTCTATTTTTATCTAATATACTGGATACCTGGTGTGCCCTTTCATTTTGGAAACTCATGTCCTCAATACCAGACAATGTCCCTGAATTATTTCTTTTCTTTCCTGTTCTTTATTTTTGTCTCATAGAGTTACTACTATCCAAGTGTTGGGTCTCTGGGATAAATTCTCAAATACTTTTTCTCTGTTTTTACGGAGTTAATAACTTATACAGTAAGGTACATAAAAGTTAAGTATATATATCAAAGAGTGCTCACATGTATATATACCTAGGGAACCACCCTTATATCTATATACTATCCTGTATTATTCCCATCCCTGATAGGGAGTCACTATCCCTAACCATAGTTTCGATTGTCCTTGAAATCCTGTAAATGGGAGCATACACTACATACTTCTTTGTGACTGATTTCTTTCACTAAATAATTGTGTCTTCAGACTCATGCATGTTGTTATTTATGCCAAGTTTGTTCTTTTTACTGCTATGATCTAACTTTAAATTATCTACTCTATTTTTTACCTCTGTATTTGTGTCTATTTTCTGGAAGACTTCCTCAACTTCACTTTATAATTCTTCACTCAATTATTTTTAAAAATTTTGCCATTTGGGGGGACACCTGGGTGGCTCAGTTAGTTAAGCATCCAACTTTGGCTCAGGTCAGGATTTCACAGCTCATGGGTTCAAGTCCTGTTTCGGGCTCTGTGCTGACAGCTCAGAGCCTGGAGCCTGCTTTGGATTCTGTGTCTCCCTCTCTTCCTGCACCTCCCCTGTTCTCTCTCTCTCTCTCTCTCAAAAATAAACATTAAAACTAACTCAATAAATAAATAAATAAATTTTGCTGGTTTTTTAAAATTCCACTAGCTAATTTTAATTCCGTGACTGTTACCACTTAAAGGAACACATATCTGTATGTATAGATAGTTTTTATTTCATCATCTTTTTCCTCTGAAGATGTTAATTTTATTTTTTATGTTCCTTTCTTCTCCCTGCATATACTTTGTGCTCTCTACCTGGCTTTATCTGTTTGTTTGGTTGATTGTTTTGTTTTGTTTTACATCAAATGTTTCCTTCTAATGCCTAATGATATTTGGCTGTTTGCTCATATTTAGGAGTAGGGCACTGATTTCTCCAGCTATGCAGGGCACTGCCAAAAAACCCACTTATATCCTGTCCCATCTAGAATACTAAGGTGTGCTGCATGATGGGGCAGCTAGGAAAACAGCAGCTGAGGCTTCTGAAGGGCATTAAAGGGATGTGAATCCTACTAACCACATTGCACACTCTATTAATAAGCCTGTCCTTGAGCCTCTGGGAATGCCTCACCTGCAAATCCTCCAACAGGCCTCCCAATGGGCATTCCGATGCACTGTGCACCTCGCCCACACACACCTCCACCTCATGGTCAGCTCTCTATACAGCAAGAGCAAATCTTTACAGGCTACTAGTAAGCATGCAAAGAAAACCAGTCCAACACTGTGGGACTGAAATAAACCACACAACCTTTAGCATTCTGCACCACTCTAGGGGAAGTAAGCCTTTGCAGGATCAAGAGAAATCATACAAGTCATATAAGCTTAAGAAGTCCCCCATAAGAGGAGACAAGAAGTGTGGAACAGGCATATCCATAGAAAAAACTCTAAGAAAGCCTCAGAATCCCTATCATGGCTGATGGATGATGTTTCTCTCTTAGCCAGTCAGTGAAGACTGAAGGAAGTAACTCCATCTTCAAATGTGAAGACAGCAATGCAGCACTTCAAGAAATATGAAAAAACAACAACAAAAGACACAATGAGGTATGACATCACCAAAAGAATATAATAATTTTCCAGTAACCAACCCCAGAGAAGTGAGTGATCTGCAGTTTGCCCAATAAAGGGGTAAATTTTCCTTGAAAATAAGAATTTTAAGGAAGCCCCATGAGCTACAAGAAACACAGAAAAATAATTCAACAAAATCAGAAAACTACATGAACAATAATGACCCAAAAAAAGCTGTAATAGAAAGTAATCATAAAAAAAAAACACAAATTCTGGAGCTGAAGAATATAATGAAGGAAATGAAAAATGCAACGAAGTGCAGCAGCCATCAGATTGGAGCAAGTGGAAGAAAGAATCTGTGAAATAGAAGACAGGTCATTAGAAACTATCCAGTCACAGGAAAACAAATAAAAAAGAATGAAAACAAATGAAGAAAGCCTACATGAACTATAGGATACCATTAAAAGAAACAATCTATGTATTACTGGAGACCCAGCAGGAGAAGGGAGGAGAAAATGAACAGAAAGCTTCTGTAAAGAAATAATGGCTGAAAACTTCCCAAATCTAGGGAAAGATATGAACATCCAAGTTTCTGAAGTTCATAGCTCTCTGCAAAATTTCAACCCCAAAGGATCTTCTCCAAGATACATTGTAATAACACTGTCTAAAATCAGTAGAAAGAAAAACAGTTCCTCACATACAAGTGAGGCTATAAGCAGATTTCTCTGCAGACACTTTGCAGGCCAGGAGAGACTGAATATTCAAAGTGCTCAGAGAAAAGAAAATTACCGACTAAGGACAGTTTACTGGTAAAGTTGTTCTTCAGAAATGAATGCAAGACGAAGCCTTTCCCAAATAAACAAAAACTGAGGGAGTTCACCACCACCAGACCTGCTTATAAGAAATGCTGAAAGAAGTTTTTCGATCTGAAGTGAAAAGTCACTAATTAGTAATATAAAAATACATGAAAATATAAAATACACTAGAATAAAGGCAAGTATATAGTCAAATCCAGAATACTCTAGTACTGTAATATGTGGTGTATTAACTCTAGTAAAAAGGTTAATGGACAAAAGTAATAAAAATAAGTATTTATAATAATTTGTTAATGGATACACAGTATAAAAAGATGTAAACTGTGTGATCAAAAAACAGAAAATGCTGGAGCAGAGGTAAGGGTTAGGAGCTTTTATATAGGACTGAAGTTAAGATGGAAACACCTTAAAACTAATTGTTAGAAGGTGTTTTACATAAGCCTCATGGTAACCCACAAAGCAAAAATCTACAGGAGATACACAAGAGATATAGAGAAGGGAATCAAAGCATACCACTACAGAAAATCATCAAGTCACTAAGGAAGACAGCAAGGGAGGAAGAAAAGAACAAATGAACTACAAAATGGCCAGAAAACAATTAATTACAATGGAAATAGTAAATCCTTAAATGGATTAAATTCTGCAATCAGAAGTCATGGAGTGACTCAATTATTAAGAAAAATCAAAGGAAAAATAAAAAAAATATCTTGAAACAAATGAAAATGGAACACAATATACAAAAACTTAGGTGAGGCAACTAAAGATCTAAGAGGGAAATCTATCATAATAAATGCCTACATTTAACATAGGAAAAGATCTCGGGCACCTGAGTGGCTCAGTCGGTTGAGTGTCTAACGCTTGTTTTCAGCTCAGGTTATGATCTCACAGTTTGTGGGATCAAGCCTCATATCCGGCTCTGTGCTGACAGCGCAGAGTCTGCTTGAAATTCTGTCTCCCCTTCTCTCTCTGCCCCTCCCCTCCTTGTGCTCTCTCTCTCTCAAACTAAATAAACTAAAAAAAAAAAGGGGGGAAAGAAATTTAAAAAAAAGAAAAGAAAAAAAAAAGATTTCAAACGACCTAACTTTACTCCTTAAAGAGCTAGAAAAAGAAGAACAAAATAAACCAAAGCTAGCAGGAAGAAGGAAATAATGAAGACCGGAGTAGAAATAAATGAAATAAACATTAGAGAAACAATAGAAAAAAATAAGAAAACTAAAAGTTGTTTCTTTGAAAAGATAAAATTGACAAATTTTTAACTAGACTTATAACTCTTGTTATAAAACAAGAGTTCTTAAATAAAGCCGCAAATGAAGGAGGAGATGTTATAACTGATACCACAGAAATACAAAGGAGCATAAGAGACTACTAGAATAATTAAATGCCAACAAAATGGATAACCTAGAAGAAATGAATAAATTCCTAATTACTAAACCTACCAAGACTGAATCATGACAAAACAGAGTATCTGAACAGACCAATAAGGAGTAAGGAGACTGATTCATGAAGTCTATGAAAACAATTAAAGAATTAATACCACTCTTCCTCAAATCCTCCCAAAAAAACTGAAGAGAAGACACTCCTAAACTCATATGAAAGAGTCCAGCATTATCCCGATATCAAACCAGACAAAGACACTATAAGAAAAGAAAACTACAGGCCCATATACTGGATGAATATAGATGCAGAAATTGTCAACGAGATACTTGAAAACAGATTCAACAACATATTAAAAGGATCATCCACCATGACCATGAGAAATTTATTCCTAAGATGCAAGGATTGTTCAACATTTGCAAATCAACGTGATAAACAATGTTAATGGAATGAAAGATAAAAATCATATGATCTCCCAATAGATGCAGAAAAAGCATTTGACAAAATTCAACATCTTTTCGTGATTAAAAGCGCTCGACATATTGTATACAGAAGGAACTAACCTCAACATAATAAAAGCCATAAACAACAAGCCCAGAACTAAAATCATATCAATAATAAAAGGCTGAAATCTTTTCCTCTAAGACCAGAAACAAGACAAGTGTGTCCAGTCTCATGACTCCCCGCCAATATAGTACTGCAAGTCCTCATCAGAGCGATTAGGCAAGAAAAGACAAGTTGCAGGATGACAAAAATCAACACACAAAATCGGTTGCGTTAATTATACTCTAACAATAAACTATCTAAAAAATAAATAAAACAATCCCACTTACAACTGTATTAAGAACAATATGTAGAAATAAATTTAACCAAGGAGGTGAAAGTACACTGAAAACTACAAGAGACTGATGAAAAAAATTGAAGAAGACACAAATTAATGGAAAAATATCTCGTGTTCACGGATTGGAAGAAATACTGGTGTTAAAATGTCCACACAACCCAAAGCTATCTACAGATTCAATGCAATCCCTATCAAAATTCCAATGGCATTTTCCATAGAAATAGAAAAAAACTATCCTAAAATTTGTATGGAACCCAATGTACAACTTGGTGACTATAGTTAACAATACGGTATTATATACTTGAAAGCTGCTAAGAGAGTAAATCTTAAATGTTCTCACACCCCTCCGCACCACCCACCCACACATATACACACGTAACAGGATGGAGGTGTTAACTAACCTTACTGTGGTAATCTTATGACAACATAGATGTGTATCAAATCGTCAGACTGTACACTTTAAACTTACACAATGTTATATGCCAATTATATATCAATAAAGCTGAAAAAAAAAAAAAGAAAGCAGGGCACTAAAAGCTGAGTGGCAGGTCAGAAGAATGGATCGGGTTTGTCCATAGTGGTGCTCACTAAAGGATGATCCAACTAAGCCACTTCCTTGGGGAAACCCAAGGAATCAGTTTTTCTTTCTTGGACTTCTTACATTCCCAAAAGAAAATTCTTCCAATCTCTTGCCTCAACAAAAAGGCCTGATTACTAAACATCCTGTGGGCAGATGGAGAAGACCGCAAGTCTCACCATTCGATATGCAAAAATTTTTTATTGTACCTGATTTCAACAGAATACCCATCTCCCTTCTGCCTTTTCCTGATGTGTGGTGTTCTCAGCTCAAACTTCCTAGGTTCTACCTGCTCTGGAAAATACACCTTTCAGTCTTCTGCCACATTAGGAGGCACTGTAGGCCAGCTATATGGTGTAGAGGAGGGGAACTTAGAAAACAACTGTTTCTTAAACAGAGGTTAAATTAGTCCTGTTTTTAACCCCATTTTAACTACAACTTCCAGAGGTACCCAGTGTTTCCGATTCCTGAGAATTATGAGATCCTGGTATGTAAATCAGAGTTTTCTCAGCATTCCCCACTGCCAACTTAGAAGTGAGTTTTCTCAGGTCTGCTAAGTTAGTCTAACTCATGCATCTGCTTTCCACCTTCCAAATTTTATAACTTATCTCCTCTCCCATTTTCTCTGCCCTGGTGAATTTATTTATTTTAGAATCTCCTTATTTTTCTTTTAGAGAAGTTTTGGGAAGGACACGAGCTACCAACATGTGTTTAATCTGCCATGTCTAACTAACAGTACTTTTTACTTTTTTGCTGTATTTCAAAAATGAACAGAAAATTCACAAAGCAAAAAATTAAATTTAGATAGTAGCTGTCCCTTTCCAAATCTAGACTTCTGTAAGCTTCTTCAATCTTTCAGAATACAAACCATAAAAAAGTGAAAATTTTAAATCGACTGGTAATTTCATCTAAATAAAATCAATAAGCTCATGACAGATATTTTACCAGGATTTAAAATGTACATGCTAGTAGCCTCGGTCGTTCTCTAGGGCAGCCCTGTTGCTAGCTCACGGAGCACTAGCCCAAAGGAAGGAGTCCCTACACGCCCCTGGTACAGAGCTGACGGCCTGCAAGTTGACTGATGGAAGCAGCAAGGAAGCAACTGGCTACAGAAGCCACTCACGCGAGTCCACCCGCTACCGGAGAGGCAAAGAAACCTTACTGTTACAGGCCTGGTACTGTGGCACTCAGTGAAATTACACACGATCAGACATTCCACTGAACATATGATTCACAAGCTTCCTTTCCCAGTGTCTAGTACAAGAAATTGCACAGAACTTCAAAACAGATCTGCATTAATGGGGCGCCTGGGAGGCTCAGTCGGTTGAGTGCCTGACTCTTGATTTGCCTCAGGTCATGGTCCCAGGTCGTGGGATGGAGCCCCATGTCAGACTCCTTGCTGGGAATGGAGCCTGCTTAAGATTCTTTTTCTTCCTCTGCCCCTCTCCCTGCTCTCTCTCTCTCTCTCGCTCTCTCTCAAATTAAAAACAAAAACAAAATAGATCTGTACTTTCAGAGCACAACTATTGGTGCCTTTGCATGAGGCAAGTGAGATCTAACCAGTTGGTCTTTTTCTTTTTTTTTTCTTTTAAGTTTTCTTTCCTTCCTTCCTTCCTCCCTCTCTCCCTCCCTCTCTCTCTCTCTCTTTTTTAATGTTTGTTTATTTTTGAGAAAGAGAGCATGAGCAGGGAAGGTGCAGAGAGAGAGAGGTGGACAAAAGATCCAAAGCAGGCTTTGCCCTCACAGCAGAGAGCCCGATGTGGGGCTCGAACTCACAAACCATGAGGTCATGGCCTGAGGTGAAGTCGGATGCTCCACCCAGGTGCTCCAAGCTGGCCTTTTTGAAGATACCAACCAGACCTACAATCCATGCCAAACATGTAACAATTACACCAGAAGACATCCAGCCAGCATGCCGCACACATGGAGAACATTTTATGAAAAACAAAAACATTTTTTTTCTCCTTCCAGTTATTGGTAGTTCTGAAATTAGTTAGTTTTTCCTATGGGGCCAGAGGTGCCTAAGTATGCGACTGCAAGTGGAAAACTAGGGGAACCAAAATCAGGTATTGGTGGTTTTTCCATTTTCATTTGTGTGTAAATATTTAATATAAGTGCCGGGACATAAAGCATTAATGTAGGTCAGAATGTCAGAATGCTTCGGTGAGTAATTTTTAGCAGTTCAACTTTGTAACAATTATAAATAAGCCTGAATTCCAGCATTTGGATTTAAAAAAAAAAAAAAACAAGTAAATTTCTTACTGCAAAATAAAATGGACAGATGTTTTGGGCTTAGACAGATGGGATTTAGTATATTAGCTAAATCAGCTAAATTCCAATACATCCAATCTAAATATTTTTCTTTTATGACCATGATTGAATTGAATGAGTTTTTTTCAGTCTATAATACAAATGCTTTATTTTCTGTAGAATATGAATTTTATTTGCTACCCTCATTAGTTCACTGTTCTATTTCAGTTATCTGGATCACCTAGGTTCTAAGTGTTTCAATAGGATGTTTTAGTTATTAACTCATTATGTTCTTGACAATAAAACACTTTTTAAATCAGACGTCTAAAGAATAAGAAAGTCTAGATAATTCACATGCTAATTTAATTTTGAATACAAAATTCTTTCAACATGCTAACTGATAATATAAAATATTTATCAAAGTTTTGAACAATCAATCTTTAAAAAAAACAATATAACAAATGTGAAAGTTATTTTGTGATTTTTTTCCTATGGCAGTCAAGAAATGATTAGTGAAAAGTAAAAACTATTTATGGTTTAAGTCATAGATTTTATGGTGTTAAATGATTAGTTCCTATCATAGGCCTATTTTATTCCTATTAATTAAAATTCACTCTATCGAGTTGCTATGGCAGCACGATTTCACTGAACGATAAATTCCTCAAGTTTTGCCACAAAGCACGCTGCCAAGCCAAAGTCTTTATTTTGAGAATAGGGAGAAAAATGTGTAATTCTCTAGTTCGTAAATGTATAATCAATACTTGGAATTGCTTTCCAATCTACAGCAAGAGTTTTGCTCTCAGAGTCCTGGGATCCTGGGAACTGAGGTATTTTATTTGGCTTTCATTTCCTTATCCCTTCAACAAATGAAAACATTCCTGATAAGAACCATTTCAGCAGGGCTCACCTCAGGCAAATTGGCTCCACTATAAATAGTAAGATCTGCCATCTGCCTTTCTATTCTTGTGCTGAATGCAGTGCTGGCATTGCATTCACACTTCACTGGTGCCAGGCCTGATGCTGTATAGCCAGCAGCAACAGAAAATAATAGTGCAAGACAGAGACAATGAGGTGAAGAACAGAAATGGTACGACTATAATTAACTGCTGTTTTGATATTCACCACAATAAAGCATGCGTGATGGTGCTGAGAGAACCCAAAGCCACATTTCGTCTTAGCCTCGTAAAACGGGTCTGAAATCAAACTGTTAAAGCCCAGTGATTTTTACATCGCGGAAGATTAATTAAAACGTAAAGAATCTAAGCACCGCCAGCAATACGTGTTTGTCATGTTAGCGAGAGGCTCCACAGGTGTACCGTGTATTTTTTATTCTAATGATATTTAATGAGGCATTTCTTCTATAATCAGAGGTGCTCTTTGGTTCTGTTTTAAAGAGATAAGCTCTTTAATGATGAAAACGCCCTTCTGCTCTACCTGACCCTTTCCGATTCTTGCCATTCTGAAACCCCATGCAAATTTTCGTTCCATACACAGCTCCCAAGATTTCTATCAGGATATTTTGAATCCTCAGCTATTGTAAGATAAAGATTTTTTCTCATTCTTGCTATGACACAAATCTGACCTATTTTAAAGAATGACTGTCAAGGCAGTCGTTTTTACATTGGAATTGCAATGTATACGGGGCAAGTGCCATGTTGTATATTCCTTGTGTTAGGAACCTTGTTATTCCTGCATCAGTAATTACTGAAGCCATTAGTTCATTTACATAACCAACAGCTGACTTCAGGAGGCACCGCTCACTCTTGGAGTGAGTGCCATTCATACAGAACACGGTATCAATGGGGTCCCCTAGAGTCGTACGACATGGCAGTACTAGATGTATATTTAATGCCTAATGCGAGGTGAGAGCAGAGTGTACAGCTAGTCAATGCTGTGGCTCTCAACCCTGGCCACACACCAGAAACACCTGGAGACTTATTTAAAAATACTCTTGCCTGGACCTTGTCCCAGACCAGTTAAATAAGACTCTCAGGTGACAGGGTCTTGGCATTGTTTCTTGGTGTTTGTTTTGGGGTTTTTTTTTTCATATGTTTGTTTCTTTGTTTTTAACTTCCCCTAATGGTTGTGATGTACAACTAGAAATGAAAACCACTGACCTAATGATACCAATATCTGATCCAAAGACTTTCAAAACAAAAACAAATGAGTGAGCTCCCTGATACCCTAAAAACGTTTACCTGGAGAGGCAGTTCAAGATGGAGGCAGAGAAAGATTTTAAACTTACCTCATCCCACTGCCACAACGAATCTAGAGCTACCTATGAAACAATTCCCTCTGACAAAGACGTGAACACGAATGAGCAAAGGGCCACATGAGGATGAGCAAGAGAGGCAGAGATGCAGGCTCATCAAAAACCCCATCCCTGGTGTGGTGAACCCCAAGCGGTAGAGATCTCACAAATCTGGAGCTTCTCCCTGAGGAGCGAGGGGCTCACGCTCCGTATCAAGCACCCCAACCCTTCGGAGAGGAGACCCAAACATCTGGCTTTGAAAACCAATGGAGCTCATGTCCAGGACACGCAGAGAGCTTCGGGGAAATGAGATACCACCCTTAAAGGGTTCACCCGCAGACTCATTGCAAAAGCCCAGGACCAAAGCGTCATTTGAAAAGCACCTAGAGTGCATGTGAAGGAGATTCATTTGTTAACCTGAAAGGTTCTGCCAGAGGAGCAGGGGCCTACTGGAACTCTCTCTGGAGATGATGGCACCACTTTTGTGCTCCCCTTCTACCTCGCTGGTGCTGGTGGACACAAGCAGTCCCTGCACTCTCCTGCTATCCTGCAAAAGCCAGCAGGCACGCCCCACCCCTGCACCCTCCACTGTCTTAATAAAGCTGACAGGTGTGCTCTGGCTCATGCTCTCCTGGTGCCTCAGTAAAGTCGGCAGGCTTGCGCCAACCCTGCACTCTCCCTCTGTCTCACTAAAGTTGGCACTACGGTCCACACAGGGGACGTTCCTTGATCACCTGGCTCTAGTGGCCAGGGGGCTTCCTTGGTCCCGTGATAGGACTGTAACAATCAGACCTGGGCAGGACAATCAGTTCTTGGCAGGCTACCACAGCCAGGACACACAGGTGGCAGACTGAAACGGACCCAGGTCTTTGAAAAATGCCTGCCTATTTACTTGTCTTAGAGCATCAGCCCGAAGGGCAGCTGTAGCTCATACAAATAGAGGCTGTGGGAGTGCTCTCCAGGAACACAGGGTGGAAGTGCCATCCCTGCACTCTCAAATGGTTCAACTCACGGATACCTTCCAGAAAGGAGCTTATACATTTGTATGAAGCCCCAGTTTTTGCAGCTGTCATCGTGTGACACCTCCAGATTGCCTGGTCTGGAAGCCAGCAAGATTTACATTTGTGGTCCCACTGTACTGTATATATTTTCATACTTTAAAAGCTGCTGCCTGAGGGTCTGGTCTCCAGTCAGCCTAAATCTAAATACTAAGATCCATCCCTTTAAAACACTGACAGGTCTTGGAACACGCTCTACAACACAGACCTGCCAATAATAAATCAGACTGCTTAAATAATCATAAAGGTTTGAGAGATAAGAGGTAAGGCAAGGATGAATGATAAGGCTAATCTCCCATCCAAGTCCTATCCTTCATGACTGGGAGAGGAGCTGTTTCAACTAATACATTGAAAGAACTAAGAGTCAAGCAAAATGAGAAACAAAGGACTATATTCCAAATGAAAGAATAAAATAAAACCTTAGAAGAAGGACCTTAATAATAGAAAGGTAAGTAATCTACCTGATAAAGAAGTCAAAGTAATGGTCATAAAGATGCCCACTGAACTCAGGAAAAGAATGGATGAACACGGGTGAGAATCTCAACAAACACAGAGGAAATATAAGAAATACCAAAGAGAAGTCACAGAACTGTAGACTACAACAATTTAACAGAAAAATACACTAGTTCAACAGCAGACTAGATAAAACAGAAGAAAGGATCAGTGATTTACAAGATAGGACAATAAAACTCACTCAAACAGAGAAGCAAAAACAAAAGGCATTTTTAAAAAGTGAACGTAGCTTAAGGCACCTAGGGAAACCATCGAGCAGAATATAAATTGTAATAATAAATAATAAATTATAGGGATTCCAGAAGGAGAAGAAAGAGACAAAGGGCAAAAAACTAGAAGAAATAATGGCTGAAAACTTCCCTAACCTGGAGTATCCAAATCGAAGAAGGCCACAGAATCCAAAAGAGACGAACTCAAATAGATCCACACCAAAACAAATTATAATTAAAATGTCGAAAGTCAGAAGTAAAGAATCTTAGAAGCAGCAAGATAAAAACAACCTGTTATGTACAAGGGAACCCCCATATGACTATCAGCAGTTTTATCAGTCTCAACAAAATGTCTCAACAAAAATTCCTGATTACTAACATTCTGTGGGCTGATGGAGAAGATTGCAAGTCTCAAAATTCAACATGCAACATTCCAAGTATTGATTATCAATTCCAGACTTCAAGTTATACTACAAAGCTGTAGTAATCAAAACAGTATGGTACTGTCACAAAAATAACTCAGAGATCAATAGAACACAATAAAAAAACCCAGAAATGAACCCACAATTATATGGTCAATTAATCTTCAATTAAGCAGGAAAAAGTATGCAAGCAACTTGTGCACTGTTGATGGGAATGCAAACTGGTGCAGCCAGTGAAGACAGTATGGTGGTTCCCTACACTAGTAATAGCACTATACATTTACTCAAAAAATACAAAACACTAATTCAAAGGGATACATGCACCCCTATGTTTATAGCAGCATTATTTACAATAACCAAGATATAGAAGCAGCTTAGTTTTCATCAATTGATGAATGGCTAAAAAAAAAGATGTGGTATATATGTATAATGGAATATCATTCAGCCATAAAAAAGAATGAAGTCTTGCCATTTGCAATGACATGGATGGAGCCAGAGACTATAATGCTAAGCGAAGTCAGTCAGTCAGAGAAAGGACAAATAAATGATTTCAGTCATATATGGAATTTAAGAAACAAAACAAATGAGCAAAGGGGAAAAAGAAGATGGAGACCAATCAAGAAACAGCCTCTTAATTATAGAGAAAAACCTGATGGTTACAGAGGGGAGGTGGGTGGGGGAGGGACAAAATAAGTAATGGGGACTAAGGAGGACACTTGTGGTGATGAGCACTAGGTGATTTATGGAATTACTGAATCACTCTATTGCATACCTGAAACTAATACGACACTGTATGTTAACTAACTAGATTTAAAATAAATATTAAAAAATTATGAAAGTATAAATCTTACTAGTAAAGGTAAATATACAGTAAAGGTAGATGATTAACCACCTAAAAAGCTAACACGAAGGTTAAAAAACAAAAGTCATGAAAAAAACTGCAGCTACAATAATTAATTAAGGGGTATATAAAAACAACAACATGTAAAATGTAACACCAAAAACATAAACTTAGGCAATCTAAAGAATGGGAGAAAATATTTCCAAATCATATATCCAAAAAAGGGTTAATATCCAAAATATATAAAGAACTCCTACAACTCAACAGCAAATAATAATAATAAATTAAATAAACCTAAATAACTTAATTAAAATGGGCAGAGAGTGTGAATAGACATTTTCCCAAAGAACAGACACAAATGGCCAACAACAACGCACAAAAAAAAGGTCAACGTCGTTAATCATTAGGGAAATGCAAATCAAAACCATGGTGGGATATAACCTTATATGTGCCAGGATGCTTATCATAAAAAACAAACAAACGAACAAGAAATAACAGGTTTTGGTACAATGTAGAGAAAAGGGAATCCTTAGGCACTATTCATGGGAATGTAAACTGATGCAGAGACTATGGAAAATACTATCGTGATTCCTCAAAAAATTAAAGATAGAACTATAATATGAGCCAGGAATTCCACTTCTGGTATTTACCCAAAGAAAATAAAAACACTAATTAAAAAATATACTTTTGTGTTCATCTGCAGCATTATTTACAATAGTCAAGATCTGATTTAACAAAGGTTTAGCAGGTGCCCAAGAAATGTCTCCAACTGATCTAAATGACAAAAGTCATATTAGAATCCAGACTCAAGCTGGAATACGAGCTGCATTTTTTAAATAAAAATAGCGTCCAGAGTTGTTACTCTCACACTATTATGAGTAATAAGAAAGATTAATTCTATTTACAGTAAAGTTTACCTGAGTAATATTTACCAGCCAGTATGTATGAAATCTTCATTATGCACACAGCACCTCAGTACAATATATTTAGTCATGATGAGTTACTGCAGTGTTAAAAAAATATCATCACTGTTCTTAAGGAACTTGCAATCAATGTCTAAGTATGGTTGCAACAATACTCAAAATGCAGAAAGTAAAAATAGATGTGTTTATTAAATACCACATTAGAAACTCGCCAATTTGCAAATGAAACAAATCAATCTTCCAACTACAGTATAACATTTAAGATCTCTCAGAACCATCAGACAAATTACTTCAAATACAGACGAGCAGAAAAAGAACTTCTCTGACAACTGGGAGCAAGCTCTGTGGGAGAGCATTCTTCTGACACACACACACACACACACACACACACACACACACACACACACACACACACACTTCAAAGCTGGAATAGCTCAAGTACCTTCTTACTGATTTCAACAGTCTGTTTAATCTTATTAAAGGAGCAGATAATTTTACATTGCAAAGGTGGTGGATATTTCGGACGCAGCTGACTTGGTCTTAGTATTTTTCCCAACCCCCTAAATTATCCGTAATTACGGGACTTAGTTCATAGGATTATTTTGAGATATAAATAAAATAACCTTTGACTGTTGACTGACAATACTCTAACTAGCAAGTACTCATTATTGGTTAGTGATTTTTTTTTCATTATTCAGTAAATAATATGGGAGAGTACTGGCAGTTTTCATTGGAATAACTAGTCATGGCCCTGCTAGTTCATAAAGCTTCCTTGTGCACATTAGAAAAATCCACTCTTTCCTCAGGCTACCGGGTGGTACAATCCAAGGGAAGGTACACACTTAGGGAGTTGAGTAGCAAGTTGCCTCCTAGGCAGGCTCTCTTTTGCAGGGTATCAGCCCTGCAGGTGGGTAGGCAGAAAACAATTCTTGGACAAAGAGTTTTAAGCAGTGGTTGAAACGAAGGAAGGAACATTAAAAAACAAAACAGGAATGTTAGGAAATATATCAAAGAAATTTATTCAAAGCCAGAGGATGCATATAAGAATGTTCACACAGAAAGTTTAATGTTAAAGAATAACATATTTCATAAGCAAGATTACCTTATTAGAGTAGATATGAACACAGACCTAATAGGAAAAGAAGGAAGTCATCTGATGGGGAAGAGGGGGTCAATGGGTAAAATCCTGAAGGAACATGGTACACCTACAACCAGATAGATAAAGGTGTAATAAGTTCTACTCTCTGAACTTTAACTGTTTAATGCGGAGTCTCTGCCGCATTGATAATAGTCAGATTGACCACTAGTACTTCCTGAACTTCAGTGATCTTCATTTCCACCCACTCCAACCATCTACCACTACTACCATCCTAATAATTATGAACTAGATGGAGCTTCATATCCCAGACTCTGAACACTATAACTCTCAACTCTAACCTCTAGAAGGTTCCTCAATCTAGTAAACATTTACCTTAATCTCTCATTAATTCCTCAAAACCCTTTAGGTGTCACTTGCCTCTCTACCAGCGTCATTTGCAACCATTTCAAATATATCATCAATGTCTTCTCCTCTTGAATTTCTGCTATACGGAACTTACTCATTTCCAACTTTGGATATCTCCTAATCTATTTTCTTTCTTTCTTGTTTTAGTTTCTTTACTCCCATTTCCAAGATGCTAAGCATTGCTGAGGAAGTCACCAAACCATGCTTCTTGTGTCTAAAACATTACATATCTAAATTCAATAGAGCCTTTACAATGGCGGAGCAATCCACGTTGTCTTATCTTGTGTTCTCCTAAGCAAGTTCACATTTCCTAAAAATGGTCATTTAAAATCTTTTCTTCTCTATTTAACTTCAAACTCCATCTCACCTACTCTCGGTTTTAGCAGATGACCTTACCTTTAATGCAAACCCGGAATCCTCTCAATTTCCTTCTTCTTCACTTCATACTTCATCATTATTTGCTCTATTTACTAAATATGTAGAAACTGTTCCTCTTGCTTTTCAGTGTTAACCCTGGACATGAACTCATCATTCATCCTCTTCTTTTACTCTATTCTGACATGTGAACAGTCTTTCACACCTCTGATTCCCAACATAGATTCTTCTGCAGTCAAGCAAACAAACAAAATAACCTCCCTTCATCTAGAGTCCTTATCAAGATACCGCCTCTTCACCCCTTTCTTTTGTGGTGTAAGCCACAACTGACTGGGTTTGCGACATGACAGAAAGGCAACTAGGAGGTATGTGCCAAAACTTACTTGCATGCAGAAGGAAAATAGTCAAACTTTTCACGTTTATTTTAATCTTTTTTTATACATTTCATAACATACGAGTACAAGAACATATGTATGTAGCTCATAAATACATAAATATATGAGTGCAGTAGCTGTGTATATAACTCCTAAGTGAATAAATGTACAAAAACTTGAGCTGTGTGCAAATACATTCTACTGACAGAGTATGCATTTGAAAAAGCTTGGAAAACGGCCAATGGTAGCTCAGAGCTGGAGGGGAATGCCTGAGGCTTCTCTTGTCACCTAGCCAGTGATTAAATGCCTCCAAATTTTTTGTCTGGGCATGGGTTTAAGAATAGAGAGAGAAATGTTGCTGAATTTGAACCTCTCTTTACAAGGAGGAAGAAGAAAGGACACGGGTTATAAAAAAAATCCCAGTGGTGTCAATAACTGAGTAGAGCATAGCAATCAGGAAATCCTAGCACTGGAGTGCCACAGGTTGGGGCCACACATGTGCTAACTAGATGGTGCCCAAAGACAGGAAAAAACAAGTAGCATCGAAACTTAATCTGGGCAAAGCGGGGGGAGGGGCTGGGGGAATCTCTAAAATCTTTCAGAGGGTCCTCAAGGTAAAACGATTTTCTTCCTAATACTAAGATGCTATTTGCCTTTTTTGATCTGTCTTTCAAGAATACAGTGGAATTTTCCAGAGGCCACATTGCATGTAATAATGTAAGAAGGCGAATGCAAAGCAGATTTGAGGTTCTGTCTTATACCGAGCCAGATATTAAAGGGATTTCCAAAAATGTAAAATACCATAACTCTTCTCACGAAATTATTTTTATATTGGAAAATAGTTACTCTTCATTAAAAATGCTATGGTAACGTACAATGGGGTTATTGGTGTTATTTTCAAGTAACTGATAAAACATTTAAAAATCTCAGGTTTTGATTTCTAATATGGTAAATATGAATAGATAAAACCTACGTAAACAAAACTTTTTGGGGTCCTCAATAATCTTTAAGGGCATAAAGCATTCCTGAGACTAAACTGAGAACCGCTACACTAAACACGTAAATTACATCCCCAGAGCCTGGGCTACAAATTTGGACCCAGTCAAAAATCTGTCAGAAAAACTAAAAAACTGTGATTAAAAAGAACAGATTGCCTTGTGAAAACAAAAAAGAAAAATCACTCTCTTGATTTTCATATTACGAATATGACCAGGAATAATAAAAAAAAAAAGACTAGGAAAATCAAAAGTTCTCTGAGGGGGAAAAAAAAAGGATCCTCTGAAGCTCTCAGGGCTGAAGGTTCTGCCTTCCTCTTCTCTCACACTGTTCGGCCCGTTACGCATTCACTCAAACAATAGCTGGGTGTGCCATGCTTCAGCAGGAGAGTATAATGAATGCAGGACCAAGATCAGCAAACTGCGTAAGTTACAGCTTATAGCACCCTGCCTCACCGATCTCCCATGCTCTTTAACTTCTACACAACTCTCTGGAGATCTAGCTCCTGAGGAGAGTGAGCTGCGGCTGCTGTTCGACTGCCTTCCCATTTCTTGTCCCTTTATGGTCTGGCTTCCACCCCAACCTAAACCCTAGGCTTTTAAAGGTGGCAAAGGAACTCCACCAACAAAAGATAATCTCTTCCCTTTTTTGGCTTAATATAGCAGATGCTTCAGGATTTAAAAATCAAATAGCACAAAATCAAATAGTACAAAAGAGCCTTCTGTGTCCATATGATTCCTCTTCCCAAAAGCAACTTTTCCTCCCTTCTAATAATCATTAACACCAGACCTAAATATGGCTATTTCTTGATTTATTCATTTGGGATTTGGCTATAGGTTCCTTCTCTGATAGCTGAGGCTTCATCTTTAAATGAATAGCAGCATAATCCACCAACTCATAAAAATGTGTGCAATTCATTTTGCAAGTTTTACAGTTTTTCATATAAAGAGTGCCTAAGATACAGTTTTTTTATTATAAAGGTTATTTGTGCAATACATTCATTTCAGATCGTTTTATTTAAACAAATAAAATTAATAATTGTAGATAATTTCAGGACACCATTAGGGGATGAAATCCCATGTCAAAACAGACAAACTATGAATAAGTAAAAATTTTAAAAATGTTTACATTAGTCGAAACATGATGCCAATAATATGTTTCAGTCTATACCATAATGATTTCTTAGAAAAGTGGCAACTGACAACAGCTACTAGGCTCAAAGTTGATTGCTTTGGTTAGGGACTAATCCATAGAATTTCAGACGTATTTCAAATCAGGTAAAAGCAGGTAATAATATATTTAAAAGTATTATTGAGGGAGATGATAGGATCATTGCTTTAGAAGTACTTAATGGTGCTATTTAGGCCTTATATGAATGATTAAAATTGGAATAAAAACACAGTTTGGCATTAATATTAACACTGTCATGAAGTCTTCCTTTAATGCATTTACATGAGCCTTTGGCATGATGGTGCTATGAGAAAGCTTACTCTCAACAAATGTAGTTATCAGGTTTAATTCCACTGCATTATGGCACTACAGATGAAGAATGTTAGCAAGAGCTAGAAAACTCGTACGTGTATCTCTGTATTTAAAACATAACTATCCTGAATATTGTATTTTATGTATGCACATGTATATTTTATGTATGTACACCCTCTTCTCTGAGAAGAGCGAGCCTAAAGCAATGTCTTCGGCATTTTGAACTCCTCAAGAATACATTGAGCACTACCATCACCGAGTCCCACGATTCACCTGGTGAGCTACACAGACCCGTGTAACCAAAATTCCAATTTAGCTGACTACCTCATCTTGAATTCTTGGCCTGCTACCCATATGCAAATTTAAACAGGAACAGAGAAAGACTGAAGGCTTACACTGTGATCATTCTGCCTTGAAAATATGGCTTTTATGCATAGCTTTAAAACATGGCTTTCAGATCATGGAAAGAGACTAAGTATACATCAACTGACGAATGGATAAAGAAGATGTGGTGTATATATGTACAATGGAATACTACGTGGCAATGAGAAAGAATGAAATCTGGCCATGTGTGGCAACATGGATGGAACTGGAGGGTATTATGCAGAGGGAAATAAGTCAGGCAGAGAAAGACAGACACCATATGTTTCCACGCATAGGTGGATTTTGAGAGACCTAGCAGAAAACCATGGGGGAGGGAAGAGGGGGGAAAAAAAAAGCCACAAAGAGGGAGGGAGACAAAACATAAGAGACTCTAAAAGACCAAGAACTGAGGGCTGAGGGGGATATCAGAGGGGGGAGAGAAGGTGACAGGTACTGAGGAGAGCACTTGTTGGGATGAGCACTGGGTGTTATATGGAAACCAATTTGACAATAAATTGATTAAAAGAATAAATAAAAACATGGCTTTATACAAGATGATGAATTTTAGTTGTCCCCCGTGCTTCAAGGAGATGTGTTAGATCATAATGTGTAAATTCTAGCACAGTCTTTTTTTTTTTTTCAGTTTATTTACTTATTTTGAGAAAGAGAAAGAGAGAGAGAGAGAGAGAGGTCAGTGTGGAGCCTGACGTGGGGCTCGATCCCATTAAGTGTGAGATTATGACGTGAGCCAAAACCAAGAGTCAGACACATAACCAACTGAGCCACCCAGGTGCCCCTAGTACAGTCTTAAACATGGACTTTTTAATGTGTACATTTATTCTCCTTATTATTCCATTTCCAAGTAAAATGGGCTAAAATACCTACTACCATACATTTCAGAAATTATAAAATGTAAGAAAATATACAACGAGTTTGCTGGAAGCCAGTAACTAGGGTAGAAGCAGTAAAATTGATAAAACTACCATTACCGATGCTCCTAAGAATAACACTAGCGATCAGCTATCACCCGGGACAGAATACCAGACCAGAAATGTTATGTTCCAAACGTTAAGTCTTATCTTCTAATGAGTGCACTTAGGCTGTGAATAATATATGCAGAAACCCTTTGTTCTTACTAATTAGAATTAAGATTGGTTTATTGTTCATTAAAAATCACCTAAAATACTTTACAAAATGATAGGCTGTGGAAAGAAGCTGCATGCTACGGAAAAGTCCACCAGGAGAGAAATTAACCAGAGGACTTGATGGAGAGTTAGAAAATTTAATCACGTGGAAGAAGCATGCTTTTATACCCAAAATTACTCCAGGAGCCATGAAAAAAAAAAAAGGCATGAAATTTTAATTTCTCTTCAGTGGAAATTATGACTTAATTTATTTTAGTAAGAGAGTTCTAAATTTGTGCTTTTAAGGGTAGACTTACTTAATTGTAAACATTTAGCATTACATGTGAACCTCTTAGATTCTTTTATAACCAAAGAAAATTGCCTATTGCTAGCACCTATTCTTCCCTGAAAATCTACATCTCTGCCTAAGTATTTTGTTAGTAAAGAAAGATCTCCTCCTCCTCAATCTGTATCCTTCTGTTCATTACAAATGCATTTATTTCATGACTTTATCCTTAAAACATAAGCTGTCCTTTTTTTTTTAAATCACTTTCTTCCATTTAACTGAAGCCATTTGGTTGGCTTTTAGTGATGTTCTAAGCATTTATTTAAACAAGAAATACTTTATCATGTTAGGAAATAGGAAATCCCCCAACTCATATCTACTAGTTAAAACTCCAAAGTGTGTTTTTTTAATTTCAGTGAAGTGAACATACAGTGTATATTAGTTCCAGGTATAACATAGTGATCCAACAATTCCATATATTACTCAGGGCTCATCAAGGTAAGTGGACTCTTGGGGCATCTGGATGGCTCAGTCAGTTAAGTGTCCGGCTCTTAATTTTGGCTCAGGTCACGACTTCACGGTCGCTGGGGTCTGTCCTGAGCATGGAGTCTGCTTAAGATTCTCTCTCTCTCTCTCTCTCTCTCTCTCTCTCTCTCTCTCTGAACCTCCCCAGCTTGCGCTCTCCCTCTTTCTCTCTCTCTCAAAAAAAAAAAAAGGTAAGTGTCCTCTTCACCCTCCTCTTCACCTGTTTCACCCACCTCCCCTCTGGTCACCCTCTGTTTGTTCTCTGTAGTTAAGAGTCTGGCTTTTTGGTTTATCTTTTTGTTTCACTTTATTCATTTGTTTTGTTTCTTAAATTCCACATATGAGTAAAATCATATGGTACTTGTCTTTCTCTGACTTATTTTGCTTAGCATTATACCTGCTAGATCCATTCATGTTGTTGTAAATGGCAAGATTTCATTCTTTTTTGTGACTGAATAATATTGAGAGTGTGTGTGTGTGTGTGTGTGTGTGTGTGTGTGTGTGTGTGTATCTTACACCTTCTTTATGCATTATCTATCAGTGGACACTTGCGTAAAACTTCAGAGTCTTGATATCACATTTTAATCAAGATTCTGCTCTTCCTTCTCACCTAAAGTTGCATTCATATGAAATATGGGGTACTAATACACAGGAATACTTTTATTGTGGCTTGACAATCAACTGATTTAGTGTACCCTGAAAATCAACTAATTAGTGCACTGAATTACTATTTAACAGTATAGTCTGTTTAGCTATACTACCTTTTATAACTAATGCATGAATTAGAAAGAATTAATGCATGAATTCTTTATTCACATATAACCAAGACATGACATTGTATATAGACTCACGGAGAGACCCTGCATCAACTTAAGGAGTAGTTTCATTGAAATCAGGATGTTTCCCCACTCACCACATATTCGGGTTGTGGGACACTTGACCTCAGAGGTGACATTTTGTTTATTTTTACTCTGTGAAGGCAAAAGAGAGAGGAGCCACCAGAAGCCTTCAGTTCCCTAAAATGAAGTTCCTTTATCCAAATTTTTAAATAGCGTCTTTCCAACTTTTCTGTGCTGTCTTGGTCAAGGATCATATTAAAAGATACTGCATCCACTTAAGTAGCCTAGGCAAAACGAATTTACTGAGAGGATATAGGTCTCAGAACCCAAGTTAGGAAAGAACAGTATAGCCCCATGAAAGAGATCTTCCAACTCCTTCTTTTATTCATTTACTTGCCCATTCATTCAACAAATATTTATTGAATACTTGCTATGTGCCAGACATTGTCTTAAGAGCTAAGGATAGAACTATACACAAAACAGAAAAAAGAAAAATCACTGCCCTCATGAAGATGACATATTAATATGAAAAGACACATGAATGGAAAAGACTGTACAATATATTCTAGGGAAAAAGTTATTTCATTTGATTAAAAGTATGGTATACATGTAAAAGGAGATTAAAGAACTTGACTGAGACAGGTCTTGCAAGTAAGGTTGAAAACTGTAGCCTTAGGTTAAGACACAGTAAAGAGTAAAGATCCAGTGAAAGGTTTTAAACAGGGTAACAGCATCAATAGGCCAGGGCTTAAGGAAGCAGATCTATGAGTGGTGGGTAGAACGGACAAGGGCAGGAAATGAAAACGAGTAGTAGCAATAGCTACTTTTCTGGTGAGATGTGTGGGCCTGAACCTTAGCAATGGGCATTGAGAAGAGAACAGAGGGAATAGACTGGATGATGGCTATTATAGGGGATAGATGTGGATGATGGCAGAATGGACATGCCTTTCAATGGATAAGCAAATTTTTAAAAACTGTCAAAAGTGATGGGTATTGCCATGAACTTAAATAGTGAAGGCTACGTGTAGTGGAGGTTAGAGGGTAGAGACAATAGAGAATGACTCTGGACTTTGAAGACATACAGATGTCACTACATTTCAAGTACAGATATCCAGGTAACAGCTGAAAATGCAGTCCAAGAGACTTGAAGACCAGAAACATATGTTTGGGAATCCCTGCATAGAGTGTAATAGTAGAAATATAAAAAATTCGAAGGAATGGATTAGAGCAGGGAAAAAAGACTGAAGACAACTCACTGAAGGATGTTTGAGAAAAAGGGGTGATAAGTGATTGCCAGAGAGTTTAGAAGAGCATAAAAAATCCAGCAATCTCAACTTAGATAACCATTACACATTCTTGTACATTACACAGGGAAGAAGGAGGGGTGGAGTCAGGGGATTAAATATATAAATATACATGAAGTTGAAATATGACAAAAGAGGCAAAATAAATGTTTTTAACATATAAGTTCTGTTACTAGGTCACATGCATCTCTCTTCTTCATCAGCAATATAGAATAGGGTATTACAATTTCTCTTACTCAGGAGTACCCCACTGGGCTAGTTTTGATTGCGCAGAGATTTTTAGACTAGGGTTCATTATTTTTAATGTAAGGCATTAAACCTAAAATAAAGAAAAGGTATGTGAGCAAAAGGTTTTCATCATTATTCTTTAAGCCTTAATTACCTTTCTCCAACACTATCTGAGACTAGCTATTTTTACTCAGAGATCTTCTAGCCAAATATGCTCTAATTACCTTGCCCTGAATAGAGTCTGCTCATCCCTATTTATATAGTACTTTGAACGTTTTAAAATTTGCCAGTAGTTTTTAAAAGATGGCATAATACTATGTCACTCCAATTTAATTAAACACAAATGTGTTTTTTTTTTTTCATTCCTAACAAAATGAACACAACTAAACAGGACTGGCACGTTATACTGAAGTAAGAAAACAAGCATTGTTTGTATATCAGAATCACTGTTCTTTAGAGTCATGTAATATGTTTACTATCATTATTTCCAGGATGGGAAGAAAATAAGTTTTCCAATAAAGATATGTGACATTTGTTCAGAAAGGACAATCGTTTCCTTGAGATAGCCTCAGACTAGATTGTCTCTCAGCTACATTTCTGTGAATAACTTTTCTGAGGAATGATGCTATAACAATTTCTCTAGCACTCCTGGGAGAAAACATCTCCCTCAAATAGAGAACTGGGTGGAATACACGATTGCAAATGACATGCCAATTCATCACATGTCAGCAGATCTTAACCACTTTTTCTCTGGCTATGGTACCATTTAGCTACAAAGCAATCACGATTCTTCCAAAGAGAACATTGCAGAAATGATGAAAAACTATATTAAGAAGAAAATAACCCCAAGATTCAATAGCAAAGTAAACTGTATAATTGTGTTGGTTCAGAGAAAAGGCAAAGGACTGTGAAACAAAAGTACATAGCAGATTTACTAAATACACGTTAAGGCGTAATGAAAGCCCACTGTAGAAAACCATGTTTAAAAAAAGTTCTCCAGGGGTGGCTCAGTCGGTTGAGCGGCCGACTTCGGCTCAGGTCATGATCTCACGGTCTGTGAGTTTGAGCCCCGCGTCGGGCTCTGTGCTGAAAGCTCAGAGCCTGGAGCCTGCTTCACATTCTGTGTCTCCCTCTCTCTCTGCCCCTCCTCCACTCATGCTCTGTCTCTGTCTCAAAAATAAACATTAAAAAAAAATAAAATAAAATAAAAAATAAAAAAAGTTCTCTGCCATGATCATGGAATTGGGGGGGGGGAATAATTGACAAGGGATCTTGAGCCTTGTTTTACAGCAACATGCTGCTGGAATAATGTAGGGAAGATATGGACTCCCCTTCCAACAAAGTGAAAAATGTCTAAGTCTTTATTATCACTAACACAAACCATACATACGTGAAATCGGGAAAAAATGTTTTATTTATTCAAGATAGCGTAAGACTCATACACGTGTTTGTGCCCTTACAAATCTAAGATGCTTTTGAAACACAGCTACACCATGCTAATTCATAGGTAGTGAAAATCTACCCATGATAAAGCATCCCTTTACTGCCATGACTATGCTGTAGAGGATACAAAACCTGAATAAAGTGTGGTTTCTGCCTTTAAAAAACTTACAACCATGTGTGGGAGATGGCTCCATTTGGTGAATACTAAATATGGTACATTAAAGATACTTAACAGTAAATCAAAATTCAATGACATTTTATTATCTACCAGTGAAGTTACAGGGTTTATTGACCCCCAGGGCACTCGCCTGATTCACTCCGAACCCATTCACTAGCCTATGGATTATCAATCAAGGCCACTGCAACTCTCATTTACTTTATTTTTCCCCATCTGGCCTTTTTACATTATCATCTCCACCAGAGTGTGCCATGTCAGTAAATCAATTTTGTTTTGGTTTTTGGTTTTCTTTTTTCTCTTCCTTCCTTTCTCCCTCCCTCTCTCTCTTTCTTTGACTTCTTGATTGCAGCTATAGTAAAAAAAAGTTGCCACGTAAAAGTTTTCCAACTACTGATAGCATTAAAGAGATGGATATTATCTGTGAACATCAATTATCTACTATTGTTGTCCCCTAAAAACAGATAATAAAAATTAATAGAATGGAGTGTTAGAAGGTGCTTATACATCTTAACTCTATATACTTTCTATTGTATCTCTCATGCCTTTTGTTTATATATTCGGCTGAATTCTGCATTTCTTCAGTGATACATGGAAGCACCTAATATGGCAACGCCATATCAAAAAACACATTTCTTTTTTTTTAATGTTTATTTATTTTTGAGAGAGAAAGCATGAGCAGAGGAGGGGCAGAGAGAGAGGGAGACGAAGAATCCAAAGCAGGCTCCAGGCTCTGAGCTGTCAGCATGTAGCCCCAATATGAGGCTCTAACTCACAAACCTCGAGATCCTGACCTGAGCCGAAGCTGGATGCCTAACCGACCGAGCCACCCAGGTGCCTCTCAAAAAAACATGAGTGGCACCTGGGTGGCTCGGTCGGTTAAGCGGCCAACTTCAGCCCAGGTCATGATCTCACGGTTCCTGAGTTCGAGCCCCACATCAGGCTCAGAGCTGGAGCCTCCTTTGGATTCTATGTCTCCCTCTCTCTCTGCCCCGCTCTCTACCCCTCCCTTGCTTGCACTCTGCCTCTCTCTCTCTCTTTCTCTCTCTCAAAAATAAACAAACATTTAAAAATAAAAAAAAAACAGATCTTTTTTGATAGAGATCTTTTTTTTAATTAGTTTCAGGTGTACAATTTAGTGATTCAACATTTCCATACAACACCTGGTGTCATCATGGCAAGTGCCCTCTTTAACCCCCACCACCTATATTTCACCCATCCCCTCCCCCTGCCCCACCCCAGCCAACTATCAGTTTGTTCTCTCTCTATAGTTAAGAGTCTGTTTCTGGGTGTCCCCCCTCTCTTTTTCTTTTTCCCTATGTTCATTTGTTTAAAGACTTTTTGAAAATTAAAAGTAATAAATGATGAATCATTGAGTCTTCTTTTGGAATGTTAGTCTTCCCAGAGAGGAATCCTTCAACAGCCTGACTATATGGATAAGTTTGGCTGATAATTTTCTGTCTGATGTTCTAGCTGCTTATACTAATTACATGAACTTTCTGTGTACCCATTACTTATAAAAAGTTCACTATGTCAGGAAATTTATTTTTCTATTCATTTTGATAATTATGAAGAACAGCAATTGTGATGCTCATTTTTATTTAATATAATTTTCTATTTATAATTTTTATAACTTCTGCACAATATTTTTATATATCATAGTTTACAAAGATCATCAACAGTTCCAATAAAATAGCAGAATTTTACGTATAAAAGAAACCTTGAGTATCTTCTGCACCAGCTCCACTATGTTTAAAAATTAAAACTTAGGAATAAATTCAGATATCCTAAGAATCCCAGAATGGTATTTTCCCTCAAAACGAAGGTACACATACTATACTAAATATTTTTTAAAGAGGTATATTTTTTCTCCACTGAAAACCTTTTTGGAAATCAGAGCAACCAAGTGTTCTAGAAACACCTACAAAATGAAATTCTTCCACAACAGAAATATTTTTTAAACTATCCTAGTTGTTACTACATACCTGCTCTCTCAAAATGTATACATTATAAGGGCATGGGGGGGGAAACCAAGTGGTAAAAGTAAATGAGTAGTTTAGAAAATGCAGAGCCTCTAAGGACATGGAACCTTTTGTGTCTTTCCCAAGGTTTGGCCCCAGCCCTAGATTTTGACTCAGAAACATTAAGAAAACTAAGAGAGGTACATTTACAACAGGAAATGCTTATTCCTCAGTTCAAATCACTAAGGCTGCTATTCCAAGAAATCAGACAATTTTTAGTGCCTTCCACTCAATTAAGGCAATAGATTTATAGAAAACAAATTACAATAAAAGCAACTTGGTCTTTAATTTGAGCTGCAGGTTAAAAAAAAAAAAAGTGAGGTCTCAATGATTCATCATTTCCATTCACCAACCAATATCTACCAAATCTTTTCTGGAAGCTCCAAGTCCTGGCAAGCACTGAGTTTTTTCAATGGAACCCAGGGCTATCGTGCCTCCTCTCCTAAACCACACACTGAGCTTTGCCAAGAAAGAAAACTGTGGGTAGTAACACCTACATCAGAGGGTTATGTCAACCATTACATGACGGTGTATGTGAGTTACCAGTCACATAGGCACTTCATAAACCTTAGTTCCTATCCTTCCTTTTTAACCATGCTTATTATATCCCCATTTTTATATCATGCTTATAATACCCCCATACTTATGATACCCTCATAGACCCCATTTTTATAATACCACACTCCTATCACTATCACTCAGTTCCTTTCACTAATGAATGTTGTAGGTACTCTGTATTCCTCATCTTTATATCTGGGCATTTAGCATAGTAACTGGTACAGAATAAGGACTCGAGTGAGTCAACCATATTAACACAGCCCATTCATATTTGAATTGAATGGTACAGAAGCAGCAAAATGGGATAGTAAAACGAACATTGTTCCACTTGTCAGGAAAACTGCCACAAGCAATTTACTTTGGGTAAATCACTTAACCTCTCTGGGTATCATTTTCTCCCTTGTGAAATGAGAGGTTTGGGTTAAATGGTCCCAAAACTCCCTTATAGCTCCAAAATCTTATAATTATGTGACTGTGACTCTTAACAGTCCAGAAGTTATAAGTGTCTACAATTTATAATTTTATAGCATATGAACTTAAAGAAGAGTCCTAAGAAGAGAGATTAAAGACATAAGGAGAAAGCTAAGAAAGTCATAAATGATCATGTTTCAGGTTTGATTTTATTTCCTAACATTAAATAACACTGAGCTGCAGCCACCTCCACTGTTAGCCGTGGCTACCATCTACTTATTCTCAACATGTGCCTGGCACTGGGTTAAACTCTTTATGTAAATCTTACCATTTCATCTTCAGAAGAATTTGATTTCTATAAGCTCTTTATTAATTGACATGTTAACCGACATATGCATATTACATACATAATCATATACAATTAATATTTATAGATGCATGCACATATTTCTTTAATAGGTTTACATGTAAATTTACATCTAACTTCACTCTTCCTTAGCTGTATTTCCATATTTCAAAACTAAAGAAAAAACAGAAATCAATTAGTTTAAAGCTAAAAAAAATGAAAGGGCTAAATTATAACATTTTTTCTAAGCATGATTTAGAAGTTAAAAAATATGGAATAAAAAAATAAAACTGGTTTTCCAAATGTGATGAAAGGAATACCTATGGATCTTAAAATAAATCAAGCCTGTAAGGAGAGGTTCTTTTATTTTCCCTTCTGGGAGATACTACAATAACCACTGTATACGGTTAGGACCTCTGAGATAGAAATCAGCAAGTAAAATTAACATGAAGGCGGTCACTGTCGGAGCTACTAATACTGTAACAGGGGGACTCCCTGACATTAACAGAGATGCTCGACCACAGATGAAGTGGCTAATCAGTTTTTCAGTTAAGCAGATCAATAGCCAACCTACACAGGGTTCTCGGAATCTTTTGTTCAAATGACAAGGCTGCTGCTCTTTCTAAGTCTTTGTTGGACTGAGAAAGAGAGAAAAAGAGCAAGAGAATCCGCAAGAAGCTGCCAATGACAAAAGGGCAAAGAGTGGGAGGGGAAGAGAAGTATGAGCAACAGAAATCAGTGTACCAGAAAGACTTCAGGTGATAAAAGGAGAGAAACAGAACTCATACAACACAGAAAGACCAGAAAACCAAAGGGACAAGGGGATGGGGGGAAGAGAGAATGGGAAAACCAAGAATTTACACAAAACCACGCACTTACGAAGGAAGGGCTGAAAGCAAAAGTGCAAGGTGGTGGCATGCGATATAGCTTCCACATTAAGAATATGAGCTCCAGCTTTAAACTCCACACGAAGTTCCTTAACTTCTTTGGGCCACCTCCCTCATATAAATGAAATGATCCTCACAAAATGTTAGGTATGGGCACAGTGCTGGGAACACAAATAGCACTCATTAATATTCAGCATTATCATATCTGATAAAAAGAGACTATATGTAGGGAATTGTGATATGGTGGATATATGATGGAATAGCTTGATAAAGATAGCTACAGGTAATTAGAAGTTACTATACTATACTCAAACAGAATTCCATCAAAAATACTAGAAGCCATATAGAAACTTATGTATGTTGCAATCCATCGTTTGTCTTTGGATATGCCTTACATATGGTACAAGTAATCAGACAGATACTCTTCTGCAATGTGTGTGAGTATTCATGTGTGTACACATTGGAGAGAACTGATGAAATGTATACACTATGACTCAGATATACAAAAATATAAAATATCGGTTATTTTTCTACAACTTAAGTAATTGTGCTTTTAAGTATCCATTTCCTTTAATAGTGATGGATGGAACAAGGTTGAGAATTGTTACAAATTTAAAGCTAAATATAACTCAACCTCTCCTAGTTTAAAGCAGTCACTTTCAGGCAAACAGTCATCCAATTAAAAATTCAACCTCATTTTCTTTCTTAGGATGGCAAACAGTTATACAGAGGAGGGTGAATTGTTTCATGGCCATGGTTGAGGGGAGATGAGTGCTGATTCTCTTGCAATAGGCCAGGCAATTGACTGGCTTTACCGTAGACATCTGTCATTCCACCTAGTCACTAAGTGTCTTACGTTCTGTCTACTGAGATTCTGCCAGTCTTTTTGGCTGATCTTGAATCTTGCTATAGCCTCTGGTTTTGAGGTCCAGGTACTCAGGCTCTGTTTTGGCTAGTCTACCAGTGCTTTTAGAATTTCTCTGCTCCTAGAGAGACAGCTTTCTCAGATAATCCTGGTGTTCTTGAATTTTCTCCTGATGCTAACTGGTTGTTTTTATTATTACCATTATGATCATCAATACCTCCCTGTCTCCTACTTTTAATTTTCAGCCTCTGAAAAGGTATGCAGGGAAGTGAGGACACAGATCTACAGTACTTCTCAGCACTGGAAAGGATTTATCCTTCTGGTACCAGAAATTGGCTACAAATGTGTGTGTGTGTGCATGTACGTACATATACACACCACTGCGTACAGGGAAATTATGTAGAGATTTTCAAATTTTGCTCTCAACATATCCTGAGGAGTTTCTAGAATTGAGAACATCCTTATTTCACCAAATCCAGACTGTCAGGAGTACTATTTTGGAGACCAAAACAAAACAAACCCCAAAACATTTAAAGCTCAGAGTTAAAATATTAGACTCTGACCCAGCAATTCTACTTTTAAGAATCTCTCATATTGAAAAATTCGTAAGCGTGCAAAATGACATATGGTCAGGGTTATTCGCTGGAGCATTATCTGTTAAAGCCCGGGATTAGGAACTGAACTACTCGCCAGATATGGCTACTAAAACTGATACTAAAAATGAGGTACTTTTATATGTACTGATATGGAACTCTAGCAAAGATATGATGTGAAAAAAGCAACGTGTACCAGAGTGCAAAAGATGTATCATTTGTGTATACAGAACTGAACGACAGTGAGAAAGCGTAGTGATGTGTTGAGGGGAAAGGAGGAAGAAAAGATTCATATAAAATTATACCTTTTGTACCTTTTGAATTTTATTACTGTACGTGTATTTCACATTAAGAAAATGATTTACTATGGGGTGCCCAGGTGGCTCAGTTGGTTAAGTGTCCAACTCCCGATTCTGGCTCAGGTCATGATCTCTCGGTTCATGAGTTCAAGCTCCACGTCGGGCTCTGCTTGGGATTCTCTTTCTCCCTCTCTCCCTGTTCCTTCCTCCCTCTCGAAATAAATAAAAAACATTAAAAAAAATTTTTTTAAACACTTTACTTTAGAAAACCCAGAGCTGATCAAATGACTCCTTTATTTAAGACTGTATCTACTCTCATCCTGAAATAATGCATGCCAACAATGATTCCATGGGTAGATGGAGAAGCCCTGAAACAACAGGAACAAAGAAATGCTTGAACAAAAATATATTCTTTTAATATCCTCAAAAGATTCCTCGCATCTCCATAGAAACTAGGCAAAGTTTCACTCTGATACACTTCCAGTCCATGAATTTATAAGACTGGAAGAAGGTCAACTGGAACAATGAGATTTCATGGTATACGTTTCAGAAGGAGATTAGTTTCCATCAAACCAGGGTAGAAAGAATCCACGGACTGGAGCAAATATTCATTAAAAGCCTTACAATCCACGGTGGACGGTCCCATATATTTCAAGGAAGTTAGCAGTTTCCTGGGGCAATTCATCTCTTGTAATGAGAGGATGAGGGATGTAATAGGGTGATAAATGCTAAAAGCTAAACTAGTTCCTCACCAACTCCTTGCAGAAGTGAAACATCCCTCAGTAGGCAGGACTTGGCAAAGATGTACCACCCTTGACTCACAAGTCTCCCCAACTCGAATTTGTCTGTGTATTGGTGTCTCCCCTTTCTCTTGCTATGAAAAGTTATCTCCTGCTACCCTCAGTATCCTAGGTCTCAGGGAAAATGAAAACCGAAGTGAAGGCAGAATGAGAGCAAACATGTTAAAGGCAGAGAGATAGAGGAAAAAAAGTAGCTTAGAATGATATTCTAAAAGACCAAAGATTTGGGATGCTAGGAATTCTTTCTACTAGTCAATTTAAATTTTCACAATAATAATGAAAACCAAAGAAATAAATTGGCTTTATTAACTTGAATTATCCAAACTGGAGGCAAAACAATCTAGTAGTTAAGATTCTGAAACCAAATTAAAGAGGCCCAAATCTCCAGAGAATCATTTCATCTCACATGGAAAACCATGAAACCTCTTGTAAATTATAACTACTTTGTAGAAATTATCTCAGAGGAACTTCTTTCCCTAATAAAAAACCTAACAACAATAATAATTCAACTGCAGATGAAATGAACCGAGTGTGAAGGTCTACCAACCAGTTCCGCAGTGCTTTAAATAGCAGCAAAACAGAACAAATTTCCTTCCCAACCATGTTCTTATCTTACATGAAACAGCATCTATTGGCCCAAGGGAAAAACAAGTACATCAACACAAAAGCAGCCTGGCTGAAGGTGGTTGTGGCTTCATCGGCAGGAGACCATCAACCAACATAAGCCCGCTTAATTCTACAAAAACCCTTCCAAGCCTCCAACAGAGTATTATTTTCAAAGAGGAAGAAACAGATCAATGCCATTTTCTCTCTAAAAAAAAATTACACACAATCAATGTTCTAAATATATGCTCTCAAAAATACTAGACTCCAATGTAGAAAAGTCACATAAGAGTAAAATTATTTCTTGAAAAATAACATCTACGTGTAAAATGGCAGCTACCAAGAAATAACTTAAATTCAAATATAAAAAGTGAAACAGATTAAATCTTGAGATTAACTGTCAAGTTTGAAGTTTGGATAAACTTCAATAGTTTACTTAAAAATAAAAGCAGATTTTGCTATTAGAGATCACATTCTGCTTATAAAACTATTAAGTCTAATACTGGGTAGGATGATGAATATCAACAGATAAGCAAATAAAAAATCTGAAAACAATACTTTATACCTGCTAAGATCAAATGTGTTATTTTTGACACATTTGAGACTACTATATATCTCATGAATGTCATTCAAAAACCATTTATCAAATACACATTACACCGGGCTCCGGGAATGCAATGGTGAGTCCTTGACCTCATGGAGCATATATATAGTCTAGAGAGAAAGACAGTTAAATAGATATTAATACTGTGGTGTGTTAAGACTAAGATGGAATTACAAAGTGTTATGGGAACACAAAGTAGGTACACCTAACGAGTATGGAAAAGGGGTAGACAGGGTAGTGAGTGTTGAAGGAATTTAAGAAACCGTTCCCAAAAGACTTAATATTTAAACCAAGACTTTAAGGATCACTAGAACTTATTCAAAAGGGAAAGAGGAGGAAGGCTCCAGGCACGGCAAGCATTATTTCTAAGAGAGGAGGGGGGAATACAGTGCAATTATGAAACTAAAAGTAATTTTTTTAGAAAATGAGTAACATACTCCCTTTACTCAATAACTCTATCTGTTCATTCATTCAATTAATATTTAGTGTGCTCTGATAAAACCTCTGACAGGGCCTCGCAAAATAGAGGCTGACGCCGTGGCCTGGTCCGTGTCATAAAACAAAGAGTCAGTCAACCTGCACTTATGGGAAACACTTCACTATCAAGAAAACCCAACGTATGCCGATCACAGTCTTCCAACTCAGGTTCAGCTGGCTGACTGTGCCTAAGATAATAGAGCCTGTCTGCCTGCTAAGGAAATGCCTGACCTAGCCAATCATGCCCTGTTTCTGAGTTGCCTCTTCTAACGCTGTAAAACTCACTCTTACCCCACCCAAATCCCTCCAAAATAGTGTTCCACTGCTCGTGAAATGTGGCACTCCTCCAACCCATGGACTATCCTCCTTTGACTAAAGGATGTCGAACTTGTAACTGAATTGTTTTAGTTTTATCATTTGACGAGTCCCACTATTTAGCAGCCCTGTTCAACACGGGGGGCGTCTTCAGCTTTTTTTCAAATTATAAAACCCAAATAAAAGGAAAGCAATACATCCTATATGGGCTTTTTCCTAATGGGATGAGCACATTATAAAGAATTCATCTGTAGAAGAACCGGGTTAAAAAAAAAAAAATTATCCCTGTGAAGGAATTAAGTCTTGAAACGACTAGCTTATCTGTTTCCCTATTTTTCCTATCTCACTGCCTCTGAATTTTCAGAATATGTGCACCTTACAGTTCAGTGGCTCAGAACTCTGACCCGGGTCTCGCTGAGCTAAAATCAAGGTGTCGGCAGGGCTGCGTTCCTTCTGGAGGCTCCAAGGGGAGAATGTTTCTTGACTGTTTTCAGCTTTTAAACCCTGGCCACATTCCTTGTTTTTGTCTCCCTTCCTCCATCATCAAGCAAGCACTAGTCAAGACCTTCTCACACTGCATCACCCCGACTCTCTCTTCTGACTCCCCTCTTCCATTTTCAAGAATGCTCGTGATTATACTGAGCCCAGCAGCGTAATCCAGGGTAATCTCTGTATTTTGAGGGTAACTGATTAGCAACCTTAATTCCGTCTGCTACCTTAATTCCCCTCTGTCATGTAACCTAACATACTTGGAGGTTCTGGGGATTAAGACACGGAGATGTTTGGAGAGTCATTATTCTGCTTACCACAGTCCATTAAACAAGTATTTAAGGTTACAGACTATACATGACATTGAGGAAGCTGCAATGGTGGCCTCTCTCCTGTAATTTATATCTGTGAGGGTCACGAAGAAATGTGTACAAAATCATACCGTCAAGGAAAAACCCCATCTTGAAAGTATTTCAAGTAGGAACAGGATGAGAAATGAGAAAATAATACAGAAATGAGAAAGAATATTTTTAGTTCAAAAGGGAGATGGCATATGAAGGCCTTACAGCACTGCAGGATCTGTAACAGGAAGAGAGAAGTATGGAGCGATATTTCAGGTGGGGGGTTAGTGTAACTAAATGGAATGAAGATTAAAAAAAAAAAAGAACAAGAAGAAGAAAGACTACATATTTAACACGTCCCAGTGGGTGGAGTAGAGAACACTCAACGGGAAACAGTGGGAACTGAGATTTCAAGGAGAAAGTGGTCAAAAATTCAACTGTGGCAGAGATGAAGAAACACAAAGACAGAGAAAAGGGCCACTGGGGTTTTAATTGATGTATCGCTGGAGATCTTCAAATAAGCACTCAGTCAAGTGCTGGTGTCAGGAGCCAGATTGCAGCTCTTGCAGAGTGGGCTGGCAGCAAATGCAAAAGATTTTTTTTTTAATAAACCTGTAGTTTAAAAAAGCAAAACAGGTTTTGAAAAGAAATTTGAGGAGGCAGTAAGATAAATGATTTGGTAGTACCTCATATGCCAAAGGGAAGAAGCCAATGAAGCTAAACAGATAAAGAAGAGTAAGAATAAAAAAATCAGATAAAAGACACAGGCTGCAACTCTCAAATCAATACCTGAGGATAAACAGCTTGATGATAAAGTTGCTGACAATACCAATTAATAATCTGTTCTAAAATTTTAATTTGGAGGGAAATGTTGAGGCAAGGGCTCATCTAACCTCATTTTATAAAAAGACTACTGGGCTACATCCACTGAAAATACTGTCTGTCTTCATTCTTACCAGATTCAAATACGAAATTTCCTAGGAAATTCTACAAGCAAAATCACACAGGCTCTCAAGCAAAATTAGAACTCCAGAAGAAATCCCACAGTCATAATGGTCTGTAACATAGCCACCTGCAACATAAGAAAATAGGGGCACCTGGGTGGCTCAGTCGGTTAAGCCTACGACTTCAGCTCAGGTCATGATCTCGCAGTCTGTGACTTCGAGCCCCGCGTAGGGCTCTGTGCTGGTGTCTCAGAGCCTGGAGCCTGCTTTGGATTCTGTGTCTCCCTCTCTCTCTGCCCCTCCCCTGCTCACGCTCTGTCTCTATGTCTCTCAAAAATAAACATTAAAAAGAAAAAAAAATTTTTTTAAAAAGAAAAAAAAAAAAAACTGGGCGCCTGGGTGGCTCAGCTAGTTAAGCGTCTGACTTCAGCTCAGGTCATGACCTCGCAGTTTGTGAGTTCGAGCCCCACACTGGGCTCCATGCTGGTGGTGCGGAGCCTGCTTGGGATTCTCTCTCTCTCTCTCTCTCTCTCTCTCTCTCTCTCTCTCCCCGCCCCCTCCCCTGCTTATGCTCTCTCTCCTAAAATAAACACTAAAAAAAAAAAAGTGATAAAATTTAAATACTTTTTACATTTCTTTTCATTCATATGTTCTCTTAACTGAGAGCAAAATTCTTACCTAAATTTCAACAAAATTATTTTCCAGCATGCAATAAAAATTTTCTGGTTTAAGAGCCAGTAGACACTTTTCCTCCCCAATGCTAACCACCTTTGTGTTAAGAGGTATGAATATTACAGATTGTAAAGCACAGTTCTTAGGTTATTAATATTCACAACAGAAAGTCATCTCAAAGAGGTCACTCAGTTTATACCTTTATCCCAGAGAGGATTATGTTGTATGTTAACTGCCCCTATACATATTTGTCTATCTTCTCCCCTTTCCCTTCAGGCAGAATTAATCTGTGTGATTTTAAAGTATTTTGTGTGATAAATATCCTTCTCACACAGCAGTTAGGTCATGATGGTTTTCAAAACAGTCTCTGCTCTAGACCTTGAAATTCTCAAGGGCAAGGGAAACCTCAGAGGGGTACTATGGAACTGGAACAGAACCATCCAGAGACAGCACAAAGGAATTTGCTCTTGAGGGCAGAGGAGCAGAAAAGGAGTAATGTGATCACAGCTCGCTAATCCCCCATTTCTGTCCAGGGCTGGCCTTGGTTACAATCTGCTTCAATGCAACTTATCCTAGAATTCATTTCTGGGTACACTTCTATTTGCTTAAAAAATTTTTGAGTTGTAAGGTCATATGCAAATTAGTGAATACATGAGATAATAAATTTAAACATATGATAGATTAATCCTAACTAAAGCTTTTAAATCACTTTGGTTAACATTACACAGTTTGCTGAACAGAGTATTCTAATAGCACTCATGGTTTCTGGTAAGATTGTCTAATAACTGCTACCTCTGTACAACCCCTTTTTTAAAAAATAATTTGTACAGAGTCAATTAGGTAATATATAAATACCACCCACATCCTTAAAAGAGAACGAGACATGAGCAGATGAAGAATCACTTTTAAAGTTGTGAAAAGATGTCATTTTCAAAAATTCACCTTGAATGACATACTTTTGGAATTTAACTGCTGTCACACTAAAATGAAAAACAACTCGGTAGTTATTGGAATTCCTCATTGTTGTTTTAACTTGAGGACCAACTCTATATTTTATGTTGGGCACCAGCTAGTTTTATGACACTAGGTAAATATAACAGCAGGTAATATCAGAGAAGTAGGTGTGACTCAGAGAGAGTCTATCCATGAGAAGAGTAAATACCAACATCCATGGTAAGACTATCCATGAGAAGAGTAAATACCAACATCAGTTCACCATCATTTAATATACCTACTCACCTGTTACTTCCAACCAATTATCCAATTAAGACCCCCTCAGGGCCAATTAGGGACTGACCGAAACTACGGCATTCACCACTGATATACTGTAAAATATTAGGTGCCTTCTGACTGAGGCGGTGAGACACAGCAGGGAAACATACGAAGTGGTACCACTGCTTCCTCATTAACCAATACTACACTGGCGTCCAAAGCCATCACCTTTCGGATGAGTTTTTTTCATTGCAACTTTGGCTTTTAAAACGCTGCCATTCCAGAGAGGACTGAATTTCCACAGCAATTCCAAACTTTAAAGTACTATTTCTCAAAGTGTGGTCTTAGTCCACCTGCATCAAAATTTGAGTTCTGAAAGTACCGATTCCTAGACTCCAAAGCCCCGCTGAAACAGGCTGAGGAGGGGAGGAGCCCAGGCACATGTATTTTTAGCAAACATGTTTCTGGGGCATGCTAAAGTTTGAAATCACTGCCTAAGAACAAGCTGTTCCTAGAACACTTGGTATATGCATTGAGAGGCTTTAGACATAGAGATAAAACCCATACTTTCAAGTATAGAGGGAGTGGCATCTTGGGAGCTTGTGAGAAATGCAGAATCTCAGGCCCAACCCAGCTCTGCTCAATCAAAATGTGCAGTTTAACAAGATCCCCGGGTGATTCATATTTACATTACAGTTTGAACTGTACTGGTCTGGAGTAGTTATTTATTCTTGGATGTAGATGACGCGGGGCACCTTACTTGAGTAAACAGCAAAGTATATTAAGGATATTGTGGTAAACGCTGAAATATACTTTATGGTAAAAGAGACAAAGTCAAGGCCCTGTTGAAATGTAGAGGAAAGATTCTGAATATCTTTTGGTGAATTTTAATACTTTCATGATTATACTATTTCCCATTCTACTCTACCAAGCATTGTATTAATTATGGAAGACAGAAGTCATTCAAAACACAACTGAGAAGAGACAAAAACTGGAAAAGAGAGGTTTCATAAACAGCAATGGTTTGCGAGTGGCTTTGACCCCGAATTTAAGATGGACTTAGGATATAAAGAGTAACCAAGACCTTATTCATTTATCTTAGTACATTCTAGAAGTTGTTTTCCTATGTATGAGTGCACTTGAGGTTGGGATACAGTTTATTTAATAAAAAGAAAAGACTTATTGGAAAAAATAAAAAACAAAATGTTAAGAGACAATCCTCCTTGAATCTCTTTGTTGTTATTTTTTTAACAAGGTAGGGAACAAATCAGAGAGAGGACTACAGTCCCAAAGGATACACCTGAAAACTAGACAGGCAAAACAGAAGGTAATGTATAAATTATAGCTAAATATTATTCTTCCTGGTAAAATATTATTGTCTTTTAAGTAATACTTTACCTAGAAATGGCAACTTATTTTCTCAATCGGAGAAGCATATTAAATTACTTATAAAATTTTTGCTAGTTAATAACAGTATTACCACTCAACTATGGGAATCCCAGCTACATATTCAGCTTATTTATAAAATATACTATGCAGGTTTCATATAAATCCTTATTAAAAATCTCTTTGGAGACTTGATCTCGAAGCACACATTTAAGGACTAACTGATCTCGGAGTACTTACTGGAAATCTTACTAATGTGGATGTGATCAGTTTTATTTACAGTCAAGGAAATGTAAATATCCTCTTGAATAAATCTAATTTTGTTATTATCATGCATTATGTCAGGATTCCTGTTGTATACAATATTAGCTGATTATTACATCACAGCTTTAAATATGAAATATACATCAAAGCTTATGACAATATTGACAGAGAAAAAAAATGTTCCCACATGTTCGGTACCTCTCTCCAATTCAGTACCTTAAGAAGAGCGTTTGAAAACAATGCTCCAGAAAGCAAATACCAGAAAATCATGTGAAATACCAATCGCTTATTTTTTACTTTGAATCAACATGTAACTCAAAATTTATCCTACTTTCTATTCTAGAAATGAGGTAAGAAATACGATTCTTGCTTCATTGCTCAGAAGTCCTAAATATCCTAATGATGATGACTATACACAAACATCAGAACAATCGCCAGAACCAAGAAAATAACTCCAGGATGCTTAGAAGAACAGTGGAGTGGGGCACCTGGTGGCTCGGTTGGTTAAGTCGACTCTTGATTTCAGCTCAGGTCACGATTTTCTGGTTGGTGGGTTCAAGCCCCACGTTGGGCTCTACACTGACAATGTGGAGCCTGCTAGGATTTCTCTCTCTCTCTCTCTCTCTCTTTCTCTCTCTCTCTCTTTCTCTCTCTGTCTCTCTCTGCCCCTCCCCCACCTGCACGTGCTCACACTCTCTCAAAAATAAACAAACTTAAAAAAAAAAAAGAAGAGTGGAGGTTATTTGCTTATAAACAGCATAATTTTAGCTTGTGATGCTATATTTCAATAGTCTGGCTGCCATTCAAATATACAGATCAGCTGCAGGGGTTTGTGAAAAAAGCCTACCCAGTAAGAACTTCTGTACTCTACCTGGTACCCAAAAAATACTTTATTTATAATAATCTGGAAGAGGTCATATGCATATTTTTTACAAATTCTTTTTCATTTTATTTATTTTTAGAGAGAGAGAGCACAAGCAGGAGAGAGGGGCAGAGGGAGAGAGAATCTTTTTAATGGTTTTTTGTTTTTTTGTTTTTTTTGTTTTTTTTTTGAGAGAGAGAGAGAGAGAGAGAGAGAGAGAATGTGAGCAGGGAAGGGGCAGAGAGAGAGACACACAGAATCTGAAGCGGGCTCCAGACTCTGAGCCGTCAGCACAGAGCCCGACATGGGGCTCAAAATCACGAACTGCAAGATCATGACCTGAGCCGAAGTTGGACACCCAACCGACTGAGCCACCCAGGAGCCGAGAGAGAGAGAGAGAGAGAGAGAGAGAGAGAGAGAGAGAGAGAGAGAAGAGAGAGAGAGATTGAGAATCTGAAGCAGGCTCCCCATGCTCAGTGCAGAGCCCAATCCAGGGCCTGATTCCATGACGCTGGGAACAAGAAATCAAGAGTCAGATGCTTAACCGACTAAGCCACCCAGGCGCCCCTTATGCCTAGTGTTGATGTCTCAGCACACCCAGTTCCACTCCTGCGACTATGGTACGCAAGCAGTGCCACCCTCGGATCCAGGAAAGGGGGGGGGGCACTGCTGCAGACTGTGTTTCTCAGAGAACCCTACCTATCACAAATACCCTGAGTTAAATCCATCAAAGAACAAGTGGATGCCTTCTGCCACTTGGATTTGTTGCTTAGACTGACACAGTGTGACCTATGACCTAAACGGCTCCTCTCACAGGCAACACTCAAGCCCAGGGAAATGCTTCTCCTCATCTCTTGCCCCCCCCCACTTAAAATAAGTGTCAGGATGCCCTGCAGGTTTGTGGGTTGCTGCTGAAGACAGAGATAGATACTGCTTTGGAGCTTGGGGAGGATTTGAGCAATGAAAACACTTAGGTAAGAGAGAAGACAAATTAATTAACTTGTCAAATCTTTCCTCTCAGATATCATGAACGCAATAAATCCCTGCTTAGCCGAGTATCATTTCCCTGTAGGGCCAAGGTCCATCTTCTTGCTTCATGTTTTAATTTGTGCTTCTGCAAGTAACTCACAAATTAACACAGTATTTGCAAGAGTTTCACATAAGGACTGAAGAGTCCTTTACAATATAAAGAAATTCATAAATCTCTCGTGTTTTCACACTTTCACATCAGTGGATAATTTTGCACACATGACAAGAAAAATAACCTGAAAATAATTATAATTCAAAGAATTTTTTACATTTGCTTTAATTTGTATTTTTATAAAAACATATTCAAATTTTGATGAAATATCTGAAATATTCAATGAGTCAGTAAATTGTCCCAAATGTATTATTAAAATCTCATTAACATAATGAATATAATTAAAATATAACTAACATAGGCATAATCAACTAATTGTTAGAGTACTTAAGAGTCTTTAAACTCAGAATACTGAGAATTAGAATATTGTTATGTGCGAGATCTATTCTTAATAGGAAACAGAGAGCTTTGTTTAAAAGTTCGTTTTATAAAGTAACACAAATGCATGAAAAAATGAGAATTAACGCTGAACCTTCCAAGATCACCCTGCTAATCTCTCCTGGAGTCAAAACCAGAATTCTTATCTCCTGACTCCCAGCCTAGTGCTCTTTCTGCTTCAATTTAGGAAGATTTACAAAGTTCACTTTACATGGGATATTTAGGTTTATACTTATAATTTCTTGACCTGTAGATAATTCATACCCAGCAGGTAGAAAATGGCTAAAGACTTGATCTGCCTTAATGTGCCCAAAGTCCTCGTTTGGTATCTTTTCAAATTCAAAACCTCCAAAAGTAGACGGGATCATTGCTTGTACCTTAGCTGTTTGCCCTTAACTGTTTGATACTCAGCAGTGCAAGCTTTCAATAAAATATATCATGCCCGTGGCATTTTAACAAGAAAAGGTGTTCAAAGCAAGTATAAGTCCCAAGATACTACTGTTAACTACCTTAAAACACAATCACAATATCTGACAAGATACAGAGTCATTGTGAAAGACAATCCAATCAATCATTCAACGTATGGGAAAAAAAATGCACAGTAGGAATCCTGAACATCATAGCCCCTTGCCACGTCAAGTGCAGCCTCTAGATCAGTGCATCAGGACCACCTAAAAGTTGATCAGAAATGAAGACTCTCCGGCATCATCTCGAACCTAGTAAGTCCAAAACTACAATCTAACAAGACTTTTAGATGATCTATACCCACATTAAAGTTTATACACCAACGGACTAGCAAGTTCATCGCACTATCAATTGTTACATGTTGTACTCCTAGACATTTCATGTGTAATGTCATTTACTTATCACGATATGATAGACATTATTTTCCTGTCCTATAGATGATTCAATCAGAGGTAAGCAAGGTTAAGTACCATGGTCAAAAGCTAATAAGCAGCAGATCCCAAATACAAATTCATGTTATTTCACCCTCTATATCCACCAGCCTCATGATATAAGAAGCACTCTTAATGTCACTTGTCAATGTCAGGAGGATTTTAAGAGGTACTAAGAAGGGAGTAAACACAACATTATCTTAACTTTTCTATGGGATTCTCTCTGATTAATCAATGTGCTTCCATTATGCTGGGTTTTATGATAAGGGTTAGATCCAGAAGGTCTTAAAAGAGTAGTCATCTACTTGATGAAACTGAACTTGCTCACATAAACTAATACGACAACCACCTATTACATAACTTCCAACAAAAGTATTAAATAAAAGTATTCGTTTTAATATAACATGTATTAAATACCTAACATATGAAAAGATTACCTTAGGCACTGAGGATCAAAAATTAATTTTAAAAAATAGACTCTGAGGTCAGAGATTACAAAGGGACGGCACAAACATTTAAGTATAAAACAAAAAGATAAGCATTACATGATCTGTGCACACAAAATGCCATATGAACAGTTAATTCATCATGCTTCGCAAAGCAGAAAATGAGCAAGAAGGTCTAGAAAAAGTTTGGAAAGACCCTTTGAGAAATGATGGATTTGGATTCCATGGGCATTCTTTTTCTCATCTATAAAACAAGTGAGTTAAGAGATCAGTAATCTCTGAAAACCTGTCACATTCTATGCAAGAGCCTGGGGAGGGAGGGGATGGATGACCGCAGGACTCTGTAGCCTGCTTCGATTAGAGCACCTAAGCCAGTACGTGACGTGTGTGTGTGTGTGTGTGTGCGCGCGCGCGCGCGCGCGTCTGTAAAGGAGATTTTGTCAGTTTTAAAAGAATATTTGAAAACTTTAAAAATTCTATCACATAATTATATATGCCAAATTGTGCTTACATCAAAGCATGTCTGGGCTGCCAGAAAACCATCTCTATTAACTGCTAACGCATCTCTGAAGTAAGAGATCATCCCAAGGAAAAAGAAGGCCATAAACGCTATAGGAAGGGAAAACACTGTCAGCACATCTTGTCCTCTGCACGCCCTTGAGCTTACGCTGCTTCTATCTCCTAGTTCTAACTGGGACTTGCCCCAGAGCTCTAGATAACAGATGCCACATCAAAACAAGAGAACAAGACGTTCCTTGAAAAATCTCTCTTGGACTTGGAGTACAAGACAGGAGAGATCTGGGATCTATGCAGTGCATTCTAACAAATCCATCTTTGGACGGTAGGAAGAGCTAGATTTTTACTAAGATAACTACAGAATGCAGCATGCTTCTGCAGAACTCTATAGAAAGCAACGCACACCTGCCGTAGGAGGAATTCTGCACACTAGCCGGTTCACAGAGGTCCTGTGTTATCAAGAGAAGTGTTGTCAGCACAAGCATCAAAGAGCAGCAACCTCCCAGGAGGCAGAGGTGCACATCACCAAAGTGCTGTGGCTGCAAAACCATGGAGCCAAGGCAGAAGCGAAAGAAAGACAGATAATCTGTACCAACTAGTTCTTGAGTATATGAGCAAGGGGGAGAACGGTGATAGGAAACGATCAGAACAATACATTTAAATACTGCTATACTATGATTTTGCCCTGTTATGGTTAGGCAACACAATTTGGAGATTGGTATAAAAGAGAGGGAATTGCATTGCCGGAAAATACAACAAGGAGACATGACTGACCGACTTTGTTTACTGTACTTGATTTTTTGGAGGCAATAAATTTTCCAGTATTATCCTTTCTATTACAGGGAGTTCAGTTCTCAGCACTATTCTGAAAATCACGAAAAATTACCTGTCTAAAATTATTTGAAAAGTTTTCATAGAGTGAAACGAACAACATGAATGGTACTGTCCTGACTTCACAATAAAAAATCAGAGATCAGGCCAAATCTTCAATGTTACTATTATATTTTTTCTTTCCCTGTCATAATTCCTAATTAGACTTACAACATTTTCATCACTCATCTGGGATGGATCTTTCTAGGTTTTCAGTTTAACATCAATGACTAAACACAAGACCTTGGACAAACATTTAAGACAAATTAATGTCACAGAAGTCAAAAAATATCAATCTCTATTTTTCAGTTCGGCTAAATATTATTCTGGAAACGGTCCTGGATAACATTGTTCTTGATGCTGAGTTTTTCAAAATCACCTAATGGGCTAGCTCATGGCTCATTTCATATGAAGAAAGTTAAAAGTCCATTTAAATAGACTGTAGGTTTTCACAAATGCTGAACTGCTCAAATAGCTCCCTTGGAAATTAAATTAACACAGCCCATTTGATTTTCAACATGTTCACATTTTAGTCATGCCTATTTTTTAGCAACCAAGCAAACACTCAATCTCATGGTAAGTTATAGAATCCTTCTAGAGACTGAATAACAATTTTAAATGCTTTGTCTTAATAACATTCTGGCCAGGGGTGAGGAAGGAAGGTAATAATATATCTTACATGAAAAAGGGCTAATCGTCCTACGATACAATAAACTCTTTGCAAACTGATAAGAAACAATCTAATGGAAATATAAAAAACAGACATTCAGTAATATAATGTGGAACAGTTCTTTAACTCAAATTTATTATAAAGTGGCCACGCCTCTTTGAGTTGTCTAGGTATTTATTACTAAAGGCACCATAAAGTTATTCTTACTATACAAGAGACTATAATCTAAAACGCTACTACATGTTTGACCTTAAAGTTGTGACAACATTTCACTGTATTCTGGGGGTGCCTGGTAAGGCACCCTAACTGGTAAGTGTAGTTAATTGTCCCTAAACTGTACACAAATAATGCAGTTTATGTTGAACACTTACCTTCCTTTTAAGAGTCTCTAATTTTGGCACATGCCAACCAAAGGGTGTCTATGTGACTAACTCTTGATAAAAACCCTGGACTTGAAGCTCAGGAGAGCTTCTCCAGTAGACAACATTTTGCATGGGCTTTCACAACTTGATGCTGGAGGAATAAAGCTTGTCATGGCGACTCAACTGGGAGAGGACTCTGGGAAGCCTGTGCCTGGATTCCTCCACACTCTGCCCCATGTGCCTTTTCTCTTTTGCTAATTGTGCCCTGTGTCCCTTTTACGAGAATATATCACAGCTAAGAATATGACTATATGCTGAGTCCTGTGAGTCCTTTTAGCAAATCCCCAAAACTGCAATGGTCTTGGGAACACTCAACACAATTGCTCCTAAAACACTTTTCCCCACATTGAGAAAAGTAGATAAATATTCCTTTTTAAGACTTATCAAAAATCTCTACTTCATCCTTTGCCTCCTGTATATGGTCAGTCAGCAGGTCCTCTAGGCTTTTTTTTTTTTTTTTTAATATTGTCACTTTCTTTCCATTTCCACCATACCCATCTCTTTGATTTCTTTCTGGCTACCACTCCCCTTATCACCTCAAGCTCAGATTATGACAATAGTCTCTCTCTCTCAGTCTGCTCTGGCTGCCATAACAAATTACTATAAACTGGTGGCTTAAACAAAACAAAACAAAACAAAACAAAAAACAATTTATTTCTCATGGTTCTGGAAGCTGGGAAATCCGAGATCAAGCGGCTGGCCAATTCAGTTCCCATTGAGAGCTCTCTTCCTGGCTTACAGATGGCTGCCATCTTGCTGTGTCCTCACATGAGAAAGAGAGATCACTCTGGTATCTCTTCCTCTTCTTGTAAGGGTTATCAGCCCTACCATAATAGGGTACCACCCTTATGACCTCATTTAACCTTTATCACTGCCTCACAAGCCTATCTCCAAATTTAGTCACACTGAATGTTAGAAATTCAACATACGACTCGGGGGGTGGGGGGTAGGTGGTGGGCCACAAACACTCAGTCCAAAATAGTCTATCTGGTCTCTACCTCCTGAAATAAATTCTGCAATCTGCAGCCAGATTAAGTTTCCTAGGAGACTGTAATCATTATGAATTTCCATGGCTCAGAGTCCACCAAGGAGAAGTCTCCAACACCTGTGATGTACAGAACAAGTACTTTAACCTGGTAACCACAGAGCCAGTATCTAACACCTGAATGAGATTTACTTTAGAGGTCAATAAATTAGGGCAATTTATGTCACCACCTAGTTCTTTTTTTAATTTTTTAAGTTTCATTTATTTATTTTGAGAGAGAGAGAGACTGTGTGTGAGCAGGGGAAGGGAAGAAAGAGGGAGAGAAAGAATCCAAGCAGGATCCATGCGGTTAGCAGAGAACCCGACAAGGAGTTCTAACTCACAAACCGCAAGATCATGACCTGAGATGAAATCAAGAGTTGGACGTGTAACTGACTGAGCCATCTAGGTGCCCCTCTCAGCACCTAGTTCTGATTCGGATATGTTTAAGCCCTTTAAAAAATACAATAGCCTAGTATTAAATTCTAATAAATACTCACTTTTCTAAGATTCTGTCTAATTTAGCAACATTTCTAATATATAAAGAAATTATCACCTTCTTAAATAAATTACTCCCTAACAGGTATACTGAGTATTTGAAAGCAAACTGAATATTTTTACCTTCCTTCCCTACTAGAGACAGCAAAGGTTGTCTTAATATCACCTTTTATCTCCAGTCCAAGTCACATCATAGGCTCACTAAAAAATTTTAATTGAACTAGAAGGAATATTAATTCTCTAAGAAAATTAACATATCACTAATGCAATAATCACATTCAACTAAAACGGAGCTTCAAGAAGACAGGGAAGTGCTAAATATGACCGAATTTAAACACAAAACAACTATATACAACAAGAATAGAAATTTAAAATCCTATCACTGTCTTAATTAGTTCAGAGGATACAAAATAGCTTAATACACAGTGTTATCCCTCTTAACTCTTGCCTAGGAAAATGAGACAAATGTACAGGCAAAATCCAACTTTTGAGACTAACTTGGCAAGGGCACAATGCAATTAAGTCGTGAATTTAATCTATGTATGTTTGGGGCACCAGGGTGACTCAGTCAGTTGAGCATCCAACCTTGGCTCAGGTCATGATCGCACAGTTTGCGGGTTCAAGCCCCACATCAGGCTCTGTGCTAACAGCTCAGAGCCTGGAGCTTGCTTCGGATTCTGTGTCTCATTCTCTCTCTGCCCCTCCCCTGCTCACACTCTGTCTCATTCTGTCTCTCAAAAATAAATATATGTAAAAAAAATTCTTTTTAATCTATATAATCAGTGTGTTTTGTCTTCTAAATGCTGCATTTTAGAATGCCCCTGAATCCAAGGAGGGCCAAGCATTACAACATAGATACAAAACCAAAAATTCATTATTACTTCTGGAACATCAATTCAATATCACCATCTTTGTATGGAAAGGGTAGCATTCCCATTTACTTTGCTGATATAAATAAGGTTAAACATCGTACTTATGTGAATTTGCATTTTTAACTGAACTTTAAGGCATTAGAAAGAGTGCCTTTTTTTGAGAGAGAGAGAGAGCGTTCACACATATGCACAACCTGGGGAGAGGGAGAGAGAGAATCTTAAGCAGGCTCCACAGCCTGATGTGGGGCTCGATTCCAAGACTGAGACCATGACTGGAGCTGAAATCAAGAGTCTGATGCTCAACCAACTGAGCTGCCCATGCACCCCAAAAGAGTGCCTCTCTTAAGCCCTGAAATTCAGAATCCTCTTCTATTTGACAATAGAGAGGTGAGAAGGAGGAGGATCAAAACAGGAAGTGGGAGCCACGCTGTGAGATGGGGTGATGCTAGGCCAGGACATTTAGGTAGGCACCTGCCAAATGAGGCAGCGGTCCAGGGCGAGTGGTGAGAGAATGAAGGTGGGCCGTGTCTGAGGACAGGACTTGACCGTATAAGAGAAATACAACAGTGTGGTTAATGCCTGGTTTTGACTCACACTGACACAATCGGAGTCTTAAAACTGATTCATTTGGGACTTAAGTGGAGCGGAGAACTCCCAGTGAGGGATTCCTTCTCCAGAGCCTCCAAGATCCGGCCTCTCCCCAACGCAGAGACACTTCTGGCAAAATTTAATACAATGATTCTCAATCCTCTGAGTGCAGAGAGAAATTACATGTAGGGCTTGTCAAAAACTTGGGTTCCAGAGACTCACACCCCAGTTATTCTGATTTAGTGAGTCTAAGATGCTTTCTGGGACTCCTCAATTCTAATAAGTACTGTCAGTGAGTATGATGTAACCGTCCAGACTATACTTCTTAGAAATGCTGGATTAGTGACTTAGAAAAATTAATTCACTTCAGAGAAAAGATCTGATTTACTAGAAAGTAGTAAAGGTATCTTTGCTAGAAAGGTACAGTCAACAACATGAAACTTTCTCATATTTGGTGACCAAAATAACATCCCTCATCACCAACCTTTTCCTGTACGATTATATCTACACATGAAGGTTCGAGCCTATTATCTAGACTATAAATCAAAGCAGCATTTACCTGACATTCAGCAATTTTGGAAAGCTGTTACATAGGCACAGCTGTATTTTTCTTATTTCAGATACAAAGAAATGAGCATAAACACACTCGAGCATTTGTTTGGTAAAGTTACCCCAAGTAAGTATGCTCTGTTTGTAGCTTTTGTTTTTTTTTTAATTTTTTTAATGTTTATTTATTTTTGAGAGACAGAGAGACACAGCATGAGCAGGGGAAGGGCAGAGAAAGAGGCAGACACAGAATCTGAAGCAGGCTCCAGGCTCTGAGCCATCAGCACAGGGTCTGACATGGGGCTCGAACTCACAGATGGTGAGATCATGACCTGAGCTGAAGTTGGCTGCCTAACCGACTGAGCCACCCAGGTGCCCCTGTTTGTAGCTTTTGTGTAAAACACTTTGCTCATCTGTAAAGCCAAGACAGCCAGGGTTTACGACAAATACTCAACTGAACACCTAACATGGATGGCGTGCTACTTTGGACGATAGGAATACAGTGGTGAACCAAAGTCCTTGCCTCCATGGAACTTAAGGCTCTAGAAGAAGAAAATTGAAACGGTTTAACCATATATACATTAATGTCTATTCTTTCTTCTCAGACTTTGTCTTTAGATTCTTTAGGGTAATAATGTCCAATATTAGCCTAAAGAATTAACCACTACTTGAAATTCATGGTATTTACACAAAAATATATGTCCACTCCATAATACGGAACTTTTAAAATTTTACTTCAATAATATTTGTTTAAACTAGAATTAGATAACCACCATATTTTATGTTATAACACTGGAAGATTGCAAAGTGAGTGCAGAAAATGAACCCTTCACTAAAGAAGACTGAGTAGGATGAATACTTATTTTTTTAAAAAGCATACTTTTTGAAAAAAAAATGAAGTCTGGCCATGTGTAGCAACATGGATGGAACTGGAGGGTATTATGTTAAGTGAAATAAGTCAGTCAGAAAAAGACAGATACCATATGTTTCCACGAATAGGTGGACTTTGTGAGACTAAGCAAAAACCAGGGGGAGGGGGAGAGGGGAAAGGAAAAAAAGACACAGAGAGGGAGGGAGATAAAACATAAGAGACTCTCAAAGACTAAGAAAAAAACTGAGGGTGAGGGGGGTGAGGGAGGGGGGAGAGGGGGTGACGGACATTAAAGAGGGCACGTGTTGGGATGAACACTAGGTGTTATATGTAAACCAATATGAAAATAAACTATTATAATAAAAAAAGAAAAATAAAAAAGCACCCTTTTAATATGTGCAATTTTGTCAACTATACCTCAATAAAGCTGGAAAATTATGAAATTAGAATATTAAAGATGATTTCTATTTGCACTTTAATATCCTAAAGTAATTTTTCTATAAATATGGCTGAAAAAATATGAAGTGAACTATTATTAGAAGCTTCAATAAACCACAAACACGTAGAATTATTTAACCCAAAATTAACCTACCCGTGCTTACTCTTTTGCTTGTAAAACTCTCTTCCAGAATTTTAGCATAAATCATTAGTATCCCTCCATGATAATTAAAGAGATACCTTCGTAGTATCTCTCACATACAGAAAAAGGATTCTGAAAGTTCTATTCACTTACCCTTATTACATATATCGGGTTTGTTTAACCATTATAGAATCACAAAGAAACTTTTAAAACAACAATGTATTATAGAGAAGTATAATAAAGAAAGGCAAAATTTGATCTTAAATGACAAAGTATTTCAGATACAAAAATATTAAAATAATCTTACAATGTATCCCACATATATGACTGTTACACGGCTTAGAACACACAACTCAGGACCAAAAGGGTCTCTTCCAACCCTAAGATTCCATGGTTTTATAATACTGCTAAAATGCTCACGTTTTCCTATCAAGGGGAAATGTGCCAATTTTCGTCATGATCCTCATCAACTCTCTGACTTTGAAAATCTCCTCTAAAGCAATCCTTCATTAGTTTCCCAGGCAGAGATGCCCAGTGAAAGAAAAGAATAGTGGTCAGTTGGATATACATGTCAGTATAACGTTAATTGCCAAATATTAGGAGAAAGGAGAAGTAGCATATATTGGAGTATACTGGAGTGGAAAGGATATGGTTTGGGTATCAGACAAAACTGGATTCAAATTCTATAGATACCATCACTTAGTGGATGTGAGATGACGTAAGTATTTGAATTTTTTTTTTTAAGTAGGCTTCATGCCCTCTGTGGGGCCCAACATGGGGCTTGAACTCATGACCTGAAGATCAAGACCTGAGCTGAGATCAAGATTTGGATCCTTAACTGACTGAGCCACCCGGGCACCCCCAGTATATGAATTCTGATGCCCAATTACCTCAGCTGTGAAATGAAGTTCCTAAAAGATAAACAAAATAATACATATGAAGACATTTTCATGGTACTTATCATACAGTGCCTGTGTTAGGTTATTTCTCTTCCCACTGTAGACACTTTTACTCTCGGTGCTCCCAGAGACCTCAGAACTCAGGCTAAGTGAATGACCCAGGCCGTACTTTCCACATCCCATGCCCAGGTCTCATTGTTCACTAAGCTCAGACAAAGAGAAACCAAGGGGGCTATTAAAAGATCAGTATTAACATCTAATCATTGAGAAACTGTTGACCACCAAAAAGAGAATAAATGACTAAAAAGAAGACAAAGTTTAAACTTTCTAAGAAAATATGAATTTCAGAAATGATAAATTTGATGCTTTATCTAGTAAAACTCTAGGCAAGTGACTTATAAGACTTACAACAAACATGTTTCGCTGTGCCTGTCCCTAAGAAGATGTGGTAAAGATCGAGCTATGTATATATTTGTGTATGTGCACATGCACTTAAAGGGTTTGAGATCAGGAAAGCCCGAGAGAGAATACATTTAATTCCTTCAGGGCTGACAACAAAGACTCCTGCCAGGGTTGCTAATATTTCTCGGGATCTTCTATATGCCAGGCACTATGACAGGTGATTTATATTCATTATTTTATATAGCACCATGAAGCAGGTACAATTATTAGGAAACCAAGACTCAAAGAGGTTAGGTAACATATCCAGTATTACGGAGATAACAAGAGACAGAAGAAAAAATTGAAATACAAATCAGTTGGTCTGTGGAATGTAGGCTGAATGCTTCATTTTGTTTAGGAAACATCTCACGAAATAACTGAAAAATAAGGAGGGGGGGACAAAACTAGATATTAACACTAGATAAAATGGGAACCAGATATTAGGTAGAGCTAGAGGTAGATACACAGCCATACTCAAAATGTGCTAATTAAATAAGGCACAATCCATCTGAAGGAACATTTTGCTAGGTTCTGTTCTTGGTACTCTTCTGTTTATATCATTATTGCTGACTTGAAAGGCAACAGAAAGGGTAAGCTTTTCAAATAACAAGATTCAAAAAGATCACATAAACTATAAGGAAGGGCTAGTGAGATTAAATGTTATAGGGATGACTGTAAAATCCTGCAATAAGATTCAAGAAATTGATTTTCCAAGTTCAAAAGAGAAAAGATCTGGTTGAAAAACAGTTCAAAAACAACAGACTTGAAAATTTTCACTACAAAGCTTGGGTAACACTGCTGGTCTAACAGTTAGGCATACCTCAGACTGCACCGATGGAAACACACTGTCTAGATATGGCCACTACCAGTCTCACTGTACCATGAAGGAACACACTAAGTCAGGAAATACTATGTCTAAGTCCAACAACTACCCTAAAGGTATAAATTTTTGTGCCTTCCTTTTTAATAGTGACCTTACTTATATCATGGTCCAAATAGCTCCATCTCACCTATAATTAACAAGCCTCTACCTTTTCATGTAAGTAGAAAACATTAACAGGTCAGAAGTCCACCATTAAAGAGATATGACAAGTGCCAAAGCCCATGCATATTGTTGTAGTGGAGCAACCCAAATGCTGTGACATTTGGAAACCAAAGTAAAGGGAGAAGTAGCCTCCATCCCTATGCCCTCTCTGTCCTAGAATCCTGTTTAATTTTCTTCACGGAATTTATCAAAGTCGAAAATTATCTTATTTTTTACTTGTCAGTGTCTTAATTTGAAATGCTTTCTGTTTACCTCTATTTGGATATAAGCCCTATGAAAAAAGAGAGTTAATCATTCATGTTTACCACCATACTCCAAGTATTTCAAACAGTGACTTCTGCCCAAGAGGTGCCCAGTAAAGATTTACTGAATAAACTGAATGAGCAAAGTGTAAAGAAATAAAGATGCTTAATCTGGGAAGAGAAGGAAGATATGAAAGCAATTTTTATACATCAGAAGAGTCATGTCAAAAAGGAAAAGGATTTATTTGTTTTTCTCTAGAGAGATGACACAGAATCAAAATGGTAGACATTTCAAGAAAGAAGAGTTGATTGGGGGAGCCTGGTTGGCTCAGCTGGTTAAGCATCTGACTCCTGATCTCTGTGCAGGTCACGATCTCGAGGTTCATGGGATTGAGCCCTGCACTGGGCTCTGTGCTGGCAGCAGCACAGCGCCTGCTTGAGTTTCCCTCTCTCTGTCCCTCCCCAGCTCACATGTGCTCTCTCGCTCTCAAAATTAAATAAATAAACATTAAAAGAAAGAAAGAAAGAAAGAATAATTGTATTCACAATTAGGAAGCATCTTCTAAGTCACAGGGCAACAACTGAAGAGACGACCTTACTACTTATGAAAGGACTCTTAGAGGTAAAAGGCTGAGTCCATAAATTATCAGTTAACCTAAAGTTCCTATGACTCGAAGTACATTAAGAATATAATAAAACTATACATGAAGATTGAAAGAAAAGAAAAGAGATGAAAGCGGTTACTCAGAAAAGGTATCTTGAAAGACAGTAAAGAATCAGTACAAACTGGATTATGAATGTAATGAGGAATGAAGGAGAAGAAAAAGTCCCTATAGTCTTTTTTCAATGAGCATTTATTAAATACACAGAGTGGCAGCCTGGAAATCTAGGAAGATACTGGTACCAGTGCAGTTAATAAGAAAACAAAACAAAACGAAGAGATGGTCAGTCTAAGTTGGCAACGATGAATTCCCTTTGTAACTCTTCGGGCTTCAATTTTTATGAGAAATTCAGAATAAGAAGGCAGATACATTTGAAGAACAAGTAAAGGCCAGATTTAGAGAGCTTCATTTCAGAATAATTAGTAAAAGGATGGTAGTTCAATCCTTGAGAATGGATGAGCTTTCTGTAGGAATATTCAATGCGAACAATAAATTAGGGATGGGAGAGCATCACAAAACTGTATCCCCGTAAGATCATTTTTAAATGCCATCCAATCATTCATTTGTCCTTGGGCAGAACTGCACTTAGATAAAAACTCCAAAGGTCATTATCTTTCATCTTCTTATAACTCTCCACTAAAAGGCATCCTTAAAAATCTCCTGCAAAATATATTCTAAATGTTAAAGATACATGTATTAAAACCTTTCTATAATTTAAATGTAGTTTCAGAATCCGAAGAGTAAATTTTCTTATAGTAAGCGATATCAAATAATCAAGCATTAAGTTATAGTTCATTTGCTAAATGGATAAGCAGAAGGACTTCTACACTTTTTTCTTGGTCTTATAAAAATGTCTAATTCAGGGCACCTGGTGGCTCTGTCAGTTGAGTGTCCAAATCTTGATTTTGACTCAGAGCATGATATAAAGTTTGTGAGTTTGAGCCCTATGTTGGGCTCTGCGCTGACAGCGTGGAGCCTGCTTAGGATTCTTTCTCTCTCTCTGTCTCTCTCTCTCCCCCTCTGTCCCTCCCCTGCTCTCATGCTCGCTCTCTCTCGCTCTCTCTCAAAATAAATAAATAAAATAAACTTAAATAAATATGTATAATTCAATATACAGCATAATCTTAGAAGAAAGCATATTTCCTTCAGACAAGTCCAAAATATCTGTTTGTATTACATCAAATCAAGTACTCCTCCAACAGTGAAAAAAGGTTTCTGAATTTTCATAAATGCCCTGGTGTTCTAAAATAAGCAGTATCTTTCTGCATCAACTTAAATAGGATATTATAATTCATGAAATTTAAATTATGAAGATTTAGGTTTGTTCTCCAAATTGTGATTTGTTGTTGTTGTTGTTGTTAATTCTCTTCTCAACCTTATATGATCATAAAGAATGTTAAAATAAATGCAAAAATTAGTGGAAAACTAGGCTGCACAAGTTCTAGAGCATCTTTGTAATTTAGCCATTTGGTAGTCTGAAACCTATAAAATTAGCAAATAGTTTGCAATTAGTAATTTGGAGGAAAAAGGAGAAGCAAATGTTAAATATTCTTATCAAAATTATGTAACTGAGACTGCTGTTTAGAAGAAATCCACGTAAGTGGTAAAGTATTTTCAAATGAAAGATCTACTGCTATAAAAAAAAAGTCTAATCTTATCAAAAAGGTCTACATTCAAAGCTATTTCTATGAGCATGAAGGGAACTGAATGACTCTCCATGGTTTATACTGTAAGAAACTGTATCCCACCAATATCCTAAAAAACTTAACACTGCACATATACTCTAGTAAATGTCAATATAACACTGTATAGAAAAGAGTTAACACAGATGGCCTGAGACTGTCTTCGGAACAGCCTCCTTGCAAGGTTGGCCCTTGGTTGGCTTCTGGGAACGTGGTTGATAAACAGTTTCCCACCACGCTACACAACTTCCCTCAATGACCATGCCTGGATTGTTTATGCAAACATTATGGTTTGTGCTAAATATCTGCCTTCCTTCTAGAAGTCTGAAATTTTGGTTGGCACGAGACAGAGGGTACCTACATGACCAGCCTCCAGTAAAATCCTAGAGGGCTGAGTCACTAGTGAGCTTCTCCGGTACATAATACTTTGCACATGTCACAACTCACTGGAGGAATGAAGGGTGTGCTGTGTGACTTCACTGGCAGAGGACCTGTGAATGCTTCTTTCTGGTTCCCTTTGCTAGTTTTGCTTTGTATTCTTTTGCTATAATAAATCTTAGCCATGAGTACAGCTATCTGCTAAATCTCATGAGTCCTTCCAACAAATCGCCAAACCTGGGGGTGATTTTGGGGACCCATGACTAAGATAGTTTGAGACTGTCTGATTCTTCAACAGTGCTTATCTGATTTACACATTAAGGATATTCATCACATCTGCAGATGGTAAAAGTTTAATGAATACATTGGAAGATACGATGAAGTTTTAAAAAAGTCTGGAACAACTGAGCCAACTCTAACAAGATAAAATTTAAAGTAGATAAAGATAAAATTGTGCTTAAAAAACCCACAAACTATTGTACCTGTAGGAAGAAGGAACATATAATTAAGCAGGTGCGAAAAAGACTTAAGGGTTTATTGAAAATAAACTCAATATGTTAAGTGATAAAATATAACTACCAAAGGTACCTAACTTACTTCTGTGCTGAATAAATATATAATAGAGGTTATATAAACCAAGGAAGAATGATAACTCCATTCTCTTTTGTTAATGGCCATATCACATACAGAACATTATATTCAGCTCCAAGCACCATTTAAAGAAGGATATATTAGAGCACATTCAGAGAAAAGCTGGCGATGAGCTTTAAAACCATATTTTAGGAGTAATGGTTCAAGAGTAAGAGAAGACTTCTAAGAAACAATGGTTCTACCAATGCATACACAAGGTTCTTGGGCAAAACAGAAATTTTAAATTCTTTCTATGTACTCATGGTGGGAAGAAGTCAGAAAGACATTCATTTCAGCTGAACATAAATAAAAATTATCCCAAATCCAAAGCTACCCCAAAGTGCATTTGCCCTCTGTTAAAATACATATTCAAAGCTTACAAGTCCACTGAATGTGGATTTCGGGGGAAGAATTCAATTAGAGTGGATACCTATACACAACTGAGTTGGGCAGGGAAAGGGGTAAGGGGAAAGACCCAAAAACACAGTTAATCTGGACGATTCAATTTCACTCAACAAATATGTGACTTACCAAACAGCATTTTACCCTCGGCTCAACAAATTATTAAATAGCCACTATATATAAAACACTCTGAGGAAAGAGATGTAAGAGACACGATGAGAGGGTGCCTAGGTGGCTCTCAGTTTCAGCTCAGTTCATGATCTCCAGGTCAGGAGATCAGGCTCCATCTTAGGTTTCGTGCTGGGTGTGGGGGCTGCTTAAGATTCTCTCTCCCTTCGTCCCTTCCCTACATGCACATGCATGCACTTGCTTTGTCTTGCTCTTAAAAAAAAAAAAAAAAAAAAAAAAAAAAGGAGGAGAAAAGGTGCAGACTTATAAGCATCCCCCACTCCTTAGACATCCATACCAGGTATGACTTCTCCAAAGTAGTAAAGCCACTCGCTCAATTGCTTACCACAGCTCCAGTCACCACTGTGGGAATTACACCCATGGTTTTGTAGGTCAGGGAAAGCCTCAGTATCAAAACTAGGCCTGGGGTTCTCAGCCCTCAACAGCTGGTCTTGATGTCCACATACATTCCAAGGAGGCAGGGTTTGAAAGTCTCCACTTATAAAAAGATCCTCCCCTACTTTGAGAGGCCAGCAAGGATATTATTTCTACAACAGATGCTGAAGAGTATAATGGAAAAAATGTCCTAAATCTTTCTCAAACTCCAGTATATAAGTGGTCGTGTGACACACCCAGCACACAAACAGGAAATGCTGAGGACAGCACCAACAATGGGAGAACAGCACTGACACGATTCAGTGTTTTTAAAATAATACATGGGGGGCGCCTGGGTGGCTCGCTCAGTTGGTTAAGCAGCTGACTTCAGCTCAGGTCATGATCTCACAGTCTGTGGGTTCGAGCCCCGTGTCGGGCTCTGTGCTGAGAGCTCAGAGCCTGGAGCCTGCTTCAGATTCTGTGTCTCCCTCTCTCTCTGCCCTTCCCCTGCTCACGCTATGTCTCTATGTCTCTCAAAAAAAAAAAAAAAAATTAAAAAAAATAATAAAATAATACATGGTCTTAACAAAGCAGGAGCACAAAGTAAACGATAAGCTATTAAAAGTGAGAAGATCTGAGCTCAAAGAACTTTGAAATAAAGAGTTTGGGCACTTTGGTTTAAATGCAGCTGAATAGATCTGTCGTAGTTACCTTCTTTTATTTTTTTTTAAATGGGGAAGAAAAATACCATAGAACACCACATTAACAAAGCAACCTCTAATTGGCGCTAGGAGGCAGTAAAGTGAAAAATTAATTACCTTAATTTACTTGTTAATGTAGAACTGCTGCTGGCAAGTTGGGAGTGAAACAACCTGGTTTGATAGTTATTGGTGTGGAGATAAACTAGCTCACTCCCTTTGAAAAGCAACTGGCAACATACGGAAATAATCTTAAAATACCTTCACGCAGTTTAGCTCAGTACTCCGCTTTTTTAAAAACTGTAAGAAAATACTACTAAATACAAAGCTTCATTTATAAAGATGTTCCTAAAGGGTATGCGATAACATGGAAAAATGCTCAAGATATAAATAAATAACTACATTTAAAACTCCTTTACATAGAAAAGGTCCTAATCCATAGTGGGAAAATGGAAGGGAAAAAATGAAGAGTTCTAATTTTATGTGGGTAAAGGAATTATGGGGTAGTTTATTTTTTTTTTGTCCTTTTATATATTCCTTGTATTCCCTTAAGGAGTAATATTTTTTTTTAATGTTTATTTTTTGAGAGAGACAGAGACAGGGAGACACAGAATCCAAAATTGGCTGTAGGCTCCAGCTCTGAGTTGTCAGCACAGAGCCCAATCTGGTGCTCGAACCCATGAACGGCAAAGCCAAAGTCAGCCGCTTAACCAACTGAGCCACTCAGGCACCACAAGGAGTAAATATTTCTTTAAAACATTAAAAACAGGAGTGCCTGAGTGGCTCACTCAGTTATGTGTCAGACCCTTGATTTCAGTTCAGATCAGGATCTCATGGTTCATGATACTGAACCCTTCAATGGGCTCCATACTGGCAGTGTGGAGCCTGCCTGGGATTCTCTCTCTCCCTCTCTCTCTCCTCCCCTCCCCAGCTAGCTGTCTCTCTCTTTCAAAGTCAATAAATAAACCTAAAAAAATTAAAAATAAAAACAACTAAAATGAATTTTGATTGAGGATGAAAAGGAGAAATCAGTGATGTAGAAGTGAGGAGAATTAAGGGAGGCAGAACTTAAGAGTTTACAGTGATTTGCTACTAACTCATCTTTTTATAGAGTTGTCTGAAATTAAAAGATGCTTATTATGGAAAGGGAAGTTACCAAATATATGAAGAAGTAGAGACAATATCCTAACACTCAAATTATATCTATAAGAAATTCTTGCAGTCCATTGATCTGAAGAAGGCAGGAAGATCCAATGATCCTCTGGAGAGCTTTCATTTAAAATCAAACTATTAAAAAATAAATAAATAAATAACCTACATACAATGATATAGATACAGAACAAGTTCAGAGTGTGTCAAGCTATGTAGAATGACAGTCCATGTGGATGCAAGGGCTATCAGAGGTAAGAGATTATAAGACCATCAGAGTTCGAGAAGCTTATGATGAGGAGGGTGATTATGATGAAAATAATGGTCAAAAATAAATAGGAAACATTTATTCTATGTGATAAATAAATTTAAAAAAATAAATAAAACTAATGTAAACCGGAGAATTTGCTGGATTTTTTAAAAATATTCGGCTTCATGTGAAATTATTCTATGCATTTTAAAATTTATTTTTAATTCCACTATAATTACAATGTTATGTTAGTTTCGAGGATCCCATATAGTGGTTCAACAATTCTAAACTTTACTCAGTGCTTATCACATATTAAGTGTGCCCTTAATCCCCTTCACCCTTCCCACCTCCTTTCTGGTAACCACCAGTTTGCTCTCTATATTTAAAAGTTTGTTTTTTGTTTGTCACCTTTTTTCTTTGTTCACTTGGGGTTTCTTGGCATTTTTTATTAAGTTTTCAATTTTAATTTCAGTACAGTTAATATACAGCATTATATTAGTTTCAAGTGTACAGTTCTATACATTACTCAGTGTCCATCATGACATGTGTACTCTTTAAGCCCCAACACCTATTTCACCTATCTGTCCTCTGGTAACCATTAGTTTGTTCTCTAGCTGTAAGAGTCAGCTTCCTGGTTTCTTTTTTTTTTTTTTTTTTTTGCTTATTTTTTTTTAAGTTCCACATATGAGTGAAATGATATGGTATTTGTCTTTCTCTGACTTTTTTCACTTAGTGCTATGCCCTCTAGGTCCACCCGTGTTGTTGCCAATGGCAAGGTTTCATTCTCTTTTGTGGCTGAGTAATATTCCTATTCATTTTTTATAGAAAGTAGATGACAAATAAATTATTAAGCTGTTCATCTAGACTATATGGGTTCAAATAATGGCTCTCCTCCCTCAGTGACTTGGAACAGTGCCCAATGCCTAAAAAACATTACATAAGCATGTGCTTTTACTCTTACGAACCGAAGTGTATCTTGGATATAAATGTCAAGATCATTCATTCATTTTCTTCCCCATTTGACTAAACTCGAGAAAAACTCACTCTGATAGATTAGTTTAAAACACCATTAGTTGACCTTTTGCTATAATAAATCTTAGCCGTGAGTGCAACTATATCCATTTATGTTCTAACTTACAAATTACCAAGTGCTTGCTAATATGTTATACATCAATGCAGAATTACAAATTCTCTAAGTCATACATATTTTAGAGTTACACACAATTTTGGCTCCTATGCAGGAAGATCTTCTGTCCTTCAGTTTTCTGCTTTACTGCTTATTAAAGTACTACAAAAGAGGACACTTATTTATAAGTAAAATCAATTCTTTCAGATTATAAGATTATCATTTATTGAAGGAAAGTTTAACAAGTGTTTTTGATGTCTGAAACTTATGTCCAATGTTAAGTATTACTGGCTGCTGCATTAACAGTTTAATAAAATGACCAGGAAATAAAGTTTTTATTTCCATTGCCAACCTTTTCTTTTAATTATCTTATTGTATTTTAAAATCTAATTCCAGAGGGACAAGGATTTTTCTGTTCCTGTTCTTGAAATAGCTGTCATGTTTCTATAGCAGCTCTTACTCTGTATATCCGCTGAGAGACAGAAAGCTCCATCTTTACACCAGCAGTGCCCAGCAGCGCCCAGCATTTAATGATCAGGGTACAGGTTAAGCTAGAGATCTAAAAACAGGACTCAACACTGTGGACAACAGTTGACAGTTCTTCAAAAATTAAGCACAGATACACGAAGGACAATAGCCAAATAGGACAAAATATAAACATGTATATTAGCCATAAAAGGTAAGAATAATTTACTTACAAAGTGTAAGGCTGTGTTTCATTTAGAGTGAGGTATTCAGTCGACAGACCACTGAAACCATACAGAAGGAATCCGTGTATAAAGTTTTACCCATATGCCAGAAATTTTCCTGATGCCTAGATGAATCAGGTTGAAATTATCAATCCCTCCTTATAAGATCCTTTGCATTATAAAAGCACAACCTTTTTTTACTGTACCATATAAAAAGTATTTATAATGTCTTATACCAGAGGTAAGGAGATTTTTTTCTGGAAGTGCCAGACAGTAAATATTTTAACTTCTGAAAGATACAGTCTCTGTCATAATAACTTAACCCTGCCATTGTGGTATGAAACCAGTCAGAGGCAACACAATAATGAATGGGACAGCTAAGTTTCAAAAAACTTTATTAACAATAGTAGGCAGTGGTCTTTAATTTGTCAACTCCTATCTTATACTATAATTATCCATATGTAGTCCATATATCCCCTAATAGTCTATATGCTCTTGAGAACTGAAAATCTGTTTTACTTATACATCTCATTGTCTTGCACAAAATTTAGCATAGTCCCTGGTAACAGAGTAGCAACCTAATAAAGAACAAATAAATCAATAATTATATTAATCAGAAATTAAGTCTAATTTAATTAATTATAATTATGTATCAGGTCCACATCATATGATTAGCTTAGTTGACAGGTAGATAAGTTAAAACCCACCTGTCATAAAGACAGGCATCATACAGAGTCACCCACAATCAGGTGACGAATATTAGAAAAAAATCTAAGAGGTGGTGATCTAGGATGCTGCTGCAGTTGGTAGAGTGTGTCCCATGTGCATCCACTCAAACTATATCTACTCTTGTTAATGTTTTTGTCCTAATCTCAAAGCTTGTACTTTACACCTAAACTAATTACTTTAATCAGATTTAATGCATATAAAAGAAGATTTTCTTTATAATATATTGCATCCTAAGATTCCCTCACATGGTTTTGTATTGTGTTGAATATTGAACATTCCCCTTCCTTTGCTTTGATAATTTCTCAAACATCACAAGGTGTCATCTGAAGCTACAGAATCTAAACATGTGGCCAAATATTTAGGTCAGTTCGTCTTTTTTAATGCATCACTCCTAATTCCTCAATCTATTGCATTTTCTGCAACCTCTCCCTCAAATCCTGGAAATCAGATGATCTGCCCCCTTGCTTGCTTCCCACAATCCAGTAAGTTATACGTTGGACTTAAAAGCAGCTAGAAGTATTATGATCCACAATTTATACCCGGCACGTAGAACATTATCAATAAATATTTATTGAACCACAGGAATCTACCCCAAAAACCAAGAGCACACTTTACACACTATGTTAGGCAATTTGACAGTAAATTATATTGAAAAAATAAATGAATTAAAAAAACAGAAAAAAAAAACAAAAAATAATAAATAATAAATTTGCATCATCAAAAAAATTTTTTTAATTAAGTATCTATTGTCCTAATTTGTTGATATGGAATGCAAATTAAGATTTCAATAATTATGATTTTGCAGTGACTCATCTTGCAAGCCCTTTTAGTTAGTACCATTAATTCAGTGTCATAAACAATCAGAGAAATTTTAAATTTATAAGAAAATAAACTTTTCAAATAACTGGGTCAAATTTATTTATTTCAATTGCTGCCTATACTAGGAACTAAGGAAAGGATTCATCTAAGGACATTTATAAGGCAATCCTGTGTTAGTCTAAATTGAATTCCTTTAATTTTTCTGTAACCATATTATTTCACTAAAATAAAACTGAATTATATATTAGAAGGGTTTTATTTAAAACATCACTGGTTCAGACTGATCTCTGATTTCCTTAATATTATTTTATGTATTAAACACAAAACATATATCAAGCACTGTAGCCAGAAATGTCAAAACCTTTTCTATCATAACACTTCAGAAAAACCCATCCTATGATGACTTCAACAGAACTGCAAATCTCTTACAAAGAACATTCAGAACATAGTTATGACATGTTTACTTTTAAAAGTAGTTATATGAAGATCGTGTGATTGACAGTTATCATTATACTTTATTTATTACTATTTTTAAAAAAAATTTTTAATGTTTATTTATTTTTGAGACAGAGAAAGACAGAGCATGAGTAGGGGAGGGGCAGAGAGAGAGGGAGACACAGAATTTGACGGAGGCTCCAGGCTGACAGCTCAGAGCCTGACATGGGGCTCAAACTCACAGACCGCGAGATCATGACCTAAGCCGAAGTCGGACGCTCAACTGACTGAGCCACCCAGGCGCCCCTTATTTTTTTTTAATGTTTGTTTGTTTTTGAAGGAGTGAGATAGAGTGTGAGTTGGGAGGGGAACAGAAAGAGAGGGAGAAACAGGATTCAAAGCAGGCCTCCGGGCTCTGTGCTGACAGCTCAGAGCCCAACATGGGGCTCAAACCCATGAACTGCAAGATCACGACCCGAGCCAAAGTTGGACGCTTAACCAACTGAGCCACCCAGGTGCCCCCATCATTATATTTTTAAATACACAGCTAATACTATATAACTCAATCTATATATCTTTTAATATATTTAGCAGACAACTATTGTGTTTGAGGGGTTTATTTATTTTGAGAGAGAGAGAGAACAAGCAGGAGAGGGGTAGAGAGAGAAAATCCCAAGCAGATTCCACACAGCCAGCACGGAGCCCGATGCAGGGCTTGAACTCAAGAACCACGAGATCAGGACCTGAGATGAAACCAACAGCTGGACGCTTAACCAACTGAACCACCTAAGTGCGTGCCCCTATTGTGTTTTTAAAAGAAGGGGTAAGTTTTCATTATCCTCTATGGACTAGAAATTCTTTTAATATCAAAACAATGAGCAGTACTAAATACATCTAATTAAAAATTTCCATGATCTCAAAAGCTCCCCTGCAACATACAGTTAATTTTAAGGTAATCTTTCTTACTTAATAAGTTAAAAGTCAAAATTTCACATGGAATTTTTCCTGTATCAACTAAGCAAGCCTTCATCTTCTACTAAATAAATTTCTAGGTTTCTTCAATTATAAGTGTTAAATCACATTTAGAAATAGGGCTGATACATGAAATTGATGACTGAAATAACAGAAGCCATCACAAGACCCATTTAGTAACATGATGTTGTAAGTATGAGTCTTCAAAATACACTTTTCCAGGTTTATTTCCAAATTAATATACCTAGAAATCCAATAAAGTTTTAAGATCTTGATGTCACACATTTAAAAACAATTGACTTGGAAAAGCAGAAGTAAGGAGAGAAAACTAATCCTTGGGATGTTATGTTTTCCTCAAAATCTATTTGAACAGAGAAAAAAATTGAACATCTACTTCACTGTAATTTTTAATTTCAAAACAAATTATATTTTAAAAATCTAACTTATGGCAAGAAGAACATTTCACAAAACCTAGGTATACTTTATACAGAATTTATTTTGTTACAAACAAGAAACCATGTTCTATTTTAAAATTGATAACTTTCAGCAATTCCAAAAATCAAAATTTGAATCATCCTTTCCTTACTGAAATAAATATAAGAAAAATCCAAACACGATTTAACTTAAATTATATTTAAAAATATTAAAATACTGAACAAGGATTTTCAGGATTTTTTTTACCTCCTTTTTCAGAAATTCTTTTAATCTTTTCCAAATCTATCATTTACAGTTTCAATTTTGCCAATTCAGCATTTTTAATTATAAAATTCCTGAAAAGGTAAACAAAACAACTGTGAAGAGGTTATTAGTCGAAAATGTATAATCTGATAATATCGATTTTAAACTTGAAACTCTCTCAGGAACGTTAGTAGAGTAAATGTTTTAAAGCTGTATTTTACAGCTTTAAACACGAACAATTGTTTGTGCCGTATAACCTCAAACAAGGGCACTAGTTATCTCTTGCTTTCCTTCCATTGGTCTGTACTGCATTCAAAGATACCTTCTGAATCTTCAAGAACAGGCTATATAACTTTGTATTTAACTTGTTTATGGGCCTCCCAACCCAATTAATTCCACCACTTTAAATTTATAAAGAAAGTATTTTTGGGCACTTTTAACTGGCAACAACCTTACTTACACTTGCCTAGTGTGCCTAAATAGAAAACAAAATAAAATGCAAATTTCTAAAATCAAAGCTATATGTGATTTCTCTTCCATAAAGTAGCGTTTTGGTAAGTTCTCGAATTTTAGAAAATATTTCTATTCAATAAATTCTACCATTATGCTCTATGTTTATTGATATTTATCACCGAGAAATTTTAGAAATGAAAAATCTTAAAAATTCATCTGGTCCTATTCACTACAGTGCAAGTACGGATATCACAAATGCCTTTCATGTTAATATCTATCAGATATAACAGACTCCTGATGAAATTATTACTCTGATCTTTTTCACCTTCATGGGGAATCATAAATAAAAACAGAATAAAAGTTACCATTAAAAAATTATACTGAACACTGAGTAATGTACAGAATTACCGCATCACTACAATGTACACCTGACACTAATATAACACTGTATGTTAAGTATACTAGAATTAATTTTCTTTTAATTATAGACATGATCTTTAAAGATGGGGAACTGGAAAAGTAGACTCTCCTGTGTATCTGTGAAATGTGGTTAACGTATCAGCTAGACCCTACTTCCCTAATATAGGGTCGTTCTTCTGATAGTTAAAGATGTGCGGGGGCACCTGGGTGGCTCAGTCGGTCACGCATCCGACTTCAGCTCAGGTCATGATCTCATGGTTCGTGGATTCCAGCCCCATGTTGGGCTCTGTGCTGGCAGCTCAGAGCCTGGAGTCTGCTTTGGATTCTGTGTCTCCCTTTTTCTCTGCCCCTCTCCTGCTTTTGCTCTGTCTCTGTCTCTCGAAAATAAAATGTTAAAAAAATTTAAAGATGTGCAAAATGCTAAAAGGTGTCATCACTGGTTCATTAAAAAACCCTACGGTCACTGAGATCCATTTCGGATGCAGCAAATAATACTTCACACTGATTGTGTTGAAGCAAAAATAAGCCAAGAATATCTAATGTTGCAATTTCTCTGAAATTTTTTTCTGAAATAAATACTACAGAAATCAAAAACTATAGAGGCTACCTACAAAGAAATGGAAAGACACATTCCATACTCATGGATTAGAAGAACAAATATTGTTCAAATGTCTATACTACCCAAAGCAATGAATACATGTAATGCAGTCTCTATCAAAATATCAACACATTTTTCAGAGAACTTGAAAAAAAAATTCTAAATTTTGTATGGAAACACGAAAGACCCTGAATAGCCAAAGCAATCTTGAGAAAGAAAAGCAATGGTGGAAGGATCACAATTCCAGACTTTGAATTATATTCAAAGCTGTGGTAAACCAAAGAGTATGGTACAGGCACAAAAACAGACACAAAAATCAATAGAACCGAACAGAAAATCCAGAAATGAACTCACAATTATGTGGTCAAGTAATCTTTGACAAACCAGGAAAGAATATTCAATGGGAAAAAGACAGTCTCTTCAACAAATCATGTAGGGAAAACTGGAGAGCAACATGAAAAAGAATGAAACTGGACCACTTTCTTACACCATACACAAAAATAAATTCAAAATGGGTGAGAGATCTAAAAGAGAGACCTGTAAACCAATTTGAAAATAAACTATTATAATAAAAAAAAAATAAAAGAGAGACCTGAAACCAGAAAAATCCTAGATAAGAATGCAGGCAGTAATTTCTCTGACACTGGCCATAGCAACTTTTTTCTAAATAGGTCCCCGAAGCAATGGAAATAAAAGCAAAAATAAATTATTCATACTACATCAAAAAAAAAAAAAAAACCACAGCAAAAGAACATTCAAAAAAACTAAAAGATGTCCTGGAATGGATGAAGATATTTGCAAATGACACATGTGATAAAGAGTATCCACAATATATAAAGAACTGATACAAGAACCCAATACACAGATAATCCAATTAAAATTGGGCAGATGACATGAACAGATATTTCTCCAAAGACATCCAGATGAACAACAGACACATGAGAAGATGTTTTCATCATTTACCATCAGGAAAATGCAAATCAAAACTACAGTAAGATACCACAGCACACCTGTCAGAATGGCTAAAATCAACCACAGAAGAAACAAAAGGTGTTGGCGAGGATGTGGAGAAAAAGTAACATTCATATACTGTTGGTGGGAATGCAAACTGGTGCAGCCACTGTGGAAATCAGTATGGAAGTTCTTTAAAAAGTTAAAAATAGATCTACCCTATTTACTCAAATGATACAAAAACACTCATTCAAAGGGATACATGCACCTCTAGATGTTTATAGCTGCATTACTTACAGTAGCCAACATATGGAAGCAGTCTAAGTGTCCATCGACTGATGAATGGATAAAGAAGATGTGATATATACACATAATGGAATATTATTCGACCACAAAAAAGAATGAGATCTTGTCATTTGCATGACATGGATGGAGCTAGAGAGTATAATCCTAGGTGAAATAAGTCAGAAAAAGACAAATACCCTATGTTCTCACTCATGTGGAATTTAAGAAACAACACAAGCAAGCCAAGCGGGGGAGGAAGAGAGAGGGGGAGACAAATCTAGAACCAGACTCTTAATTACAGAGAACAAACTGATGGTTACAGAGAGAGCAGGGAGAGGGGTGGGTTAAACAGGTGATAGGGATTAAGGAGTGTACCAGTGATAAGCACTGGGTGACATATGGAATTGTTGAATCACTATATTGTACACCTGAAACTCATATAATACATGTTAACTAGCTAGAATTAAAATAAAAACTTCAAAAAAAATCTATATAACTATCTTTAAATGAAGACAGTACTGAGACATGACTGGGTAATGTTACATGTTGAATCAACAAGCACTGTTTTATGAAATGTCAAAATATTGCTTCAATAGTCAGTATTCTCTTTTTTATTAAGTTAATTAATTTATTTTTTGAGAGAGAGAGAGTAGGGGGGAGAGAAAATCCCAAGCAGACTCTGCACTGTCAGTGTACAGCCAGACATGGGGCTCGATCTCGTAAATCGTGAGATCATGACCTGAGCTGAAATCAAGAGTCAAACCACTGAGCCACCCAAGCATCCCCAACCGCCTTCTTTTTTCAGCATTCTTTTTAATAAAACAATTTTGTTTTTATGATTGCAAATGAAGTAAATGCTCATTTCTAAAAAAAAAAATTAAACAATATTAATAAAGAAGATCCAATCCCATCACTATTAACAGTTTAAAATACCATTTATATTATTAAACAAAGTTATGAATAGCAAAATGAGCACTGGATAAAATCTACAAGAAACACAAAAGGGAGTCTGGTTGTTTTCTTTTTCTTTTCTAGTCACTTAGTTTTTCTCGACGTGTACACATTTGGTTGCAGAGTACGCCACTTTCTACATATTCTTCTTAATCCAAAAATAAAGTTTTGTTCAGGGAGAAGAGAGCAAGTGTTGGAACTTGCGTGCATCAGAATATCACATCAGCTCAGTAACCTAAGCTCCTGTGCGCTGTGATGACCCCACCTGAACACCTTATACTAGCAAATACCCCACACCTTAATCTCCTATATTTATCACATGCTTGTATCTTTTCCATATCTAAAGATGAGCTTCCGGAGTGGAGAGAGAAAGAGGACGGTCCTTTAAGGCAACGACTTCATTTATTTCTAAACTCATAAATTAGTGCTATACGTAGAATGAACCTGTCAATGAATCTTTGTTTCTTCCAGGTAACCCGTACATAACGAAACACCCTAAATTCCATTTTAGTAAGTGAAGAAAATTAAAATGCAGAGACAAATGGCAAAACATTCCTGAACAATCCTTTCTTACTATTGCCGACCTGACAAAAGAAAAATGTTTAAGCATATTTTATGCAATAATGTAAGGAGGTAAATTAATCTCAGAATCATCCCAACAACTGCTTGCTGGTTATACTTAATGTCAAATGATGTCGTCATGAATAATCATTCCTGGAAAAGGAGCTTTCAGAAATTATGGAAAAACATCTGAGTTTAAGCCAAAATCTGAGTTTAAACAGATATGAAAAAAAATGCTGTTTTAGGAAACCCTTATACTCAAAGAATTAATTCTGTTATAAAATGTAATCTTCTTAAATTGTAATTAGTGATCTTGAAATTATGGAGGCAATGAATATGGCAGCCACAAAGGTAATGAAACAGAAGCTACCACATTCTGAGCATTTTCTACGTGCCAAGAGCCAGGCAGAGCACACAGGCTCCATCAGCTTGTATAGTCCTCAAATCTAGCCCAACAGGAAGGTACAAGTCCCTGGGTTTTACTGACAAGAACACTGAGGACTTGCAACATTCAGTGTCTTACCTGGGGATACACAGCCTCTGAAGGCCAGGATTTCAGCCCAGGTTTCACTCACTGGTAGATCATAAAGGCTTCCAATACCACGTAACTTTAGAAACGGCTCCATAGATAATAGAATCTTTAGTAATAGACTATGGCATTATTGTTGCGCTGTCACTTGTAACCAAATTGGATAATTACCACAGAACACAATATAGTGATGAGAATAATAGTTATGCTTTCTATTCTTAAAACATATTAATTTTAAAAAGACAGAGTAGTTTCAAAATAAGTATTATCTTCTGATATGAACACATTAAAATATGTCAAAAGAAGTTAAAAGGCTTGCCTGAGCGTTGCACGTGAAACACTATAATAAATGAAAACTCTAAACCTAGAACTTGCCTTGTAGGCTCCCCTTGCTTTTCCAGTGAATGAAACCTAGACTGAAATCCTGGCCTCCAGAGGCTGTGTACCCCTAGGTTAGACACTGAAGGTTCCAAGTCCTCGATTTTCTACTCAGTGAAACCCAGAGGCTTGTACCTTCCTGTTGGGCTAGATTTGAGGACTAAACAAGTTAATGGAGCCTGTGTGCTCTTCCTGGCTCTTGGCATGTAGAAAATGTTCAGAATGTGGTAACATTTTTCTTTTCCACTCACCTTTCTCAAAAAATTTCCTTCAACAGGAAATTTACAAAGATCTGAAGACACTATTCAACAAAAACTTAACAAAAATAAATAAAGGCGATGTCAAGGAAATGCTGTGCCCAGGGTTTCAGTTTGGTTATAGACTAAACTGGCAAGTTTGGGCTTACCAGACTGCTGTTTTAATAAGAGATACTTGTAAAATTGAGGAAAAAGGTATCACAAGGTATGGAAAGGACTAGAGCAAAAGATTTAGGTGAGGAGAAAGAAATAAAACTCAGAGAAATTTATAAGGAAAAGGTACAGACAGAGATACGAAGGTGTGAAGGCTTTTGAGGAAAAAAAAAAAAAAAAAAAAACACAGAACAGAAAAGCAGTGAAGCAGAGTGGTTAAGTGTGTAGGCTTTGGCTCCGACCCAGCTAAATATGAATGAACCCGTGGGGAGGAACTGAGCAACCTTGACTCAATCACCCTTCTTTATTTTCCTGTCTCTAGGATGAAAATAATAACAATATCTATCTGAAAGGGGTATAGTGAGAATTAAATGTTATAACATATATAAAACTTAACACAGTGCTGGGGCACCCGGGTGGCTCAGTCAGTTGAGTGTCTGACTTTGGCTCAGGTCATGATCTCACAGTTTGTGAGTTTGTGATTTCGAGCCCCGTGTCGAGTTCTGTGCTGACAGCTCAGAGCCTAGAACTTGCTCTGGATTCTGTGTCTCCCTTCCCGTCCCCTGCTCACACACTCTCTCTCTCTCAAAAATAACTAAACATTAAAAAATTTAAAAAAACAACAACACAGTGTTTAAAACTTGACACATGGATGGAACTGGAGGGTATTATGCTAAGTGAAGTCAGTCAGTCAGAGAAAGACAGATACCATATGTTTCCACGCATAGGTAGACTTTGAAAGACTTAGCAGAAAGCCATGGGGGAGGGGAAGAGGGGAAAGGAAAAAGACACAGAGAGGGAGGGAGACAAAACATAAGAGACTCTTAAATATTAAGAACAAACCGAGGGTTGAGGGGGGTATGGGAGGGGGAGAGTGGGTGACAAGGCACTGAGGAGGGCACTTGTTGGGACGAGCACTGGGTGTTGTATGGAAACCAAATTGACAAAAAAAAGTTTAAAACAAAAACAAAAACAAAAAAACTTGACACATAATTGTTAATTATCGTGAGGAAAAGCCGGAAGAGGAAAATGTACTAAATGCAGTCTCAAGCTTTCTCTACAGAGTATCTACTGAGTCCTTTTTCAAGCTATATTTACACATCAAACTAAAGGAATCAAAATCTGATTCCCAAATAATACATATAATGTTGAATGTTCTATTTATGACAGCTGAAAAGTTAGTAGTATTATGCTTTCTTGAAATTTGTTTTCCTTAAACTGGTCTGAACGTAAAAGGCTCATTTCGAATATCCAAAATGCCACTTGCAAACAGAGGGCAAGAATTAATATAAAGGACCCAAACCACAGAAATGTGAAAACAATTACATTTTGATTGTGAGTGTTTTTATGAAACCGAAACAAAGTCTGATTTTGATACATAGAATACTATTTTATTCTTTATTTTAAACCTTTCTTACATGTTTAAAAATATACATGGGTTCAGAACAATCTCAATAAAATGGTGACACTTCTACTAACGGACCTCTGAAGTCAAACCACTCGTGTGCAAACACACTTGGCTTCCAATTTGAAGTCATAGGCACATTTCATTAAATGCATTTCATAAAACAAAGAAATCAAAATGCTGAGAAGAAAAATACTCAGTAGTCTGATATAAACTTTAAAATATCTGTCAGGCAGGAAACTAATAGTAAAAAAGTAAGATTTAGATGTTTTACCACTCACACCTGCTTCAGTACTAATTCCCCAAATGCCATTTTGCTACATCTAAACCCCTGACAATTTATTATACAATTCCATGTAGCACACTAAAAAATAATTTAATTTCTGCGTATGAAAACAGATTACAAAAGGAAATACTGACAGCTCTTACCTGTATTTGATATTAAGTATATTGTATTCTCAGCAGTACTAAGAATGCAGCTTGGTCTAATATAAATATCTAAATAACAACTACACAAAAGTATTTTCCTCTTCAAAGTTTTTGTATATTTTTTCCAATGTTGATGAGTTAAACAACATTGATCTATGTATTGTGCTAAGAAAACATTAGGCACAGATCACATAATATAATTTACATTTTCCTTGTTGTAAAAAATATAGTATAAGCAAATGCATATCACACAAATGATTGGTGGACGCGACACTAAGCCTCATAGACTTAACACAAATAGGTTAATTTTTTACTATTAAGGGGGGGGGGGGGGGAAGACACACCATGTGGCTTGAAGAGCAATACCTCACTTCTGGGTGAATACTCCGAAATCCGCATTAGAATTATTTGTGGATTTCCTTAAAGAAAAACAAAGCTTTATTATAGCAAAAAAAAAAAAAAAAAAAAGACACCACTTTGGGCACATGAGCTAATTGGAAAGGAACCAGATAAAAATGCATACAAAAGCTATTAAAAATATTTAACACAATATCTCAAACAACCTTTGTTGGAAGGAACAGATTATTTAACATTGCTTTATATAGTAGATTCTTTCATCAGCTAAGACACTTTTGGATTAAGGGGCCAAAGGATGCAGATCAAGAAAAATGGAGGAAAAAAAATAACAGGCTGTTGGAAAGGGGTAGGGGGGTTGGGAACACATAATTTTACCCAGAAGAAACAAAAATACTGTTTCTTTTTGTTTAGAGCAGACAATTTGCACTGTGGATATTCTAAAAAACACAAGCAAAGGGTTACATGGCAGGTAATAAAATACAATGCTTACTAAGCATCCTTCATGGAGAGACCACTTATGGGTTGCAGATTAGTACGTTTAAGAGTACACGTTGATGCAAAAAAATTGTACTTTGCCACATATATAATATGTAGCATTTCTCTATAAAGGGCAATTTATGTAAGTAATTTCCACAAACACAAAGAGAGTGAGAGAGACAGACAGAACGAGAGGCAAAGACAGAGGAGAGAGCTCAGAGAGGACAGAGATGCCGAGGGGCTTTGCTCATGTCCTGTGGAAGATCTGAGATACTTTTTTCAATACTTTTTTCATCTTCAGGGCTTAATTTTGCCATTACTGTATACTTACACTCACACATTATAGTTATCTCATGAGATTACTCTCTATACATTCTTTTCTCTAGCTCCCCCTCCCCCACCACCGTGGAAAAAGAGAAGGGAAAAAAAAAAAGAAATCTTTAGTTCCTTCATCTCATAGTCAACTATTCAAGTAAATATTTCTCTAGTGGCAAACCTCCAGAAAAATCAAGAATACAATCCAACACCCCCATCAGATTACAGTGGATTTACTGTACAGTTCTCTTCAAATGGAGCAGGAATTAGCCCGTTTCCTAGGTTTGGGGTCTCGTGCTTCCTGATCCTTCACACACATACAAGACGTGCACATTGTCTTGGACAGTCTTCGGAGGCCTAGCCGGAAAACACTGTTGGAAAGGCTGTATATTACACAGTTACAGAAACTATTACTTATAGCAAGCCAGGTTGTTAGGAAGGACAGTGTTGGATTGTCTAAGACCCGGGAGCTTTCCAGAAGAAAGTAAATTATATAAGGGAGCCACAGCATGTAAAACACACTGGTTATCCGAAACAAAACCATGGCGTAGCGACGGTCGGGGCTGTGTCCAGTCTCTCCAGAGGCATCCACCCCATGGCTAGGAAATCGGGCCCTCCGGTCATTTATCTCTTTGGTGTGCTGCCGGCAAATTCTGAAAATGTGGAAGTAAGTGAAGCAGACCACAAAGGCAGCAGGAGCGTAAAGTAAACAAACAATAAAGCCAGTAAAATAGGCACTGGTGAGCCAAGAGGTGGCACACCATTCAAAAATGTCGCCGTGGTACCCGGGTTTCCCCCAGCCAAAAAACGAAGGCAAGAAAATGAGGCAAGAGTAGATCCAGATTAAAATAATGCAGATTCTCAGGCGACAAGGAGTGACCAGTTGATTGTAGGAAAGAGGCTTCGGTTATTGCAAGATAGCGATCCACGCTTATGCAAGCAAGGCATGCCATAGAAACGCTTTTCAGAACTGAGATGATATATCCAAAAACCTGGCAAGTCAGTGACTCATGGATACCTGTGGAGTAGTGGAGAAGCGAGAGAGTGGGAACCAAGCAGCTGACTCCAACGAAGAGATCAGCGTATGCCATTGTCTGGATGAAATAGCTGGTAGTGTAGTGGTGCAAGAGTGGGGCGCAGTGAAAGACAAAGATGACCGTTAGATTCCCGGCGATGATTAGGAACGTCAGCAAGACAATAACAACGGTCTCGAAGATGCACACATCCACCGCGCTGTAGTAGCCAAATCCAAGTGGGCAGGCGTGATGTTCAGACACGTTCACCATGCCACTGCTCACGTTCAGGACGCGCCATTCAGTCCACCTGGATTCATTCATGGCTTGGAATTAAGGGGACATGTAGCCACGGCTCCAGCAAGCGGGTGCCCTGTCCAGCATGTGCTACGCTCTACACATGAGTGTCTCGGGGTCAGCTTCGGGAGACAGTCGCAGTGCTTCTGTCCCAGCCGAGCCTCCCAGAGAGTACTCAAACCTCTTCATCAGCCTCAGCGCAGCAGGGACACAGCTCAACTTTGGGAGGGGGAGAAAGGGAAGTACGCTAGAAAGGAGGTGAGAAAAGGTCACTGATTAGCTTCCTCTGATGCTCTCTCAAACAACTTTTTGAAGACACAAGGCACTTCTAGAGAAAAAGGAGATCTTATTACCTTGCACTACGAAAAATTAAATCTGTAAAGAGAAAAAAAAAATCAATTGCCAAAGGAAGAAAAGACTTTGTGGGCTGTTAGGTCTCATCAGAAAGGTAGTTTCTTAGGGACCGGCTAGAAATAATGAGGGGGGAAAAAAAGTCTTAAATTGTCTCAGGCTTCCTACGTCATCTATCGTGAAAAGTGGATTCATACTTCACAGTTTCAAATAACTAAGATCTAAGATCTAGTTGCAAATCTAAGAAAAAGTTCGTGGCGGCAGAGTGTCTTTGGGCTCAGTTCAGGGTGTGATGCTGGTGGGTCAACTTTATGATCTATTTTCCATTTCTCAAAAAAGCTAAATCCACACACACACATGCACACAAGGTTAATTCTAAAAGACTCAGCTCTACTTGGGCACGAAGGAGCAGAATAGGGGTAAGAGACTCCAGATTGCCCTGTAACTCTCACGAGAAACAAAAGCATATTTCCAGTAGGGAAGATAACATGCAATGGGTTAGCACCTGACAAAATATGATAAACTGTAAAGTTTTAATTCTGCATGCAATCTTTTAAGCATTCGGATGAAAACATTCCCGGCCATTACAATTACTGGTGCTACATGTAATTTATACTTTTTCCTTTTCAAAGAGAAAATAAATGTTATTAATTTCAGCATCACTGAAAATAACTTTCATGATCTGATATGCCACCTTCCTTATAATGGAATAATAAATATTCAGCTCAAAGTTATTTCTCACCTTTGCAACCACACCTATATCTCACATATATATGAAATTTAAACAATAGAAACTTTCCTATATACTCTAAGCTCATTTGACTAAAAATGCTGCCATTATTTATTATTTCAGTATTTCCAGGAGGCTTCACAGTCTGTTCCTAGTCTCTTCTACTTTCATCAGAGGATTAACACATTAAATCATTACTTCGGCTAAATCTTCTGAAAGTGGAAAATTACCTTGTTTGCTATGCTCGCAGTTATACAGTAGCCATATGTCATGAAAATGCCTCTTCTGTTTTCTATTTTGAACAAGTGCTCAATTAATACAAGGGTCATTAGGTAGGCTATAAGATGGTCTTATTTTAAAATACCTCTAAAGCATCGAGATGAGTTTAAATCCTAGAGTTTGAAATACTGAAAGGCTTGCAGGATAGAATCCATCCAAAAGGCTTCCAAGGTCATTCTGTTATCAGGTTTGACATTTATCAAAAATCTTTTTAAAAGTACAGGTATTTCAGAGAGTTTCTTGTCAGTCTTTGTTGTCGTACCTCTCGAAGAAGTAACATGCATCGGAAATAAAAACATTTCCTTCAGGAACAAAGCAGCAGCGTAACAGAAAGCATTCTTCTGAAAGTTATTTTCTCGTGCACCACCAAGTCTTTCAGGGGAAGTCCTTCTTTTATAATAGCCACAGGATATTCCTCCTTGCACATTCCTAGTTTCACGTAGCACAAAATAGTTCTCTTCTCACAGGAATAAGGCAATGCTTCTCACCTACGTTCACTCTTATCAGCTGCTAGGCTGGGCTGCTGGATTCAGAAGTCCGATGTACTGTGATGCAGTTACCAGGATGCTGTCGCTATATTCTTCCCAGTCTCTCAGTATCACTGCCTCCACCTGAGCCGGAGCCCTGCTCCGCTCCTCCTCATCCTGAGCTGATGCAGAAGAACTCACCATCAGAAAGGTGACTCGGTCCTCCTGCCCCAATCAACAGCACAGCCAATGGCTACTGCAGCTGAAACTGTCACTAGGTAACAGTTGCCAGGCACATGCAGGCTTATAGACTTACTCGGCAAGCTCCGATCAAGATTGACAAAAGAAGACAATGGGACTGACCGATCCTTATAACGTATTAATGGCACGTATGAATCTCTAGAGGTAGTCTCCTTACAGCATTTATAAAGATTAATTCCTATGGACACGACAGTAAAAAACAAAAAACAAAAACAAAAAAAACACGGGGATACACCTTTAAACCCTGTAGACAAACTACCACAAGGTACTATGACACTAAAAAGTCAGCAGTAATCTAATGCTCACTGGCAGAAAAAACATATTAATTATTAAAAATCAGCTAAGACTTCGTGAACGCAAGTGATATAGCTACTATTTTTACTCCCTAAAATATAGGCATATTTTGATTAGCAGAAGTTAAGTCCTTTAATAATCTCTCTAATCCCTGCCACACCCACACTCAATTGCTGAATCTGATGTATTCAACTGTCTAAACAAAGCACTGGAACTAACACCTCTATGCTAAAATCTACTGGGGGAAATAGTTAAGGTCAAATGCGAACTCTGAAAAGTAGGCATTAGAAGTTAGTAGAATGACTGTTTACTCCACTTTTTATCCTAATATGAAAAACACTCAGAGCCAAAGAACTCTGTCACACGGTGACCGAGCTACCCGTGCCCAAGTGAGAAGAAAGCAAATTAAGCTACTTTATTTGAGGAGGTTAAAAACATTTCCACTTATTTTGACCTACTATAGACAAACATTTTCTATTTTAAGCATACTTCTTATGGGTCAGCACTCTTCTTTAAAGTGACTTAGAACTAATTTACAAATTATTTCAGAATTAAATAAGGAAAATTAAGATGAAAATGGAAGATAACTAACATCTGTTGAGCACATTCTGTATGCCAAGCATTATGCTAAGTGCTTTATATATTTTCTCTCTATAAAAACCTTAAATCTTTATGGAGTAGGTACCTGTCATTATCATTTTCCAAAGGAAGAAGATGGGTACCAGAGAAGGTAAGGAAGTATACACTTGCTTCCAAGAGTCATACACTAGCATGGAAACAGGTCGAAGGTGTCACTCCTAACACCACATTGATGAACCCCTCTCCTTCCCTTTCCTTTCCACCGATGGCTGCCAATAAGGTAATAATAAGAATAATTATTTTGGATTCCAAAACTGATTTCTAAAGAGCAGAAAACCCTCTTCTCTCCTTCATGATGAACTGCCTTACAGGAAGGAAGACCATATTATTGTCAAAAATCTTCAGAGGTTTAGGTGAAATGCAGAAAGAATGGAAGCACATTTCTCATCACCAGAATAATTCATAAAATGAGTTAGAATAACAATCATAGAATGAGGACCACGTTGAGGTTTGAAAGAGAGTATTTAAATGTACAATACAAAAGACTAGACAGTCCTATTTTAAGAGGGAAGTGGTTTGACCTTTAGGGATACCTAAAAGCATTAAAATCAAACGAGATTGGATTTAACTGACATTCTCATTTACAATAATAATAAATATTCAAAACAAAAATTACATTTGATTAATATTCATGAATGTAGATGGCCGTCATACTCCATATTAAAAAGAGTTTAATACTAAGCTTTAGTATAAAACCATCAAAGAATAAAACGCTATCAATTATTAAAGTTATCTATATTACCAAAATCTAAATAAAGCTTTTACAAGGATAGGCTCCATGTATTTTTAAAATAATTTTGAATGTAATATTTCCAAAATCAGAGAAATGGCAAAAAAAAAATCTCATAGGGAAATTCAAATACTAGATCACTTCGGTTTAACACATTTATTTCCCAAAACTAACCACTGACAGGGATTTGAGTCTATGAATACTCTAAACAATCTGTAATTGTACATGCTTCCGAAGGCAAATGATGATAGGACAGAGTTCAAGGAGAGCTGTTGACCCACCGACCTTTCTTCTTTCTGTCTACCGACTTCCAAAAAAAGCTTTGGCAGTTCTAACAAGATAATTTTCTTCTTTTTAGACACTGACTTGTTCTACCGGTCCCTCATTTTTCTCCCTTTCTCTCCTTTTTTCTAATCTGATTATATAACAGGAACTAATTTATATGTGAAGGTTTAATAACAAAAAAGCATTAATATATTTACATAGCTCGTTACATAAATCATTCTTTGTTTCTAAATTGGGCGTAATTCTCTTCACGTGAGGGGCACCGAGGTGTTTTACTCTTGCTATTCCTACTGCCATCATTGTCAACCACCTCCCTCTCCTTTCAACTGATGAATGCTCGTTGGGAAATCTCTAAAAGGATTATTTGGGATACTTCAGAATTACTTCTAACAGCGAAAACTATAGCTTTCTGAGATGACACATCACAGGTGCTTGATTTTTTTTTACTTATACTTAAGTTGTTTTATATATTCTTTTATATGCATGAATATTTCATTATTAAACATCTAAGCATTCAGGCAACTACTCAATAGGACCTAACTAGCAGAGTAAGAGAGGGACATCAGCATCGATGGTAAATAAAGCAAACAGGAGGTGATGATTATCGAGAGAACTACTGTAAAAAGTAAACATGTACAGAACTAAAGGGGTTTTTTAACCAATTTTAAAGGTACGAAGAAGGTGTATGCATTCGGAATTTATCTATTTCTTCAACTACTCCTCCCATCCGTTAACTCTTCCCTATTTCTGCTGTCACCACCCTAAGCAAGCTCGCATTATCTTGTGTGGGAGCGCATGTCGTGGCTTCCAGCACAGTCCTCATGAGCTGGCTGTGGCCTCTCTTCAATCCATTATGCACAGACAGAATATTCCTTCCAGAATACAAGGCAGATGATACCACTCCCCTTTTAAAATACTTCAGTGGTTTCCCACTGCCCTTAGGATAAAGTGCTAACAGGTCCTATAAAATCTGTTCTCCACACACCGATCCAATCTTACTTCTTTTCTATACTGCTTAGGATTAGCTAACCTGGCTCTACCTACCCCTATTCTACCCAGCCCCTGGTCCTGCATATATTTGCTATGTTCTCTACTGCCTCAGGACATTTGTACCTGCTGCTTACTATGCCATCACACTGCTTTTAGTTAATACAGATGCGACCTTCAGATTTAGTTCAAATACCACTTCCTCACAGATACCTTCCTTGAATTCCCAGATTAGACCAGATTCTATACTTATCATAATTTATAATGATCTATACCATTTTATTTTGTTTTCCTTACTAGACTGCAAGCCCCAAGAAGGGAGCAATACCTGTTTTGTTCTTCATTGTATCTTAAGTGCCTACTTTACACTATTGGACATAAAACTTGAGCTTAATAAGTATGTGTTTAATAAACTTTAATGTAAGGAACATAAAAATAGCTCAAAAAGTCTATAAGACAGGAAAACATTAATAACCAGTTTCTGTAAACCTCAGAATACACAAAGTTCCTTGCAATCCCCCTTGAATGACATAAAAGCTTCACAAGAAAGCTGTAAAATATATGACCAAATTGCAGAGGAAGAATAATTAGCCTCCTAATATATTCAAATGTTGGGCAATATTATTCACCTATACCTCTCCCTAAGCCCAATTCAATATGAATATTTGACTAGTGCTTTGAAAACTCTTATCTAGCAGGAGATAATGATTATTTACTTATTTTAAGAATGACAAATGCTACAAAATGCAGTATCACTGTATTTTAAATGTTCTATCAAAGTAATTTGGTCTAAATGCTAAAAAAAAAAAAAATTAAAAAAAAAACCTCCGAAGTAGCATATATTACAATCCACTTAAATCCACTGATTTAAATCAGTTTTGTAATATGTAAATCATTTAAATCAGTCATCTCTCAAGGATAGAAAACAAGTTTACATTTTTAACTTTATTTCATTAGGGGACAAGTTATTAACAATTGCAAATATTTCACTACAGTTAAGTGAATGGTGGTACAGAAGAAAACTTAATCTGATAAAGGCACTCTGTGGAAAATCCTATAGCTACAGTGATATTTAATGGTGAAAGAGTGAATGTTTTCTTCTTAAGACAGAAAACAAGGGAAAGATGTCTCCTCTCACCACCTCCATTCCCTTTGCACGGGAGGTCCCTGCCAGTAACAGGCAAGAAAAAGAAACAGCTAAGCCACATGACTACATACATAAGAAACACTTTAAAAATCTACCCCCAAAGACTATTAGAACTAATGGGTAAATCTTGTCCACATACAAGGGCAATATACAAAAATCACTGAATTTCTGGATACTCGCGAAAAACGATAGCAAACGAAATTTTAAAACAAACCATTTACAATAGTCCCCCCCCAAAAAAAACAGAAAATATGGATAAACTTAACAAAAGATGTGTAAGACCTCTACCCCAAAAACTGCACAATTGAAAGGTCATACATAAGTGGAGAGATATACTACCTTTATGGATTAGAAGACTCAACACTATTAATAAGAATGTCAGCTTTTCTCAAAAGAAACTATGGATGTATTGCTATTTGTTGATTCTAAGTGATTCTAAAATTTATATGTAAACAAAAAAGGACGTAGGGTAGCTAAAACGATCTTGTGAAAGGATCTTTTAAAAGTTGGAAGACTGGCACGAGCCGATTTCAAGGCTTACTATCCAGCCACAGTCATCGAGATTGGCATTAGGGTAAACAAATAAATCACTAAAAAGAATAGAGTCCAAAAATAAACTCACACTTACCAATTGAATTTTAACAGACTTTAAAACAAGTCAAGAGGAAGAGAGTATCTTTTCAGTAAATGTTACTAGAAAAATCTGGAGAATGAGAAAAATGAACTTATTAGACTCCTTTCTCATACCATACACAAAACATATTTGAGATGATCAGATCTAAATGTAAAAATTAAAACTAGAAATATAAAGCTTCTAGAAAGAAACATCCTAGAAGGAGAATATCTTCGTGACATGTAAGTAGACAAAGATTTCTTAAAATACAGAAAATAATGATAAAAGTAAAATGCAATAAATTATACTTAAAATCAAAATTCTGCTTTTCAAAAGATAGCATAAAGAAAATCAGTAAGTAAATTAAAAGACTAGGAGAAAACATCAGCAAAACAGATGTCTAAGAAAAAAATCTGTATCCAAAATATATAAGAGGGCTCCTACAATTTGTTAGTAAAAATACAAATAACCCAATTAAAAATGGGGAAATGCTGTCACAGATACTTCACAAAAGAAGAAATGGCCCTCAAGAAAATGAAAAGGCACTCAGCATCAACAGTCATCAAGAAAAGGCAAAGTAACATCACAGTGAGATATCACTATATAACCACTAGGGTGGCTAAAATTAAAACACTACAAATACTAAATATTGGTAAGAATGCAAAAGTCAAACTCTTATAAATTGCAAGTATTAATGTAAAATGGCCCAACTTTTTATTTTTTTACAGCATTATATTAGTGTCAGGTGTACAACACAGTGACTCAATATGTCCATCCATCTCCTTGCAGTGCTCGTCACAGCGAGCGCATTCCTTAATCCCCATCATCTATTTCCCCATCCCCCAACCCCTCATTCAGATGGCTCCCTATAGTTAAGAGTCTGTTTCTTGGCACCTCTCTCTTCTTTCTCTCTCTCTCTTTTCTGCCCCTTTGGTTGTTTTATTTCTTAAATTCCACATATGGGTGCAATACGGTATCTGTCTTACTCCGACTGACTTATTTTGCTTAGCGTTATACTCTCTCGCTCCATCCATGTCACTGCAAATAGCGAAATTTCATTATTTTTTATGGATGAATAATATTCCTGTGTGTGTGTGCACGCGCACGCCACCTCTTCTTCATCCATAATCACTCGATGGCCACTTGGGCTGCTTCCATAATCCGGCTATTGTAAATAATGCTGCTACATATATAGGGGTGCATGTATCTCTTCAAATTGATGTTTTTGTATACTTCAGATAAATACTCAGGATTGTGATTGCTGGGTCATAGGGTAGTTCTCTTTTTAACTTCTTGAGGAGCCTCCATACTGTTTTCCACAGTGGCTATACCAGTTTGCATTCCCACCAACGGTGCATGAATGTTCCTTTTTCCCCACATCTTTTAAAATGGCCCAAACTTTACAACTTTGAAACAGTTTGGGAGTTTCTTATAACATTAAAGAAATCCACCCTATGACTCCTCGGGTCCAACCAATAGAAATGAAAACATATATCAAACAAAAATCTGTACAAAAATGTATATAACAGCTTTACTTTTTTTAGATTTTTTTAATGTTTATTTTGAGAGAAAGAGAGAGAGAGATAGAGAGAGAGAGCATGAGCAGGGGAGAGACAGAGAGAGAGAAAGAGAGACACAGAGTCTGAAACAGGCTCCAGACTCTCAGCTGTCAGCACAGAGCTCAACACGGGGCTTGAACTCTGAGCAGCAAGATCATGACCTGAGCCAAAGTCGGATGCTTAATTGACTGAGCCACCCAGGCACCCTGCAGCTTTACTTTTAATAGCCCCAAACTGAAAACCCATATATCCATCAACATGGAAACTGATCAACAAATTGTGATAGGTCCATACAATGAAGTTCTGAAATACGTGAAACTAATTTTTGATGAAAGAAATTAGAACATAGTTGCCTCAGGGGTATGGATGTGTGTTGACCAACAAGAGGTATCTGGAAACTTTTAGAGATGATTGGAAACATTGTGTATCTCGATAGCAGTGGGTAACATGCATGTATACATATCAAAACTCATCAAAATGTGACATTTAAGATCTATGATTTCACACGCATGCAACTTACGGCCAAAAGAATGATAAAGTTATGGCAGCACTTGCATGTTTCAAGTGTTCCATTTCTTAAATGCAAAGCCACCAAATTAGATCCCCAAACTACTTGAGCGAAAAATACCAGAATCCTCCAAAGCAAGAAAGAGAGCTCCTGAAATGTCTAAAAGAACAGAGTAAGTAAATCTATCCTGTGCCTACTTTCACACTCTCTCGATCAGGATACCTGACTCATGGTTCAGTGTTTGTACTCACAGACACAACAGCCCAGATGCAAGTAAGACACTGAGTGAGAAAAGACTTCCTATTAAATGCCAGTTATACAACACTCTGAGACTGCCCCAGCTAGGCGGGATCTAAGAAAACTGGCCAAGAAAGCAAAAACTTTGAGAGATTTCATGATCTTTAATCAGTCACTAAGAAAATGAAGGAAAAAAAATACTAATTTATATGTCTGTTTATTTTTTTAATGTTTATTTATTTTTGAGAGAGAGCGAGAGAGATGACACGCAACACAAGCAGGGAAGGGACAGAGAGAAAGGGAGACAGAATCTGAAGCAGGCTCCAGGCTCCAAGCTGTCAGCTCAGAGCCAGCCACGGGGCTCAAACCTACAAACCACGAGATCATGACCTGAGCCAAAGCTGGACACTTAACGACTGAGCCCCCCAGGAGCCTCTGCATGTATGTTTAACTCTTAGTGGGGGAAACCATCAAATAAAAGATATATTTAAAATCAAAGTAATCGGTCAAAAATAGTATGCAGAGCAAAAAAAATAAATAAATAAAACCATGCACAGTATGATCTTTCTTTTCATTTCCCTTAAGTCGGGCTACTATCTTTAGTAAACCTTTATTATACTTGAAGAGTAGGAAAGATCCTGACTTAAAGAAGGCAATACGGGCTTTAGAATGAGCCAGATTTGGGGTGGCATGCTGGCTGCAGCACTCATTAACTATGACACCATAGGCATGTCGTTCTTCCCACACGTCTCAGCATCGTCTATAAAATGGAGGTAACACCTACCCCTTAAAGTGGGTTATGAAAACTAGAAATTAAAGATAAACCATAAAAAAGCACATAGCACCTCAAAGGTAAGCACATTCTTTACTATCCACAGACTTTGTTTAATCATTTCTCCTTGAGTAACTACACCCACAAATAACCTGAGAACAGGAAATTAATAGCAACGCTTACACTTTTTACTGAATTACCATTTCCCTCAACATTCCCTATAAAAAGTACATTTTTAATATAAATACATTATCTGAACATGACCATGCATCTTAGGAATTTTATATGATTACAACACCATACTGTAAAAATTACCAAAGCTTAGTCCGTAAAAACCTCAATTACACGGATGCTGCAATTTCCAGATAATGAGGGTTTTTCTCTTTTTAAAATTTTGTTTCACTCCATCAAGTTTTACATTTAAATCTTTATAAGATGTATCATATATATCTCCTCTGCCTTCTTAAACTCAGAATTCCGAACATAATTAAATTTTGCCTGGTAGGCTGGGACCATCGTTCTTAACATCAATTAGAACAGTCTTAAGATCACCTTATAATCACCATGACACCTTTGTAGCTACTAGATTCCACATACATGTATACACAGATATAGATACATAGGTTTTATGTTTACAGAGAGACAGACAGACTTGTTTAATTTCTACAAGTAACCAGACACCTAGCAAAAAATGGAGCTTCCATATTTTCTGATTCTATTTGCATAGCAAATATAGCAGCACTCCTCTCTCCTCTTCCAATTTGCTATCCCTAATTTCCTAAAGGCTTAACTATCAGAAATAAAGCTTATGAGAATTTTTTTTCTCAAAGAGTAAACAGAAGTACTGTTCTATGAATAAAATGCCATAGCTCAGGCCTGAGTTGTCAGTTATTTCTAGATAAGTGAAGTGGTAACTGTTTTAGTATAGGAATAGACGTGATAAATACACTTAAAAATAACACAAGAGAAAAGGAAATTCTAAGCTTTCTTACACCTTCCATCTGAGAGCTATCCATCAATCATGTTCTTCTCTTACTTTATGAAACATATCTGGAAATTAAATTGTTTAATAAGATTTTTATATCAATGCAATCCCATCAAATGTTAATAGCATGTCACAGAAAAGGTTCAATATAGCCACCTCCCTTTAATTTTGTACAGTAATAAAAACATAGAGGAAAAAGTTGAACCTTAAAACATCTCCTGCAAAAGTCTGTCAAAATTATAAGAAAACAGAATAGCACAATTACATTTTAAATAATGGGTTCACATTATAGGAAAGCAATGTTGATTCAAATTCATTTTTAATTGAAAGAGATTTTCCTCTTATAAAAGAAAATTGCTATTTTTTAAAGATATCTTATTGTTATGGCAACTGAAGTGCTAAAAATAATAAAGAAATATCAAAGTTGTTATAGCAACTAGAATTTTAAAAAGCCATGAAGTGTAAAATAATCAAACCTTTACTTGGCTTGAAAAGCAACATCTATGACTCAGTTTTCAAAAGAAAACTTGAAATACTCATGCTCTTATCTTTATAAGTTGTCTCCAAAGTCCAAATTAAAAAACAAAAAAACAACAACTTCAGCCTAACAGTTTAAATATTTTTTAATATTCCATATGATTTTATACATACTCAACAATGTGGCTCTGATAACCATACAAGTTACCAAACTCCACAAGTACAGGAAATCTTGGTTACTCAATAATGCATGTTGATTGAACTCAACTATTCAGAGTTCATGCAAAAACTGGATTTTCTGGTCTTCTAACACGCTTTTTATCAATAATCTTCACTCTTTTGCTCTAGAATACACTAAAGGTCAAACAGATCTACTCACTGCCAAAGTGCTTTGCCCAGATTCATCCAATTAGAGTTCAATTAAGTTATAGTTTTACTGAAGGGCTATTGCATGCTACATGCCGTGTGAAGTTTTGGGAAATTTTTCTCGTAGAAGTCACAGTCTAGTAGAGAACGAACTAAAATAGGTCAGCATCACTGGGATGTAAAGTGCAATGAAGGGCTATAATAATATTATCAGGAAAAAAAATCATGAATGTCCTATAAGCAGTGGTAAAGTCTTTGAAGGATTTAAACCAGGAAATAACATAAATTTGACTGTTTTCCCAGAGAGAACCAGATTAAGAAATTAAAATTTTAGATTTACATGCTTTGCGTTAGAAAATCAAGGTTAGGTCTTTACTTTCATAGTTTCCCTTGTTCCTTTCTGATAACTAGTGACCAAGACTGAGGTAACAAATGTAGTAACAAATAGTGCTAACATAGCACATTTTCCAGTATTTATGCATTGAAGAGAACAGACTGGAAACAGATCCCTATGAATGTGTCTCGATACCCCCTGTGCTTTCTTTGTACTCTCTATGCATCTCTTTCTTAGTATATTTCCTCCCTAAAAACAATTGGGTTTTGTTTTTTTTTTTTTAAACAACTGGCTTATTTTTAAACTAGCTGTGGTTTATCTTGAAGCTAGTAAAGACAGCTTGAGAGCTCAGACTGGGCTTGATGAGAAAGTGGGCCTTATATCCCTTAGATACAGAAAGGGAGGGCTGTCGTACTTGTTGGTAAGGAAAGTTTCCTGTTATACACACTGTAGAGTTGGCTACCTCTGCAGAAAGAGGATGCTTACAAAACCACAATCTCTTCCCACACCTGCCTCACCTGATAAAGTAGATGACTAGTGATAACCAGTACTATTTTGATACTGAGCCCATTATACTTATGTTGCCTTTTTTTTTTTAAAGGATTCTTTTTTTTTAACGTTTATTTATTTTTGAGAGACAGAGCATGAGCAGAGGAAGGGCAGAGAGACAGAGCATGAGCAGAGGAAGGGCAGAGAGACAGAGCATGAGCAGAGGAAGGGCAGAGAGACAGAGCATGAGCAGGGGAAGGGCAGAGAGAGAGAGGCAGACACAGAATCGGAAGCAGGCTCCAGGCTTAGAGCCATCAGCACAGAGCCCGACGTGGGGCTCGAACCCACAGACCGTGAGATCATGACCTGAGCCTAAGTCGGCCGCCCAACCGACTGAGCCATCCAGGCGCCCCTACCTTTTGTTATAATGAATAACTGGTATTGTCCTTTAGATAAATGATCTGCAATGCCTTGCTTTATTCTTAATTTCTGCAAAATCTTATTTTTCCTAGTTTTTTTTAATCAAAAAAGGAATATGAGCACTCAAAAACAGAAAAGGAATTTAATTTCACATAGTTACATTAAGTGCTTAGACTGTATCTCCAAAATAAAATTATTCAATAGTTAATTTTATCATTATATTTAGCACTGTAGTAATTTATATCCATGTGCCTGAATGATTAATTTTATAACAGTTGTTGAATTTCTACTTGTTTATGCCACATACATACAGTGTCTATGTGTCTGTATATACTCTACATGTTGTAATATTTCTCAAACTGGAGTCCAAGGAATCTTTGAGAATATATCCTTAGTGGTACACGAATACTCTTAATATTTTTTAACTTTCAATTTTATTTCCACAAAAATCTAAAAGTTCTACTAGAATTAGATTCTGGGGCTGCCTACGTGGCTCAGTCAGTTGAGCATCTGACTTCAGCTCAGGTCTTGATCTCATGGTCCATGAGTTCAAACCCCATATCTGGCTCTCTGCTATCAGCACAGAGCCTGCTTCGGATCTTCTGTCCCCCTCTCCCTTTGCCCCTCCCCAACTCATGTGTGTGTGCATTCTCTCTCTCTCTTTCTCTCTCTCTCAAAAAAAAAAAAAGACTCTGATAATCTTCTATCTCATAACAAAGTATTGTTATGCAACATTGGTGCCAACATTTATTGAAGCATTAACCATTGTGCTGAAGCCAACTAGTTCTTAATTTGTTGCAGGCTAAGAAAATAGTACATAATATGTAAATAACGCACCAAGTGAAGGTCACATGACCCAACATCACACCAAATTAGTTCTCCAAGTGGGTTGGAAAAGTATGCTAGGAAAACGAGTCATCTGAAAGCACACAGCCCCATAATTATACCAAGCTCAAAAAAACCAACAAAACAAAACAAAACAAAAAAACAAACAAACAAAAAAACTATATCGTAGCTATCAGGATCACATTCGTACCATGAGCAGCAATTTACTTTCAGGAAAATAACCTAATCCATAGCATTAAATTAATACCATATTAGATTGGTACTAATACCATAAATGTATATTTTTATTGCTTCTATTATATTATGATCATGAGAACTGAAAATATATAGAGTTTATATTTAATTTTATATCACCATATATTTAGATAACATTAAAATATAATTATAGTCAACACTGATGGTAGGGGATTGTTAAGAACTTCTCTTCAATGTGAAATGGTGCGGTATATAATCCAAAGTTGAAAACCCTGAAACATACAGTTGATATTCAAAAGATGTGTCCCCCCAGCCCCCAGAGAGAGAGAGTGCACGCACCTACGCATAGGAGCACAAATAAGGGAGAGGGGCAGAAGACGAGAGAGAATCCCAAGCAGGCCCCATACCCAGCCCAGAGCCAACATGGGGCTCAATCTCATGACCATGAGATCATGACTGAAGCCAAAATCAAGAGCTGGACACTTAACTGACTGAGCCACCCAGGCACCCCAAAAGATGTCTTTTAATAATAACGACTAAGTACTCTGGCAATACTAGTCAAAAAGAGGTAAAGCTAAAGAAAACAATTTAACTAGGTTAATAAGAAACAAATAATTTTTGAGTCTAGAGTGCCCACTAAGCTTATGGAAAATATCTAATTACAAATCATATGAACAGATGGAAAAAGATTTATAAGAGAGACTATAATTACCATAAGATGCTCATTTAAACATACATTTGCTTTTTACATGAAAGCACTAAAGAAATGTCTTCTTACCCCTTCCTCCACAAACTTCCTCAACACCCCATTACCACTCTATACATTGCATTGTCAGCTCCTAGACCAAGACAATCACCTCATTTATCTTTCTATTGCTCGTGGGGCCTAACACACAATGCTTCAATCACCGATACTCAGCAAATGTTTGTTGAAAGGATAACACTTCTGTTGACCCAGCACTTTCTCCCCAAAGATCTCATAATGCTTTATAAAGAGATATTACTGACATTATAAACATATTGCATGACTTACTTCAGATCACATTAAAAATATGATGGAAGAGGAAAAGTCAACAGAAATGAATGAAATGAAAACTTTCTAACCCTAAGACCACAAATGCATTAACCACAAGATCATTAAGAGTCTGTTGCAGAGGCCTAAAATAATTTACTTAGCAATTTAATTCACCAACCAACAAAGGTTTGAGTATCTCTTCTTTCCTAGGTTATGAGTTCCTCTGAAAATTTCTTTCATTATGGCTATTCTCAGTGGAAAGCACAGTGGCTGACACATGATAGAGGGTAATAATATATGCTAAATAAATCAAATTAGCTGATTTGTGTTCTTCTGCTAAATATCAACACAAAAGGTTATTTCATAAAGCTAGAGACTAATCTAAAATAAACAGCTGGATTCTCCTAAAATAACAGAAATCAGTGTGGCTTAAATTCACCCAGAATATAAAGCTTTTCAAAAGAAAGCTAAAAATACTATACTTTCGCATCATCCGTGGATTACGTCATGGGGGAACGAAGAAACTGAGAAATCAAACGAATTGACCCACATCTGCCAGTACAACTTTATTTTCCACCAGGCGGTTTCAAAGCTAAGTGGCTAAAGTGATTAGGCAGCATAGGGAACAACTCAGAACACTGAGCCTTTGACAGAAATCACTTTTAAGAGACAGAAATTGAGAAAGGAAAGAATAAACCTATTATACTGTTTTTAAGACATGCCTAAAAGAGGAATAAATGTTGCTAAACGGGCAGACGCCTGGTAAGAAAATGTCTCTACTTAAAAGGATTTGGGATCAAAGAAGAAAATGTGATTAAAAACTTGAATTAGAAGACTGAAGTGGGAATCAGCAGTTTGGAGGACTTGGGGGGCCCACTAGGCAGCACCTTGCAACATTGTTTACAAACTGAGTTGGGGGATAGGACTTTAGATGAAATGAACGTTTACATACACCTATACACACACATATATACATATATTCACAGAAATTAAATGTTCCTGTTAATCTAACATTGACATCTCTACAATACCAGCTGCAACTCAGCAATAATCTATGGCTAAACAATTCAGTCATAACACGGGCTGGTAAGTGGCTCTGTGACATGGACTTGTATTACAAATGTTACCATCCACTGGTAACATTTCAATTCAGTCTCTTAGCCCTGCTCTCAGGTGCTGCAGTAAGCCAGTATACAGCAGTATAAAATAGATGATGCAGAGAACTAGAAGTATTTAAGAGGTAAATTTTTCAGAGAAACTATACTTTCGTTCAAAGAAAAAATACGTCTTGGGTTAAAAGTAGATTCTCATAGAATTTAAATGTGCCAATAAGATGTAGAATTAATTGGGTATTTAACTCAGAATACTAACACCAAATAATTTATCATCAACATTTACTTTAGGGAAGAAAAAAAAGTGTTCACAGAATTTTATTCAATGTCCAATATTCTGAAGTTGCTTATAAGGTAACAATGAGATAAATCAACCTCTGATTCTTTTCTTTTATCATATAGGAAGTATTTACAGTGCTATGCCTTTTAAAAAATATCAAGATCTTGGAGTCTTAATACTCTAGTCCCTCCACAGTCTTTGCAGGGAGAAGGCATATATGAGGATGTATTTGTGATAAAAAAGTTTTAGAACATTTTAGGAAGTCATTTATCCAATATCCTTAGAATGTCTTTACACTTGTAAATTCAATAGCCCTGTTTAAATGCTTGCATATGCAAATATTATCTGAGCATCAAAAAATGACTGCAGAAATGTGAAGAATTCCAGATATAGTAATGGGTTAGAATGACATTTTCCTTAATAACTCCTTTTATAAATGTACCGCCCAAGCTGAATGTCATTATGGGACTATTTATAATTTAAAGCTTTCTGTCAAGATGATTTTATGCCCTGACATGGCTCCGAGTAGGCTGGAGACAGCTGTATACCCCAAGGGAAAAGAAACTATTGGCGTTGTTCAAGAGCAAAGGTATTAAATAGGAAGCGTTTCTTACAGAACTTCATGAAAATGATGGTGGCTAACTGATTGTAACATACAGTAAAATTCTGCCAGTCAACCAATAATAATTTCAATAACAAATGTTATTTCACCAATGAAGTTTCTTCCCTTTCAGTAGATGAAACTTAATTATACTATTTTGAGCCTCCTAACAAAATAGATGCGTGGACTTTACAATTAAGGTATTTGTGCACAAAATGGGTATTAGAAAAGTTCTGGAAGATCTCAAAAAGAATCATTTATCCAACATTGCTGGAATGTCATTACATTTATAAGTTTTAACTTTGTATTAATGGGTTTAACCAACATGAAAAGAATCAAGAGAAAATGTCAATTATTGAATAATATGAGGATGTATTGTATTTGTGGAAAACACTGGTCTAAACCCCATCATTAATGAAAGAGAAACAGAACAACCAGACTGAGGTGTTTTTGTTTTGTTTTGATTATTCACTTTTTATAATCTACTAGAATAAAAATACAGCATGTCTAGTTTGTTCCTATATTTTGGGGAATTTTCATAAGAATCCGAGTTGGTGGGGAATTCTGAATTAAATTAATGGAAATACTCCTTATGACTCAGCCAAATGCTACTGGAAACACGAGAAGGAAGTTTTAGTCCACTATTCAATGGATGAGAGAAAGTCACTAGAATTCTTCCAGTCCCAAAGGCCTAATCTGTTTCAATTATAAAATGCAATGTTTACCAAATGAGGCATGAAAACTGCGACACTTGATGCTTTTTAAAAGTTCTTGAGAGCCCTGAAATTTTTACATTCGCAAGGGTGCCTATCAATAATATTATTAATGTGGGTTGGGACATCAAAACTGTAGACATAAAAAAAAACCAAAACACTGATAAAACCCAACATGCTACGGGGCGCCTGGGTGACTCAGTCGGTTAAGCTTCGTGGAGTCTTGATTTCACAGTTCTTGCGGTCACAGCTCACAGGTCATGATCTCACAGTTCGTGCATTTGAGCCCCGTGTCAGGCTCTGCTCTGACAGTGTGGAGACTGCTTGGAATTCTCTCTCTCTCCCTCTCTCTACCACTCCCCTGCTCATGTTCTCTCTCAAGATAAATAAATAAACATTAAAAATTTTTAAATAACATGCTACAATATTTGTTGGCTTTTACTGGTCAAATCCAATTTACAGCAAATGCCATAACAAATTCTAATGAAAAAACTCAGTATGATAAAAACATTGCCAATGCTGTGAACAATGACATACACGTCTCGAATAATATTTAGTGTGTAACAGTGCTGCTTACCAACTAAAACAGCAGCCAACAACAACAAATAGAAACCCCTCTAATATCTGCTTGCACTGACCAACAAGGACAGTTTAACCATTCCTTTCTAAATGTTAAATGATAATCCCATTGGCTTATTTTAACTATAATTTTACTAACAATAATAATGCCAATAAAGTGTTAATTATGGGCACAACTAGAACATAAAGATGTGCTATCAATGATGCTCTACCTACATCAATGAAATGCATTAAAGGCTGGAATTTGTTCATGTTTTTATTTCATAGTAACAGTAAGACACTTCAGAAAGTATAATTTCAAGGAGATTACTGCATTGAATGTAGTTTAAATTACTTGGCACCTCTTTCCAGCACTTTTCTGTTTCCTGCATAGGAAGCAAAATAACTGCTGCCCAATTCTGACTTGAAATATGGTTGTTGTTTATGTACTTAAAATATGGCTGAGATGCCATATATTAAAGTCTGAGAAGTACATGAAACGATGTTTCTAAAAACGAATATGTGTATTTTTAAAACTATCAAAAACCATTCAATAACTAAAGAAATACTGAGATGTCATGAACTCAAGGCAAGGAATGAAGGTTAATCTGCACGTTACTAATTTTATTTGTTGATGTTTTGTTTATTTTTGAGAGAAAGAGAGAGCGCAAGCTGGGGGTGGGGGCAGAGAGAGAGGGAGACAGAATCCAAAACAAGGTACAAGATCTGAGCTGTCAGCACAGAGCCCGGCTTGGGGCTCAAACCCATGCTCCATGAGATCATGACCTGAGCCGAAGTCAGATGCTTAACCGACTGACGCAGCCAGAGGCCCCTGCATTTTTACTAATTTTAAATGGCAGGTGGAGAATGGAAAAGTAGCAAAGCTAAACTATGAGCCATTGTCTCTAGTAATCCTAAGGGCATGAAAGTAAACAAATAAAGTTATCTTTTTCATTCCCTAAAGTACGTCTTGTTCTAGGCCAACACTACTAAACACAACAATTTTACATCTCCTCTTTGATAATGGGTCAGGAAAAAGAGATACATCCTACATTCTAGGTAAGCCATAAAAACATAGATACACATTTCCTTCACTCATCATTCAGTAAATTTTTTCTTGATAGCTTACTGTATACTATGCTTTCTCTTTGAAGTCCTTTGGTTTGGGTCAAATATATCTTTTTTTATATAAACTGAAGTGACTTTTCCTTTAGGAACAAGGATGATTCTCAGATCATTTGCCTTTGGCCTACATATCCCAAAATAAATATATTTTTTTCTGGTTCTGAAAAGAGAGAAAGTTTAGTTTCAAACAGATGTCATATATAAATCAAAAGTAAAGTGAACACTCAGTCTACCTTCTGTACTTAAATTACCTAGAGAAGTTGTTCCAAAATTAGATTTGAAGGCTTGGCAGAAGATAGGATAAGACTTATACAGAACAGCACTCTATACTAGAGGAAGGATGGAAAGAAGAGGAAGGAGGGAGGGACAGAGAAGGAGGAAGGGAAGGAAGCAAGGAACGTGGAAGGTAAGAAGGAAGTAACCAAAAAAAAGAAACCTTCAAAAGACCTCCAAAAGGATTATACAGAAAAATTATCAAATATAAATATTTATAATGCACTTTCATCCTAAAGCATATTTAAGTAATCCTTTTGGCCCAGAAGTCTTTTAAATTTTTGTATTAGTTGATGCATAAATTTTGGAAATATTATGCAGTTCATTTAGAGAGAGAGAAAAAGCAGTTTTACTCACAGTACATTTTCTGGAAGAGAATAAAGAAGAAAAGAGTCCAAAAGACATGTAGCCATATTGCCAAAATGTTTATTTTTATTCATTATCTGTTGATTCAATGAAGTGTTAAGTGCTTCCTATAATGTCAGATCGTCTAAAGATACCAGGGGGAAATCCTGGTGAGCTAAGTTTATACTCTACATTGTCAGAGTTACCTATAAGCAAAATAATATAGTTTAATACAGAACAAGGGACACAGAATTAGTTTTAGAGATGTAACCTATAGCTTTATATGTTAGAATTATCACTTATTTATCCCATAAAATAAATTCTTGTATCTTTGGATTTCTCATCTAGAAAAAAGAGTAATACACCAAGCGTCTTGCTTATCCCAGATGGTGAATTGGAACATCAAATAAGAAAATATTTATGAGAAATTTTGGGGAAAGATTATAAAGTATGCTAAAAATGTCACTATTTTTACCAGTAAAATTTCACAGAAAAATGGGTACCTGAATGATATAAAACTATTTCATATAACTTCTCTTGGGCTTCTATTTCCATATCAATAAGGGAGAAGGGATTATTACTGGCCTTGGTGTTCTAAAGGCCTTCATAAGGACAAAATTAGAGAAAATACTATAATTAAGAAGGGCTATTTCTATAAACTGAATGTTTGTGTCCTACCAAAATCCATATTTGAAATTCTAGCCCCCAAGTTGATGGCATCAGGAAGTGGAGCGTCTCGGAAGTGACTGGTGCCCTTATAAATGTGGTCCAAGAAACCTCTGCCACCGTGTGAGGACAAGGCCAGAGGCCACCCTCTGTACGCAAGGAAGCAGTCCTTCGCCAGACACTGAATCTGCTGCACCCTATTCTTGGACTTTCCAGCCTCCAGAGCTGTAAGAACAAATTTTCTGTCGTTTGTAAGCCACCCACTTTATAGTATTTTGTTATAAGAGACCAAATGGACTAAGTCAGCTATGAAATATAAATGATCTTACTATTATAAATTATGTTTTCTATTCTTAAAACTTCTGTTAAGTTGTTTAAACGTTAAAAGAAATTACTTAAATCTTGATGATCCTTATTAATCAGGCACAGGGAACCTAGACACCTGACAATTCTCACCCAATGGGCAGAGAAGATAGTCGAGTTTGTTGCGTTTACAATCAGTCTCCAAACTAGAAGAAACCACAGAGAGCTCTCTTTTTCTTACAAAAAGTAATCCAAAGAATATGCTCTTAAACCAGACAACTCTACTGATTACTATAACTTTGGGCAAGTTATAAAAAATGTTTGTTTTAATAACACTTAGATAATTGTAAATATAAACAAGTAGCAATGATTAAATGAGTTCATACATTCAATAATAAATACTCGAAAAGATTAGCTATTTTATTATATGTCACTAAAAGCATTTTCAGATTTCTACTTCCTCAGAACACTATGCTAGTAAGCCTCAGACAACTCATTCTTGCATCCCCTCAAAAGTACTAAAAACTTGATACATATAGAAAGCTGTGCTTCTAGGATGACAGCTTAAGCCCTAACACACCAACTATAAGCTCTAGACTGAATACAAAAAAATGTAACAACTCACTGAGGGCTCTTTAAAAGCAGAAATATTTTGGAGAGGTAATCCAAATTTGAAAAATGGGAATATCTGACATTAGTATGCATTTTTTGCAGCTTTGACCTGAGGGCAGGTCCCAATCACAATGTGATGCAAGGTGGCTGAAGCTCCAACAGAAGGCATGCTATCCTTCCTGACTGAGAAGTCAGGGTCAAAGCCCAGGGTAATCACAGTTGCCACAGACGAAGGAAATAATGGAAAAGAAAGGGCCTTTTTTTCTGTGTATAACATCTCCCAAATTTCTGGTTAACTCCAAAACCAAGCATACATGTGAAAGACTACAAGCTGGCAGGCTCTGAGCAGAAAACTGGGCTGCTAACCACCACAGGCAAGACAGAGTTTAAAATGTTGAATAAAATCAAGCTTGACACTTGCTAAACAAAAAGTCAATACTCTCATAATTCCCACAATTTCCAGGACAGAATTCCAAAATTATCTAACAAACAAGCACCAGAAAACTGTAACCCATTTGTAAAGGAAAAGACAATCGACAAAAGCCAACCTTAAAATGACCAAAATTTTGAAATTATCAGACAAGGACTTTGAAGCAGCTATGAAAAACTATGCTCCTTGATATAAAGAAAACTATACTTGCAATGAGTAAAAGCAGAATAAGTTTCAGGAGAGAAAATGAAAATATTTTAAAAATCCAAATAAACATTTTAGAATACAAACATAAAAATTCACTGGATGGACTTAGGGGTGCCTGGGTGGCTCAGTCAGTGGAGCATCCGACTCTTGATCTCAGCTCAAGTCATGATCGTACATTCATGAGATTGAGCCCCACATTGGGCTCCATGATGACAGTGTGGAGGCTACTCAGGATCTCTCTCTCTCTCTCTCTCTCTCTCTCTCTCTCTCTCTCACACACACACACACACACACACACACAATAAATAAGCTTTAAAAAAATTCACTGAATGGACTTAGAATAGAGATGAATAAAGTAAGGTTAAGTGAACCTGAAGATAGGTCAACAAAAATTATTCTACCTAAACAGAAGAACGAAAAACAGCTGACCAAAAAATCAAAAAGAGAGAGCCCCAGAGATCTGAGGGAACAATAACAGGCAAAATCCTAGTAGTAGAGAAGAGAATTGGGGAGTATCAGATATTTGAAGAAATAATGCCCCAAATCTTTCCAAAGTTGGTGAAAGACAAAAACTTACAGATTTAAGAAGGTCTGTGGCCCCATGGAGGACTAACACGAAGAAAACCAAGCTTAGGCCTATCATTATCAAACTATTGAAAATCAAAGTGAAAATGAAAATCTTAAAAGCAGCCAGAGGAAAAACGATGTATTGTATACAGGAGAGCAACGGTTCAGATGATGCAGGACCAGCTATCTAACTGTGAGACTCAGCGCACACTGAAAACATGGGGCCCGTTGTTCAAAACTATTAAGAGTTCCAAGACGACAACAGCAGAAAATGTAACCAAACACACAGCCTTTGCACGCGTGGAGCCCTGCGCAACTGCACAGGTCACATGGCACAAAACAGACTCTGGAGGGACTATGTGCTTTCACCAGGAGTAAGAGAAGTCAAAGGCAGTGGGACAGTATCTTCAAAATGCTTAAAGGAAAACTACCAACCCAACAGTCTATATCCAGGGAAAACACTCTTTGACAAGGAAGGCAAAAGAACGACATTTTCAGATAAAGGAAAAGTATGTTCCCAACAGACCTGCACCATATGGAATGCTAGAGAAATTATTTCAGGCTCAAGAGAAATGACATCAGAGAGAAGCTTGAATCCTCAGGAACAAATGAAGAGTGTGCGCGCGTGCACACACACACACACGCAGCCGTAATAAATATCTGGATTTTCCTAAATGTATCACTGGAAAGAAAGTTTTTAGAAAGAGCCTCTGGTTGCAGTGTGAACAGGCTGGAGCAAAGGGGTAGGAGGTAAAAATATGGAAGTGGAAAGACCATTTGGAAAGCTACTGCTGTTGCATTAGAAAAATATGTCTTGGACTGTGGTAATGGCAAAGAAGCTGGAGAATGCCCATATTTGAATCCCAGCTGTAACATAAAACTAATTAGACTAGACTAGACTTCAACAGGAAAAAAGTACAAATTATTTTCTTTTCTCAGTTTGTGATACTGGGAGAAGATAAATCCTAGCTTAAAATTCATTCTGTCTTGGAAAAGTCCCTAATAATATGGTCACATCATTATATGCCTCTGCAAAATTTGCAAAACAAAAAAAACATTCTTTTCCTTAAAGACCTCTCCCATCCCAAAATTATATATGCTTCAGGCCCAACAAAACCTGACTCCACATTGGATACTCATACACACCTAAGCAGCATAAAAGGGAGAGATGAAAGACATATTAGAAATAAAAATTAGAAGTGTCTGGGTGGCTCAGTTGGTTAAGTATACAACTCTTGATTTCGGTTCAGGTCATGACTCATGGTTCATGAGATCAAGCCCTGCATCAGGCTCTGAACTGACAGCACAGAGTCTACTTGTGATTCTCTCACTCTCCTCTTTCTCTCTACCCTTCCCCCCTCTCTCTCTCTCTCGCTCTCAAAATAAAGACTTAAAAAAAGAAAAAAATAAATAAAAATTAAAAGCCAGTTTATAAATCCTCGTGAACATTCAGAATTATACTAAACATGTCCTGAATGATGAGTGCCATTTAAAATGCACTCTCACAAAAATAATAATAATAAAATAAAAAGCACTGTCACAAATTAAACTAGTAACATTCAACCTAATGCTCTCCAAATCAACTCTGATATAATATAGAATATGCTCAAGATTCATTTAATTATGTCTATGTCAGTGATCAAATATGCTATGAATAATATCTAAACTCATTTTCTTCCTGAGAGAGAGTGATTTCTAAAAAGTAATACAAATAAAGTGGCTCTTTCAGTTAAGGTACTTAGTATACGTGTCATTTCATTTCTACAGCAGAAGCACTGGCCAGTTTCCTAGAGGACTACTTGTCACAGTATCTTTCTGGCTACATTTTTACCCATTTCCAAAAAGGAAAAAAGAAAAAAAAAATAGCCCTCTAGTAACCTTAAACTGTGTGAAGCTAGTATATCCATGATAGAATATTTTAAATTAATGTGGTTGGCTTTCACTAAAGAACTCTTCTCTCAATATAACCTGACAGAAGGAATGGTGAATAGGACTTATCTTGCTGGGAAGCAAAATGTATTAAGGTTTTAAATGTGATGGGTCGAGTAGTATGGGAATGAAGATTAATGGAAGTAAAATTTAATTCTTATTCTTCAGGCTCAAATGGAAAACCTAAAAGGCTCCATACATTTTGAGAATTAAAGAAGCTGCCTGAATCAAAAATGAAAGTAGACAGCCAAAACCCAGGAGAGATAAATCGTTCAGAAGAATTGTCTACTTCTTTGATTCTCTCTTTTCCATCAAGTAAAAGCCAAGTATCAGAGGATTTAGATGTTATATAACATAAGTTAATAAAAAAGAATTTAAACCTTACAAGGCAACTATGTTTAATCCAATGTCGTGATTCTCATTTTATATTTATTTACATAGTATTCCTTTGATAAGAAACTATAACTATTTTAGTTTTTAAACTATATTGTCTTATCTGTCCATAACAATGATAGTGCTCAGTTATGATCTATTACACTAAAGGTTTACCCATAAGCATAGAAAAATTTTAAAACTATTGTATAGTAAATATTAAACTACATTGTGACTTTTTAGCTATTTCTTCCTTAACTATAAAATAAGCCAGAAGTAATTACAGGCGTTTACTCAGGCAATAATAATTTAAAAAGTATTTCAGAGGGGCGCCTGGGTGGCTTAGTTGATTGAGCATCGACTTTGGCTCAGGTCATGATCCCACAGTTCATGAGTTCAAGCCCTGCAGCATGCTCCGTGCTGACAGCTCAGAGCCCTGCTTGGGATCCTGTGTGTGTGTGTCTCTCTCTCTGCCCCTCCCGCACTTACACTCTATCTCTCTATGTCCCTCAAAAACATAAAAATTAAAAACAAAAAGTATTTCAAAAACATTTTAGAGTTTAAGGCCTAGGACCTAGACTCTTGCTACTCAAACTGTATTTCACAGACCAGTAGAAGTATCGCCATGAACAGATGGGTTGTTAGAAATGAGAATTGCAAACCCAGCCCAGACCCACTGAATCAGAATCTGCATTTTAACAAGATTCACAGGTGTTCTGAATACACGTTAAATCCTGAGGTCTGTCCTAGAAAATGTTTCTGACCCCAAAAAGTCAACGGTGAAATTTAAACCGAAAGTAAAGAAACCAAGAACAAATTGTCAAGTATTGTCTCTGCTGATTAAATCGAGACTTGCAGAGCCGTATGGCACTTTAGACTGTACTCTAAGTCTATACCCTGATAGCATCAAAGCGACATCATGCTGGCATTTAGGTTTGCTCCAATATTTTTTACTGGACTAAGCCCTCCTTTAAAGACTCTGTGGGGTGCTCCTGAAGCAACACTGGAGTCCTTGGAGAACCCTTAAAATTACCAAGGTAAACATGGGTTTCTCTTGTTTTTCAAAGAGGTTTCACTGCTATAGGCATTCTTAGAGAATATCTCTATCTCCAGAATAAAAAGCCAAAGTCATTATTTAATTTGTAACTGTTCTCTCAAAGATAATATGCCACCAGAGGACCCCTATTTTAAAGAACTGTCGATGGCTGAAGACACCACTGAATCTGGCTCAGACTGGACAGTATTTAGAGAATCTTTCCTCTTATATGGTAATAAAATCATTCTATTGTTAATAGGGTTCCATTAACAATATCAGTGAAATGAAGAAGTGCCTGGGTGGTTCAGTCGGTTAAGGATCCGACTTTGGCTTGGGTCCTGATCTCACAGTTTGTGGGTTTGAGCCCCACATCAGGCCCTGTGCTGACAGCTCGGAGCCTGGAGCCTGCTTCAGATTCTGTGTCTCCCTCTCTCTCTGCTTCTCCTCAGCTTGCACTCTGTCTTTCTCTCTCAAAAATAAACAAACAGTTTTAAAAATTTTAAAAAAGAACCAGTATTAGTGGAATGAATGCCTATATAAGTATAATAAATTTTAAAAGCCTGTATTTTTGTAACAGAAAACAGTCTCCTTTATGGCTCATCAATCAAGTCCAGCAAAAATTAAACACCTGATGGAAAATTAAGTTATCTTCATACCTAAAAATGATGAAGGCTACTTTTGTTAAGACTGTCCGAATTTATTAGACACAATTACGACATACAGTCCAAAGAGAATAACCTCCTTATCATGTTAATTAATTATTCTTCTCTTTTAAACACCTATTGTGTTGTCTAGCTGAGCAATAATTCAAGTAAAATGCCCCAGAAAAAAGCCACTCAGGCTCCCATGTTGGAGTCCAGTTGGCGGCTCTGAGCCTTGCCAACAGCCCCAACTCGCCTTTGTGTCCGCTTTTAGTGGTCTTGTACTCTATGTACAACTTCAGGAACAGCGGCTGAAAACAGCCTTGGGTTGAGTGTTTTGTTTGGGGCTTACTCGGCCAGGGCCTTTCAGCGTCCCAACGAAGTACTAGGTATTGTTTATGTAAGAATGAGCTTTAAAAAACAAAACCAACAACAGTCTTGAGAAATTTCTAACTACTTTGTAACGGCACGACTTAACCTGGTGATAAAGCAGTTATTAAAAGTTTCCCTCAAAAAAAAAAAAAAAAAGTTTATCTCCATTCCCCTAGAAAAAACAGTTTCAGTGGAAATAATATCGACTACCTTACTAATCGAAACATCATCTGTTACCTATGAGAAGTATGTGATTCCAGCGTCTGTCCCGGATCAGTTCAACACCTCTTCCGAGTGATGCACAGCTTTTACCTCCTGCCACAAGTGCGCCAAGGAGGGCCAGTACTGTCAGCTTTGACTCACCCAGTCCAAGCACGAGTTCTATGCGTGTGCTAACGTGCCTCAGCTACTGGGAAGGCCCCGCTGGAGAGCCAGCAAGTTGCCTCTTAGGTTTTAGTCTCTGGAAGTACTACTTATTCATGAAAACTTTGATAAACCTGCAGTTTTATCACAATATAAAGAAGAAATATTCTCTGCGACTTTATGCTCCAAGCAAGTTTAATGGAAAACACTAAAAACAGAGTTAAAAAATCATAGATAATTATAGGTAACTCTAGTTTCTATTTCCAGTTCTGACATAGCTCTTCCATTTGACCTTGGGCTAAGTATTTATTTAAACTTTTAGATTTCTGCATTAACTGTATTTCTGCATTAATTGTAATACTATTATTTGAAATCACTCTAATCCACAGATAAATCAAAAAGATAAACTAATGTTTCTAAATCAATTCTCAAATAAATGTATTAAATAAGCACATGACAATACTTCAAATAAGATGAACATCTGAGTAATGGATTTATGCGAAGCATTAATGCAAATCCACATACCCAAAGTTCAAAGGAAATCCTTAATCAAAAAGAAGCCCAGAAATCTAAACCCTGAAAAAAAGCTATGGCTCCTGCTTTAATGCTGTTCTTGTTCCCGATACTGTCTTCTTCCCATCACACAGATCACATAATACAGATTAGTGGCATTTCTGGGTTAACAACTTTTTCTTCTTCTTCTTCTTCTTTTTTTTTTATCTTAACAGATGACAATTCAAGAGAAACGCATCTACCTTTAAATGCAACTACTCCGGGGCACCTGGGTGGCTCAGTCGGTTGGGCGGCCGACTTCAGCTCAGGTCATGATCTTACAGTCTGAGTTCGAGCCCCCGCGTTGGGCTCTGTGCTGATGGCTTAGAGCCTGGAGCTTGCTTCTGATTCTGTGTCTGCCTCTCTCTCTGCCCTTCCCCTGCTCATGCGCTGTCTCTCTGTCTCTCAAAAATAAATGTTTAAAAAAAATTAAAAAAAAATAAAAAATAAAAAAATGCAATTACTCCAACATTCACAAGACTTATGTTGTCAGGGCTAAGCATGCCAGATTGCGTTGGGTCGGCAATCATTTGTACAGGATTTAGCATCTTGAACTATAACTGATTTGAAATAACAGCAAAGAATAAAGTGATCCCCAAAGGGCCACAATTCAAATCATCTGCATAAAAATAAACAATCAGAATATAGAAATCAGAATATACTATGTGCCAACAGGTAGGGGTGGAAGGGTGCAAAGGAAACAAGAAAAAGTAAGTTACAATTCCAGTTCTCACTAAGGGTAGCTTTCCAATTCTTATCTTCCTAACGTGCCCAACTACTTGCTCAGTTTAGAAATTAATAAACCTCTGTGTAGTGTTAAAACAAATATCAGAAGATAGTAAGTAAGTTAACATTATTAAGAATAATGATAAAGTTTTTACTAGTAGTTCATAATCACTATTCGGTAAATTATGAAAAATCTTACGTGCTGGATATAATACCATGATACAAACACAAAAAAGCCTGGCAAACAAGACACAGAATACATATATAATGCACATTCTTGCGAAATTAAAATAGTCTCTCTTACATAGTAATTCTCTAAAAAGACTTCAGTTAAACCAAATAAATGATTAAGCTGACACAAACGCCAATATGAGTTAAATAGATAAACTCACTAATAGTTGTCAGATATTTATGTTGATTGTGATCTCACATGACATACAGGTGTTTCTTTATATTTATATGTATCTAGATGCATACCAGGATTTTAAAAAATGCGGTAAGATTACAAGTTTAAAAACCTTGTAATCAAGGTGTAATCAACCAAAATATTTGAACTCCAAAATTACTGCTACTATGTAAATTTACATCTAAAAAGAAGTCCATTAAATATCAAAATTTACCACTACAAAATAAAGTCCACTAGAAACCTTTAAATCACTCCTTTCAGCTAGGATATAAACAGTTAAAGAATGTTGCTAGAGTCTGGATAGCAAGTAGCCACGTCTACAGTTTCCTTCTGTAAAACAGCCTGAGCAGGCAGCTGATGAGCAGTTTCCTTTTTAATTACAGTCGTTTCCTGATTAATTAGTCCCAGGGCACTTAATGCAAGACTACACTGTGCCACTGGGAACAACAATAATTGTCCTCATGGTGCTACTAAGTATCATCTTTTCCCAAGGATCAAATCTATTTTCTGTTCAAATAGGAAACGGTCTTCTTTTCATAGTAAAAATAAGTTGGAAAAACTGCAGGTTAATACCTAGAGACATATCACCAACCCCAGGGGGAAAAAAAGGTGAACTCTCAACATGTAATTCCCCTAGGAGAACGCCTTCAATCCTTAATTTAAGTTCTTGTAGAGTTTTTTACTCCGAAGAATCTTGATTTTAAATAGCATGCAATAAAGATCAATTTCCCTTTTGACTGCATGATCAGCTCCATAGACTAAATGAGAATGAAACTTTGTAAATATACCTAAATCATCACTGCACAGGTGTGAGCTTTGAAACCTTTCAAAGCAAAGATCTGAAGTCCCTGGGAAGTAAAGAAAGCTACAGAGACTTCGATTACATAATCTGTATGAAGAGACGAAACCTTATCTAGAGTACCTAAGTACCAAATAGACAGATGGGTAGAAAAATTAAGATAAGCTTTCTTTCTTTTTTTTTTTTTAAGATTTAAGACTTAAGATTTTAAGTTTTAATTAAAAATTGCCATCATACTTTTCAAACAAGAACTAAAGTTTTAAAGAGTTAAGTGAAATTGCCCCTTTTCACATCATTTTTGCAGGTTATCAAGGTAAAAGCTTCATAATGCTGTCTTCAGAAAATTAGTCATCTATTAAAAGATTAAGTAGTTTCCATAAACATGTCAAGGATCAGCTCTTAAAGGGTAGAAGTGATTGAATTATTCTGACAGTAGTAACAAGTAAAGTTCTAAAGTATGCATACCCATAAATTTCCAACCTAGCAATAAAAAAGTTTTGAGCGAATTTTACCTAGTCCATGCATCATTCATTAGGATGAAAAGTGCATGTAAAAAAGGAAATTCTATTGTATTCTTAATAGAAGCGCTACTGATAAAATTGTGAAGCCTAGAAAAAGCAAAGATTTAATAGAGAAAAAAACAACCAAATCAGAATCATAATAAATTGTTATGATACAACTATTCTTTTTAAATGGCAGCATATTGAGTTAATTACAATACTTATTTTGAAACAGTCCTATGGAATGAATATATTAATTAAATCAAAAGCCAGTTTATGGAATAAAGCTTTAAAGTCTGAAAAAATTCTGCACTGTCAATAATATCCCCAACATAGTATTTATCTAGTATCTCCTTGAAGCAGCTCAAGAAATTTCACAAAGGAACTGAATTTTTCTAAGGCCTACAATAATCTTAAATTTACTCAATGGTCCTTTGGCTTTTCCATTTGTTCCTTTTTTTTTCCTGTTGGTAGAAACTAGGATATGAGTCTTAGACAGGAGATGCACTGTGTTTCCTAATTTAGAGTCTGTGCACATTAACAATTATGCATCTATTCCATAAAGTCAAAAGAATTATTTATCTTATAATGAAAATTTTGAATAAATTAAGAAGCCAACTTTTCAATGATTAGTCTTTCATCTGGTCCCTAAGAGCTACTCATTAAATGTGATGAAAAGGGGTGCCTGGGTAGCTCAGTTGGTTAAGTGTCTGACTTCAGCTCATTATCTCATGGTTCCTGGGCTCAAGCTCTACATCAGGCTCTCTGCTGTCAGCATGGGGACCACTTTGGATCCTCTGTCCCCCTCTCTCTCTGCCCCTCCCCTGCTTGTTTGTTCTCTCTCTCTCTTTCTCAAAAGTAAATAAAACATTTTTTTAAATAGTTTATTTTCAAAGTGGTTTACATATAACACCCAGTGTTCATCCCAACACGTGCCCTCTTTAATGCCTGTCACCCCCTCTCCCCCCACCCTCACCCCCCTCACCCTCAGATTGTTCTTAGTCTTTGAGAGGAAATAAAACATTTTTAAAAATGTGATGAAAAAAGTGAGACTTCAGTTAGTCAGCTCTGGTCTACGAGTTGAAGTGTTCTATTAAAAACAACAACATGGCATAACTTCTAATATAATTCTGCAATTATAATGCCAAACCAATTAATCTCTCCTTTTTGTTAATCATGGAGCACTGACCAAAGGGTTTACTTCATGTAGTCATTCAACAAATATTTATGTTAAAGGCTAGTGCCAGGCTCTGAGGATTCAAAGTGACAGCTTCTCTATGATGATACAGTCTACTGTCTTATCGGTCTAAAAATCAACTAAAAGCCATGCAACTAACAAGCAGCCTAATCTGAGAAATTCACAGGGAAAATGAAAACCAGAAAATATAAAACAATAAATAATGAAAACCACTTTTCACAGCTACATTATGGACAGTTAATAAACGGAGGCCAGGGAGGTAATAGAGAATGGAAGATATGATAGAGAGACAAACATAAACTATAAAGAGACACAAAAAGATAAAGAGAAGATAACTGAAAGAGATTCATGAAGTTATCAAACAAGAACCTACAAAATGGAACTGTTAACTGGTACCAAACTATGACAAGAATGTGTAATATGGAGGCTGGGGGAGGATTTTTGGTACTTAGCTCATACCTGTTGTCTCACCCTGGGGTTTTTGTTTTTTTTTTTTTTAGCCTTGGCACTAATTAATGGTAAACAGAACCAAACAGAAATTTGAATGGAAAAGTAAATCAATGCAAAAACCCTGGGGGAAAACTCACTACACCACACTACTTAATAAAATATAAACACACTGTAGAAATGAGTGCAAATAATTTTAATAAAGATACAGTGAAAAAAAAGTTATGAAATTGGGATCCAGGAGTCATACTGTAACTTGAAAATTTGCATGATTTAGTAAAAATATCACTGTTTTCCTCTTATCCTTAATTCTAAAGCTGTAAATACAGCTTTCATGCCACTAAATGATGTATGCTTAATAATTCAAAAGACTTCCCTCAAAAGAGTGTACTTCTTTAATTCCATGATGTGAAATCACCTGTTCTTTAATATACCTGAAAACTATTTACTGCATTTAAAGGATAAGCATTATTAGAAACAGAGCATTGCCACTTAAGTACATGAAAGAATGTCTTTTAAAATTTTTACAGAAACATAACAGTGCTCAGATTCACATAGAATTATAGTTTTGATACATGCTAATGTCAACATAGAGATCACAGAAAATGAAAGACCTCAGGAATGAAAGAAAATTTGGTAAAAATTATGCTGTGAAAAAATAGTAATAAGCAAGGTAGAATTATGTAGTAAGAAACCACTGTCCTTATGACACAAGAAAAGAGAAAACACATTTTCTTAAAGAACCTCTTTCAATAATTCTTGATTTCCTTGAATAAAAGACCTCTGGAATCTATGTGTTCAAGGCATTTACACTACAACACAGTGAATATTCTTTATTCTGCTTGCCTACCTTATTTTGGGTGGGTTAGTACACCTTAAAGAGTTATGAGTTTTCTGGAGAAATGTTTGTAAATTTTATGGCTACATCAGTAATGTGCCATTCCGTGTGAGAGTCTGTGGCTTTTATACATACCAATGGTACAGACCCAGCTGGAATAACCCCATTCTATCAAAAAGCTCATTTCCTACAACTAGACAAGGTGGTGACAAGAACAGAGCAGCCGAGTAATTAAGCAGTGCCCTACCTCTCCATGAAACCTGGAGTTGTTATCTGACTAACATACAGCACTGAATTTTTAAAAAATAAACCATGTCAACAAAAAGCAAACAACTACCTGGCTAAATGAGGTACAGCATTTAATTTAGTTGTGAAACCTTTTCAAATAAAAAAAAAATACATAAGTGATACCATAATTTGATTTTCAATTAAATATTCTCTAAATGTTATTCAATCGTAAGAAAAATACCAATTTAAATACTTTCTCTTGAGAATGTCCAGTAATTATAATTACAGTATGTTCCACCAAAATAGAGTAAAACATTTTCTTTACCTACATGTTTTATTAAAAGCCATCTGCTACCATTATACACTGGAGAACAGAGAGAAGACAGGCTTTCCTCTGAGCAGTACCATAAACCTGACAAGAATAAACACAGTGAAGCCTTACCTGTCCATACGATGCTCAAGAAGGCAGAGAACTGCAGAATCTTAAAACAGGCCAGTCTCACAGTTGTTTTTCTTGATATTCCAAAAGAGATTTTTGGCAGCAACTACCAAAGCAATATTTGCAACTACTGCCCTTTTGGCTCTCTGGTAGAAGTTTTATTAGTACATCCTCTTCTTTGCAAGTTCATACTGTTTTGTATTTAGCCAATAGATAGTATTTTTTTAGTTCATGGATTTTTTTTTTTAATGTTTATTTATTTATGAGAGAGAGAGAGAGAGGAAGCATGAACAGGGGAGGGGCAGAGAGAGTCAGAGACACAGAATCCGAAGCAGGATCCAGGCTGCAAGCTGTCAACACAGAGCCTGACGCGGGGCTCGACCTCACAAACCAGGAGGTCATGATCTGAGCCGAAGTCAGTCGCCCAAACGACTGAGCCATCCAGGTGCCCCTAGTTCATGGATTCTAAAAATTAACATGCAATACCATCCGAGCACAGGACCTGGCATACAGTAGATGTTTAAATATTTATTGAATAGACTCTTTAATATTACTTGTTAAAATTCTACTACTTCAACCCCAGGTAACCAATTAATATTCCCTTGTGATATCATTTTCAAATGACATATTTTCTGAAGTTTTTCACTTTACATATTTATTCTAACAAGAATAAGCTTGTATTACATTCTTCTCATTTAACAAGAGGACAAGCACTGACCCATGAATAGTGGATGAGGTTGGCCAACTGGGGCAGGAGTGAAGAAAGAAAGGGGCACGCTGGTTCCACTTGCAAAGGCTTCCTGCACAATCCGAGCTCAGTCACTAGCTGGCGGCTGAATCATCACATAAGCCAATTCCATACTGCATTCCCTTCTCCTATCCTGCCCAGGCACTGAATTCCAACCTCAGACATCATCTTCCTTGTGGAGTCTTCCCAGCTCACCCAAGCAGAGCTGTAACCACCTCTTCTGTTCTTCACACACTTGAGTAAGAATATAAACTCAATCTACACGTGCACAGGCTTGGCTTTCCCTAGGCTGCACTCATCAAGTGTATGAACTCTTTTCACCTATGTAACCCTTGAAACCACAGAAAGTCTGGCCCATGAAAGATGCTCAACAAAGACTTCCCGGATGAATAAATGAATTAATAAGTGAATGAAAGTAATACCTGCCTTGCAGTAAATGAATTGATCAGTGAATGAGACTAATATCTGCCTTGTAGTCTTGACAGTCCTAGGAGTGGTTTTTAGAGATCATCTGACTTTATGATATACTTTATGCATAATCACTAAAATAATATATCATATCACCACCACAAAGTCAAGTTTTAGGATTCAAGTATTCCATGATATTCACCAACCAGGGGGATTAAAAAAAAAAAAAAAAAAAAACAAGTCTGACACTTTACATTTCTAAAAAGATTCCTTCTCAATTCCCTCAGCTGTTACTCACATCGTGTGCTCTTGTGAAAATTATGTGACTAGAGGCAGTCTAACATACATATTAAAGCAGAAATATAGACTGACGCCAATATCCGTTATAACTGTTATCATGTTCAAGATATATTATCATACTGGTAAAAATAGTAGACGCTAATCTCGAATACTTACTATGCTCCAAGCACTGTATCATCTTATTTAATTCGAGTCAGTATTACTACTATCTCTGCCTTATAAATGATGAAACTGAGGCTTAGAAAGTTGAGATAACTTTTCGAGGTCATAAATTAATACATGGTGAGACTCAAATTTAGATGACTCTAGCACTAGAACTTAAATTCTTTAAAAAGAAAGTGTGTGTGTGTGTCCACACACATGTGCATGCGTGTACACAAACACACAGATACACTTCTTAAAGAAAATACTCCTTCGGAAAAAAACAAGAATTCAAATGGTAGGAAAATGGCTTATGATGATGTTATTTCTGAAACCTTATCAGATTAAAACCTTGTTTTGATTTTAACAAAGCATAAAGTATGAATGTTACAAATTAGATCACTTCTACAAAAGAGCACAGAACTGTGATCCAATATTTGCTATGTTATGCAAACAATAATCAGCACACTTGATGGATAAACTATACCACATGTGTCATATGATTACTGAAATTACAAGTACAGCTCTGTAAAACAACATAAAATTCAAGCTGCCCTAAAACACACATAACCTCCCCGATGTCAAAAGGTTGCTAATACGTGAAAATGTAACCACTACTCAGTGGCTCTTCAAACCAGATATTAAGATTTAATCTTCAGTTCAGAAGTTCTAAATTCTGTTTGTTTGATCCTACAGGGAAAGTAGGGTCACAATCCTCACCTCAAAATTATGAAGAATGCTAATTTCATAGGAATCACATGAAGTATCAATTATAAGCAATAAAGAACTGAAGACTTCAGAAATATGTGCTACAAGTCTGTCACTGATCTGTCGACAGTGGTGATGCCCTCAGTCCCTGGCAGAAATCCTGCAGCAGCAGACAACGGCTCAAGTCTCAGTTCGCTTCAGGATACAGACCGTATAAAGACCCATTTTAAAAGGGATGGTTGAAGTTGGGTGTTTTAGAACTACTATGACTGGAGTGCCTGGCTGGCTCAGTTGGTAGAGAATGGAACTCTTGATCTTGGGGTTGTGAGTTCGAGCCCCATGTTGAATGTGGAGACTACTTAAAATAAAAATTTTTTTTTTTTACTTAAAATAAAATTTTTTTTAAAGAATAATTTTTCTCTTACTGGTTCTATAGGATACTGTTCACAACTTCTCTACCACTTGTAAGTCTTACACATGTTTCCTGATACAAAATCAATAATACCTAAACAAAAGTATAAAATTCATTTCCATATAATGAATAGTATAAAGCAGAGAAAAGGGATAGTACTGCTTTTTTTCATTAGCCTTTTCTCTTTTATCTTTAATGGCTAATGATGAGAAAAATACAGAGAATTTTTTTTTCCTTCCAAAGGATCTTTAAAAGACAAAATGGAAGAATGCCCTATTCCTTTCATTTCTCTTTTAGAATTTTCTACTTTAAAGGTTCAAAAACTGATTCTGCTATTTAGTAATTGTGTGTCTCTTAATCTCTCTGTGTCTCCTTTTTCCTTGGTGGTAAATATGGGAATTGCATCACTGAAGTGGTCCAGCTTGCATGGAAAGAACGTAAGAAAGCACTAGACGTCTAATAAGGCCTATCACTCCATAACACCCACACACTCCGTTAATTCCCTCTGCACGGGTTTTCCAGCGTCTGCTAGAGGGCAGTCCTAGTGTTGAAGGCTGAGATTACAGCAGTAAGCAAAATCCAGAAACAATCCTTGCTCACTGGGAGTTTATAGTCTAGAGCGCCCCTGTGAGTCATACCACACTTCCCACAACCTCTGACCACGGCGAGACCTGTCGCAAGTCTGTGTCTTTGTGCTTGACGTGCCTTAGCCTAAATCCTCCTATCGTTGCTTCTAGGCAACGCTGCCTACTCCGCTCTGCTCCCTTAACACTTTGCTCATTACTCTGTCACAGCACTTACCATGTTATCACCATTTCTCTGCTTTCTTGACTGCCTCCCCACTGGACTGTAAATTCCGACAAGGGTAGGTGTAAGTGATACTCTTTCAATACCTCAAGTACCTAGCACAGTGTCAAACACAAAAGACATCTTGATGTTTGATCAGTTAAAGAATGAATTAGTGGCACAAGCAGATAACAGGGTGTTACATATCTTGTTTTCCTTCTTTCCTCATTTCTCAGATGGATGTCCTGACATCTGCATAGATCTCAAGAACCCAGTAATTTCCACATTTCCCATAGTACTGTTCTGTGCCACTCACTTAACATTTAAGCGTATACCGCTTCATAACTTTCCTCATCCCCTAACACTGGTGAGTGCTTACCACATTATCAGGCATGCTCTCAGTCTTTATGTGAATTATCTTATTGAAGCATCACAACAATTCCATAAGATACAGATTGGGACCATTACACAAATGAGGGCACTGAGAGTGAGGATAGTTAAGGAACTTGTTCAAGGTCACAAAACTGGTAGCAGCAGAGTCCAAGGTCTCCCTCTCTCCATGGTGAGCACGAACATTTCCTCCTAAAGTGGAGTTACCACTTTTACCAAGACAAGTTGTAACTGAAAGCTCCGTTTGATGCTATCAGTGGAGTCAACATAATTCCGCATGACGTACAAGTACCAGCTCCTCTGACTGGTCCTTGGGCGCCAGATTAGTCTGCGTTAGTCTGCGCTTTTGTTGTGGTTCATATTCTGTTGGGTCTAGGCTAGAAATTTTCATCCTTTTTAAACTTTTGGTCCGACTACATTTCTTACCAGTCAAAAAGATTTGTAAAGCCTTATTTTCTATAGATTACATTATAAAAACAAGACCAGAAAACGTGATTATTCCACACTGTATTCCCAACCTGTTCTCTATTCAATATTACTCTCTAGCCTTGACCTACAAAGATTTGGGATGACTCAATCCACAGCCACTGTGGAAAACAATGCCAGTAATTCCTAGTACTCTTACCTACTCTCTGGCAAAAACAATGGAAACTAGTATATGAGGACCTGATGCTCAAATTAACTCAACCATTATATCTCTCCCTAGCTAGGTAAGATTCCTGAGGAAAAGATACTGCTTCATAATTTACCAGGTTTACACACAACCTAACACAACGTAAGCCTTATAGTTTAGGAGAAAAAAGAAATATATGAATGACTCTGGCAGATGAAAGATCTGTACTCTGAAAACACTGATGAAAAAATTCAAGATGATGCAAAGAAATGGAAAGGCATTCTATGCACGTGGATTGGAAAAACAAATATTGTTAAACTGTCTATTCTACTCAAAACCATCTACACATGTAATGCAATCCATATCAAAATACCAAGAGCATTTTTCGCAGAACTAGAATAAATAACCCTAAAATCTGTATGAAACCACAAAAGACCTCAAATAGCCAAAGCAATCTTGAAAAAGAAAAACAAAACTGGAAGTATCACAATTCCAGATTTCAAGTTATATTACAAAGCTGTAGTAATTAAAACCACATGATACTGTCATAAAAACAGATACACAGATCAATGGGATAGAACTGAAAACCCAGAAAAAAACCCACAAGTATATGATCAATTAATCTTCAACAAAGGAAGAATAAATACACAATGGAAAAAAGATGGTCTCTACAACAAATGGTAAGGGGAAAACTGAACAGCAACATGTAAAATAATGAAATTGGACCACTTTCACAAAACAAACAAAAATACACAAAAATAAAGTCAAAATGGATTAAAGACCTAAATGTGAGACCTGAAACCATAAAAATCTTTGAAGTGAACACAGGCTTTGTCTGATATTGGCCATAGCAACATTTTTCTAGAGATGTCTCCTGAGGCAAGGAAAATAAAAACAAAAATAAACTATTGGGACTACATCAAAATAAAAAGCTTCTGAACTAGGAAGGAAACAGTCAACAAAACTAAAAGGTAACCTACTGACTGGAGAAGATATCTGCACATGACATATCCAATAAACAGTTAGTATCCAAAATACATAAAGAACTGATACAACTCAAGACCTAAAAAAACAGATAATGCAATTTAAAAATGAGCAGAAGACATGAATAGACATTTCTCCAAAGAAGATATCTAGACGACCAACAGACACATGAAAGGATGCTCAACTTCACTCATCATCAGAGAATACAAATCAAAACTACAATAAGATATCACCTCACACGTGTAAGAATGGCTAAAATCAGCAACACAAGAAACAATAGGTATTAGCAAGGATATGGAGAAAAAGGAACCCTCCTTGCACCACTAGTGGGAATGCAAACTGGAACAGCCATTGTGGAAAACAGTATGGAGGTTCCTCAGAAAGTTAAAAACAGAACTACCCTATGATCCAGGAATCATACTACTGGCTATGACTCAATCGTACTACTCAAAAATACAAAAACAGGGGCACCTGGATGGCTCAGTCAGTTGAGCATCAGACTCTTGATTTCAGCTCAGGTCATGATCCCCAGGTCATGGGATCAAGCCCCATATTGGGCTCCATGCTCTGCGTGGATTTTCTCTCTCTCCCTTTTCCCTCCCCCGTTCATTCTCTCCCTCCCTCTTTATCTCAAAATAAAAACTTAAATTTAAAAAAATACAAAAACACTAATTCAAAGGGATACATATACCCCTGTGCTTACTGCAGTATTATTTACAACAGCCAAATTACATAAGCAGCCCAAGTGTCCATCAATAGATAAATGGACACAGAAGATGTGTGTATGTATGTACGTGTACACACAGACACGCACACACACACACGCACGCACACAGGAATATTATTCAGCCACGAAAAGGAATGAAATCTTGCCATTTGACATGATATGGATGGAATTAGAAAGTATAATGCTAAGTGGTGATATAGATACCAATCAATTAAAAGCACCCTGGGATGGCCCTCCAATGAGGCAGTGGTTGATGTGGTATAACGGGAGTAAAAAATCAACTCTGAGAGCCACTCAGGTATTATAATGTGCGAAGAACAAAAGTAAATAATAAAGAGTAGTAAATCTATGGCCAAACAGAAAGTACAAGCTTGAATCACCCCCACATACTACTCTTTGATAGACTGATGGTTACACAAAGCATATGATAGCTAGATTCCGGCTGCTGGCTGTATGCCACCACACCTGAAAAGAATGTGATTTGCTGCTTCAAATTCTGGACTAGCACACCACTACTACCAAACTGAATGATAAACAGACTACTTTTTCATAGAAGCCAAATCTTAGGTGAGTTTTCTATAAATACCTCACATTCCTTCCCTACATAATTAGGTCCTTGGTAGGGTTTTTACAAAACAACTATTTGTTCAAGCTGAAACATTTCATTAACTAACCTTGAAATCTTGCCATTTCCTTGATCTCAGAGGAAAAATTAACTGGACCAAAAGAAGATATTACCAACTGCTGAACCATGACCAACGAATACCAAATATTGGAGACACTTCTGGGTATTCATTTTCTTTCTGTTGAACGGCTAGTAAGCTTACGTGTATTCACCACCAAAGTACATACATAACACTCTTGGCTATAAGCACTTGCTGCCTAATTTCTACCCTTAAACATATAAAAAGGCCAAAATTGTTTTTTTTAAGATATTGCCCTTCATCTTTTATTAGGTTTGGCTAGAAGCAAGGAAGACAATGAAACTGAATATACCACTGTATTTCCTCTCACAGAAATGTTATAACTTGAGAGCTTGAATAATTATGTAGTCATAAATGTATAAACTGAATGTGGACATATGTATTATATTAACTTTTTTTTTTAACGTTTATTTATTTTTGAGAGACATAGAGGCAGAGCGTGAGCAGGGGAAGGGCAGAGAGAGAGGGAGATACAGAAACTGAAGCAGGCTCCAGGCTCTGAGCCGTCAGCACAGAGCACGACGCGGGGCTCAAACTCACAGACCGTGAGATCATGACCTGAGTTGAAGTCGGCCGCTTAACTGAGCTACCCAGGTCGCCCTTATATTACCTTAAATTATACATGGTTAGCCAATCTCTAGTGGTAATTTTTAAACATTTGCCATTCTAAATTAAATAAACTACTAAGCTTAATTTTTATAATAAATTATTCCACAACATACCTCAACCATTGCCTCTATTAATAGGCATCTATAACAGAGAAAGGTAAGTATCTATCCAATATCTATTTTCTCTCCTTTTCCTTATTAATAAGCCCATATTTTGGTGGGTGGAGGAGGAGCATTGTGACCATCTCAAAAAAAAAAAAAAAATATTCCCAGCTTTCCAGGGAGATAGTAGCCATGTAACAAAATTTTGGTCAAAAAGGTTAAGTGAAAGCTGCTATTTAGGTTTCAGGGAAAGCTCTTTAAAAGAGCAACAGACTTGGTACAGCTTTGCCAGAGAGAGGTCTAGCCTCAGTACAGGCTATGGAAGACAACCTCTAAAACCCTGGAATTTCCCAAATGATAGGAGTGTCTTTTTTTAATTCACTCACGGCCCCTCCAACACATCTGCTAGTTTTTGCTAAAGAGGCAACTTACAGGTAGGCCCCTAGACGGTTTATGTTAAAAAGAGGACTCGGCACTGGGGGCTAACCAAGCCGGAAAAACCAACCACGTGATTAGAGGTTTTGAGCCAGGCGACATCAGCCCAACTTCAGGGGAGGAGAGGAGAGAGAGCTAACGACTAGATTCGACTAGGTGGGAATGATTCCGTCAGTCGTGCCGGTGTAATGGAACCCCATAAACACTCTGGAGTCCACAGCTTGGTGAGCTTCCTGGGTTAGTGATCTTCCAAGCACGTACTACCACACGTGATGTGGGAAGGATAATGTGTCCCTGACAAAGATGCAAGGTTCCTATTTAGAACTCTCTCAGTCCCAGGTTCTGCCCTGTATATCTCGTCCTTCGGCTGGTTCTGGTTTGTATCATTTTGCTATTAAAAAACAAACAAACAAACAAAACAAAACACCTGCAGTTTAAGTATAACATTTTGCCATACCCTCAGAGGGTATCTATGGGGACTCCCAAATTTGTAGCTAAGCTGGTAGGAAATAAGGGTGGCTCTGTGGATTCCCAAACTTGCAGCTGATGGCAGAAGTCCTGGGCAGACTTGGTAGTCGAGAGGGATTGTTCCCTGAAAGCCCAGTTTGATTGCCTTTGTCTTCCTTCCTTTCGGAACACACTAGACACAGCACAGCCTTTTTCTGACAACAAGGTGACAAGTATACGGCAAGTATATCAGAGAGAGTTTAGTCAGGGAAAGAGAGATTTAATGTAAGAACTTAGGTACTTAAGTACTGGAAAAGCTGGAAGACTGGGGACACAACCGCTAGCTCTTAGGTTCGCCACCTCAACTACAGTCCAGAGAATCAGGGGACTGCTGTTGCTCCTCCAGTTAGGAAGCTGCAGGAAACAGGAACTAGAGAACGAAGACAGGTGATTCAGAACGGAACACTAGAGGCAGATGCCAAGTCTCACAACTGGCAAAGCCCGGGCATCTACTGCCGCCAGATACAGAAAGTAAATCACAGCCAGTTACCAGAGTAAAAAAGACCCTGAAAATATTTTATTCAGTGAAAACATTTTTTTTTTTGTCATTCTGCCTCTTGATCTTAAACTTCTCCTGCAAATTGTATATTCAAAATCACCATGGTACTTGGTATATATGGCAAAGCTTTTATCATATGTATGACATACACTGCATTGTTGGGAGTTCAAATATAATATCATGGGAGACTTATTCTTTATTTTTCTCCCAAAGTCTGAAATCCTAAAAGGCATGAATTTTAAAAAAGCCTCTTAGTAGAGAAAGGGATATGGCAGTAGCTGCTACTCTATAAGCAGCTATTAAAAAGTATATAGTTTGTTTTTTATATAAAAAAGTGATCTGACACCCAGAGTTATGGTCTCTGGACATTTTTCCCCAGACACCTCCATTAATAAAAACTTTTCTGGGCACAGACTTTCAATACATGTACACTTATTTTGTTAATTTTTATTACGCATACGGTAGCAGTTGTGCTAATACAGATCTAGACAGAAGTGTAGATCGGCCATAAAAAAAGATAAAGACAATGAAAAAGTTATGCTTCACAAAAATATTATTCAATATTAAACATGGGTTATTTTTTAAATGTTTTACTTTGTGTAATTTTTTTAGTGAGATATACTTCACATAACATAGAATTCACCATTTTAAAGTATACAATTCACAATGTTGTACAACCATCACCACTATCAAATTCCAAAATTTTTCCATCACCCCCAAAAGCAACCTCATACCTGTTAGCACTCCCAATTCTTCCATCCCCCATCCACGGCAATCATTAGTCTGTTTCCGCCTCTATGCATTTGCCTATTCTGCACATTTCATGTAACAGAATCATACAATCAGAATTATTTTTTAATATTCTTGTTTAGCAGTTTATGAAACTACAGTTTGAAAACTCGTTTTGAAATCAGTTTTCCTGAGTCACAGTTTTAATCATTATCGTATCTGAAAGAGACTTGTAGAGATCCACAGACCCAAATAGAGGGGCACCATTTTTTTCAGTCCCATCCAACAATCGTATTGTTGAAATTCGGTTATGAAATCACTCACTTTCTCAAATGAATTCTTTCGTATCAGTGAATCAGAAGGTGTTATATTTTTGTATTAACAGTCAGTCCCAAATTTTCTGCAACTGTTTGTACAACATTTGGAATTTCTGATTCCCGGAAGAAGATGTTAAGAGTTTTATAATAACACACATAGCTTTCAGAGCGTTGACAAAATCACACAATGATGTTTAATTCAAAAGTCCTTCTCTCTAACATGAGTTTATTTCCAGAAGTAGTTGCTTTTTCATCCATTATCACAACATTAATTCTTACTTGAAGGGACAGATTAGTGTGATTTTTTTTTCTTTTAGTGTCTTGATATGTAACGTTCTGTGACAGCAGTCTCTTTAAACCACTCATATACCCTGTGGGGGGTTAACTACACAATCTTTAAATCCACATACTCGAGCACATGCAAACTTCAAGAAAACTCTAAAATCATGAAGGTGCACATATGAGTGTGAGCACCACTGTTATTCTTTCCCAAGGTGCACAAGGCCCTTCTGCCCTCCGGTCACTTCTGAATCACGTGGGCCAAGTGGCCACTGGATTAGTGAGGTCTCAGTACTATGGCACAGCAAATACTAGTATAGCTAAATATCCTTTGTGTTTCAATTAAAGAAAACACAAATGGAACTTTAGACACCCCCCCACACACACACACACACACCGATGGATCGTCTTGCACATTCTGCTGCAGAACACACTAATCATAAAAAATGATAAAGGACTTTTTTATAATCTGAATTTAGCAGTGACTGAATATACTAGGCACTCAGAAAATATTTGTGAAAGGGAGGGAGGCCCAAAGGGAAGAAAGGGAAGAAGGAATTAGAGGGGCTAAAGAATCTGAAAAGTTGATAAATCCTGAGGAATGAAGACTTGGTTATCAAAAAAATCTCATTTATGAATTGAAATTTTTAAATCTATGATTTAGAGTAGAGTAAGGAATTAGGAGGTGAGACCTACATGGAGACTCTAGGACTGAGGATTATTCTTATAAATGCTCCACCATCAGTTCTTTGGACATGAGCACAGGAATTTACATTGGAACCAGGGGCTCCTGACAGAATAGGATCTGGGCAACTATCTACATCGTTTAAGCGTAAGATTATATAAGCACAGAAGGCCTTTTAATTTCATTTTAAGTTAATTTGATTTTAAAATTATACTCGAGTACAATTACGCTGTGTACAAAAACAACTGTATATAAATCTCATACAATAAGAAAGGTTAATTGAAAGCACTTGAAATATAAATATATTCCACTTCGACGAAAAGATGAAAGCCAAGGCATTGTTTACCACTATCCAACAAATGCTCAGAACAAAAGGCAGAACTATTCACTGCACAACACTGATACAGTTTTTAAAGAAGTTCAAAACATTTATGACTTATTGCAGCTATGAAAACAATATTTGTTTAATGTTGTCCAAAGAGAAGAATATGAAAAAAGCCCTCCTACCTTTGTGATAAGAAGTCGGTATCTATCCAGCATTGTTTGGTTGTCATGGCAGCCTGCTAATAACTGCCATACCTCTGCCCTCAGTGCTTCAGGGACACCGCTCTTCACCAGAGTGGACAGCCCCTTCGGTCGTGCACCAAGGTTGTTGTGCCTAAGAGAAGAAAACAAACCATTCATACTTGCTTCACCACTGCTGAATTGCAACTGTGACAGAAAGTATACTAATGGAATTTATTTATATAATAAATTTATTTTATTTATATATAAATGGAAGCCTGGGTCAAGAGAAAAATTGGGGAGGAGGGCATGAAATCCTAACAGTAGTGTCAGCTCAGTGATGCCTTAGACATTGGAAAGATGGGAAACAACCCCAACTTCTTTATTGATGAACCATGTTATTCCACCATCGAGAAAAGTTTTTACTTCCTTTCATTTACTTTGTAAAATCATCCCATGAACTTATTCAAAATAATGAATGTGTTAATTATATATTTCTGGGAAACATTTCAAGGTATAAAGAGAACCATGTGAATCCCCTGACATGAACGTAGGGCAAGTTGGCTAACGCCATGGGTGTGACAGGGGATGGGGGAAAGGGATGCTGCAAGGGGATCACAGGCCTATCTTGTCGATACCCCCACACTTGACCCAAAGTACTCCCTAAATGAAAACCCTGGTCCTTTCCTACAAAACCCATACAACCTATACAACTCCACCTTGCTGGGGGAGTGGCATATACTTATCAGCCACGTCCATTTCCAAGGGTGTTTAGAACCGGAACAAAGGCAAATGTTTTCTGTCACGACGTCAACAGAAGTAAGTATGTTACTACAGTAATCTGCTCAACTGAAGGAGAAACTGAACTGCAGTTTCCAATCTTATGAATATAAATTCCATTCCTTAACGTTTTCCTGGTGCCTAGCTTGAACCTGGAGCTATGTTTTATGCCTCTTTTCTTTGACTTTATCTTTACTTGTATTTGTTGCTCAGTTGTGATCTCTTAGAGTAGACCCTCGTGTAACCATCTGGATTCCAAACCTTGATGATGTACTCTGGTTTGGTCTAACATTCAGGTTCTAGTTTCAAGGTTTAAGTCTTCAAAGTCATAGTAACAAATATGTCTATTTTCTAAAATTGACCTCCCATCTACTTCACCAGCTTCTCCGGCTTATATACACTCTTCCATCTCCAGCCCAGACCTCAGTTTTGGAGGCCCTTCCTCTGAACTATCTCCATTCTTTCCCCATATGGTCATAATCTGGCCAGTTTGGAAAGAACTATAGTAACTACCGTAATTTAAAAGCTCAAGTAGGGGCGCCTGAGTGGCTCAGTTGGTTGGGCGGCCGACTTCGGCTCAGGTCATGATCTCACAGTCTGTGAGTTCGAGCCCCGCGTCGAACTCGATGGCTCAGAGCCTGGAGCCTGCTTCAGATTCTGCGTCTGCCTCTCTCTCTCTCTGCCCTTCCCCTGCTCACGCTCTGTCTCTCAAAAGTAAATAAAACGTTAAAAAAAAAAAAAGTTTAAAAAAAAAAAGCTCAGGTAAACTCATCCCATTAATATTTTTAATAAACCATCAAATTTATATCTATTCTGCTTTGTTTCACTTCTTCAAAGCAAGCTTTTATACTGTTCAGTTAGAGAACCTAAGCTGCCAACACTGATTGGCTTGAGGCAAAACAAAATAAAAGGAAGTAGAGCTTACATGATTTAAAATGCTATTTACTGCACATTAGAAACCAGAGTGAAAAAAGCAAGTTTCAAAACAGTATACGTGGTATAATTTTAAAAATACATTCTCTCTCCCTCTCTGAAAATTTTATACATAGTATTATTTTAAATACATATTTATTCTCTCTCTCCTTCCCTGCCTCTCTTGCTCCCTTTCTTTCTCTAACACTGTTTAGAAACCTGACTTCAACCTGCATAGGAAAAGAATATAGAAGAATATACTCCAAAATACGTGTGCAATAGAATTAAGAGGAAAATTAATTTTTATTTTCCTATGCTGTTTGAAATATTCACAACGATCATAAATTCTTTCATAATCATATACACACAAAATGAGTCATTTCAATTCTTTAAATTTCTCTCATGGATTTAAATTAAAATGTAACTTTGGTTAACCTGTAAAAGCAGGAAAGCTAAATATGCTCCACAAAGTGTCTTGAGCATATTATTCCTGAGAAGACTTACACCTGAGTGAAGTGACACCTGTAACTTCCTTCCAGCTGCCTCATCTTCACTATCCAACCGAGTCTAAGATTAGCAAAAGAATATTATGCCACAAGAGAGCCAGGATAAGTCATAAAATGATGTTTCTCACAATTTACTTGGTACTGATTATATATATATTTTTTTTTAATTTGGGGAGGAGAGAGAGCATGTGCACCGGAGGAGCAGAGGAGGGGGCAGAAGGAGAATCTTAAGCAGTCTACACTCTCAGCACGGAGCGTGATCCTGGGATCATGACCTGAGGCCAAAATCAAGAGTCAGATGCTCAACCAAATGAACCGCGCAGGGCACCGCTGGTTGTACGTTTGAATTGGAAAAACATTTGTGGCTTGAGGGTAGCAAGTTTCTGTACTCTCAGGGTAAAAAAACTGAGTTAACGAAAAGCAAAAGCGCACAATGGTCTAAGCTCATTTCCTCTGAAATTAAATGCAAATATTCTGAATTTTAAGTCTCATGATATATAAGGGGAATTCAAAGTAATTAAATATATCATATGCCACATGTTATATAGAGCTCAGTAAGTCATCACTGTGTATCTACAGCTATTAAAACTCCAATACAGGGGCACCTGGGTGGCTCAGTCAGTTAAGCATCCGACTCTTGATTTTAGCTCAGGTCATGATCTCATGGTCATAAGATAGAGCCCACATCGGGCTTTGTGCTGAGTGTGGAGCCTGATTGGGATTGTCTCTCTCTCTGCCCCTCCCCCTATTCATGTGCTCTGTGTCTATAAATTAATTAATTAATAAGAAAAAATATATTAACTCCAATATATACCTCCCATGTAAAAGAAACCTTTCTTCAACCCCACAAAACCCTCTGGCTATCATATGGTCTCCTACCCTGCAACAACAAATTTCTCAAAAGAGCTGATGTATAGTCATTACCTCTATTTCCTCCTCTCCCACTCATTCCTCTCTCTTAACCCCATAGACCCCACTGCTGCTGCTTCTCTATTAACCTCCCAAATGTTCCAAGTGCTCTCCACACTTTTCTCAGTGGTCTACTTCTCATCACTCCCTCGTCTCTGAGAGTTTTCACTCATGCCCATGTGTTCTGAGCTCCAGCGGCTCAAACGTGCCTCAAAATCACCATGTCCAAATCTGAATCTATATTCTCTTCCTAAACAGGTTTTCCAGGGTATCCCCTCTCTCAGTGATTATCACCACCACGTATCCAAATGAGAAACTAGGAATTACTGTTGACACTGCTCTCTGCCATATAATCCATTAGTAATCCATCAATAAGTCCAAATTCCATGCACTTCTCCCTGTCTCCACTGCCACCAATTCTATTCGTTCTAGAATTGCAACAAACTCCTAACACTCACTTGTCCTACTACGCTATGTTTTCAGCACTGCTGGCAAACAGCTTGATTAAATATTATGTTGGCTCAGATTATTTTGTATAATGATTTATGTAAAATTTTATATTTGGAATAGCTTTTCCTAAACATGCATTTATACACATGCATACACATACCCCTAATGAACACTTAACCATAACATGATTCAACTGAATCAACATTCAACTTCTAGCTGACCCTCAGCCTTCCGTCTGACCAGACATTATGGGAAAAAATCTTTTCTCCTCTCTTAAAAACCTAGGCTCCCTTTATCTTTATAGGCTGACATTTAAAAAGAATGAGGTCAGGGGCGCCTGGGTGGCTCAGTCGGTTAGGCGGCCGACTTCGGCTCAGGTCATGATCTCACGGTCTGTGAGTTTGAGCCCCGCGTCAGGCTCTGTGCTGACAGCTCGGAGCCCGGAGCCTGGAGCCTGCTTCGGATTCTGTGTCTCCCTCTCTCTCTGCCCTCCTCCTGCTCACGCTCTGTCTCTATGTCTCAAAAATAAAATAAACATTAAAAAAATTTAAAAAAAAAAAAAGAATGAGGTCACTCATAACACTGCGTGATTAATAGCTTTAATTTACTGAATATCCTGGTAATGATATAGTAATTATATTGCATACGGCACCCTAGTACTAAAGGAGCACTAAGGGATATTAAGCCAAATGCTTCTAGTATACATCTATGACCAGGAAGGACCCAAATGAAATAGCAATTTATAGAAATAATAATTGCTTTCAATATTTCTGATAAAACTACCTGATTAATAACTATATATGGTCATTGCTTTAATAAAACATTAACTACAGCTATCAAGAGACTTAGAAATAGGCAACTAGCTATCACTTGTGCTGAACCACACACTACATACAAGAGGTATCTAATTATTCAAAAAGTCACATGTAAAGCAGATATATACTAAACATATAGTAATCAGGTAGTTTTTTATACATAACGATAAACTCCACAAGGGCAAGAATCTCTGTCTTCTTTACTTTTGTACCCCAATACCTAGAACAGTGCCTGGCATGTAAGAAGGCATTTAATACAATTAGACAAATGAGTGAACGGATTTATAGAATTAAATTAATATGATCAACTACTAAGGCTAAGAAAAAAAAGAATGCTTTTTTAAAAGCAAACGTTTATTTTAAAGTCTAATTTGTCTGATATAAGTGTGGCTCAATGTCACTCATCATCAGGGAAATACAAATCAAAACTACACTGAGATACCACCTCACACCAGTCAGAGTGGCTAAAATGAACAAATCAGGAAACTATAGATGCTGGCGAGGATGTGGAGAAGTAGGCACCCTCCTACACTGTTGGTGGGAATGCAAACTGGTGCAGCCACTCTGGAAAACGGTGTGGAGGTTCCTCAAAAAAATGAAAATAGAGCTACCCTATGACCCAGCAATAGCCCTGCTAGGAATCTACCCAAGAGACACAGGAATGCTGATGCATAGGAGCACGTGTACCCCAATGTTCATAGCAGCACTTTCGACAATAGCCAAATCATGGAAAGAGACCAAGTGCCCATCAACTGACGAATGGATAAAGAAGTTATGGTACTTATATACAATGGACTACTACGTGGCAATGAGAAAAAATGAAATCTGGCCATGTGTAGCAACATGGATGGAACTGGAGGGTATTATGTTAAGTGAAATAAGTCAGTCAGAAAAAGACAGATACCATATGTTTCCACGAATAGGTGGACTTTGTGAAACTAAGCAAAAACCAGGGGGAGGGGAAGAGGGGAAAGAAAAAAAAGACACAGAGATCTCACTGATTTTAATAAAATCATACAGCTGCCATGTATTCACCTAGTTACCTTCAAAAGAGGCATCTTTTCTTGAAACTATCTGGGCATATAAGAACTTTTCCTATTTTTAAAACTGTCCAGAGAGAATTTTAAAGAGAAGGTATCATTTCTAACAAAAACAACAAAGAAATCAAGAGATGAGAAGAAAAGCCATTGGATGACACTGAGTGGTCACCGTTGGAATTAGGCCAATTTTGACAGAAGAGGGGGGGAGGTAGGTGGCTGGAAGATACGGGAATGTGGGCGCAGCAGCCTGACCCATTTTAAAAGGTTCTCTCAGGAAAAGGACTCGATAGAGCTGAAACTGAAAGACAGGGATTTCTCCTTTCCCCAACAGTGAGAAGATCTAAATATGTAAACCTAGGTTTTACTTAAATTAAACAAGCTACATTTTAAAAAGCTTCAAGAAAAAAAAGACAGATTAAAGGTTATTCTCTAGATCAAGAGCACACATTTTGCTTTGGGGCTTTTTTTTGTTTGTTTGTTTGTTTGTTTGGCCAGGTGTTTTCTTCAGTTATGTTAATGTGGAAAGGAAGAAAGCTATGGATGTTCATGCTTAGTGATTCCAATCTTTCAGGTTTCCTCCGAGTTTATACTTTATTTTGTCTTCCTAGCAGTTTGTCAATGCTTGGTTATGCTGAGACCGCTAATTAAGAAATTAAGACAACACTTACCCACTTTGATAAGTATAGCCATGAAGAACACAATCAAAGTGCCTACTAAATACTGTATCAATTTTCTTATATTCTAATAAAAGAGAATGAATAGCTGGAAGATGGTTTTATTTAATAAACCAGTACCTAATTTTTACCTCAGACATTCACTCAGGTTTTTTGGTTAAGAAGTCTTCCTGCTAACAAAATTTGACCTTTAGACCTAAGTTTTCAGGGTCTGCACTATGTTTTTCCAGTCTTTCCAAAACTCAACAACTTCTGCACAATTTCAAAACCAGAAGCAGTTATCCTGAAATAATTCTGCCCAATTCCTTAAATTCCCTAAATAACTAACACTCAAGTAATCAGCATTACTACTCTGAATACATTCAACACGTAACACAAATCTTGCTACCGCTTTCCAGCGGGGATCCAGCGGGGCTTTTCCAGCCCTCGCATCACAGATGTCCTCTCCTCCTCTCCCTCTGCCCCGGGCCCTCTCCCTCAACTCCAGCTCACTCACTGTCTTTGTGCAGCTATTTCTTCAAGACACCTTAACTACAATCTCATAACAGACCTCCACTACTGAACTTTTTACACACTGTTTTTAGCTTTCTTTTCCATACTATCTTTCTTTCTGATAATTCCGAATTACTATGAAATGTTTTCAATTTACATGTCTCCAGTGGTTTGTTAAATTTAACTGAATTTTGATTTTGTCCATAAAAGTTTCACTGTATTTCAATACAATGATCTAGCTGATGTATTACAAATTCAATTATGTTTTCAACTATATTTTACTTATAAGTTTATTAAGAACACAGACTGTCTCCTCACTTAAAAGAAAAATATCTCTAAAGCAAAACTGTCATGTTTTACATAACAGGTGCTTCACCTAAATAAATGACAAAAATAACTTCATGTAGGCACTTAACTAGTACTCTTAAGACTTACTGAAAGCTTCTAAATGTAAAGAGCACTAATGTTTAAAAAAGATATTCCAAGAGCAATAAAAGAATTTTATCAATCCTTACATAATATAAACTCTCATTTAGGCAAATTTTACACAATTCATATGAACTCTCATGACACAACTCAATTAGGAGTTAAGTAAAATTAAAATACTTGAACTATAGATGACACAGCTCATTTTGTTTTTATTTTTTTAATTTTATTATAATAGTTTATTTTCAAATTGGTTTACATAGAACACCCAGTGTTCATCCCAACACGTGCCCTCTATAATGTCCGTCACCCCCTCTCCCCCCTCCCTCACCTCCCTCACCTCCCTCACCCTCAGATTGTTCTTAGTCTTTCAGAGTTTCTTATGTTTTATCTCCCTCCCTCTCTGTGTCTTTTTTTCCTTTCCCCTCTTCCCCTCCCCCTGGTTTTTGCTTAGTCTCACAAAGTCCACCTATTCGTGGAAACATATGGTATCTGTCTTTTTCTGACTGACTTATTTCACTTAACATAATACCCTCCAGTTCCATCCATGTTGCTACACATGGCCAGATTTCATTTTTTCTCATTGCCATGTAGTAGTCCATTGTATATATGTGCCACAACTTCTTTATCCATTTGTCAGTTGATGGGCACTTGGTCTGCTTCCATGATTTGGCTATTGTCGAAAGTGCTGCTATGAACATTGGGGTACACGTGCCCCTATGCATCAGCATTCCTGTGTCTCTTGGGTAGATTCCTAGCAGTGCAATTGCTGGGTCATGAGGGTAGCTCTATTTTCATTTTTTTGAGGACCTCATCAAGATAAAAAGCTTCTGCACGGCAAAGGAAACAACCAACAAAACTAACAGACAACCGACGGAATGGGAAAGGATAATCGCAAATGACATATCAGATAAAGGACTAGTAGCTCATTTTGTAAAGGCCAAAAAATTCGTAATCTTATGACTAACAGACTCATGAAAAGACGCTCAATATCACTCAACATCGGGGAAATACAAGTCAAAACCACAATGAGATACCACCTCACACCTGTCAGACAACAACAGACATTGGCGAGGATGCAGAGAAAGGGGAACCCTTCTGCACTGCTGGTGGGAATGCAAACTGGTGCAGCCACTCTGGAAAACGGTATGAAGGTTCCTCAAAAAATTAAAAATAGAACTACCCTACTACGACCCAGAAATTGCACTTCTACGTATTTATCCAAAGGATACAAAAATGTTGATTCAAAGGGGAACATGCACCCCAATGTTTATAACAGCACTATCAACAATAACCAAAGTATGGAAAAAGCTCAAATGAATGGATAAAGAAGATGTGTTACATCTATACAACGGAGTATTACTCAGAAATCAAAAAGAATGAAATCTTGCCATTTGCAGCAACATGGATGGAACTAGAGGGTATTATGCTAAGCGAAATGAGTCAGTCAGAGAAAGACAAATATCATATGACTTCACTCGTGGAATTTAAGATACAAAACACATAAACATGAGGGAAGGGAAGGGGAGGAAATATAAGATAAAAACAGAGACGCAGGCAAACCATAAGAGACTCCTAAATACAGAGAACAAACTGAGGGTTGCTGGAGGGGAACTGGGTGGGGGGCATAGGCTAAATGGGCGATGGGCATTAAGGAGGGCATTTGTTGAGATGAGCACTGGCTGTTATATGTAAGTGATGATGCACTAAATTCTACTCCTGGAACAATTTAAACAAAAAGATTTTCTCTTTAAAAAAAATAGTTATCTTAGTTGTTTAAAATTGTTTCCTCAGATTTCTTTCAATGAATTTCTTGAAGTCCAGTACTAAAAATATAACTTACACAAATTATTATTTTATTTCTAAAAAAAAAAATTACACTGAATTATAGCTGAGAAACTCTGAATTTTACATCAGACATCTTTCTCCATTTGGAACCTCCTCTCCCTATAAGGCCCATGAGTTTGGTAAGATCTCATTAACCCATGCGATTACCTCCTAACCAGTTCCTCTGTTTACAGTTTCTTCCTAAATAATAAAAAACACCATGGCAATTTTAGCCTTAAAATATTTGTTGAGGATATTGACAGATTACTATGTCAATAACTACTGAAGTTGGACGGTGGGCACATGAGGCTTTACAAGAGATATCTCTACAAGATGGCAAATTCCTTGGGAATAGGAATTATCTCTTATTCATCTTTAAATCAGCAGTGTCTAGTACAGTTTCTGAGAGAGACTAGATGATTTTTTGTTTCAGTTGGAGGAAATCATTAAGTGACTTGTCATTTTATAGGGAAAAAAATGGTCAAGAAACATGAAACAATCTCACGGTCTCAGTTAGTTTGTTGAAATCGGTCTGTTAGGAGTACACATTCCCAAAATTCTTGATGATGAACCTCAAAGGTATGAACCGTGTCTTTATTTTTGTATCTCCTGGAGCCTAGGAAGATGCTTCATAAATGTATTTTCCAACCAAGTTATAAATATTGTATTTTATAAATATAGCAAAGATCTCAATTTGTCATCAAAATGATTTGGTTCCTGCCATTCTCATGGTCCCTCTTTAAATTCATACTAGCAGGGCACCTGAGTGGCTCAGTCAGTTTAGCATCTGACTTTCAGGTCATGAGCTCATGGTTCATGAGTTCAAGCCCCACATTGGACTCGCTGCTGTCAGTGCAGAGCCTGATTCAGATCTTCTGTCCCCCTCTCTCTCTGCCCCTTTCCCAATTGCACTCTCTCTCAAAAATAAATAAATCTTTGAAAAGTAAAAACAAAACTCATATTAGAAGGCTGGCAAGCGCATCAATTTTCCTAATTTATTCCCTCTTTCTCTTTAAAGCTTCTACATGTTCCTATAAAAACTAATCTAGTACCCTACCCGCATTATAGAAATGGAAGTTCTGGCTCTGGAGCCAGACTGTCTAGATTCAAATACTGACTCGGTCACTTTGCTCACTGAATGATCACAGGCAAATAATTTATTGGCTGTGGGATCCTGAGCAAGTTACCCACTCACTACCATTATCGGGAGATTTTTATACTAGCTTCCTAACAGAGCTGTACCTCGGTTTCTCATCTCTACAATAAAGATAATAGTCCCTACCTCTAAGGGTTAGTAGGATAACACGGGGCATATGGTAAGTCGACTTAAGTCAGCTGTTACTCTGTAGCCACACCCCACCACAGATCTCCTTTTGCTCTCAGTTTGGCATAAGACATCATCATCTACCTTCTGGATTATGTACAATAGTCTTCTAACTATTCTGCCTGCTTCTATCTTTGCATTCTTATAACCTATTTTTCACTTTGAAGCCAGAATGATGCTTTTAAAATGTTTAAGTCAAAACACCTCACCATAACATGACATGATCAAGATATAAAGTGGTGAAGTAACTGTCCTAAGAAAAATGAATCTACTTATAATGTAACAGGAAATATATCAATTTATATTTATTTAAAAATTACATATAAAAAATAGCCAAGGACCAAAATGTAGCCACATAACATTTTCATAGACTTGAAGGGACAGAAATCTGTAAGTCAGGAATATTTCATTTATAAAATACATTCGATAAGTATTCATTGAGCACCTACTATATTCTAAGCATAATGATAGGGACCTGTAAGACCACAGTAACTTTAAGTAGGTCATGTGCATTTGACATAACTTTGAAGTATTCCTACAATGAATACTACAAATCAAAGTAAAGAGAGAGAACGGGAATACAAGGGATTATGAAGGCACTGACCTATGAAAAACACCTCAAAGAGCTACTCTACACATAAGCCATACATTTCATTCCCATCTTTTCCCTTTTTTCACCATTTCTTCCCTTCATTCATATTTATTATTTGTTCTGATGTGTTCTGTGTACTACACAACATGAAATAGGCATTTAGGTCTTTTTTCTTTTGTTTTTCTGATATAGTAGTAGTAGTATTCTGTACTTCAACAACTAAAATGCTCAGGACTAATACTCAGGGTTTTTGGTTTTTTGTGGGTTTTTTTCTGCCATTTAAGGCACAATTTATGCAGTGCAAAATTCACCACAGTTCTGTGAGTTTTGACAAATTCATACAGCTGTATGGTCATCACTATAACCAAAATAGAGGACCATTCAAAAATTCTCCTATGCTCTCTTGTAGTCAACACCACCCAACGCGATTAATTCTTGGCAGCTACTGATATATTTTCTTTTTTTTTATTATTATTTATTTAAATTCAGGTTAGTTAACATACAGTGTAGTATAGGTTTCCAGAGTAGAACCCAGGGACTCGTCACTTACATATAACACCCAGTGCTCACCCCAACATGTGCGCTCCTTAATGCCCATCACTCATTCACACCATCCCCTACCCACCTCCCCTCCAGCAACCCTCAGTCTGTTCTCTGTATTTAAGAGTCTCTTATGGTTTGCCTCCCTCTGTCTTTATCTTACTGACACACTTCCTATCACGAAAGTTTTGGCTTTTCTAGAATCTTTTATAAATGAAGTCATATAGTATTAAGCCATTCGAATCTGACATATTTTGCTTAATACAGTGCATAAGAGACCCATCGTGCTGCTGCATGTATCGGTAGCTCACTCTTTTAATTGCTCAGGAGTATTCCACTGACCGGTGAGTTGATCCCGGTCGGAGAACATATGGATTGTTTCCAGTTTGGTTCAACTATGAACGAAGATGTTGTCAACATTTGTATGCAGGTTTTCATTTCACTTGGGTGAAGAATTGGAATTGCTGGGTAATTTAAAAAGTGTATGTTGAACTTTAAAAGAAAATGCCAAACTTTCCAAAACAACTGCATCGTTCTGCATTTCCTCCAGCAAAACACAAGAACTGCCGTTGTTTTGTATCCTTGCCAGCTCTTGGTATTATCAGTGTCTTGTTGTTGTTGTTTGGCTTTTTTGTTAGCCATTCGAGTATGTGTATGGTAGTAGAGTAATATCTCATTGTGGACTTAATTGGTATTTCCCTAGTGACTAATGTTGTTTAACATCTTTTCATAGGCTTATTTGTAATCCAAAGTATCTTTTTTTAAGTCTATTTATTTATTTTGAGAGAGAGAGTGAATGAGCAGGGGAGGAATAGAGAGAGAGGGAAAGAGGAAGAATCCTAAGCATGCTTTGCACTGAAAGTGTGGAACCCAACATGGGGCTTGAACTCACAAACCATGAGATCATGACCTGAGCCAAAATCAAGAGTCAAACACTTTAAACCTACTGAGCCACTCAGGCAAGCCCCAAAATATCTTCTTTGGTGAAGTATCTGTTCAGGTCTTTTGCTTATTTTTAAATGGGCTTTTTTTAGTATTAAGTTTTGAGAATTTTTTTTTTATTCTGGGTATAAGTCTTTTTTTCAGGTATGAGCTTTGCACATATTTTCTCCCAGTGTGTAACTTTTCATTCTTTTAAATGTCTTTTGAAAAACAAAAGTTCCTAGTTTTGATGAAGTCAAATTTATCAGGTTTTTTTCTTTCACAGATCATTCTTTGGTGTCTTATCTAAGAAATTTCTGCCTAACCAAAGGTCACAAAATTTCCTATGTTTTCTTCTACAGCTTTTATAATTTTAGCTTACATTTAGGCCTATGATACATTTTGATTTAATTTTCTATACAGGGCAAGGTGTGCTTCAAGGTTCTTTTCTATTGTTTTTATTTTTTGCAAATAGATATCCAAGCATTATTTGCTGAAACAACTATCCTTTCTCCATCGAATTTCAATTATACCTCTGTTTAAAATCAATAGACCATACGTGCATGTATTTCTTTTTGTATACAGCTAGATCGAGATATAATTCACAAACCATAAAATTTATCCTTTCGAAGTACTTAATTCAGTGGTTTTAATATATTCACAGGGGACGCCTGGGTGACTCAGTCAGTTAAGCAGCCGACTTCAGCTTAGGTCACGATCTCAGTCTGTGAGTTCAAGCCCTGCGTCGGGCTCTGTGCTGACAGCTCAGAGCCTGGAGCCTGCTTCGGATTCTGTGCCTCTCTCTCTCTCTCTGCCCTTCCCCTGCTCACACTCTGTCTGTCTCTCAAAAATAAATAAAACGTTAAAAAAATTACATATATATATATATATATATATATATATATATTCACAGTTGTGTGGCCATTACCAAAATTAATTTTAGAACATTTTCATTACCCTAAAAAGAAACCTCGTACATCTTAACATTCGCTTCCCCACCTTCGCTAAGTCTCCAGTCCAGCTCTAGACAACCACTAATCTATTTTTTATCTCTACAGATTCGCCTAGTCTGGATATTTGATATAAATAAAATCATACATTGGTCTATTCTGATTTGCTTTTCTCACACAACAAAATGTTTTTAAGAGTCACGTCTGTTGTAGATGTAGCAGTACTTTATTTTTATTGCTGAATATATTCCATTGTATTTACATATCACATTTATTTATCCATTCATCACTTGGTAGACATTTGGATTGGTTCCACTTTTTACTTATCATGAACAATGATACCATAAATACCATAAATATTTGTGTACAAATGTATGTATAGACATATGCTTTCATTTCTACTGGGTACATAACTACAAGTGGGATTGTTAGGCCAGATCATACCTCTGTATTTAACCTTTTGAGGAACTCCAAGAACGTTTTCCAAAATATCTGTATCATATTACATTGCTATCAACAGTGTGAGAGGGTTTCAACTTCTCCACACCCTCATCAACACTCGCTATTGTCTTTTTTATTATCCCAGTAGATGTAAAGTGGTATCTCACTATGGTTTTGATTTGCATTTCCGTGATGGCTAATGATGTTAAGCATCTTTTCATGTGCTGACTGGACAGTTGTATGTCTTTTTGGAGAAAAGTCTATTTAGATTGTGTGGCTCTATTTCTGAACTCTCTATTCTGAAACTTTGATTTATGTGTTTGTCCTTTAATCAGTAATGTCTTGATTACTGTAGCTTGATGGTAATCCCTGAAATCAGGTAATCCCTGAAATCAAGTAGTATGAGTCTCCCAAGTTTGTTCTTCATTTTAAAATTGCTTTGGCTATTCTAGTTACTTTGCTTTTCTATACAAATTTTGGAATCAGCTTTTCAGTTGCTACGAAAAAAATTACACTAGGATTTTGATTGAAATTACATTGATCCCAAAGATTAGAATGGGAAAACTGGAAATCTTAACAACAATGAGACTTTCTTTTTTTTTTTTTTAATTTAAAATAGTTTATTTTCAAATTGGTTTACATAAAACACCCAGTGTTCATCCCAACATGTGCCCTTTTTTGATGCCCATCACCCCCTCTCCCCCCCCATCTCCCTCACCCTCAGTTTGTTCTTAGTCTTTGAGAGTCTCTTATGTTTTATCTCCCTCCCTCTCTGTGTCTTTTTTTTCTTTCCCCTCTTCCCCTCCCCCTGGTTTTTGCTTAGTCTCACCAAGTCCACCTATTCGTGGAAACATGGTATCTGTCTTTTTCTGACTGACTTATTTCACTTAACATAATACCCTCCAGTTCCATCCATGTTGCTACGCATGGCCAGATTTCATTTTTTCAACAATGAGACTTTCAATCTATGAACATGGTATATTTTTCCATTTATTGAGGTCTTTCATTACCGTTTTCTAGTTTTTCAAAGTATAGATCTAGTAACAGCTTGTTCAATTTCTACCTAAATGTTTCATGATTTTTTTTCTAGTGCTTTTATAAGTTTTTAAATTTCTATTTCCAATTTTTCAAAGCTCGTATATACAAATAAGATTGATTTTTGCATATTTATCTTGTATCCTACAACCTTGTAAAACTCACTTAGTTTCCAAAGTAAGTTCTGCCAATAAGTAACAGCAGTATGCAATCAAAAGGTAGAAGAAAAGAAGGACTGCACTGCCGGCAGTAACTATACCACAACTCCTGAGAACGGCTAATACCCGTCAGGTCCTCTAGGAAACACTAGCACCAATCACAAACTATTCCCCCAACCAACTCAGAGGTCTGGGTATCTCTTAAGAAGCAAAGAACTGATCAAATGACCCCTCCCCTCTCAGTTCCTTCTAAACTCTAGATGCTCTGAACACCCTCAAAAGCCTAAGCAACCAGTTGCACAGCCTTCCTCAGAGGTCCCTACACCAGCTCCTCTGGAGACCTTCGCTGAGCTCCTAGACTCTGGTAACAATACTTCTTCCATTTTATTTCTCTGGCCCTGGAGGATACAGCTGCTTCCTACTACTTGGGTTCCTTCAATGTTTTCTGCCTTGCAGCATTCTAACACACTAGAAAACAATTACTTGCATTAAAACTCTTCTGCTTGAAAAGGCTGGCATGGGTTCTGTTTTCCAGACTGGACTCTGACTAACAATCTTCTTGCTCTGATCAGCACCCCTCCCCACTCCCAACACCTACCTCCCCTATGAAGTTCTATTAACTAATGACAAAGATTTTCCCTCTCTCTCTCTCTCTCAAAGTTTTTACTTTTTAAGTACTCCCTCCACCCAACATGGGGGCTTGAATTCACAGCCCTGAGATCAAGATTAGCATGTTTTACTGACTGAGCCAGCCAGGTGCTCCCAAAGATTCTCTTTTTGACCAAACTCTATTTAGGCTCACCTCAAGTCTCTTCTCAAACAGGTCCTGACTTTTTGAACTTCCATGCTCATCTCTGCATTGTCCAATTTTAGCAAGAATCCTACTAAGTCAGTTTAGCCAGGATCCCCCATCCTCCGTATCTGATCACCCTTGTTTTCTGAGTTCTTCATGTTCCACATACTCAGGGGATGTCTGATCATCCTGATCCACCTTTAGCAAGAATCTTATTAAGTCATTTTAGCCAGGAATCTCTTTACCCCTGATGTTTCCTCTCAGTAACTTTCCATTTGCTAACCTCCACCCTCTCCTTGGCTATAAATTTGCACTTTTCCTTGCTGTATCTGAAGTTAAGCCCAGTTTCTCCCCTACTGTAAGACCTCATTTCAGGAATCCCTATACCTGTCATGATAGCTCCCCTTCCTGAATAAAGTCTTCCTTATCACCTTTAACAACTGCCACAGATAACACTAAATGAAATCAGTAAAAACATAAATTTAGAAACATGGACAATGCTTACATTAATCAGTTAACTTCTAGATACAACATAGGGAAAAATTGTGAAAGGTTTCTGAAATGGGCTAACGAGACTACTGAACACTTTTGTATGGAATGCTGCAGCTTCTGTGAATTATCTGATACAATAGAGGCATGTCCTTCTATTTGTCTTTGACAAGGCAAATTTACAACTCTCAACAGAAGATACTGTGTAGAAAACTAACAATGCATAAGTTTTTTGTGCATAGCAATGAAAATAATTCTTGCTCATGGCAATGCCAGTGAATTGTCAGGAAGAAAATATAAATCTTGAAACTGAATTCTCATTTTGACTAGTTCTAGTATCTAACTGGCTCCATTAATTAAGGAGTTAAATAAACTTTCTGAGATGTGATCATTTTATATTTGTATGTACAAGATAAATAAGATTAATTTTCTTTGTTTGATGAAGGGGACACAGCTAGCCCTCCCTAACTCTTAGGGCATCTCCTTAAAAACAGAATAGGTTCAACCTTTTGGTCAGGAAGTTGATAAACCTGGTCTCAAATTTTATAGTGAGAAGTCATAAGCTTTCCGATCCTCAGAACTACAAATATGTATCTCCTAAATTAAATCAGGATTCCCTCAGGAAGTGTATAGGAGATTTGATAAAGATTCTCTTTATCAAAAGATAAAGTTTTAGGGGTGCAGAGGTGGCTCAGTCGATTTAAGCATCCGACTTCAGGTCAGGTCATGATCTCATAGTTCGAGTTTGAACCCCACATAGGACTCTCTGCTATCAGCACAGAGCCCGCTTTGGATCCTCTGTCCCTCTCTCTCTCTGCCCCTCCGCTGCGTGTTCTCGTTCTTTCTCTCTCTCAAAAATAAATAAACATTTTTTAAAAAGATAAAAGTTTCAATTCTTTCTTCTTCTGCTTTACTGCATAAAATGTATGAAATTTTTCCCAGACTTAGTAGCATCTCCTGGATTACCTTCATGCACGTGATTTGATATGCACACTCAATAATAAATCCTGGTTTCTATATACTGGTATGGCTGGATCTCTTTGTGGGCAAGATTACTTAATTTTACTAGCAACTGATAGTCATGATTACCTCTTTAAAAAACTTAATACAATAAATATAAACAGAGTATATGTAATAAATATAAACAAAGTACCCTTTTTTGTAGAACCAGATAAAATGCTCCAAAACATAAAGTAACGGTTTTAGTCAGAAAGAATAAAACAGGCTTAGTTAATGGTTTATAATCAGTGGTGAAATGAGCAACTCTAAGCACTACAACCTCTTTTCATAGTAATAGACTTAGGAGAGAAAGGAAATATAGCCCTTTAATAATAGATACTTACACGTTTAAGCAATAAAGCATACAGTTCACTACTCTGAGCAATATTATGCCTGAATGAAATAATAAGGCAAATATACCTTCCAAAAGTAAGTTAAATAAGACCATATTGGGTGGAAGACTCAGCCAAACATAAAGAGTATCTATAAATTGTATTTTAACTTTCATGCTTTTAAAGTACATTAATATACTAAAATTAAGATAAACATCTTGATTTTAATAAGACAAATTAACACCAACTAGGTAAATGTAAAATTTTCAGTAAGAAAAATAAATTTTTACCATCTTCCTAGCAATTCTCCCCAAGAATAAAGGATCTTCTCAGGACAATCCTTAGACACATCACCGGTTCCACTTGAGAGTTCATTATCACTCTCTGCAGAAGAAACACAAAACCAAAAATGACCAACATTGTATTATATATTTGATATTTATATATTACAAAGCAAGGAACATGACTGTGTGTCTAATAAAACAAATACTTTTTTATTGTTTGCAATACCATTGCAAAAAAAAAAAAAACAGTAAAAACTTCATTCATATAATTTATCTTTAGTGCCTATATAAATATAGTCCCAAAGCATAAATGTTTTATAAAAATTCCTATTCAGTTTACGTAGTATGAAATTGAAAATACCTATATACAAATAAATTTATCCAAAGAGAGTAAAATTTTCTAAATTATTTTAATGTTTATTTTTGAGAGAGAGAGAGAGGCAGAGCATGAGTGGGGGAGGGTCAAAGAGAGAGGGAGACACAGAATCCCAAGCAGGCTCCATGCTCTGAGCTGTCAGCACAGAGCCTGATGTGGGGCTTGAACTCACAAACCATGAGATCATGACCTGAGCCAAAGTTGGAAACTTAACCAACTGAGCCACCCAGGCACCCCAAGAGAGTAAAATTTTAAGGCTAATGGTAACACAATTAGAAATTTCTATGTGATACACTACTCACTAGATTAATATTCTCAAATATTAATATTTTATTAGATACAAACACTGAAATGAGGAGCCAGGTATATATATATATATATATATACACACACATATATGTATATATATATACATATATATGTATATATATATATATCAATATATACCACTGAGATCAATATATAATGCTGAGAAATATATATATTATGATACAAACACAGAACTAGAAATATTTAAAACTTTAAGGTTTTAAAGGTATATTCATAAGTACAAAAAATTTTTTTGAGAGACAGAGAGAGAGAGAGAGAGACCATGAGCAGGGGAGGGGGGGGTAAAGGGAGAGAGGGGGGGAGAGAAAGAGAAAGAGAGAGAGAGAGAGAGAGAGAGAGAGAGAGAGGGAATTCCAAGACCCTACACGGGCCTCGATCCCACAACCCTGGGATCACAACCTGAGCTGAAATCAAGAGTCAGATGCTCAACTGACTGAGCCATCCAGGCTCCCCCATAAGTACAAATACTTCTGACTAAAGGAAATACTAAAATGTTTGCCCTTTTAAAATGGTAACTTTATAAAATATCCCAATATATAAAGTAATAGTTTGAGAAAGAATAAGATGAGTTGAGTTACAGCTTATAATCAGTGATGAAAATGAGTAACTGTAAGCTCTATTAATATTAAGTGGTAACAGAGCTGGTAGAGAAAGGAAATGTAATGAGCATCATTTCTCTCACTAGAATAAGGACTTTGAAACAGTGTTATGTAAGAAAATTCTGGAAAAGTATTACCTGAATGATAAAACAAGCTAGATAAAAATCTGCCTGGCTATTTGCAAGGACCAGTGTTTTATCAATGTTGTTAACAGTACAAAAGAAGTGGGCATTAAGTGAATCCCACAGGGATCTGTGTTCAGAACAGGATTACTTAGCATACCACCAAGCCAGTGATCCAAGTATAAACTAATTCATATTGGTGGGTATAATTAACACCGAAAAAGAATAATAAAGGAAGGTATATTTGGCCAAGTTAAAAGATTTGGTCATACTCACACAAAAAAGATTTTATCACATGTTTAGTAAAATATAACCAAAACATATGCACACACATAGACAAATGTTTCAACTTCTTTAGGACACCTGTTTCAAAATGTGAACATTATTCTGGATATTGGAATGAAGGTCAAGAAGGTAAATACCTCACATAAGCAATTCTGTGAACTTTGCAACAGTCGTGAAAATAAGAGAAATTAGAGATTTTTAAAAAGCTGAAACAAGTGAAGTATTGCAGGAATAATGTAAACAGCAACAAATGAAGACTTAATATCAAAATGTCCTAAAGAACTATCCCCGGTAAACAACTATCCCTTATAGTCCTTATAATTTTTCATCTAAACTGAGGGAGTGAAGAGGGACACTATTAGAAGTTACACTGGAAGTGCACCTGGGTGACTCAGTAGGTTGAACATCCGAGTTCAGCCCACGTCATGATCTCATGATTCACGAGTTCAAGCCCCGTATCGGGCTCTTGTGCTGACAGCTCAGAGCCTGGAGCCTGCTTCAGATTCTGTCGTCCCCACCCTTCTCTCCCCTCCCCTACTCGTGCTCTCTCTCCCCCTCTCTCTCAAAAATAAACAAGCATTAAAAGAAAATGTTTTTTTAAGTTACACTGTAAAAAAGGTGAAACTCATCTCAGGCAAACAGGGACTGCTGACCACTCTTCTTATAAATTGGTACCAAGTATAATATGAATACTTATAAATTGGATTTCAATTAATCAGGGTCCAGGATGGTCCCACCTTATAATCTATTTTGCTCCACAGTAAATAATAATACAAGGTTCCAAAGTATTTGATGAAGTTGTACATGCTAAATTGAAGACTAAAATCTAAGAACACAATGAAAGGGAAAAAGAAAATAGGACACAAATCATTAATCCTGATATAATAAAAACCAGAAAGTACTACGGACAAAGAAAATCTCAGATTCTTCTTATTCTTATTGGGAAAAGAATAAAACAAGATTGAGATGCCATAAGAAAGATTAAGAAATCTGACCACCTATAAATTAAAACCTTATATGAAGTAAGATATAGTACATTAAAACAAAATTTCCAGGGCTCAGTCGGTTAAGCATCCGACTTCAGCTCAGGTCATGATCTCACGGCTCATGAGTTCGGGCCCTGCATCAGACTCTCTGATGTCAGCCCAGACCCTGGAGCCCACTTTGGATCCTCTGTCGCCTTCTACCCCTCCTAGCTTGAGTGCTCGTTCTCTCTCTCTCTCTCTCTCAAATAAATATTAAAAAATTTTTTCAACATATGATAAATGGACTTAATACTCAATAAACTAAAAACTCCAACAGAAAAGTGGTCCAAGGACATAAACCTAGTACAGTTGTATAAAATATAACTGGCCAATAAAAACATTAAAGAAAGCCCTATCTCAATTATTTTTTCATTCAAATTAAAACAATGAAACAGAAAAAAAAAACAGAGAAAATAAAGAATAATACATACTGTTGATAAAAATATCGGGAAACAAGCAAGAAAGCTGATGTTTAAATAAGAATATTCTTTTAAAATGTATTAAGATTCTAAGCTAATATACCATTTGATTCAGCAACTACACTTCTAAAAATTTGTTCTTCCAGGAACGTATATGCCAAAGAGATATTTTGTTACGCTGCTTGTAATAATAACTGAAAACTATCAGGAATTCTTTAATAGATGTTGATTAAATTATAGTACAGCCTTTCAAAGAATACTATCCAATAGTTTAAAAACTGACTAAATTTTTATATGCTAATATGAAAACCATCTAAAGTACATTACTTTGTGATGAAAAGCAAGAAACAAAGTAGTAATTTTTAAGTATGATTTTATTTCTATAAGTAGTATTATTTATACAATTACAAAGACCTTTAAAAACAGCTGTAAGATTATACACCAAACTTTTTTTTTTTTAATTTTAGAGAGATAGAGCATGCTAATGAGGGAAAGGGGCAGCTGGGAGAAAGAGAGAGAATCTTAAGCAGGCTCCACACTCAGCATGGAGTTAGACACTCAACTGAGCACCCAGGCACCTATACATAACTATTAAGAGCAATTGTGTTTTGGCACCTACCAGTATCTTATCACATAGTAGGCATTCAATAAATATTTAGGGAATACGTCTTTCACTTTTAAGTTTCCTTTTTTTTTTAAGTTTATTTACTTATTTTGAGAGACAGAGAAAGCGAGCATGAACAGAGGTAGGGGCAGAGAAAGAGAATCCTAAGTGGGCTCCCCACTGTCACCGCAGAGCCCGATGCAGGGCTTGAACTCACAAACCATTGAGATCATGACCTGAGCCAAAGCCAAGAGTCAGATGCTTAACTGACTGAGCCACTCAAGCACCCCTCACTTTTAAGTTTCATATTTCTGTAATATTCTTACCTTTTAAAATAAGTGCATGCAACTATAATGAGCATGGGAAAGGACTTTTATCTTTTAAATAATCCCTGCTGCTATAGAAGACAAAAACATATTTCACTGTTATAAATCCCTATGAAGCCATAAAATCATCACTGAGAACAACAAGGTATTTTCTCCCTGACAATCTCCCAAGTTATTTTCCACCACAAAAAGGAAATCAGAACCTTAAACACCTAGATTAGCAGAGGAGAACCACAAAAAGAAGAGAAAAAAATGGGCACACTGAAGTAAAACTAGATCCTTGATGAACAATTATGGCAGAAACCACAGCAACGCAGGGCCCAAATACTTGGATGAAAAATAGGACTTACCCAAAGAAAACAGGAATCTTGGGCTTTTACTGAATGTCTGCCTTTTCTATCTATATTCCAGGCACTAATCTTTAGTTTTACAAGCATTAACTCATAGTATCCCCTAAATAACCTAATAAGGTAGCCACTACTAATTTGCCTACTTTCAAGATTAGAAAATTGAGGCACAGAGAGGTTAAGTAACTTACTCAAAGTCACCCAGCTAATAAGTGACTCCAGAATTTAACCTCAGTTTGAATCCAGAGTCAAATACTACCTCTCCGTATAGTTTTTCTTACCATGTTTTCATGGGAGACTATGCTTGGCATTTAGCAGATACCAGCCTATGCCAAGTGCCAACATCTAGTAAACACTAGTAGCCAGAGCCAAGAATGAAAATGCAGGCAGAAAGGGAGGGTGGGAGGGAAGGAGGGTGGGAAGGAGAAAGGAAGGGAGGAAAGGAGGAAGGAAAGGAGGAAGGAAAGAGAAAGGAAGGAAGGAAGGAAGGAAGGAAGGAAGGAAGGAAGGAAGGAAGAGGGAGAGAGAGAGAGCGCGCGAGGGAGAGAGGGAGAGAGGGAGAGAGGGAGAGAGAAAGAAAGAAAGAAAGAAAGAAAGAAAGAAAGAAAGAAAGAAAGAAAGCAAGCAAGCAGGCATATTTAAAGTAACATGACCAAGAAACACTGAATTTGGAACAAGAGGTCATGGAGAGGCTCCAGGGGTATAATCCCCTTGACATTCAGGAAGAATAAGAATGAAATTGATATTCCAGTGACCTCAAAAGTGAGCCAGATCTATCTTCCTTGCTGCAGAAACTACCCACCACAGGTGTTTTAAATACTTAATGGCTTTCCTGCTAAACAGGAAGAAAGGAGGCTAAAGAAACAAAGTTTCAGGGCACCTGGGTGGCTCAGTAGGTTAAGTGTCGACTTCAGCTCAGGTCATGATCTCACAGTTTATGGGTTCAAGCTCTGTGTTGGGCTCCGTGCTGAAAGCTCAGAGCCTGGAGCCTGCTTCGGATTCTGTGTCCCCCTCTCTCTCTCTGCTCCTCTCACACACACTCTGTCTCTCTCAAAAGTAAAGAAGGGAGGGAGGGAGAGAAAAAGTTCCTACTATATGACAGAGTTTCTAGGTAGAATGAAAGAAATAAACTACAAAAAATTTTGCTGAAGACCAAAATGCAGTAAGAAACAGTGAGGAAGTTGGCAAGCAGAACATGACAAAGAAGAAAAGGACCAAGAGCACACTGTGGGTATGTAAAAGGATAACTGAAGGTTTTGAAAAAGCACCTGTACCCCATTCTACATGGAGGAGAAAAAAACAGGAAAAATGATAGAAGGCTGCGATTCCTATCTTCCTGTGCTAAATCTTACTTTTCCATCGAAATCCAGGTTAGGATTACCCTGTTCTGGATGGGCTAAGTGCTCCTCCACTGCACTTATTCTGTCATGGCAATTATCACACCCTATTACAATCTCTATTTTCCTCTCCATCTTCCCCTAGTAAACTTTCAGTTTCTTGGCAGTGGGGACTCCCTTTTATTCCTATATTCCCAGTGCCTAGATTAGTACGTGGCCAAAGAGTGTTAGAATCTGTTTTCCTCACAAATCAAAACCACACTGAGATACCACCTTACACCGGTTCGAGTGGCTAAAATGAACAAATCAGGAAACTATAGATGCTGGCGGGGATGTGGAGAAGCAGGCACCCTCCTACACTGTTGGTAGGAATGCAAACTGGTGCAGCCACTCTGGAAAACGGTGTGGAGGTTCCTCAAAACAATGAAAATAGAGCTACCCTATGACCCAGCAATAGCACTGCTAGGAATCTACCCAAGAGACACAGGAATGCTGATGCATAGGGGCACGTGTACCCCAATGTTCACAGCAGCACTTTGGACAATAGCCAAATCATGGAAGCAGACCAAGTGCCCATCAACTGACGAATGGATAAAGAAGTTGTGGCACATATATACAATGGACTACTACGTGGCAATGAGAAAAAATGAAATCTGGCCATGTGTAGCAACATGGATGGAACTGGAGGGTATTATGTTAAGTGAAATAAGTCAGTCAGAAAAAGACACATATCGTATGTTTCCACGAATAGGTGGACTTTGTGAGACTAAGCAAAAACCAGGGGAAGGGGAAGAGGGGAAAGGAAAAAAAGACACAGAGAGGGAGGGAGATAAAACATAAGAGACTCTCAAAGACTAAGAACAATCTGAGGGTGAGGAGGGTGAGGAGGGTGAGGGAGGTGAGGAGGGTGAGGGAGGTGAGGGAGGTGAGGGAGGTGAGGGAGGTGAGGGAGGTGAGGGAGGGGGGGAGAGGGGGTGAAGGACATTAAAGAGGGCACGTGTTGGGATGAACATTGGGTGTTCTATGTAAACCAATTTGAAAATAAACTATTATAAAATAAAATAAAATAAAAATAAACAAATAAAAGTGTTAGGAGTTGAAGCTGAAAAAAAAAAAAAAAGAATCTGTTTTCCTGAATTGATAATTATAGAGGAGAAGAAGTGAGAAAGAAAAATCCATTACAACTACAAAAAATGTATGCCTTGAAAATCAGTGACCTTCAGGGGCTCAGCCGGTTGAGCGTCCAACTTCGGCTCAGGTCATAATCTCACCGTTCATGGGTTCAAGCCCTGCGTCAGGCTGTGTGCTGACAGCTCAGAACCTGGAGCCTGCTTCAGATTCTGTGTGTGTCTCTCTCTCTTTGTTCGTCTCCTGCTCACACTTTCTCTCTCTCTCTCTCTCTCAAAAATAAAGATGAAAAAAAATTAAAAAAAAAAAGAAAATTAGTGACCCTTGGTACATAGGCATCTATGTGCAGACATGAGTAGAGGGAACCAGGTCCATTCAGTCATTCATACTGGACTTTGGAGCCAAAATGCCTGGATGTGAAACCCAGTTCCACTACCTACGACCTGTGATGCTGGTTAAGTCATTTAACCTTTCTACGCTTCAGCTACCTGTTTGCAAAATGGGAATAGCAATTAAGCAAATTACTATGCAAAACACATATATATTACAGTGTCTGGCAAAAGGCAGGCATGTTAGCTATTAAAGCTGTCTTCGTTTAACAAATATAAACTCCTATGATGTACAATACTGAGGTAGAAGCCGTAGTGCAAGTTTTAAAGAATGAGTAAGTGCGAAATGGTGACCGTAACTGCCACCAGGAGCTTTATCCAAGCTCACAAGATATGGGAAGGTAAGAGACTATAATATAGCTAAATAGAACGACACAGTCATTTATAGCGTTACACTTCCTTTATCAAGTCCCATTCCCCAGGAAATTGGCCAGTTCTTCCTTTTTGGCTCCTACATAGACTCCTACAATAACGTCTATAAGACTTCCAAGAAAACATGTCTGTTTTCATTATTATGCATTTAATACCTATAACTTTCATGTTTTACACATCTTTTTCCCTTTCTCAGAATCCAAGCTCTGTCATGGCTTAGAGTATATCTTGTCTTTATACAGTAGCCTTTAGTGCATAGTAACACTCAACTGCGGAAGAAATGGAAGTATTTCTTTGTTACCGCTTTATTTTAAGAGCATGTTCATACACTTTGAGGTAACTGGGAAAGAAAACACTGGAAAGAGAAAGATGAGGAATCAGGCCAATTCCCTAAATGGACATGAAATTGCCCAAGTTTGGATTAGAAGTAGTGACTGACCAGAAGAATATCCCATGTTTTGACTCGATATGGGGCTTTGGAAAAGCTTAAAGATGTTAAGATAGAAAATTGAGGGAATCCGTAGCTAATAGCTTCAACTTCCTCTACAGAGTTCACATTAGAACAGGTCTCTGAGAGACTCTGCTAAACTCAGGGAGTAAAATTTGGTTAGAGCCTACTCTAATATGCCTAGCTTCAATCCTTCCCATGAACATTCGCCTCCTCAATTTCAGTTTCCCCGCAGTCGCTGTCCTCCTTCAGAAAGCAGGACCGTACGGAGTATTCCAGATGTCATCAGACCCCTACACTGCAGGACTACGACTTTCTTTAAACATAGGTGAAATGAAAGTAACAATATTAATCACCTAGTATTGTATAACTAAACGAGAATGCATGTGTGATACTAAACATGGTGCCCATCACACACAAGTACTCAAATGTTAGGTACCATTTTCTATTATTTTTACTCTTATGGAGTCCTTAGTTTCTGGCCCAGCACTTCAAAGTAACTAAAAAAGCATTCCAGCCTTATTTTTTATTATCCACTGATTTCCAACATGCAGAGAGCAGAATTAACTGTGCAATGCCAAAATAAGATACAATAAATGTAAATTTTTAGATCAAACAAAATAAATATGTATGATACTTTAATCAAAATAATTTAGGGACTCTCTCTCTTAACTTTGGCCACTCCCTGTTTTAAAAAAAAATATTTTGTTTTTCATCCTAATCATAAAAGGCAAATTTCAGAACTAGTATGGGCAGACATCATAAAAGGAAAAAATATACATATTTATTTATATGTATATTTATGTAAATATATGTGTGCATGCATGTGTGTGTGTGCTTTTTCTCCAACAGATTTTTTAAAAAATGACAAAATTAGGGGCAAATTAGCACAAAATCTCATTTTTCTTTTCATCTAAAGATGATGAGATCGTCTGAAGGATTAGTCATAAAATTAAAAAACTGATAGGGGCACCTCGTGGCTCAGTCAGTTAAGCATCCAGGTCATGATCTCGCGTTTCGTGAGTTTGAGGCCCTGCGTTGGGCTCTGTGCTGACAGCTCACAGCCTGGAGCCTGCTTTAGATTCTGTGTCTCCCTCTCCCTCTCTGCCCCTCCGTGGCTTGCACTCTGTCCATCTCTTTCAAAAATAAAAAAACATTTAAGAAAAAAAAAACAACTGATAACCATAGATAAAAATGTTTCAAAGATTTTCCCCTTAATTTTCTTTTTTAATGAATATTGTTTGCTGTAAATGAGACAGAACCAAAGGTTACTGTAAACTCTCTTCTAAATAATTCAGGAGGGGGAAAAAAATCTTACTAATCTGGCAAAGCCTGCAGGAATACAGGTCTGTATAATGATACCTGTCAACCTGGAATAGTGTAAAAGTGATTTATTTTGATTACTTAGTAATAAACAATTTCATTTTGGGCAGCCAGAAACTATGGCCACATTTGTATGACCTTGAATATAATATAATCTCTCATTTCTCACATGACAGAATCAGAAAATACTTGTTCTGTATGGAAGCTGATAAACAAATGTAAATTATTAAAGTAAAACAAAAGATCATCTTTAATTTCTGAAATGTAATAACATGCCCCATTGTCAAAAGCAAGGTGATTTATCATCGAGAGGAGATTCATAGTGGAAGAGGCCATAAATTGCATGATTTCTTTCCAACTAAACCACTGTCACTGTCACTCTGACTCTAATTACAGGTTTCTAATTAATAAACCCTCTAGTTGCTGAGCATTTGTGATTAATAAAAATCTATCGCTCATCACTGAAATCTGTCAACCATACTCAAGAGAACCAGGGCAGCCAATACACCTTACTTTTTTTTTTCATTGTTTTTTAAGACTCACAAATTTGCAGATAATCAGAATAGAAAGACGCCAGCTTACATTTGAGAGAAAAAAGAGGGTAAGGCTCTTAACAACATTAAACAAACTGTTTTCTTAATCATGAGGCTAGTATATCCTTTTGTGTGTGTATGTATATGTTTCATTGTACATTTTTCTGGGATATTAATGAGTTAGAATTTAAGTAGAATTAACGAGTTAGAATTTATTTACATTTTGTATTTTCGGGGCTTTGGAATTGCATTTGAATTCTCTGTTCATTTCTTTTGTTTTTAATTGAAGTATGATTGACATGAAAAGCTGTGGATAGTTAATGTATACAATTTGATGTAAGACTAGTATGGTCTTATGATAAAAAGTTGGGCAGTGTCTATGGGAATGCAATATCAATGACTTTTCAAAATAAACTGAGGGGTGATGAAGAAGGAAATCAGTGTCTGGCAGATTATAAGAAAGAACATATGTAAATAGTTATACTTAAGGATTATTTTAAAACTTATTATTCAAAGAATGACTTTTTAAAAGGCAGCCAATCAGAGGGAGGAAAAAAAATCTAAGCAAGGGTTGGAGAAAATTAGAAACAAAGAGAAGCGAGAGAAGAAAGAACCTATCAGAATAGGTCAAATTTAATTGCACGGTGGAAAGAGAGCTCCCTAACAGCCACCCTGTGGTGCACAACACACTCGGGAGCCCTCTAAGTGGGCAGCTGACCCTCTTCAACCTGAAGTGTAACTCTGCAAGGGACAATACTCACAAGTAATGAGAAAGGAGGGGGACATGCCCACAAGGCTAGTCAAAGCAGACACATGAAATCAGGCAGTCAAGGAAGTTCGCGAAATCAGGTTCACCTCTGCATTTGGGTTTTTTTATATTCTCCTCCTAAGAGAAAGCTATTAACTGATGAAGAGGTTGCCAAGTACAAAACGCACTGGTAGAAAAAGGCAGAAATTGCCAAAAGAGACTCGGTTAATCTTTGAAATTCGACAGTGGCAGTATATGTTTAATTGTGGAAGTAAAAGAAAAATAATGGATTTTTGAGAAAAACTCAAAATTTTAAAGTATCAGTGTCACTTTGGTGGATCTGCTAAGCATTCTCTGCACGGCTCTCTGTAACGGCCTGAATACTTGCCTGCCTTCCTTTCTAAACTAACTTACTTGCTTAAATAAAGGACTGTGTCCTAGTCTCATGGCATCCCTCACCCTGTCAAAGTACTTGGCCCCTGATGAGCACTCAATACATGTTTGATGAATAAAAAAATGCACTATTTTCAGAACCTATATATCAACTGCCTACGTGACATTTCCAATTGGATATCTAAGAAGCTTTCGAAACAAAACTCTTAATTTTCTTCACCTACCTGTTATTTTCCTGGTTCCCTACTCTTCCCATTTTCATAAATGACAGCACTATCTACGTAGTTCAAACTGAAATCTAGGGGCACCTGGGTGGCTCAGTCGGTTGAGCATCTGACTTCAGCTCAGGTCATGATCTCACGGTTCGTGAGTTCAGGCCCCACGCCGGGCTCTGTGCTGACAGCTCAGAGCCTGGAGCCTGCTTTGGATTCTGTGTCTCCCTCTCTCTCTCTCTCTCAAAAATAAACATTAAAAAAAAAAATCTTAAAAAAAAACCCTGAAATCTACAAGTCATTTTTTTCCCCTCAGTGCCTACATTTAATTACCCAGCCCCATCCATTCCACCTCCAAAATGTATCTCAAATCTCTCTACTTTTCTCCCTTTGCACATTACAACCCTTGTCCAAACCCCCAACATTTTGGCCCAGATTAGAGAAAGAGTCTCCCAATGGTCTCCCTGTTTCCACCTCTATGTCACTGAAATTTTCTCCCCACAGATATAGCTGCTGAAGTGTTCTGAAATCATGAATCAAATCTTTATCTCTTCCGCCCAGCTTAAAACACTTTAGAGTCTTCAAAAAAGAAAAAAATTCCTCACTGTGGCTTACAGGAACTTACAAGATGCCCCTGGCTCCCTGTCCATGTCTGTATTGTACCACGTTTTTGCCTGCCACCACCCCCCTTCAGTCGTCTGCCCTCCGTTCTATTCTTCAAACACACCAGGCACACTTTCAGCTTCCTCTGCACTGTTGCCTCTTCAGAAATGCTCTTTCCTATCTCCCAATGGCTGGTTTCTTCTTGTTACTCAGATCTCAGTTTAAATGCCACCTCCTCAGAGAAATTTTTACCTGAACATTCAATCGAAAGTAGCTAACCAGACCAGTTAGTCAATTTTAAGTGTCTAAGTGGCATTATTACTTCTTGATATTTTCTTGTTTATTATCTATCATCTCTCCCATAATTAGAAGTACAAAAGATTTATCTATCTTATTATATCAGAAGTCTTCAAGATCACCCCCGGGTTCAATGATTCACTAGGAGGACTCACAGGACCCAGCATATAGTTATATTTACACTTACGATTTATTACAGTGGATACAAAGCAAAACCAGCAAAGGGAGAAGGCACAGTGGACACTGGGTAAAGTCTGGAGAAAATCAGGTGCAGCTTCCCAGAATCCTCTCCCTCTGGAGTCACAGAGGACACACGTCACTCCTCCAGCCAACATGTGACAACACACGTGAAATGCTGTCTACCAGGAAAGTTCATTGAAGAGGTTTTTATTGGGGCTGATCACATAAGTACCCTCTGCCTGCATGTACCAAAACTCCACAATCCAGAGGAAAAGTTAGGTGTTCAGCATGAAACCATATTGTTTGTAAATACAGTGCAGGCACAGTGAGCCACTCCACTCAGTTCGGGAATGGTGGGAGGCCTCTCGAAATCTGTTTTCCAGTAAGAACCAAGGGCTGACCTTGCCAACAGGCTTTTCTCAGGGTAGCAGTCTGAAGCTCGCTATGTTAAGTCTGTTCTGAACACTTATTCACCCTGTATCACTTATTCTAACACCCATTAACAGATTTGAAAAACAAAAATATGTTGTTCTTCACTGCATCTAACATTTCAAAGAGATTTCCATTTAATTACACCAATATTTACTTAACACTTGCCACACACTAGGCAATGGGAACACAAAAGAGAATAAAATACCATCTGCCCCTTAGGAACTCACACTCTGGAAGGTGAGAGAAATGAATTTAAAAGACCATATTTATAATAAGGTATTTTTAGAATTATTAGAATAGTGTGTTCAAAGGACCATTAGAACAAGATGGTAGAAAAACTACCACTGCGTCAGTGTAAAAGGGAAGACTTCCAGAAAAAAACTGAGAAGAAAGGGCCTACTTTAGCTAGAAGTTGTCGAGGAAGACTATCTGAAGAGATAACACTTAAGCCTTGAGCTGAGATCTAAATGGTGAGAAAAGGCGGCAAGCAGAAGTTCTGATGAAAATATCTTCCAAATAAGGAAGGACACGTGCAATGGCACAAGAAAGGCCAATTTGAAGGAAAGCTCTAAGTATAGCATACAGTATACACTCAATAAACAGTATCTATTATTATATAATGTCTTCATGTATTGAGAAACTGATGATTTAAGAAACTAGATATAAAAAGTCCAAACCACTATGATATTTATATCTTACTTATTTATATCTACCCTATCTATTTACCAAAAATAATTATTTGAGACAGAAGTTAACAATAGACACAAGTAAAATGAAGCAAACATCAACTAATTACTGATTCATTCAAATATTTACTAAGCATTTGCTACATGGACAAGCTTAAAAATATGAAAGAGACATTCTCCCTGATTTTGAGGAATTCCTGTTCTAGCAGAAAAAAGGAAATGGATATAGATACATGACAACAGAGCAGAATACATGCTACAACAGAACAAGGGTCATTGTGGGATAGAGAAGCTGCCTTAGACCAGAACACTAAAGCAAACACAACATACAACAGGTAAATAAAACACTAAGCTTTAACCTTCTCCAAAGACAGGAATGAAAAAAATGGTTACATGCACAATTCTTACTGATAAAAATTTCAAAAATAATTTCACTTAGAAAGATATCTTTTCCCAAGATGTGTGAGCAATCTCCTAAATCTTTATACAAAATACCCTGAATAACATCATAAATCATGTCCACGAAGACATTTTTACCACACCTGTAGAAATATCTCTTACACCAACTCTTGATTAAAGCAGAAAATACCAAGTTAGAATGACCTAAAAGGCCCTCCATCAGTCGGCCTCTATATTCTAATCTCATAATGTATCATTTCCCACCTTTATGAGTGAATATAACTTACTCCACACATAATGCTGTTTTCCCTCTGCCTGGAAGGTCTCTCTTACCAGGCATCCAAATATTTCTAGCTAAATAATATGCATTAATCAAGACTGAGCTTCTAGGTACAATTTCCAAGAAGTCTTCCCTGAATTTTCAGGCCCAACTAAGTTTCTTTTAGTCAGCTCACATTGTAGCCTGATCATTTCTTATTACCGCACTTATACTATATTACTAAAATTATCAATACATGGGTCTTTTTCTTCAACTAGACTAAAAGCTCCTCAAGGTAAGAGTCATGTCTTATTTATTTTTGTGTCCACAGCACTTAGCAAAGTAGTGGGTGTCCATTAAAAGTTAATTAAACCTTTACAATTTTAATAAAACATCCCAAATAACAATCTTGATTTACAGATGGCCTTGTAATGATCTTAACGGATATGGGAATCACACTTGAAACATCTAAAAGGATAAATCATTATTTTTTTCTTTAGAGGGAATACTCTGAATACCAACTGTCTACCTTTTTCACAGTCTACAGTGCAGACTCTTCAAAACTGAGATCATTAGTGAGCGCCAGATGTACCTGTAGCCTGCGCTGTGAACACGTCCCATTTGCTCTGCACGCTTCTCAGCTGAATGGGTGGCAAAGCGAAACGGCATTACGAAGGCAAAGAGCATTCCATGTATACCCACTCGGACTGAGGGCCACTGAATCTCAGCACAGGTGACTTCTATAGTCAATGGTTCTCAACTCTCTACCTATTTATCATTGACATGTGTAGCCCACTCTCATAAATGACACTTTTCGATGCACACAGCAAATTCTCAACTGAGAACACACACCCCTGGAGCAACAAGGCATTCCCGTATGTTGAGAATTACTGTTCTGCTTACATTATTTCAGCTGAAAACGTCATGTAGGATCTGACATATTAATCTTTTTATGAGTACATTTACAACTTATAATACATTTCTTTTCTTTAAAAAAAAAACCAAAAAGTGATAAAGGCCAGCATACAAAATGTGACCTATGTGAAGGTCGGATACTCCATTAAGTCAAACTACAATCCACACTTCTGCTCCTCCGCCCTCACATCTGGTTGCCGGTCATAGTGAAAGGTGTGGGGATCCGCTGCATCATTCTGTCCTTCAGGTGTATTATTCTACTTATGCAAAATATCATCCTCTTTTCAAGGGCAGTAGTGAGAATGAAACTCAAGATTTCTTAGAGAGTTTCAATCCCTTAAATGGATAACATGACCACTGTTAGGTATTCAACAAAAATCTTCCTTTAGGAATGACCATACGTGCATAGTCTTTAAGAGGTATCCAAATTTCATCTATTGGAATTCACCTGGTCTCTCTCTGAGTGTCTATACCTCTAATATCTTGCATTTATTCATTCATTCATTCACGCATTTATCGTTTCCAGTTTTTTTAAATTGCAGTTAGTTAACATATAGTATAATATCAGTTTCAAGGGTACAATTTAGTGATTCGTCACTTACACGTAACATTCAGTGCTCAGTACAAATACCTTTCAGAATGACTTATCGCCCCTTTAACCCATTCCCCCAACCACCTTCGGTTTGCTCTTGATAGTTAAGAGTCTGTTTTATGGTTTGCCTCTCCCTTTTTTTGCCCCTATGTTCATCTGTCTTAAGTTACTCATATGAGTGAAATCATATGGTATTTGCCTTTCTCTGACTTATTTCACTTAGCATAATACACTTCAGCTCCATCTATGTCATTGGAAATGTCAAGGTTTCATTCTTTTTGATGGCTGAGTAATATTCCATTGTATATATAAATGACATCTTTATCAGCCAATGAACATTTCAGCTCTTTCCACACTCTGGCTATTGTTGACAATGCTGCTATAAACATTGGGATGCATGTACTCCTTCGAATTAGTATTTTTGTATCTTTTGAGTAAACACCTACTAGAGCAATTGCTGGATCGTAGGGTAGTTCTATTTTTAACTTTTAAGGAATCTCCACACCGTTTTCCACAGTGGCTAACCAGTTTGCATTCCCATCAACAGTGTAAGAGGGTTCCCCTTTCTCCTCACCAACATCTGTCTCCTATGTTATTAATCTTAGCCACTCTAACAGGTGTGAGGTGGTATCTCAGTGTAGTTTTGATTTGTATTTCCCTAACAATGAATGATGTTGAGAATCTTTTCATGTGTCTGTTGGCCATCTGGATACCTTCTTTGGAAAAATGTCTTTTTATATGTTCTGCCCATTTCTTAACTGGATTATTTGTATTTTAGGTGTTGAGTTTGATAAGTTCTTTATAGACTTTACATACTAATCCTTTGTCAGAAACGTCATTTGCAAATATCTTCTCCCATTCCAAAGACTGCCTTTCAGTTTTATTGGTTGTTTACTTCACTGTGCAGAAGCTTTTTATCTTGATGGAATCCCAACAGTTTATTTGTGCTTTTGTTTTCCTATGCCACCAGAGACGTACGTAGGAAGAAATTGCTGTGGCTGAAATCAAAGAGGTTGCTGCCTATGTTCTCCTCTAGGATTTTTTGGTTTCCTGTCTTACATTTACCTCTTTCATCCATTTTGAATTTATTCTTGGTGTAAGAAAGTAGTTCACTTTCATTCTTTTGCATGTTGTTGTCCAGTTATGCACTGGATATTATTTCTTGTTTTGTCGAAGACTAATTGATCATAAAGTTGTAGGTCCATTTCTGGGTATCTATTCTGTTCCATTGATCTGTGTGTCTGGTTTTGTGCCAGTAACATACTGTCTTGATGAAAACAGCTTTGTAATACAGCTTGAAGTCCAGAATTGCAATGCCTCCAGCTTTGCTTTTCTTTTTCTAGATTGCTTTGGCTATTTGGGGTCTTTTTTGGTTCCACACAAACTTTAGGATTATTTGTTTTAGTTCTGTGAAAAATGCTGGTGGTATTTTGATAGGGATTGTATTAAATGTATAGATTGCTTTGCATAGTATAGACATTTTAACAACATGTGTTCTTCTAATCCGTGAGCATGGAGTGTTTTTCCATTTCTTTGTGTCCTCTTCAATTTCTTTCAGAAGTGTCCTATAGTTTTCAAAACATGAATCTTTTACCACTTTCATTAGGTTGATTCCTAGGTATCTTATGGTTTAGTGCATTTGCAAATGGGATCAATTCCTTGATTTATCTTTCTGGTGCTTCATTATTGGTATATAGAAATGCAACAGATTTCTGTATGTTGTTTTTACATCCTGCAACTTTACTGAATTCATGTATGAGTTCTAGCACAATTTTTTGGTGAAGTCCTTCGAGTTTTCTACATAGAGTATCATGTCGTCTGTGAATACTGAAAGTTTGACTCCTTACTTGCTCATTTGGATGCTTTTTATTTCTTCTTGTCATCTACGTTAAATAACAATAGTGAGAGTGGATATCCCTGCCTTGTTCCTGACCATAGAGGAAAAGTTCTCGGTTTTTCCCTACTGAAGAATGATATTAGCTATGGGTCTTTCATACTTGGCCTTTATGATCTTGAGGTATGTTCCCCTTAGCCCTACTTTGTTGAGGGTTTTCATTAAGAATGGATGCTGTACTTTGTCAAATGCTTTTTCTGTATCTATTGAGAGAATCGTATGGTTCTTATTCTTTATTAATGTAGTATATCACATTGACTGATTTGCAAATATTGAACCACCCCTGCAGGCCAAGAATAAATCCTACTTGATCATGGTGAATGAGTCTTCCAATGTACTGTTGGATTCAATTTGCTAGTATCTTGTAGAGAATTTTTGCACCCGGGTTCATCAGGGATATTGGCCTGTAATTTTCTTTATTAGTGAGGTCTTTATCCAGTTTTAGAATCAAGGTAATGCTGGCCTCATAGAAGGAGTCTGGAAGTTTTCCTCCCATTTCTATTTTTCTGGAACACTTTGAGAGGAATAGGTATTAACTCTTCTTTAAATATTTGCTAGAATTCCCATGAGAAGCATCTGGCTTGGACTTTTGTTGTTGGGAGATATTTTATTACTGATTCAATTTCTTTGGTGATTATCAGTCTGTTCAAGTTTTCTATTTATTCCTGTTTCAGGTTTGACAGTTTATATGTTTCTAAGAATTTATCCATTTCTTCCAGATTGCCCGATTTGTTGGCATATAATTTTTCATAATATTCTCTTATAATTATTTGTATGTCTGTGGTGTTTGTTGTGATCTCTCCTCTCTCATTACTGATTTTATTTATTTGGATCCTTTCTCTTTTTTGATAAGTCTGGCTTGAGATTTATCAATTTTATTAATTCTTTCAAAAAAACAGCTCCTGATTTCATTGATCTGTTCTATTTTATCTATATATAATATAGATGTAAATATATTATATACATGTATATAAATATATATTTATATATATTTTTTTGAGGCAGGGGTGAGGGATGGAGGAAGGTGGGGGAGGGAAAGAGAGGGAGAGAGAAGAATGAATCTTAAGCAGGCTCCACACAGACCCAACGCGGATCTCAATCTCACAACAGTTAGATCATGACCTGAGCCAAAGTCAAGAGTCAGACACTTAACCAACTGAGCCACCCTGGTGCCCCTCATTGAAATATTCTACTGGAAGTTTTTTGTTTGTTTGTTTGTTTGTGTATCCTTTATTTCTGCTCTAATCTTTATTATTTCCCTTCTTCTGCTGGCTTTTTCTAGCTCCTTTAGGTGTAAGGTTAGGTTGTCTATCTGAGATTTTTCTTGCTTCTTGAGGTAGGCCTGGATGGCTACATAATGCCTCTTATCACCGCTTTTACTGCATCCCAAAGGTTTTGGACCATCGTGTTTTCATTATCATTTGTTTCCATGTATTTTGTAAATTTCCTCTTTCATTTCTTGGTTGACCCACTCATTCTTTAATAGAATGTTCTTTAACCTCCTTGTATTTATGGTCTTTCCAAATGTTTTCTTGTGGTTCCATAACATTCCAAGTTCCATAGCATTGTGGTCAGAAAATACACATGTATGATCTCAATCTTTTTCTACCTGTTGAGGCCTGATTTGTGACCCAGTATATGATCTATTCTGGAGAATGTCTTTTCGAATTTACACACAAAAAGATTTAGGATGAAATGTTCTAAATATATCTGTTAAGTCCATTTGGTTCAATATGTCATTCAAAGCCATTGTTTCCTTGTTGATTTTCTGCTTGGATGATTTGTCCATTGATATAAGTAAGATGTTCTGAAATCCCCTACTATTATTGTATTATCATCAATGGGTTCTTTTATGTTTGGGTTCTTTCATTAATCAATTTATATACTTTGGTGCTTTCAAGTTGGGAGCATTAATATTTACAATTGTTAGATCTTCTTGTTGGATAGACCCCTTTAATATGATAAAGTGCCCTTCTTCATTTGTTGGTCTTTGGTTTAAAATCTACATTGTCTGGGGCACCTGAGTGCCTCAGTTGGTTAAACATCTAACTTCGGCTTAGGTCATGATCTCACAGCTCGTGAGTTTGAGCCCCTCATTGGGCTCTGTGCTGACAGCTCAGAGCCTGAAGTCTGCTTCCAATTGTGTCTTCCTCTCTCTCTCTCTGCACCTCCCCTGCTTGTCCTCTCCCTCTCAAAAATAAACATTAAAATCTACATTGTCTGATATAAGTATGGCTACTTCTGCTTTCTTCTGATGTCCACTAGCATGATAAATGGTTCTCCATCCCATCACTTTCAATCTGCAAGTGTCTTTAGGTCTAAAATTGTTGGAGACCAGAAGACATTGGCCCTGATGACATTGCCTAAGGAGAAGACTCAAGCCCATAAGACAGTGCCCTAGATCGGGGCCCTCATCGGTGGATGGGGGTGCCCTAAAGCATATGCCAGGTTATAATACAACAAGAACATAATTATGGCTGGTTTGACTCTGAAGGAGGGCTGGTTAGCCAAAGACGGGTAAGATTCCTCAGGGACAGTCACAGTAAGAGTCACCAGGACCCCTGGCTATAGGGTCACTGGGCCTTTGTGCTGATTTGCGATTCATCTTAATACCTCCTGAAGAAGCCGGGCCATAGAAAAATAGTAGTGCTCCACAGCTTCCTCCTCTATTAAGCCAACATATGCTGCTATACTTTATTAATAATAAAATCATATTGAGAATCATGGAAATAAAATCTTTAAGAAATCAATAAAATTTAGAATGTATTATTGATCTGTTTAGAGTGATGCCAGACTCTCGGGAATGTGATTATTGCTGTGAGTCTTGGGACATAATTACTAGGAAATAGAAGTTAAAATATGTTACAGAAAAATAAGGATGTTTTTCACATAATCTTTCAACTGTAACCAAAAACCTTTGTGCTTGCTCTTTCAACCTATACCACTTACTAGAGTGTGCCCATTTGTCATACCTTGCTTACGTGTGAATTGTGTAACCGAAACTGTTTCCAAACATTTCTATTGTAAATCACAGGGACAATCATGGGGGTTGAAATCATTTTGTTAATCATTACAAAATATATGCCTGTACTGCTTCTAAAACTACATAAAAACCCAGAAAGAAAAATAAACTTTGAGCAGTCTCCAAAAGAGGCTGTCTCCACATCTTTGTGTGTCTTTGTCTTGTCTTGTCTTTATGTTTCAACCCTTACTTAGGGAGCCCCGGACCAGTCCTGATACGAGGCTGACTCCGAGAGACTGACTTCACGTCTTCTCTCGTGCCTAGACCAACCATCGTGCAGGTGAAACCCTGGACCAGCCGGAAGCCCTGAAGTAGGAGCTGGCCTCCTCTCAGGGTGACCCCGGCATAAAATAAGTCTCTTGTTAGGCAGCATATAGATGGGTCCTGGTTTTTTTTATCTATTCTGACACCGTATGTCTTTTGACTAGAGCATTTAGTCCATTTACATTCAGAGTAATTGATATAAATTTAGTGCCATTTCATTGCTTGTTTTGTCATTGTTTCTGAAGATTTTCTCTGTTCCTTTCTAATTTGTGTTGCTTTTGGTCTTTCTTTACCACTCAAAGAGTCCCCTTTAATATTTCTTGCAGGGCTGGTTTAGTGGTCACGAACTCCTTAAGTTTTTGTCTGTCTAGGAGACTCTTTATCTCTCCTTTTATTCTAAATGACAGTCTTCTTAGCTTGGTATTGTTTTGGGGGTTGGTGGTTGTTTTTTTTTTTTTCTTTTTTGCCTTTTCTTCTACTTTATTTCATATTCCCACCACAATAATGACCCTCTTAATTTAAACTAAAAACCACAGAGGATTCCTGGAAGAGCGACGGCAAAGGAATGGAAGTGTTAAAGGCTAAAGGCCACTCACAGGTGGGGTGAGGAATCAGTAAATGATCTTTACTGGGCTCTTTAAGTTGCTGGCAGCTTGGAGCTGCATCTGGGAGGCCAATCGATGGATCTTGAAACCATTAGAGCCTGGGCACAAACTGTTTGGCAGGCCACTCTGTCCAGTACTCGGGGTGCACCATGAAGAGCAGGTGAGGGAGATCGGTGCTGAAGTAGGCACCGTCCGTGTGATGGCGCCTTGATGACGTGGGTGTGTACGTGTCCATGCACGTGGGCAGCAGAGCTTCACCAAGGCCCCATCTGGAATGTCCAAAAGGCTGATGGGAAGCATTGGCTGGTTCTCACAGTACACATGGGATCAGTAGCCAAAGTCTCCTTGCTGGTACTCTTCCAACATCTGGGGGACACCACGGATGGTGAAGATATAGTGGGCGTGGATCAATCCATAAAGCATCTCATCTTCCTGTTCAATCAGGTCACTCTGGTTGGGGATGCATATTTTCCCATTCAGCACACTGAGTATGCCATTCTCCTCTGGCCTGCCAAGTTTCTGTGGAGATCTGCTAACTTCGTCTTCCCTTGAAAGTTAGGAACCCCTTTTCTCTTGCTGCTTTTAGGACTTTTTTCTTTATATTTTGCAAATTTAACTATGATATGTCTTTATGTTGGCCTGATTTTGAAGTGTTTTCCTGCGCATTCCCTGTGCACTCCTCTCTCTCTCTCTCTCTCTCTCTTGCGCCCGTGTGCCTCTCTCTGTGACCAGGGTTCCCTCTCCTCTGCAGCACCTACAATCCATTTCTCCCCCAAATCACATCTCCACAACTCCTACCTTCCACAGCGTGGCCTCGTCTCTGCCTCTAGTTGTGCAGTTTGTTCTGTTAGTCCTCAGGTCAATTTCTTGGATGTACAGAATGATCGATGTTTATCTAGCTGTGTTCAAGAGCGGAGACAAGCCTAAGGTCCTCCTATTAATCCACCATGTTAACTCCTCTATCTTGATTTATCTTACACATATCTCTTTCTACCTCTATACTGTAAGCTCCCTGAAGATTGGTCCTAAGCATTTAGTACAGTGCTTTGTATATAACAGGCTTTAAATATAATTGAATGTAGGAAGGATGGAAAAAAAAGATCTGGAAAGAGAGGGTAAGTGGGACAAGCGAAGTCAGGGAATGGTAGAAGCAAGAGAAAACCAGCACTAGAGAGTCATAAAGGCTGTGGGGAAAGAGGTAAATACAAAAAACCAGGTAATTCTGAACAGACTTTTAAGATCTAAAACCCTTATTTCTCTGATGTAAAATTTGTGGCTTTGGTACAAAGAGAAAGGATAGATTAAAGCTCTAATTATCTAAAGCCAATTTCTGGGTCTTTTTAAAACAAACTTCCTATATTTAAAGAAAAAAAAAAAAACCTCGAAATATTTTAGTGTGCTCAAATGAGTACCACATAGAATTTTTATTAACTAATTTGCCTGTCTCTACGTACAGTATCATGAAAATAGCAACAGTACGATATTGTGTAGTCCTTCTGCTGACATACATTTTACAAATATTTACTCCAGCCCCAAAATTAAAGCCAGTGTGATATTTTAGCATTAAGTTTTCAGAAAGCTCAGCCTTCTTCCTGTAGTTATAACAGATCTGAGTCACTCAAATCCCAACGCCATATTCGAGCCATTAGAACACCGCATCCCCCTAGTGTGACAAGAGCCATCATTTCTCCAACTGAAAAATTAAGCCCTCTCCTTCCTGATACTAACCGCTGCTACAGGAATGGTATATGAATTACTTCCATAATCTTTCTGCAAATAGTTACTAAGCTCTCAGTCTTGCTTCAGCTAAAGGAGTTAATTGTTCACAGAATGCAATTACAAAGTAACTAGGAGCCTAGATTCTGGTCCTGAAACTGTCACTTTATCTCAGGGGCTCAGTCTCCAAAACTCTGAATGAGATAGTTCATTATAAGTAAATTCAAGTGACATTTATTGAGAATATCTTCTGAGCAGAACATATATAATGCCTAACTTGTTGCCAGTCTCCAAACTTTAAATGTTTTAAGGAGTTGAGGTTGTCAAAATTTTCCTGATTGTAACAGACTGAATAGAGAACCCAACAGCTGGAGGCTTTCTCCTCAGGTCTTCTCCTCAGACACCCACGTCCCTACGCCCTGCCCAGAGACACACACTGGGGGTCACAGTTGCTATCAGTTTTCTGGCTTCAACCCAAACCCCCCCCAAGGCTGATAAACAATGGGATTCTGTCATACTCTGCACTCACTGGTAATGGGGGCAGTGCCTGGGGAAGAAAAGGGAAATTTAAGCAAGGTCTCAGCGTGACAAAGAAAGAAAATACATTAGCAAGAAAAATATTCACACACTGTGTGACCCTGGGCAAACTGTTTTGCCTCTCTATCTTTAATTTTTCTACAATGAAAAAATTGATAAAATACTACCTTATAAGGCCGGTATGATAATTAAATATAATTCACATCGTTTTTCATACGTATTTCCCATTATTGTTAACTAGAAAGTGGAATTAACTGCCTTGTGAATCTGTGACTCAACCTGTTCCCACAGAAACCAGTTGACTTGCCAAGCGTTCAGGAAATTCTACTTTAGGAGAGGGGAGCCCGTAGGTGACCTAGGATCTCTTCTAATCCAAAGATTCACTGAAAACCCGCAGCTGTATCAATGCCTTCAGGGTGTGTGAATGATCACACCCAGGTGGTCACTAAACAGTATTTTAGTCTGAATCCTAATCATTAAATTGGCAGCAAAAGTGGGTATAATGGCTACACAAACCCTCCTAGATACAAGGTCTCTGAAGTAGGCTTTGCATAACTATAGACCATCTACTGCTACTTATGGCACTAAAAGTCCAGAGGCCAGGACGGGCTCACTTCACAGTGCAGAGAACATCCAAAAATGCTGGTAATAGTCTCAATGCTGAGACTCAGCATAAATGTTCAACAAGGTTAACTCCTGTTGTTGCTAACATTACATCATGGAAGCGGTCTCAAGGGACTATCACAAAATACATCTCAAGTACTGTATGTTTTTAGGCACCTTCTATACCTTAAGACTGCTGACGACACTGCTGTTTGGTCTCCAGATTTCACCAGCGACCGTCCTCCAGAACATCTACATTTCTTCAGCCAGCTGAAGCAGGATTAAGATGTTTTCATCCAACACAGATACATTTTGATTCGGTTTACTACCACCACACCAAGTGAAGAGGATGCTGATCAAAAATGAAGCCGTCCTAAGTGACCACAATGCTGAAAAAGTAGGTACCCGGTAAACTTCTGAGATGGAGGGAGAGAATCCAAAGGGAAGAGAAAAATCCCCTCCCCTCAACTAGGAAGGATTATTTCTGGATTTCCTAGCACTTTTGATTTGTATAACCATGTATGCTGGGATCCCAAGACAATATACGCCACTTAACAGATAAAACTCCCAAAGGATCGAGTCCAAGCTAACTAGGGTTTCATGACTCTTCTCCCATGCTACAGAAATCATGCTCACTTCCTTCTCGACTTCTCCTCAGACTCCTATGCTGGCAAATATATAAACCAAATAAGAGATTTTTAGAATTTGACTGTAAGTATTGTGAAATATTAAATCTCTGACGGAAGATTTATGTGAAGTTTTAACACCCATATAGGTGCTTACAAAATTAAAACTTAAACTTAACTTTTATTAATTAAAAACTAATAAACATATAAAATATGCTCCATCTTGTAATCAGGGACATGTAAAGAGAAAGAGATGCTATTTACCACCAATCAGAATATTAAACATTATAAAACTGATAATACCTACTTGGGGAGAAAGTATGAAGAAGAAGGTGTTCAGGTACACTGCTGAAAGAGCAGTACCTACTGAAAGCCAGACCGAGCAAACCACAGCAATTTCTAGTAAGCTGTGTTTTTGCTTCACGATTCTTTACAACATTTGTAATAGCAAAAAAAGAAAAACAGAAACTGCTTGTAGAACCTTCAAAAAGAGAAGTGGAAAAGTAAATTAGGCTCTTTCCATGCCACAGAATATTAGGCAAAAAAATGAGTGGGAAATAGTTAATGTAATATACATAGACTGTTTAATGAGAAGTGCCAAACAGGATATATAAACAATATTCCTTTTGGAAAAAGACAGCTAAACTATTAAAAGATTCCTTCTGAGAACTGGAATTGGTGGGCAGAGTCCATTTTACATTTATAGGAAGAAAATTCCATATATTTTTGTGTTTGTTTTCTTTTTTAAAAAATTTAAGTTTATTTACTTATTTTGAGAGAGAAAGGGAGTGCATACGTGGGCACACAAGCAGGGCGAGGGGCAGAGAGAAGGAAAGAGAGAATCCCAAGCATGTTCAGTGCCATCAGCGCAGAGCCCAAATGTGAGATGCGGGGCTTGAACCGTGAGATCATGACCTGAGCTGAGACCAAAAGTAGAGCACAGCACACGTAACTGACGTAACTGACTGCAGGCTGCACCACCAGGCCTCCCTTGTGTTTGTTTTCTAAGTAATACAAAGTTGCTTATCTTCCCAAGTCATAAAACAGTGACTGGCTTTACACAGACAATTTTTCAATAGTTCTGTTAATTTATTTAAATGTCTTAAAGATTTGATTAAGTAAATAACTTTCAGAAACAGTCAAAACCACTTTAGATGATTCACGTAGTCAGTACAATTAAAATGACAAACGACAACATTTGCTAGAAAGAAGTTTATCTCAGAGAAAATCTAACTGGGGTTTTTCTTTTACATTTAACTCATCATTTGTCAACAATAACAATTATTTTGAGAACTCTAGACTGTGTCTAACTGCTCCCCTCTCTTTATTAGGCTACCATTTAAAATGTTATTGATACATTAAACTGCAGCCACTGGGAATAAATATTCTTATCTCCCTCTTCACATACTGGATCTAGACAAGCTTTTTAAACACAGGCTTTACTGAACCACTTAGGAAAAGAGAATTGCATGTAAAAATATTAATAGAAAGATAAATAAAATCAAGATAAATTTCTATAAATACTGTCTGGCATTTAGCTAGTTGCAGTTGACCCTCCAAGTGCAAAGTTCATTTATATCTATCATTTAAAGGTCAGCCCTAGTACCAATAAAGACATTTATAGGATTAAATTAAGCCTTCCCATCTCCAGAAAAGTACCAGTGGACAACTTTATTTAGCATATAATTGCTTTGCATGTAAACGTGTGAGATCCTTGGACACTTGAAATACATTTCATTAAAACAAAACCTAAAATCTTCAGGTCATACAATAACTACATTGCTTAAAAAAGAAATATCAAGAATGAAATCCTGGGGTGCCCGGGTGGCTCAGTCGGTTGGGCGGCCAACTTCGGCTCAGGTCATGATCTCACGGTCTGTGAGTTCGAGCCCCGAGTCGGGCTCTGTGCTGGCAGCTCAGAGCCTGGAGCCTGCTTCGGATTCTGTGTCTCCCTCTCTCTCTGCCCTTCCCCTGCTCACGCTCTGTCTCTATGTCTCTCAAAATTAAATAAAAACATAAAAAAAATCTTTAAAAAAAAAAAAGAATGAAATCCTGTATTAACCTAAAACTTTAGATACCAAAGATTTTCCCCAAATTCCCAATTATTCTATGAATTAAATTAAGTAGGAGAAAGGGGTTTCAAAGGTGAAGAAGGGCAAAACCCTCTACAGTTAAATTTTAGGGATTTCATATAAAAACACCTTTGTATGTAATGGAAACTCTGAGTAGTAAGAAACATAAGTTTTCATCCAAATTTGGTGTAGCTCTAGTCTTGTGCTACGTCCAACAATTTGCATATCCAAATTTTATGGCGTTCGACCTCCCTCTTATCTTCTAATGTTCTTTCTTCTCCAATCCTCATCCTATTATATAATATTTACAGAAAGTGTTCATAGCAAAATTACAAAGGCAGCATTTCAACAATGTCTCTGAGATATTAATCTTAACCTCCATCTTTCAAGAAGTTTGAGACATGAAGCCAGGCAAAGAAGCATCACATTAACTGGCACTCGGGAGAATTCAGAGGCTGGGAAATGTGAAGCCTTTAAGGCACCAGGATTAGAAAAATGATAGCGGACAACTGTGTGCATTTTGGAGGAAGATGAAAACAGCACTAAATTAAGAAAGAAAAAGGGATAACTTTCCATGGGAGTACAACTTAATTCAAACTAATTTTATAACTTCTGAAATGACCATTTTTTTTTTAATTAGAAAAAAAAAGAGGGGGAGACATGATCACGATTACTTAATTCTTGATACTGTATCATTACAATAGGAATGCTTCAGTTAATGTACCTACAGAGTGCGAAAAGAACCAAAATTTACCCCAGCACGAAAACAAAACAAAACAAAAAAACTATAAAAGTTTAATAAGCAAACAGAATTTTTAAATAAACACTTAAACTCTCTTCTAAAAGCATACAGTACAAAAACTCACAACTCACAACCATATTCACAATCTTATCCTTACTATAAAGGTAAAACTTAAAGTTCATGCAATATATTTATATTTTAAAAAATATTTCGAGTAAAACTGTCTTTAAGACTGATTTTCGGGGACCTGGGTGGCTCAGTCGGTTGGGCATCCAACTCTCGATTTCACTCAGGTCATGATCTCCTGGTGTGCGAGATCCAGTCCCATGTCCAGCGTCACGCTGACAGTGTGGAGCCGCCTTGGGATTCCCTCTCTCTCCGTACCTCCCCGCTTGCTCTCTCTCTCTCTCTCTCTCAAAATAAATAAACTTAATAAATAGACTTAAAGAAAAAAGACTGATTTTCTAACCAACTTCTGTACTATATTAAAGCTGATGATCAATCTTCCCTGAAAGTGCTTAAATAACAAGGTAAGAAATATTTTTATAATATTAAGATGTACTTTTTCTATCAGATTATCCATTTATGATAGTTTGACATAAATACACACTTGAGATTTCCCGAGGAGTACAAATATACTTCGATACTAACAAACGGGTTAGGCTCACTCGGATATCCACAGATATGCTTTCCATCACACCTATGTGATGAAACAGTAACTGTAGCACACTTATTTTTTTTTCCTGATACTTCTCATATTTCGTTTCAAATATATCCTCTATTAATAACAAAGTCAATGCATGAAATTTGAGTTGCTCCATTTAAGGTCATTTCAAAATGCAAAAAAAAAACATCTTTAATTTCATCTTCTTATATACTTCTCACTAGAAATACACTAAAACTTTACTACAGCACACTATGCATGGTAAAAAAGTTTCACAAGAACAGTCTTCTTGGAGCACAAATACAAAGGGAATTCACTATGTAACAAATGCAACTAACAAAAAGTCACTTTAGCTACAACAGTGACCCCATGCTCCATACACAGAAGAAAGCACAGAAATCACAGTACACGCCACAGAATTTAGGAATTATATGAAACACACTTAAAGCTATTTACAAATATGCTGTGACTATCAGAGTTGGCCGACTTTTCGGTAAAGATCCAAATAGTAAGTATTTTCAGCTCTATCGCATATTCTTCTCTTTCCTCTTCTTTATATTTTGGGGAGGATGGGGGTGGGGCTGTTGTTACTACAATACTTTAAAAGTATAAAAACCATTCTTAGCTAAGAACCCATTACAACAAAACTCGACTGTAGGCCAGATCCGGCTAGTAGGCCATATATCATCAGACCCAGGGCCCTCGCAGAGCGACCGTTCATTTCTATTTGCTCCAAAATATTAAAGATGATTTTTTCAAATGCCCAATACATTTTTTAAAAAAACAATTGATTTTATAAAAAGTGAGGACTTATAAAAGGACCTATAAAAGGACATATAAAAGACTAGGCTTTATATTATACAATTTAAATATAATAGAAATCATTATAACAGTAAATATGTTAGAATCAGATTTCAATCTACCAAATTCAAGAATCTTTTTCTTTTTTTTTAATTATAATAGTTTATTTTCAAATTGGTTTACATATAACACCCAGTGTTCATCCCAACACGTGCCCTCTTTAATGTCCGTCACCCCCTCTCCCCCCTCCCTCCCTCACCTCCCTCACCCTCAGATTGTTCTTAGTCTTTGATAGTCTCTTATGTTTTATCTCCCTCCCTCTCTGTGTCTTTTTTTCCTTTCCCCTCTTCCCCTCCCCCTGGTTTTTGCTTAGTCTCACAAAGTCCACCTATTCGTGGAAACATATGGTATCTGTCTTTTTCTGACTGACTTATTTCACTTAACATAATACCCTCCAGTTCCATCCATGTTGCTACACATGGCCAGATTTCATTTTTTCTCATTGCCATGTAGTAGTCCATTGTATATATGTGCCACCAAATTCAAGAATCTTATCACTTAAAAAAAAATACACTAGATTCCAGTTAAGGACAGGACAATAAACTTGACAGGCACGAAAGTACTGCTGCAAGAAATTATTAAAATGTATTCTTTGTTGAACTGAAACATTAATTACTCCTTAAAGCCTCATGAGAATTTTCTTTTTGGTAGAAGACATGCAACCCAGAAATTTGAGAAGGTAGTTTACTTCCTCCTGAATGCTACATTTTCATTCTTTAGAGGTACTGTGTTTTAACATATAAAGGTTACTGTACGATTGAGGTGGAATAAGATTAGACTCAACAGACTGTAATCATCAATTGAGCACCACGATTTTGTATTTTAGGCTTTTAAATGAAATACAAATCACAGGGGAGGAAATCAATATTAAACACAGAAGTTCGGTTGATATGGGACTGAATCCTACTGAAGCGTCCAATGGTTGGACTGCAGCTGTTTGTTTGAGACACCGGTGGTTAGCTGAAGGGGGAAACATCAAGAGCCCAAATGACAATTTTAATTAGTCTCACAGCACTTAGATCTAAGCCACACATTTGGCACTTGCTTCTATCTGGGTCAAATGCAATACACGCTGCGATGTTTCACAGTATTACTTAATCCCTGAGATGACTTTAAATGCTTATTCCCACATAAAACATAGCTAACCTTAAAGAACGTCTAAGTTCCTTTAAGGAACAAATCACGGTGCTAAAAATATGTAGCTACACAAAATATTTCCGAAATAAGTGCACAAAATTAATATACAAAGATGCTTCCTTCTAGGGCAAGCTAACCCAGCACAGAGCCTCTGAAGACGGCAATTAAAGACGAGTCTGACTCATCACCTTCTCCTGTCAATTATTTCCCTGAAATCAGTCAGTTTCTATTTCCAGGATCAGCACCCTGGTTCAGGCTTTATCTCCTCAAATTAGACTTATAATCATAGGTTCCTCACTGTTCCTAACTGCGTTTTACATAGCTTACCGCCCACTTAATCCTCCTAACTCCAATCTTGACTCATGCCATGCCCTAATGCAAAATCTCTCAATGATTCCTCATGGCTTCATACAGTGCAAGTCTATGCTGTTCGGCGTTTTCAAGGAGGATCCTCCAAGGCTGGTCTCCACCTGTGTCTCTAACCTCACGCTCACTATCTCACAGACACACTGCAGATTCTGCTTGCATCCATACTTCCGGTTTTCACAAATGTCAGAGTGCTGTGGCTTCCTACTTTCTACTCTTCCAAATCCTACTAACTCACTCACATTTTCCCGGACTTAGTGTCTTGAAAGTGAATGAGAGCGACCATTCATTTACTGGTGACCAACTGTTGAACTTCTCTGATAAGCAGAGGACAGATCCAGAATGAATAAAGATCCAAGCTTGTCAGAAGGAATTTATGGTCAAGTAGGGAAGAGAAGACACATGTAACTGTAATTTAACAGAGAATATCATAAATGTCATTAAAGATAAATAAGCAAAATTATAGTGGAATTCTATATTCATGGAAAAAAAGATCACTTCTGACTAGGGATTAGAAGTATCATAAGGAAAATGTCATTTAAGTTAATAGCTGAACCTTGGCTTTAACAGGCAGAGATGACGAGGGCTTCACAAGTAATAGAAATAGCTTGAAAAAAGACACTGGAAACCTATAGCAATCAAAGCTCTTATAACTCATTTGGCAATTCATCATGTACTGGTCTGAAGAGCTATTTGGATAATTTTTTGTTTAGTTAATACTGTATATTTTATACCCTAATCCCTAGTCCAATAAGAGAAATAAGAGAAACATGTAAAATGAGGGAATTTATAATACTTATCTTGCATAGTCATGGTGACAAGATAACATGTATGCAAAAGTGGCTTTACCTAACAGATGCTTGAAAATGGTAAGTTTCCTTTACTTTTGGTATCTAACTCTGCAATAGGCAGCTCTAAGACAGCCCCCAAGAGTCTTGCCTCCTGGGGTACATATTCTGTATAATCCCTAGCCTTGAGTGTTGGTAAAACTTATAAGTATGATGGCTATGACCAGGTGTGTTATAAGGGAAAGGGAAAGGGATTCTGCAGCTATAAGGTTCCCAACCAGTTTGACTGTGAGGTAATCAAAGCAAGATGATCGCAGGTGGGCCTGGCCTAATCAGGTAAATGTCTAAACGAAAGCTTGGGCCTTCCCTCAGAGTACAGAGATTCTCCTGTCCGCCTTGAAGAAGCAAGTCGCCAGGAGTTCTACTGCTACAAGAAAATGAATTCGGCCAATAATCACACGAGCTTTGAAGAGAACCCCATCCTCAGATGAGACTGAAGGCCTGACTGAAACTTTGGCTTGCAGCCTCATGAGACCCTGAACAGAGAAGCCAGCTAAGCCATGCGCAGACTCTTGATCCTTGGAAAACGTGGGATAATAAATGTGCGTTGTTTCAGGATGCTACACTTCTTGGTAACTTGTTATGGAGCGATAGGAAACTAACACACTCTTTCCCTCCACCTTCTCTTAAATACTTCCCTTATCAAATATATTTTTAATCATTTTGTTGAAATAGATCATTTAAAATGCAAGGATGAAACAATATTATAAAGTCCTTTCCTCCCTCCATCCCTCTGCTTCTTCTCTCTCTCTCTCTCTCTCTCTCTCTCTCTCTCACACACACACACACACACACACACACACACACAATGGTAAAGAAATAGTATCTAGTAGGCCAAGAATGTTTTATTGGAATATATTTTGCTCACCTGCAAGACGGCTATAGTAACAGTATAGACCTTGTAAGAGTGATATGAGGATTAAAGGCATTAATAGAAGGAGGCAATTTAAATCCTGGCTACTCAAAGTGTGGTGTAACCAAAAGCAATGGTGTCTGACAGGAGATCTGTTTAGAAATGCAGATAAGCCCCATCCCAGACCTAAGAAGCAAGATTTCATTATAACAAGATCTCCAGGTAATGTACGTACACATTTAAAGTTTGAGAAGTACTTCTTCAGCTGGTGCTTGCCACACATAAGTGCTATACGGTCATCACATTCTCTTAAAACACTAATTTCTTTCCTATATTGCCTATATTCTTTTCATTTAAATATACAGAATTTTCATCTGCAAACTGGTTTCTATAGTAACAGCTGTTTGTGATTGCCTTTTCTCTAATCAGACTATGAGTTAAGAAATTAGAAGAAAATAATGGAATGAGACTATTTTGCTCTTTATGAGTTAAGAGTAGTATTAGACAGCTAACAGTCACTTAAATCATGAGAATTTTTTTTTTTTTTTTTAGATAGCATTTGAACCAATCCAAATCCAAAAACTGCAGATTATACTGAACATAAAAAGTACAACCTGGAGTGAAGCTTACCTAACGTTACTGTGAGTGTCTGGTCTTTTACAATTACCGAGGCATGAGTCTTACAGGAAATCACCTGATGCCTTCACTTCAGGTAACTTACAATCCGCGTTACAAGTAACAAATACAAGCTTCAGGTCACAAACAGAAGGCCAGTTTGAAATACAGATGAAGCAATACCAAGTTTCAAAAGCAGGAGCAATTCAGAATATGTACAAGTGTGGAAAGGTAACAAGGTAATATAAAAATAACCCCTATTATGTTGCCTTGACGGACTTAACTTTCTGCTAAGATTCCTTTGCATTCAAATTAATCCCCTTTAACACACTTCATTTTTTGAACAACATTTGAAAAATATGCAAAGATACCTTAATTCATTTTACTTTAGATCTTTCCCAGGAAATTAAGAGCAATTTTAGTCCTTTTGAATCTGTATCCCTTTTTAGTTAAATTACAGGCTAAGGTAAGACAATTTAGAGTGACTTGAACTTCCACTTTTGCTTTGACAGGCAAATTGTTGGAAATAATTAAATAAAAGAATACTCCTATTCCCCCCCAGCAGGAAAACACTTCTATGCCACCTCCAGCTCTAACTTTTGATGTTTGCGTTGACAGAAATGTCAATTATGGAACTAATAATAAAGTATATTGAAAATGTATGAAATGCCTGATCTCTAAAAGAAAGTATTACTTCCTACTCTGTGATTTTTGTTAACTTTTTAAATATAGGTGATGGCTAACAGATTTTCAAAAGACGGGGTGACATCTCAAATAGTGAAAAACTGTTAAGAACAGAATTGAAAAAATTTGGGGCGCCTGGGTGGCTCAGTCGGTTGAGCGTCCGACTTTGGCTCAGGTCATGATCTCGCGGTCCATGAGTTCAAGCCCCGCGTCGGGATCTGTGCTGACAGCTCAGAGCCTGGAGCCTGCTTCAGATTCTGTGTCTCCCTCACTCTCTGCCCCTCCCCAACCCATGCTCTCTCTCTGTCTCAAAAATAAACAAACATTAAAAAAAAAAGAAATGAAAAAATTTTAGAGAAAAACAGAAATCTGATGACCTATTCTTCTTCAGACCATATACATAAGAAATTGAAAATTCTATGTATGTTTTCCATATTTTCAAATGCAATCCAGAAATGTTGCCTCTGGTTTTCTAGTCTTTCTCATTATTGAATCATTTTGAGGCATTATAAAAGGAAAAAAGTTTATTAATATATTGATTATAATAAATATTATATTTATTTTTTAATTATTTGTTCATTCATTCATTCGTGTTCGTCCTATTTACTGAGCAGTCGAGATCTCAATGAGAAGGTGGCATCTAAGGAAAAATTAGAATGAGGGTAAGGGAGGGAACCACGTGGCAATCTCAGAAAGAGAGTCCCAGCCAGCAGCTGGGACCGCAAGCACCACAGCCCAAGGCGATTGTGCACCTGGTATGTCTGAAGAATAGCAAAAGGACAAGTGTGGCATATGGAAGGGAGGGAGTGGTAGGGAATGAGGTCAGAAATGTGAAATTAAAAAAAGATTTTTCTTAAAAAGGTGAAAATCAGAGAGCAAGACTGCATTCAGCCTTGTACACCATAGGAAGAAAGAACTTTTGGCTAAGTGAAGTGAGAAGCCAAGGGAGGATTTTAAGCAGAAGTAAAGTTATCTGACAAACTTCAAAAGGATGTGTATGGGTGGTGTGTGGAGCACAGACTAGGGTGGCAGGGACAAGGGCGGAAGGCAGAAACCAGTTAGGAGCTATGACAATAATCCAGTACAAGAAATGGCAAAGTCAGATAAAGGTAGGATTCTGGATTCTGAGATTTGGAGCCTAGGAAACGCCACCTGCTGATGGGAAGAGTAACGGCTTGATTTGGGGAGAACCAGTCTTCGACTGTCTACTCCGCTTGGAACACAGCCTCTCTCCATTGTAGAAAAGAAAGGCAAACCATTTAGGAGACAGATTCTGGAAACACGACTCAGTCAGGCACAGGTAAGACCTCAGGTCCAGCATGGCTATGTGACTAGTTAGGGCTCGCTCTGGTCTCTCCAGAGTGCTCAGCCTTGCACACGTACAGGTCTTCCAGACCACCAGCGACGTGGACAGGCCCACCTATTCCTTAAATCCTGTTAAAATTCTGGTCAACCTGGGGCACCTGAATGGCTCAGTTGGCTGAGTGACTGACTTTGGCTCAGGTCATGATCTCGTGGTTTGTGAGTTTGAGCCCAGCGGAGCCTGCTTCAGATCCTGTGTCTCCCTCTCTCTCTGCCCCTACCCCACTCATGCTCTTGCTCTCCCTCTCTCTCTCTCACTCTCAAAAAATAAATAAAACAATAAAAATTTTAAAAAAATTGTCTGGCCAATCTGTGGCTTTCTCCAACCACAATTACAACCTCATCCTATTTACAACATTGGCCTCCCCATCTTTTGTCACGAAAATCACTACTGTTTCCAACAACGTTCCAGAAATACGAGGTTTCTATGTTTGCTCCAAATCACATAAAACCCTTCCAGCAACTAAAGAAAAACTACTAATTTTCTTTCTGTATTTTATTGAAGTATAGTTGACACACAACGTTACATTAGTTTCAGGTGTGCAAGATAGTGATTCGACAACTTGAAATGCTACCTTAAGTGTGGCTACCATCTGTCGCCACACCGTGCTATTACGATACCACAGACTGTATTCCCTATGCGGTAACTTTCATCCCTGTGATTTACTTACTCCGTAACTCGTAACTCGAAGCCTGGCTCTCCCACTCCCCTTGGTCCATTTTGCCCATCCCCCCACCCCTCCACTCTATGGATCAGTTTCTAGCAAGCTCCTAGCTTTCACATCTCGCCCTGCCCTTGGAGAACTGCCACGACAATGAGCCAGGGGTGGGAATGAGCGGGATGGGAGCAGCCGCAGGGACTAATACCACAGACTGTTCTTCCCTGAATTCAGTAGTTTTTCTTGAATAAATACTTCTCAGTTTTTTGTATAATTTGTCACTTTAAGTCCTGAACTGGCTGGGTTTTGACAATTTTACTGACTTTTATCATTGCTATTTGATAAATGGATTTGCCAGCCAAGCTCCTTCCTCAGCCATTCTGCATTAAATGCATTTTAAATGTAATCTGCCTGAGCAACCTACTAAAAAAATGTCATAGAAAATATTTTGAAACATCTCTAAGTGTAGAAACTGCCAGTATGCTAAAATTACTGTTTTCTTTTGACTGTTAACATGCCTTTGTTGAAGAGCTTACTCAGGTGGACTTAAGTGGGAAAAGCCTGTAAGCAGAGGAAACGGCACTTGCGGGAGACACAGCCGTGTCAGGAAGCCGTGCTATTCCACATTCGGGGGGCAACTCCTCCCTAATTCAGCTCTCCCTTTCCAGCTACAGATGAGCTCAAATTTCTCACCCCTTTCTTGGCCTAATATAACCCAATGTTTTTAATCCAATCTCTTTCCTCTTCTTCTGATCAACTTTCTTGAAAGGTTAGAACACCAATCCGCCCTTCCTCACTCCACTAAAATGAGGCTTTCTTTCCCAACTTCAGTAGAATCACCCTCACAGAGGTTCGGTGACCTCTAAAATTCACCAAACCCAATAAACGGGTTTGGGTCTGATCTTGGCGAACCTCCCTGCCACACGCGGCGATGTTGCACCTCGCTCCCGCCTTGCCAACCCCCACTCTGTCTGTTACTACACCGTCTTAGTTCTCCTCCTGATCATTTTTCTGCAAATCCTTTAGCCGGGCTTTCTTTTCCTGCAAATACTCCGTACAGGTCACTGACCACCTCAACTCTACTGTTACCCTGCATCTCTCACGTTTTCCAAGGAAATTTCTGCCATTCTCGTTGTGTCATGCTGAGGTCTCCCGAACCTCTATCTCTAACCATTGCACTTCTCTAACAATTAAAGACTATTCCTAGTAACTGCAAAATAGTCCCACTTTAACATTCCACGGTAAGCTCAAACTCATCAACGTCTGAATCTTACCCTCATTCTGAAACCCACTCTTCTTCCCCTTGTCTCCTTCGTTGGTACCAAGATCATCAGGCCACCTAAGCTAGAAATCTAGATGTAACCTTGGATTCTTTCCTCCCTTCTCTTCTGCTGCTCATGACATCCAATTAATTTATAAACCTCTTGATTTTACCTCCAGAATCTTCTCAAATTACCTCTTTTGCCTCTCATTCCTTATATTTTTGAAGCAGCCATTTGGACACAACTGTGTCAAAAGAACTCTGTCAAAATGGCTACATCAAAAATGAAGCATGGGGCACCTGGGGGGCTCAGTGGGTTGAGCATCTGACTCTTGATTTCATCTCAGGTCATGATCCCAGGGTCATGGGATAGAGTCCTATATCCGGCTCTGCACTGAACATGGAACCTGCTTAAGATTCTCTCTCCCTCTGCCCCTCTCCCCTACTCATGTGCGTGCATACACACTCTCTCTCAAAAAAAGAAGCCCGAACTCATTCGTTTTTATGGCTAATATTGCATTGTGTATACATGCTACCCCTACTATCTCTTTGCTATCCATTCATTTATCAGTGGACATTTCGGCTGCTTCCTCACCTTGGCTTTTGTAAATAATGCTGTAATAAATATAGAGGTGCATATATCTTTTCAAATTAGTGCTTTTGTTTTCATAGGCAAATACCCAGTAATGAATTACTGGATCATATGGTAATTCTATTTTTAACTTTCTGAAGAACCTCCATAGTGTTTTCCACAGTGGCTGCACCAGTTTGCATTCCGACCAATAGTGCATGAGGGTTCCTTTTTTCTTCACATCTTTGACAACACTTGGTATTTCTTGTGGTTTTGATTCTAGCCATTCTGACAGGTGTGAGCAGATAGCTCACTCTGGTTTTGATTTGCTTTGCCCTGATGATTTACAGTGACATGGACAGACCTAGAGGGTACAATGCTAAGTGAAATAAGTCAGACAGAGAAAGACAAATATGATTTCAGTCATGTAGAATTTAAGAAACAAAATAAATGAACAAAGAAAAAAAAAGAGACAAAAACAAAAAATACTAGACTCTTAAATACAGAGAACAAACTGGTGGTTGCCAGAAGGGAGGAAGGTGGGAGGATGAATAAAACAGGTAACAGGTACAAACTTCCAGTTACAAAATAACTAAGTCAAGAAGATGAAAAGTACAACATAGGCAATGTAGTTAGTAAGATGGTAATAACCTTGTTTGGTGACAGATGGTGACTACACTTACCGTTGTGTGCAATGGAAAAGCATACAACTGTTGACTCATTACATTATACAACCAAAACTAATAAAACACTGTATGTTAACTATTCTTCAATAAAGGTAAAAATGAAGCTTAAGCCTAATTTAGTAAGACTTAAAAAATGATGGCCTGGAGCGCCTGGGTGGCTCAGTTGATAAAGCGTCAGACTTTCGGCTCTGGTCATGATCTCACAGTTGAGTTTGTGAGTTCAAGCCCCACACCGGGCTTAGTGCTGGCAGTATGGAGGCTGCATGGGATTCTCTCTCCCTCTCTCTCTGTTCCTCCCCTGTTCATGCTCTCTCTCTCTTTCTCTCTCTCAAAAAAGCAAAAAAAAACAAAAACAAAAAAACACAAAACATTAAAAAGAACTAAAAATAAAAAAAATTAAAATGATGGCCTTTCTAATGCTTACCTACATGATTTTAAGATCCTGGCAGTAGATGTTTCTGAATATTCGCTGAATAACAAGCTAAAACTGGGATCATTTGCTTTGCCATTTACTTCTAAATGTATCCATTTTCTAGTGAGGTAGCTTTCCATACGTAAACACCTCTTCCCTTAAAGCGCATCTGCACAACTTTCAAATCTCTAAATCACATCTAAAGCAATTACTACTAAACCAGAAAATAACTTCCTAAGCCCTGAATAGCATCGAGTAATATGTCAGACAAAAATGCATAGAAAATAAGGGCACCTGGGTGGCTCAATCAGCTGAGTGTTCAACTTCGGCTCAGGTCATGATATCGCAGTTCATGAGTTTGAGCCCCACGTCAGGCTCTGTGCTGACAGCTCAGAGCCTGGAGCCTGCTTCAGATTCTGTGTCTCCCTCTCTCTCCCCCTCCCCGACTTGCACTCTGTCTCTGTCTCTCTCAAAAATAAATAAACATTAAAAAAAATTTTAATAAAAAGTGTATGGAAAATAAACTAAAGGAGTGCTTATGTGTCTAAGATATTTCTGTTGAAGAGACTATTTTGGCTTCCAATAGGTTTTTCTACAACCTGTCCTTTAAAGAAGTATGTTTGGCTTCTGACTGACATAACTGAAATATTCTATATCTAAAGTTCTTTTTTAATGCACTATATGCTGAAAGCACTCTTCAAAAATGCTTTCACATAAAATAATGCTATTTGGAAGAGAGAGTCTCACATATATTTTCATATTACATTGCATTATATTCTAGCCAAGATGTATGACTTTAGACAGATGTAGAATATGATCTAAAATATGTAAGAGCTAAAATGTCTTACAATATTAGAAATACTACCTTTCAAGCAACTGAGAGTAGAGTTATATCAATTTAGTAGTTTAAAGAAGAATACCTTGATTTTGTAAGTCATGAAGATTGACTTTGGAATGATACTACCGTAGGTTTAGATTCTGTGTATTATTATTAGTTCTTTGACTCCAACTGATTTACCCAAATTTTTTTAGTTGATTTCCTCATATGTTTTATAAAGATGATAATACTTTATTTCAAGGCCTAATATGAGAAAATATGAAACCAGATCTATTAAATATCTAATACATTACATGCCACAAAGCAGATACTTAATCCATGTTAGTTATCCTTCTTTTAAGTTAGTGGACAGAAGTAAGAAATTTTTATATACTAAATTACATAATGTATTCCTATTGAGTAGCAACTGTCATGCTATTATTTTTGTTCTCTCCCAATTCTAGTTCTATATACTTTTCATTTCTAAAGGGAATGGCATTTTTATAAGACATTACCTGAAATCTTATGTTCAAATTACTTTCTGGCAGATGCTTGTCACACCTGTTTATTCTTCTTCTTGAGCATATAACTCAGTTACATTCCCAAAGAGTCCTGTGGTTGTTTACCAGAAAAGAATGTGTTTCTAAGTCTGGCCCAAAATTCTCCTGCAGGTGATCTCTGGTCTTTTCCTCTTTGTGTTGGCTGGGAAGGAGATGACCACCACAATGTTCCCAGGGATCTTGTCTAGAATACAGCGGAGTCACACACTAGAAGTAACGGCTGAACTCTGTGATCAAGAGAATACTATGGAAGTGATGCTGCAAGACTCCAATGCTAGGATATACAAGGCACTGCAGTTTCCACTTTGGTCTCTGGATTGCCACGTGGGGAGCCTTTATCCCAAAAGGACACCCAAGCAGCCCCTGTGGGAGGGCATATATGGAGAGAAGCAAGGCTGCTTGCCAACCACCTGCATCATTTTGGTAATTGTGTGAATGAGCCCCTTTCTGCCCCACCTGGTTAAGTCTTCAGATGATTACAGCCTCAGGCAACACTTAACTCTTCATAAGAAACTCTAAGCCAGAACTGCCCACGCCACTCCCTAATTCCTGACCTTTAGAAACCATTAAGTGGTTTTGTTTTTTAAGCAAAAAAAAAAAAAAAAAAGAAACTCTAAACTACAACCGACATAAAAATTTCAATGGAACACAGACGAATCATTAAGGAAAAAACTGACAACTTAGACTTTATAAAACTTAAACTGCTCTCCAAAAGACACTGTTCAAAAAATGAAAAGGCAAACTACAGAATGGAACTGAAATATATGTAAAACCTATCTACTGAAAGACCTTTATTCTATCTATACATAATGAGATGGAGAAACGAAATCTTAAAAATCAATCAGAAAACAAATTAACCCAATTTAAAAATGGGCAACAGACCTGAACAGACTGTTAACCAAGAAGATATACAAATGGCAAATATCACATGAAAAAATGAACATGATGAGTCATTTGGGAAATTCAAATTAATATGACAAGATACCACTATACTCCCACTAGATTAGCTAAAATGTTAAAGACTGACAATGCCAAATGTAGATAAGGATATGGAGCAACTAATGCACATGCTGCTAAGGACGGATGATAAAGCTACTTTGAAACATAGCTTAGTGGTTTCTTATAAAGTTAAATACATCCTTACCTTAAGACCTAGCCAGTCCACTCCCAGGTATTTATCCAAGAAAAATGAAAGCATATACTCAGCAAAGACTTGTACTCAAACATCCATAGCAATTTTATTCCTAATAGCCAATAGCTACAAACAACTCAAAGGTTCATTAACTGGTGATGTGATAAATTGTGGCATATCTTTACAATAAGTTACTAGTCAGCAATAAAAAGGAACCAACTACTGATACAACATAGATAAATCTCAAAAGATTTGCTATGTGAAAGAGGCTATATACAAAAGACTATATATGATTCCTTGTATATGAAATTATAGAAAAGGCAAAACATGGGGACAGAAAATAGATCAGGGGTTGCCAGAAACCACAGGTGAGGAGAAAGGATGACTTGTGAAGGGGCATGAAGGAAATCTGGGGGTAATGGAAATATTTTATGATTCTGGTGATGGTTCTACAGATGTATCCATTTGCCAAAATTCAATGAACTATACAATTAAAACGGGTGCTTTCGGCACCTGGCTGGCTCAGTCAGTAGGGGGTGTGACTCTTGATCTCGGGTTGCAAATTCAAGTCCTATGTTGGGTGTAGAGATTACTTAAAATTAAATCTTTAAAATAATAAATAAATTACCTGGGTACATTCTTTTGCATGTAAATTATACCTTCATAAAGTTTTATTAAATACTTAGAATAATGTCTAGCATGTAATAAACACTCAATAAATATTAGCCGAAAATAACTACCATTTGTACGGCAAGGAATGGTTTCATAGAGAGAAAGACTAAGAAATTCTAAGACGCTTTTTGCAAAGGTGATATAGAGAAATTTATTTTTAATAAACCCTACTCTGTAAGCAGGAAATTTTTTAAATGTCCATTTATTTATTTTGACAGAGAGAGAGAGAGAGAGTGCGCACACACACACACACATGCACACAAGCGGGGGAAGAGCAGAGAGCAACGGAGAGAGAGAATCCCAAGCAGGCTCCATACTGTCAACGCAGAGCCCAACACAGGGCTCGATCTCGTGAACCATGAGATCTTGACCTGAGCAGAAATCAAGTCAGATGCTTAACTAACTAAGCCACCCAGGTGGCCTGTAAGCAGATAATTTACGAGCTTCAAGTAAAGATCTGCCATTTAGTTCTAGTTTCTATAAAAAGAGTTCTGAGCACAGAGCCGAATGAAGTGTGACTCTTGTGAGGTTGGTCAGCATCTCTCAGCAGCATCCACATGGCAAACAGAATAGATATCATGCTATTCAAACAAGTGAGTGGTAACATGATAAGGCAACAACAAAAAACAAGTCAGAATTAAACAATGTCAAATGAGTATAGGACATGACATATCACTAAAATTCTAAAAACACTTGAGAGAAGTTGAAACTTCTCATCAAACACTTCAAAAATATATGAAATGAAATAGGAAGCAAAATAGCAAAGTGAGGCTGTCAAATTTAAATAGTTGCATAAGTGGAACTGGGGACTATGCAACCAAGGAACCAAAGGACGAAAATCTCCTCTGCATCTAGCAGAATCTAGCCTAAGAGCAGTAAAAACTAGGAATAATCAGCATTCTTCCTCTCCTTCCGTCGCACACACACATACACACACACACACACACACACACACACACACCCCTGTGAGGGTTATAAATAAAGCAGCTATATAAAGAGAGAAAACTGAACAAGTTTCACTTCTTACCCTCTTCTGCTTCATCCTCCTGTGGTGACATTGGACCCCCTCCACTAGTGGGAGTGACTGGTTCCTCCTTCTCAGACTGTCGCTGCAGACTTACTACCTCATATATTGCATCTCCAGCATTGGTATGGCCTTTTCCCTCATACTGAGAAAGATACAAACATGTGTTTCAATATTAGAAATTTGAAGGAAACACTGAAAGATAGTATTTCAATGGTTCATTTTAAAAAAGCTGAAATTAGGAAGATTTACACCATGCCTGAAGTAAAAATTTTTAAAGTGTGTTGTTCTCCACATGATATTCTAAATGCATTATTCTCCTAGTAGTATTTTAACCAATGAAACCTAGTAACAATTTTGGGAGACATTTTCTTTTTAACAAAAGAAACTCTGAAATACTACAAATTCCAGGGCAGATAGATAAGTAATGCTAGATTTCTAGGACTGAGTAGCTCACACTGAGATAAAGTGGTATCAGCTACATCCACCAAGTAATTCATGGAAGTAGATAGTTTTTACCTTATAAATGATGAAAAGAGAAACAAAGAAATGAAAAACAGAAAACAAATAATAAAATGGTAGACCTAAATTCAAACATATCCATAACTGTATTAAACATAAATGGCCTAAACATACCAATTAAAAGACAAAGATTGTCAGATTGACAATTGACACAATTGCATTCTACCAAAAAAAGAAAAAAGAAAAACTTTAAATATAAGAAAATAGGTAAGTTAAAGTAAAATGGGGAAAGAAGATATACCATGAAAACACTAATAAGAAAACATAAGAGACTATATCAATATAAGAAAAAGTAGACTACCATGCAAGAAAAAAGTCAATAGGAATAAAGAAGGTGATTGACCAATGTTAAAAGAATCAACTTAACAAGAACACAAAAGCATCTTATAAGTAAATACACCTAATAACTGGGTCTCAAATATATAAAGAAGGGATGGGAGCACCCAGATGGCTCAGTTGGAAGAGTGTGCAACTCTTGATCTTGGGATTATAAATTCGAGCCCCATACTGTTCGTGGAGATAACTTAAATAAATAAAATCTTTAAAAAAAAATTGATGGAAATAAAAGATGGACAACCCACATCTCTTTATAATTAGAGACTTCACATTCCTCTCACAATAAAAAAAGTAGACAAAAATACATGAAGGTTATAGAAGAATTGAACAACAGGATCTATTCCTAGACCACTGCATATAACAAAGGCAGAATATACATTCTTTTCAAATGCACACAGAACATTCACCAAGACAAGCCATTTCCTGGGTTATAACACAATCTTTTAAAAAAATTTTTAAATTGAGTTATAAAAGATATGTTTAAAAGAGTGAGCATAACATAATTTAACTAGAATCAACAAGAGAAATATATCTGAAAAATTTCCAAATACTTAAAAATAAAGTAACACACTTCTAACTAATCCATAGATCAAAGTCAAAGAGATATGCTCAAATTATAAAATATCCTGAACACAACACAATAAAAATAAGGGAAATCAAAATTAGTGGAATATATCTAAACAAGTGTGTATAAATATTTAGAGCTATCAATGCTTACATTACAAAAAAACCCTCAAAAATCAATAATCCAACTTTCTACCTTCAGAAACAGGGAAAAGAATGCAAAATAACCCAAAGCAAGTAAAATCAATAAAAACCAAAAGGTAGTTCTTAGCAAAGATCAATAAAATTATAAGTCTCTAGCTAAACTGACCAAGCAAAAAAGAAGGAAGATACAAATTACTGACAACCAGGAAAAAAGAGTACATGTCACTTGTACTGACCCCATGATATTACAAGGAATAATGCAAACAGCCCTATTCATATTTACTGGACAGCTTAGATAAAAAGGGCCAAAGCTTTGAACACCAAAAATTACCGATACTTACCCAAGAAGAAATACATAAGCTGAAAAATCCAGTATTAAAGAAATTTAATCTGTATATTAAAACCTTTCTGAAAATGAAAACTTCAGGTCCATATAGTTTTAATGACAAATTCCACTAAATTATTTAAAGAAGAAATAATACCAACACTATAAAAAAAATTCTTCAAGGAAATATAAAAAAGGAATTCCCAGTTCATTGTATAAGGCCATTTCTCTGATACCAAAACTAAAGAAGGTTATTACAAGAGAAAAAAATAAAAAAGACCAATACCCTCAAAAAAAAAAGACAAAAATCCTCAAATATTAGCAAATAAAATCCAGCGACCTAGTTTTTACATATAAATATATATCACAACCAGTGGGGATTTATCTGGGAAATACAACAATAGTTCAACATTGACAAAAATCAACATAATCCATCATATTCTCAGACTACAGAAGAAAGACCAAATGATAAACTGATAAAGGCATTTGAGAAAATTCAGCATTCATTCACTCATGTGAAAGACTTTAGTAAACCAGGAATACAAAGCAATTTTCTCAACCTGATAAACAGTATCTATGATAAACCTACAACGTCACACTTAAAGGTAAAAGACTGAATGCTTTCCTCCTGAGACTAGAACACAAGGAGGACATACACTGTCACCATTCCCATTCGACATCATATGGAAGTCCTAGCTAGAGCAATAAAGCAAGAAAAAGAAAGAAAAGGCACACGGATTGGAAAGGAAGAAGTAAAACTATTCTTATTTACAAATGATGTAATTCTTTGTCAAGAGTCGACAAACTTTTTCTATAAAAGCTAGATAGGAAATATTTTAAGCTTTGCAAACCATATGGTCTCAATCACAACTACTCAACTTTGTTGTTATGGATAATTTTTACGATAGCGGTAAAATATTTCATCTGTACTTAGTTTCCTATATAAGAGTAATTTTCTCTACTACTATAATTTCATGGAGACCTAAACATTATATCTATCAATTGAGTTAAAATGAGTTTTTTATAAAAAATACTTTTTATTTCCAATATTCACATATTTCTAGATAACTAAAAATCAATCTGTATTTATAAAATAAATTGTCTGGCTAATTACAGAATTAATTACAGCACTTTGAAACATGTAAATACATAGTAGCTCAATAAAGGTGGTTGATTAAAACACATTACAAAGATTTATCATACTTACGCAGATAAACTCTCATTGAGTTTAATGGTACACTATCAACAAATCCAAAGGCATAATATGCTCATATCTCTACTCAGAATCTTTAGGATGGGGTCTGGAAATGTGGGGTTTTTTTAAAGAGCCACAAGTGATTCTGATGAAAGGCTAAATTGTGAACCAGTGCCTACAAGAACTCTTGTTTTAACAAAAATGTCTGTTTAAAAAATCATATAACAACCAGATAAGCTCGCTAAGCTACAGATATATATAAAAAATATATACATTTGCAAGCAACTTTTATTTGACTCTGTACAACTGAATATTAAAAAAAGTCAGTTCTAAACAAAAGTGTTTAGTTAGTAAACCATTTGCCTTTCACAGATATTTATTTTCCCATAACCATACATCGTACTCCAAACCTTGTTAATTTTCATCTTTCTGCAATTAGAACAGTTACTCTTCTTCTTCAGTTACTCTTACTTTTTTCCAGTTTTACTGAGCTATAATTGACATACAACATTGTATAAGTTTAGGATGTACAACATCATGATTTGATATACTATATATTATACATTTGAAATAATTTCTACAGTAAGTTTAGTTACTGTCCATTACCTCACAAAGTTATGCTTGGTTATACTAATTTATTATACTTTGATTTAAATAGGTTCAAATCAACATCGATCTTCCAAAGGAAATTTTTCATTTGGGCTTCTAAACTGTTAAAAAAAAAAAAAATCAGAGGCCCAAAATGGTATCATTTAGACCAAGTTCCCAAACCAGAACTTAATATATAACTGCAGTTTCAAACTTCTCCAGAAATGTAGCCTTAACTGGTTGGTCAGAAATTTTTCAGTCCATACCAGTGAGTCGGCCACCTGGGTTCTCTCTACCCCACAAAGAAAGATAAGGTAACTTTCATGATAAAAACAACAACAACAACAACAACAACAACAAAAACTTGCTTTTCCCCTAGAAAGCAGCCTCCTCTGGAACAATCCTTTTATTTTGCTAAAGACTTCCCTGCCCCCCCTGCTTCTATAAAAATCTTCCGTTTCATACAACTCTTTGGAGTACTCACCTTGCTACATGGGGTGCTGCCCAATTCATGAACTGTTTAACAGAGAAAATGAGATCTTCATGTTTGCTTGGTTGAATTTTATATTTAACAGATTTGGTGGCAGCGGTGGGATCTAAAGTAAAATTCCAACAGCTTTCAGGGACAATGAGAAACACAGGTATGGTGCCTGCAAACCCTTTGAATTCATTGTCTTTCTATCATTTTCGAGGGCTGTGGGTAAGCAACTCTAGTCTGAGAGCTGCCTTTTTGTTTGCAGTCCAGCTCCTGATCTGATTGGCTTTCCTTTAGGAGGTCGGCTTGAGCCGGCAGACAGTTGTGCACAGAGCCCAACTGGGCTGGCATGTTTGCCCAGAGCCCAACTGAGCTGGCAGTTCTGCCTAGAGCCCAGTAGAGATGCCAATTTTGCCCAGGGCCCAACTGACCTGGCAGAAGGATCTGCCCAGAACCAAGCCCCCAGCCCTTCAGACCACAATTCCCTGGGTAGAAAACCTAGCAAGGCTCCACAGCAATTGTCAGCGGTGTGCACAGGGCCTTCCTGTGGCCAAGACACAGTACTGCCACTATATTAAGGCACATGTTTGACGTTTTGTGTAAATAAAGGTTATTGCTAGTGGGATATTGGAAGCAAGAAGGCACAAAAATCGGTGGGTACAGGTCAAGCATTTAAAGGCTATTAGAGCACTCATCGCTTCAACAAGACTCCTGTGGTAGGATCAGTTGATCAGATCGATTAGATTAATACTACGTCACGGGACAACCTCCGGAAAACTCTGTGCAACACAGCATGAAATAAAACATGCACAGTCCCCAACCCCACGGCACACAACTGTTAGGTATGAGTTTGACTCTGAGAAACTCAAAGGATCCTTGCCCTCTAAAGAGTCAAGCACACCTGCTTATTTTATGCCTAAGAGCTATTGCCCCAGAAGCTGCAGATATCTACTAAGATGAAAACATTTTCATTAAAAATAACCTAGAATTTACAGTGGTCATCATGGAGAATACTCCAATTAGACACGATTTCTCATTTTCAAAAGTACAGTTGAAAATAAGAGTTGCCAAATTAAACAGAATGCGACACCTATTCTAATTGGTATGAAGAAGCCTCCAAAAGGCTTCAAGACTCCAACTTTGTCTCATTGAAAGATTCATCACAAAAGGCTAATAAAAAGTTTAAAACACAAGAGGCACCTAGGGGGTTCCCCTCTAGCCTTTTTTACCAGAGTACTCAGTGCCTACTAATTTTCTCTCTGAACTAAAGAGACAGTTACCTTTTAAAATAAAATCACCTGGGGCGTCTGCCTGGGTGGCTCAGTCAGTTAAGCATCCGACTTCAGCTCAGGTCATGATCTCGTGGTTCGTGAGTTCAAGCCCCATATCAGGCTCTATGCTGACCGCTCAGAGCCTGGAGCCTGGAGCCTACTTCGGATTCTGTGTCTCCCTCTCTCTCGCCCCTCCCCCACTTCGCACTGTCCCTGTCTCTCAAAAATAAACATTAAAAATTAAAGTCCAGTCTTCTGTCACTTGTCACATTGGCAAGAGGACCACTGCTTACCACAGCTCTACCTGCCCTGCTGTTAGAGGCAGGTGGCGGTGCAGTTGTGAGCATGGGCTGGGGGCTCAGACCAACTAATTTAAGCACTGGACCTGCTACTAATTGAATGCTCTTGGCAAGTTTTTTATTCTAGGTCTTACTCTCCTCAGTTAGGAGAGGGTGATATCGAACTGTCCTGCTTACTGGGGTGTTCATCCACTTCATCCACGGCCATTTATCCATCACCCACAAGGGCTCATTGCGTCAAATTCCCAAATACCCTGTGTCTCCTGGGAGAAGAATTAAAATCATAACAACATTCCCACCTAAAGATGATGACCTCTTCCTTCAATGTGTAGAGAAATTTTGCTGTTCTCAGTGTGAGACTTGTACTGGCGAAAAAACAAAGGCCATTTCAGTGTTTTCTCAGGAAAGAAACAAAAAGACTCCTCCACAACTTTTCTCCTTCCTCCCCTTCTCTCTCTCTCTCTCTCTCTCTCTCTCTCTCTCGCACACGCACACAAACACACACACGCACACACCTCATAACTTCTAGAGTATGGAAATGATTATGTAAGGGCAAATCGGGACTGATTCCATTTCACTTAAGGGCAAACTGGGACTGACTCCATTGTGTTCCGTGTCCTCCACCCTGAGTCCCCAGTGCCTGCGCAAAAGCTTAAAACCTGCAACTTTCCGGTTCCAAAAGAACCACGCCCAGTGACCTATGGAACAGGACCCTTGACCCTTCCTCAGCCAATTGGCTAGGGTCACGACCATCACCCCTCCCATTGCCCCTAGACCCCTTTAAAACTATTGTGTTTTTGAACCGGGCCAGGCCCTCTCTCTTGACTCACCGCTGCCTCAGTGTGGTAGGAGATTGAGCTCGAGCCAGCTCGAATAAAGGCTCTTTGTTCTTGCATCGGACTCGGCTCCCTGGTGGTTTTTGGGGTCCCCGAATTCTGGGCATAACAATTACTGATAGGCTTTTTTTTTTTTATGTTTATTTATTCTTAAAAGCGAGAGAGAGACAGATAGAGCATGAGTGGGGGATGGGCAGAGAGAGAGGAAGACGCAGTCCAAAGCAGGCTCCAGGCTCTGAGCTGTCAGCACAGAGACTGATGCGGGGCTCAAACTCACGAACTTCGAGATCATGACCTGGGTTGAAGTCGGGCGCTTGAGCGACTAAACCACCCAGGCGCCCCATTACTGGTAGGCTTTCTTAATGTTGTGTTGTTCTCCATTACACTATTTATCGTGTTGAGAACCAGCACAATGGGAAGTGGTGTGTGTGTGTGTGTGTGTGTGTGTGTGTGTGTGTGTGTGTGTGTGTCTGCTAGGTAAGAGAGAATTATGGGTAATTATGGGTAATATTATTTAGGCAGCAACCAAATTCTATAAGAAATTAGAAACAGCTGTCTTTTTTTCTTTTAATGCTTATTTATTTTTGAGAGACAGTGAGAGAGGCAAAGCATGAGTGGGGGAGGGGTAGAGAGGGAGACAGAATCTGAAGCAGGCTCCAGGATCTGAGCTGTGAGCACAAAGCCCGATGTGAGACCCGAACCCACACGCTGTGAGATCCTGACCCGAGCCAAAGTTAGACATTTAACTGACTGAGTCACCCAGGCACTCCTGTCCTTTCTCTATAAACCCAGTCTTGACAGAACAGAGATGTGGTTCCAGAAGTAATTCGAAGACCACCAATCTCCAAACGTACCGTTTACCTCAAAAGGCTTATAAATGTTGTAAAATTTCTGGTCTTAAGGAAAAGAAAGTCCTTCTAAAAAAATGGTTACATGTTTTCCCCTGTGCATTTAAAATGTAAATGTTCGCTGTTCTAACAGGTCTTCACTGAGAACTCTTTATCTAGCTAATCTCTTCAAAATGCAAATTGCAGGAAGGTAATTCTTATCAAGTAAAAACCAGGAGGAAAAGCCATTTAAAACTTGACTTGCCAAGGACAAACACAAATCTTAAGAATCTTCTCCACAAATATCAAAGGAAAGCTTTAGCCATCTATACCAATAACCTTAACTTATTCCATCTACCAGAAAACCTCAGATCCAAATTTTGCAGCTATGGTTTATACCTACTTCAGAGAGCCCTCTCACCCTTCTATAGACCTCAACAGTTTAAGCCAGAAATAGACAAGGCGACTCAACTCATGCTCTAACTAAAACCCATTGTATTTATTTCTTATCACACTTTCTGGAGGCACTGACAAAAACATTTTGCAACGACTAGAACATTCCAACCTCTAGAACAGAAGAGCCTTGATGGCAACCAAATCCCTAAAAGATCACACCCCCACAGTCCCCTTCCCTGCCCACAATCTTGAGCTGAACACATACTGACCCCCACGCATGATCACACACTCTGCCCATTCTTCTGCATGTACCCTCCTGAACCTCTTCCTAGGAAACTCTAGTGATCATTTGGCCAGTGGAGAGGTTAGTTGTTAAGGTTTGAGCCTGCCACGTCCCCAGCTGCCACTACTCACAACGAATTTCTCCCTTTCTCTTTTCCAGACCCTTGTCTCTTGAGTTACTGGCTTCTCTCGTGACCAGTTTATTCTGGTTTATTCCACAATACAGTTAGCAAATTCAGTCAGGTGCTGTCCTTTGGAATCCATCCGGCCCCCAGAAGATTCTTCAGGAATCTGAAGAAATTGGCTGAGACAGTGCATCAGAGCTCACAGGTTCATGGGGAGGGCAATGCAGTTGGCTGGGGCTTACCCATTCCTTTCCTGACTTAGTGGCTGTGACAGATCTTTCAGTAACACTTATTTCATAGCAGTAATTTTAAAACAAACTAATAAGGTCTGAATTTATCTGCATGTTCATGTATGTCTGTAAGTGTGTTCTATACATGTTTCTACCTCTAATGAGAATTAGTTTGTAAAATAGCTCTGGTTGGTTTCCAAGGCAAGCACTTGTAAGAAGTGGTCATTCTAAAACTCAGAAAGATAAAAACCAACCCAACCTTGCCTAAACAATGCATTCGTTGCTAATAAACGCCTTTCTTCTCTTTTTTATGCCCTCTACTTTTAAAAACCTTTCTCGAAAAAAATTTTTTTCAATGAAAATACAATAAATTTTTTAAAAATTTCTTATTTACCTCAGTGAAGCTCCCTTCTACTTGCAAGATGGGATGCTGCCCGACCCATGGACCCTTTAAGAAAGCCAATTAGATCTCCGAATGTACTCACCCCAATTTTTTTTACAACAAACATGATCTCATAGGCTAAAATATATTCTGCCCTCAATTTCTGCTGTGCTCCTAAAAAAATGACTCACTTATTTCCTCAAAGGGACTTCTTTTAAGCCCCACTTTGTGTCATTATACTGCCTTGGTCCTGCCCTTTCCTAAACCCCACAGCATTCTGTACATTATTTTCATTATTTATCATATCCTTCTTTGTAAAATGGTGATTTTTACACATTTTCTTATTAATAGAAAGTGACACAGAGATCCTTTAGGAGTAAGAATTATATTTTAAATATCTTATCCTCATTGTGACTATTGCCACAGATAATATAAATTTACTTTGAATTAACTTGACTATGGAATTATTTGTAGTAAAACCTTTTATGTAGCTCACTAACTCAAATGTCACAGAATTTTAGAGATGGAAAAAACTTCAGTAATACAGAAGAAGTAATGCAGAATTAACCTACATTCTTATTTTATAATAAGGAAACCAAAGCTTATAGAGATCAAGGACTCCTAATAGGATTTTTAAAATTATCTATTGAGAACAAGTCTCATCTGACATACTTACTTCATATACAAATCCAAAGCACTTTTTTCATGTATTAAATTCACAATATATTATACACAGTACATATCTATACAGTAGTGATTCCTTTTCAATCGAATATTAAATTCAGTATGTACTTTCAGGCCAGATGCTCCAATAACTAAATATGACTTAATTTTTTATTATTAGAGTTTTGGTTGTTTTTTTTTTAATTTTTTTAATGTTTATTTTTGAGAGAGAGAGAGACAGAGCATAAGCAGGGGAAGGGCAGAGAGTGAGGGAGACACAGAATCCAAAGCAAGCTCCAGGCTCTGAGTTGTCAGCACAGAGTCTGATGTGGGGCTCAAACTCACAAACTGCGAGAACAAGACCTGAGCCCAAGTCAGAGGCTTAACTGACTGAGCCACCCAGGCACCCCTATTATTAGTTTTAAAACTCCATAAAAAGTAGCAACACGTTCTTTTTTTCCAGAAAATCTGTTCATCATGGTAATAAGATATGCTAATATAAATTATTTAAGCCTTACTAATTCTAGAACATATGCTTTGTATCTCAAGAAATGTCAATCTGCATTGAAATATGCTGTGTTGGCCTAACATGTTCTGGATTTCCTAAACTAATCTAATGTAAATAACATTTCTTAAGATTATTTTTAAAATGAGTATTATATAAGCATTTCTTTCCTTGTAACACTGTTTTTTATCTATCATTGCCTCAAATTGTTCTTTCTAGCTTATCACACACATCTCCAAAATAAGCAAGAATTCAAGAACCACCCCCAACATGTTTTCACTTGCTGACTCAACTGACCTCTGGAGAACCAAACTACGTTTTACAATAACTTCATCTAATCCTCTAAACCTGCTCCTATTTTTTCCTGAAACTCTCTCCTCATAGATGCCTGATTATGAAATAAAAGATCACTGAGTTCACTGAAGTAAATGTTGTCTTTTCCAAGCTCATCTCCATATGCTTTCCCATTTTTATACGTAGAATAACTTTGCTGTTACCAATTTTTACTACATTTTGGCACTGGCCCAAAGTAGGAAACATTTTTATGAAGAGCAACACAGCTCAGAATGTTGCGCAGTATTGCTGTGAACAAAAACAGTTACCTCTGCTCACAGGAAACCAAAATGATGAACAAGTGGTATTTTAAGAATAATAGTCTTTAGGGTGCCTGGGTGGCTCAGTCGGTTAAGCTTCCGACTTCAGCACAGGTCATGATCTCACAGTTTGTGTGTTCGAGCTCCACGTCGGGCTCTGTGCTGACAACTCAAAGTCTGGAACCTATTTTGGATTCTGTGTCTCCCCCACTCTCTGCCCCTCCCCTGCTCATGCTCTGTCTCTCTCTGTCTCTCAATAATAAATAAACGTTAAAAAAAATAACAATAATAATAGTCTTTAAAAAAAAAGAATAATACCATAGTCTTATGAAAGAATATTATCTGGACCTAAAGAAAGTATATCTATGAAATAAGCAAAATTTTATTATTAAATATCAATTCCGTTGCTACTTCCCCACCATATCCAAGTAGCTCGGTCACAGTACCCTCTGGGGGTAATTTGAAGATGAGTGGTAGCACCTAAATGTTCCCAGCGTCTTACAGTTCTTTAGGTTAAATACCACCAGCAGAATATAAAACTATAAAACGCAAACCAAACCAAAACAAAAACATTACTAGAAAGGTTGTATTCCAGTCAGTTTCTTATCAAAAAAAAATCCTTCCACTAAATACCTTATGGATTATTGGATGTGTAGCTTTATTTTCATTAAGAGGAAATGGAAAGAATAATAGTTCACCAAATTATTTCTTACATAATTTATTAGAGTAGCAATAGCTGATACCACTATAAAGCTATGTTAAAAAGAGGGGCACCTAAGTGGCTCCGTAGGTTGAGTGTCTGACTCTTGATCTGGGTTCAGGTCATGATACCAGGGTCACAGGATTGAGCCCGACACACACTGGGCTCTGCGCTGAGTGTGGAGCCTGCTTGGGATTCTCTCACTCTCCCCCTCTGCCCCTCTCCCCCCGATAGAGTGCTCTCTCTCTCTAAAATAAAACAAATTTAAAGTTGTGTTAAAAAGACAACCAAGGATGAACACTGGGTGTTATATGTAAACCAATTTGATAATAAACTATTATAAAATTAAAAAAATAAATAAATAAAATAAAATAAAAAAGACAACCAAGGGCCCAAAATGGCATCTCTTGGGTTAAGGCCTCAAAATCAGTAAACTGGGGCTAAATACCTAATGTACTCACAGTTTCAACCAGCCCAGGAAAAGTAGTCTAAGCCAGTCAGCCAGGAATTTTCTGATGGGTCCCAGTGAGTCAACCCAATGAATGGGCCCTCCATCCCCCAAAGGAAGATGAGGTCATCTGCATGATAAGAACCCCTACTGATCCTCCTAAGGGAAAATGACCAGGCCTGCAATGATCCTTTCTTTTGCTGATAACTTTCTTGCCCCACCCTCCTTCCTATAAAAACATTCTTTTTTGTACAAGTGCTTGGAGCCCCCTCTCCTTGCTACATGGGCTGCTACCCAATTCATGAATCATCTAATAAAGCCAATTATTTTGTTTTCTTTTTCAATTTTTCATTTATCCTAGTTAACATACAGTGTAATATTAGGTGCAGAATTTAGTGATTCATCACTTACATACAACACCCAGTGCTCATCACAGCCACTGTCCTTCTTAATACCCACTCCCCATTTAACCCATCCCCCTGCTCTCCTCCCCTCCAGTAACCCTCAGTTTGTTCTCTGCAGTCAAGAGTCAGTTTTCTGGTTTGCCTCTTTTTCCCCATGTTCATCTGTTTGGTTTCTTAAATTCCACATAAAAGTGAACTCATACGGTATTTGTCTTTCTCTGACTTATTGTGCTTTGTATAATACTCTCTAGCTCCACCAATGTCCTTACGAATGGCAAGACTTGACTTTTAAGGGTGAGTAATATTCCACATCTTCTTTATCCATTCTTCAGTCGATGGACATCTGGGCTCTTTCCATAATTTAGCTATTGTTGATAATGCTTCTATAAACGTTGGGGTGCAGGTGTCCCTTAGAATCAGTATTTTTGTATCCTTTGGGTAAATGCCTAGTAATACAATTGCTGGGTCATAGGATAGTTCTATTTTTCACTTTTTGAGGAACCTCCATACTGTTTTCCTCACTGGCTATACCAGTTTGCATTCCCACCAATGGTTTAAGAGGGCTCCCCTTTGTCCACATCCTAACCAACACTTGTTGTTCCCATCCCGACAGGTGTGAAGTGACAGGTCACAGTGGTTTGGATTTGTATTTCCTTGACGATGAGTGACGACGATGAGCATCTTTTCATGTGTCTGTTGGCCATCTGTATGTCTCCTTTGGAAAAATGTCTATTGTTTCCTGTCCATTTTTTAATTAGATTTTTGGAGTTTTGAGTGGTAAGTTCTTTACAGATTTTGGATACTAATCCTTTATCAGATATTTCATTTGAAAATATCTTCTGCCATTCCATAGGTTGCCTTTCAGTTTTATTAATTGCTTTATCTTGATGAAGTCCCAACAGTTTATTTTTGCTTTTGTTTCCCTTGCCTTAGGAGACATATCTAGTAAGAACTTGCTATAGCCAATGTCAAAGAGGTTACTGCTTGTGTTATCCTCTAGGACTTTTATGGTTTCTGGTCCCACATTTAGGTCTTTAATCCATTTTGAATCTATTTTTGTGCTGGTGTAAGAAAGTGGTCAGTTTCATTCTCATGCATGTAGCTGTCCAGTTTTCCCAACACCATTTGGTGAAGAGACTGTCTTTTTTCCATTGGATATTCTTTTCAGCTTTATCAAAGATGAGTTGACTATGTAATTATGGGTTTATTTTTAGGTTTTCTATTCTATTCCATTGATCTGTATGTCTATTTTTGTGCCAGTACCATACTGTTTTGATCACTACAGCTTTGTAATATAACTTGAAGTCTGGAATTGTGATGCCTCCAGCTTTGCTCTTCTTTTTCAAGGTTACTTTGGCTATTCGGGGGTTTTGTGGTCTCATACAAATTTTAGGATTGATGGTTCTAGTTCTGTGAAAAATGCAGGTGGTATTCTGATAGGGATTGCATTAAATGTGTGGATTGTAATAAAGCCAATCAGATCTTCAAATTTACTCTGATACTCGTTTTTTAACAAGCTATGAGTATCTCCAATATAAATTCTATTTTGGGGTACTTTAAAACTGTCATTTAAAAACTCATTTTGAATTAACATGATAACCACATAGAATCTGAAGCAACAGAACATTCCAAAAATCTAGTTTTGCTTTCTACTGTTTTGGAAGTCCCTCCATATATTAAAAAAAAGAAGAAAAATATCGGGTGATGCATAAATTTCTTTTAAATGAGATATAATCGGCATTTAATGTTGTAGAAGGTACAGAAACGTACTGATTTCGTACGATTACCATCGTAGCACTAGCGAACACCTCTATCACATCGCACAATTATCGTTTCATTTCTGTGGTGAGAACAAAAGGTCTAGTTTCTCAGCAACTTTAAAGTTTGTAATACAGTATTGTTGACTACAATCACTATGATGTGCATTAGATTTCCAAAACTTTTTTATCTACTAGTTGCCAGTTTGTACGTAATTGCTTAACTATGCCATTTCTGCCAGAAGAAACCAGTTTACTTTTAAATTATCTACTATGTCATTCTTCTAAATGTTGGCAATAAAAGGTGTTCAACACTTGACTCCATATTTTGATGTGGTGCTCATTCGCCAGTATCACTAAGGGTTTAGCTTCCAAATCCAGAAAAATAGAATTTTCTTAAAAGTCTCATTTTATATATCGTTGACTCTTTTTTTTTATTTAAATGATTTATTTTCAAATTAGTTTCTGTATAACACCCAGTGTATATTGTTGACTCTTGAACAAGGGTTTGAACTGCATACATGTCCACTTACACATGGATTATTTTTATAAATATGGTACAATATATTTTCTTTTTTATGATTTACCTAACAACATTTTCTTTCCTCTAGCTTACTTTACTGTAAAAAATACAGTATATAATACATATACAAAATACGTGCTAATCGGCCAGCTTCTGGTCAACAGTAGGCTATTGACAGTTAGGTTTTGAGGGAGCTAAAAGTTATACATGGAATTTCACTGCATGAAAGGTCAGCACCTCTAACCCCACATGGTTCAAGGGTCAACTGTGTAAGATAAAGTAAAATGTATCCTAATACTTGGGATCTGTACCCAGCGTCTCTTTTATCTCCCATTCAACCCTCAATCAATTGCAGTCCGAGTTCTGCCCCGCTACTCCTTTGAAACTATCCAAGGCTACAGTCTAAGATCATGTCTCTTATTTAGGAATCAACTCCCTAGTTAACCTCCCTGCAATAACTGATGCTGCAGGCATTCTCTCCTCCTTGAAACAATTTCCTTCCTTGCCTCTCCTGGTCTCACGCTCTTGTGAGTTCATCCCTAGATCTGTGCTCATCCTTCTCGATTTATTTGGCTCAATCCTCTTCCACCAGTCTTTCAAATGTGTCGCTATTTCCCAAGGCCTCCCCTCCTCATTCAACACTGGGGCTCTGTGGAATTTCATCTACTCCTATTTACAGTTCCCAAGTATTAACCACTTTTAAAAATCTTTACGTCCCGGGGCGCCTGCCTGGCTCAGTTAACCGGCCAACTTCAGTTCAGGTCATGATCTCACGGTCTGTGAGTTCGAGCCTCATGTTGGGCTCTGTGCTGATGGCTCAGAGCCTGGAGCCTGCTTCAGATTCTGTATCTCCCTCTCTCTCTGCCCTTCCCTGTCTGTAGGTCTCTCAAAATTTAAAAAAAAAATAAAAATTAAAAAAAAAAAACAAAAAACGTTAAAATCTTTACTTCCCAAGGTTAGGATACAAATATCCAGCTGCCTAACAGTGTGATATCCTACAGGAACTTCACATCCAGCATATTTGAAACACCACTGGCTTTCCTCACGAGTCTCATAACTTTTCTTCCTGGAACTCTATCTCTGTCAAGAGGATCGACAATCACCCGGTCACTTGGAAGTAATCCTAACATCCTGGTTTTCCCTCAACCTCACATTGAACACCAAATCTTGCTGTTTTTACTTTAGCAATGCCTCTCTAATTCCTCTGTTCTACTATCCCCACTGCTGCCTATCTTTAGGCAATCATTATTTCTTCTCCTGGCCATAACAGCCTACTCATTTCATATATTTTCTGCCTCCAGTATCAATATCCTTTACACCGCTGTCAGCGTGACCTTCCTCAGTTATAAATCTAGTGTCATTCACAGCTTTTAAAATGCTCCCAACTTGAGCAAAGTCTCTAAATTTCTAAGCATGGTAATGACCTACCTATTCAGAGTAATTACCACCATGTCCACTGATGCTTCAGCAATATCTAATTTTTCTAAAGATTTTAAGCATATCACCTTGTATCAGAATTTTACGAAGTTACTCAACTATTTTCTCCAAATGAAATGCCCTTCCTGCCTTGTCATATTTCAAAAGCCTGACTTTTATTACTGGCATTCATTCATTCATTCATTCATTCATTTTAGGATGAAGATACAAAAGACTCTGCCCAACGAGAATACAGACAAGATAGAAAAAAAGAAAACAAGTAGTCAATTAACATTAAAAAGAACAACAGTAATATTTATTGAATATTTTCCAGGTGACAAGCACTGTTCTAAAGAGCCTTACATGAACTCTTATTTATTTATCTAAACAACTGTGATATTGTGATATATAGTAACATACATATATATTTTGATCTTCATCCTGGCTCCTAAAAATGCTCCACAGCTAATAAAGTGAAAGAAATATCTTTTGTTACGATATTTGGGTCTTGTCCCCAGTTTCTGTATTAGCTCCAGAGCATCTTTTGTTGTTGCTAATAACATGCCCCTTTCAGCCACACTGGAGTTCAAGTTAATGAGGTGACTTTTGGAAAGCCCCCAAGACTAGGGGGAGGAAAGGGCTGGATGCCAGGAGAATCAACAGTGTGATTAGAGGGTTGTAACTTTCAGAACATCTCCCCAACCTCCAAGGAGGAGAAAGGGGCTGGTCAGCGAGTTAATCACAAATGGTCAAGGAGTTAATCAATCATGCCTATATAATGATGCTTCCATTAAAAAAAAAAAAAAAAAACCCACCCTAAATAAAGGGATTCAGAAAGCTTCTGAATTGGTGAACACATGGTGGTGGGGAGGGTGACAAGCCTGGAGAGGGCGTGGAAGCTCCACAATCCTTCCCCCACCCCTTGCCCTGTCCATCGTTCCACCTGGCTCTTCCTGAGTTACATCCTTTTATAATAAACTAATAATGTAAGTAAACTGTTTTCTTGAGTTCGGTGAGCCATTCTAGCAAATTATCAAATCTGAGGTTAAAAGCAAATGTGTCAAAGTGGACTTATAACTGGTGTCTGAAGTTGGGGCTAGAGAGACTCAGTCTTATGGCACTGAAGACCTTAACCTGTGAGGAATGTGTCGACTCCAGGTAATGTCATAACTGAATTGTAGGACATCCAGGTGGTGTCCATAAAGTTGGACAAATGACTGATGAGGGAAAACCTATCCTTCTGGTGCTAAAAGTAAAGTGGTATGAACCACAGTAAAGGAAACGGAGTTTTAACAACTCTGTGAGGTGGGTAATAAAATTCCACATTTCAGAGATAAGAGTATCTCATCTAAGGTTAAACGTCTAAAGGTGAGATACAATGTCAGGAAGACTGAGTTCAATCCAACGTGGAAAGTGTGATTGTGAGCACAACTTCTGCACTTTGCATACACTTCTGGGGTATGTATTACCTAGTGGTATAATATTTTTTACCACTACATTCTTACTCCTTAAACAGAGAGAACATATATTATCCATTCATGTATCTTTGACACCTAGCATAATGCCTATCACATTATAGCACTAAATAAATGTTTAATAAACTTAGCTAACCACTGAGAGTCATTTCTAAAATGAGTATTGGAATCTCAAAAAAAACTATAAAATAAGCTATACAGGCCTTTTGGCCCTCTCTCCTCAGTTTACTAACACTTGACATCAACCAGGAATGCCTCTTGATTTCTTAATCTTGTCCTCTAATAAAATTTGGCCTAAGAAAAGACTCTTATTAAACTCATCAATAATGAATACAATATGACTGGTAAAAGTTATTAAGGTCTCTTTCCTGGGGATATTGGCATTTTAACAGGTAGCAAAGCTTTAAAGCAGTGGAGTCAGCATCTTCTAGTAAAATACCATATGCTCATTAGTATTAGAAATGCTTTCGGAGAGGGAACCTTTTGGGCAAGCAGTTCCAAATGATTCCACATAAGAAGAGGGCCCTTCCCAGATCAGCATCCTATGTCACTGCATTTCAGCAGCTAAGAGCCTGTTTTCTTCTTTATTTTAGCAGGGTAAGCACTGAGGGAAAGAGAGGGAGAGAGAGAGGTAAGAAGGGAGGGAGGACAAATACAGAGAAGATGGGAAAGCCCTCAGTGCAAAGCCTGGACATCACAGAGAATCCATACTGGAGAGGGACCCTATAATAAAAGTCATGAGTATATTAAAGCCTTGGACAGTGATCAGCCCTTAAGGAGGACCAGAGACTTCACTCCAGGGAGAAGTGTTACCATCTTAACAATGTTGGAAAGGTTACAGTCAGAACACAGAGCTTTTTCATTATATCAGAGTCTATGCTGGAGAGAAACTCTTAGTTTAATCAATGTAGTAAGAATTTTCCTGGATATTTCATTCCTTATTACATACTAGAAAACTCACAAAAGAAAAAAAAAAGGAGGGAGGGAGAGGAAAGGAGGGGGGAGGGGGAAGGGGAGGGGGGAGGGAAGGGGAGAGAGGGAGGGAAGGGAGAGAGGGAAGGGAGAGAGGGAGGGAAGGGAGAGAGGGAGGGAGAGGGAGGGAAGGAAGGGGAGAGAGGGAGGGAACGGGAGAGAAGGAGGGAAGGGGAGAGAGGGAGGGAGAGGAAAGGGAGGGACGGGGAGAGAATGGGAGAGAGGGAAGGGGAGAGAGGCAACGGGAGAGAGGGAAGGGGAGAGGGAAGGGGAGAGGGAAGGGGAGAGAGGGAGGGGGAGAGAGATTGAGAGTCCCAAGCAGGTTTCACACTCAGTGCGGAGCCTCTCACTACTGTGAGATCATGACCTGAACCAACATCAAGACTTGAATGCTCAATGGACTGAGCCAATCAGGTGTCATGAGCCTGTTTTCTTAGAGGGGTAAAGTTCTGCCAATTCCTCAAATGTTAGGAGTTCTTAGATGTTCTTTCTGAACTCTACACATACTGTATTTAATGTAATTAGTGATGAAACCGAAGATGATACAAGAAGACGAGTTGAAATGAAATATAACAAAAATGCCCAGTACTCATACAGACAAGTGTTCAGAAAAATAAATCCCAATTTTAGTGTTATAACTATAATATTTTCCCTTTCTCAGAAATGTTTCACAAGGATGAGTTTTAGGGTCAAACTTCTCAGGTTTAATTCCTGATCTGGCAACTAATTACATTCCTGTGTCTAAATGCTTATCTGAAAAATGAGGATAATAATGGCACCTACACGTCAATGGTTTTGTACTGAAGATTACATAGGTTAATCCTTATAAAATGCTTAGAATAACTGTTATTGCCACTACTACTTATACTAATAGATAGAAGTTGTTACTTTCAGCATGAATGGAAAGTTACCATTAAATAAATGGAGAACTGAGATCTCAGAAAACTGCTATCATATGATTAACATAACTGACATTTATAGAACACTGCACTCAACAAATGCAGAATACACATTGTTTACAAGTACTCTTGGAACGTTTACTGAAACAGACTATACACTGAGTCAAAAAGTTAGTCTCACCAATTTAAAAGGATTCAAATCACACAGGCTATGTTCTCTGATCAAAATGACACAAATTAAAAATCAGTAACAGAAAGATAACTAGAAAAATCACAAAAATTTGAAAAATAAACACTGCACTTCTAAACAACCCACACATCACAAAAGAAGTAATACAGAATGTTGAAAAAATATTTCAAGTCAAATGAATACACAAAGAATCAAGTCTTATAGGTACAGCTAAAGCAGCAGTTAGAGGGAAAGTTATAACTTTAAAAGTGAAAAGGCGCTTTCTGTGCCGATAGCCTTCTCGCAGCCATGGTGAACGTTCCTAAAACCCGCCAGACATTCTGCAAGAAGTGTGGCAAGCACCAACCCCACAAAGTGACACAGTACAAGAAAGGCAAAGATTCTCTTTATGTCCAGGGAAAGCGGCGTTATGACAGGAAGCAGAGTGGCTATGGTGGGCAAACTAAGCCAATTTTCCGGAAAAAGGCTAAAACTACAAAGAAGATTGTGCTGAGGCTTGAATGTGTTGAGCCCAACTGCAGATCTAAGAGAATGCTGGCTATTAAGAGATGCAAGCATTTTGAACTGGGAGGAGATACGAAGAGAAAGGGCCAAGTGATCCAGTTCTAAGCTTCATATTTTGTTACATTATGAAGACAATAAAATCTTGAGGTTATGTTCACTTCAAAAAAAAAAAAAAAAAAGGTGAAAAGGCATCAGGAAAAAACTTTTTTTTTTTTTTGAGAGAGAGCCTAAGAGAACAAGAGGTGGAGGGGAAAAGAGACAGGGAAAGAGAGAGAATCCCCAGCAGGCTCTGTGCTGTCAGTGCAGAGCCTGATCCAGGGCTTGAACTCACAAACTGTGATATCAAGACCTGAGCCAAAATCAAAATTCAGACACTTAACTGACTGAGCCACCCAGGTACCCCAAGAAAAAAAATTTTTTGAATCAGTGATCTAATCTTCACATGAAGAAACTAGAAAAAGAAAAACAAGTTAAATCCAAAGTAGGAGGGGAAAAAAGGAAATAACAAAGAAAACAAAAGGAATCAACAGAAAACAATAGGGAAATCAATAAATCAAAATCTGATCCTTTGGAAGGAGAAAAAATCAATAAAATTAATAAACCTCCAGCTAGGCTAATATAAAAAAATAGAATACAAAAGTTACTAATATCAGAAATAAAAGCAGATCCTACAAACCCTAAAAACATTAAAAAGAAAATAAGACAACATTTTAGCCATAAATTAAATATCTCTGATTAAACAGAAAATTTAAGATAGAAATCATCAATAAGACTCAAAAAGAAATAAAAACTAATAATAAACATAAAACACAGTATCTAATAAAGAAATTAAATTCATAAGTGACAGCCTTCCCACAAAGTAAACTTCAGGCCCATATGGTTTCACTGGTGAATTCTATCTAACATTTAAGGAAGAAATAGTACAATCTTAAATTATTCAAGCAAATAGAAGAAAAAAATTTTGAACTCCTTTGGTGAGAACATTACACTAACACTAAAATCTGACAAAGACATTACAATAAAACTACGGACCAATAATCCTCATGAAAATAGGCATAAAAATCTTTAACAAAGTATTACTAATTCAAATCTAGCTTATATATAAAAAGAGTATTATCCTGACTAATATACATCCTGACTAAATACCATCATGGTATTAGGATAAGTGGAGCTTATCCTAAAGAATGCAAAGTTAGCTTTGAAAAATCAAGTGTCATTCAACATAATGGGGGGAAAAAAGAACAACTTGAATATGTATGTGCACAAAAAGTATTTAATAAAATCCAACACGTTCATGGGGGGAAAAACACTCAGCAAGGCAAGAAAAAGAAATTAAAGCATTCAAATTGGAAAAAAAAAAAAAGATATAAACTGTCTTTATACACTGATGACATTATGGTATATGTGAAAAACATTCAGAGATTTATAGAACTAATAAACAAACTTAGCAAGGTTGTAGGAAATAAGTTCAATATACAAAAAGCAATTGTTCATATTCTAGCGATGAAACATCAAAAATTTAAACTTTACAAAATACATCTTTTGCAAGGAGTTAAGATGGTAGAGCAGCATGGAGACCCCCAGCTTGTCTCATCCCAGAAACACAGCTAGATCAGCACCAAACCATTTTGAACACCTGGGAAATTGATCTGAGGATTAACACAACAATCTGCATAACATGAGCCACAGAACTCGGCAGTTAGGCTATCAAGCTTCTTTCAACAAGCAGACCAAAACACACCTAGGATCTAGCTTCCTTTATTTGATTTTTGTTTTTAATTTTTATTTTTTATTTTATTGATTTTCTTTTTCCTCCAAAAGAACAAAACAAAGGAAATCGCCCCGAAAGAAAGAAAAGGAAGAAATGACAGCCAGGAGTTTAATCACAGATGTCTGGACAAGAATTTAGAATCACGATAATAAGAATATTAGCTGGGGATGAAAAAAGCATAGACTCTCCTCCTGTGGAGATAAAAGAAGTAAAATCTAGTCAGGACAAAATTAAAAATGCTATAACCAAGATGCAATCTCAAATGAGAGCCACGATGGCAAGGGTAGACAAAGCAGAACAGCGAATCAGTGATACAGAGGACAAAACTATGAATAATGAGGCAAAAGAAAAAGAGAAAGGATAAAGGGCTCAGTATAAGACTTAGAGAACTCAGTGACTTATTAAAAGGGAATAACATCTGAATAATATGAATCCCAGAAGACAAAGAAAAGGGGCAGAATATTTATGTGACCAAATTAAAGCATGAGACCCTCCTAATCAGGGGAAGGACACAGACATCAAAATCCAGAAGCACAGAGAACTCCAATTAGATTCAACAAAACCAGCCATAACCAAGACGTATCATAGTCAGATTCACAAAATACACAGGCAGGTAAAGAATTATGAAAGCAGCAAGGGAAAAAGGTTCTTAACCTATACGGCAAGACAGATCAGGTTGTCGGCCGACTTATCCATAAAAACTTGGCAGGCCAGAAAGGAGTGGCAGGATATTTTCACCATGCTGAATCAGAAAAATATGCAGCCAAGAATTCTTTATCCAGAAAGGCTGTCATTCAAAATGCAAGGAGAGATAAAGAGTTTCCCAGACAAACAAAAACTAAAGAAGTTTGTTACCATTAAACCAGCCCTGCAAGAAATTTTAAGGGGGACTCTTTCAGTGGAGAAAAGATGAAACAAAACAAAAAAGACCAAAAGCAACAAAGACTAGAAAGGAATAGAGAATATCACCAGAACTCCAACTTTACAGGCATTAAATGGCACTAAATTATTATCTTTAAATACTCAAATTGTCGATGGACTAAACGCTCCAATCAAAAGACACAGGGCATCAAAATAGATAAGAAAACAACATCTATATGCTGCTTACAAAATACCCATTTTAGACCTAAAGACACCTGCAGATTGAAAGTAAAGGAGTGGAGAACCATCTATCATGCTAATGGTTGTCAAAAGAAAGCTGGAGTAGCCATCTTTATATCAGAAAAACTAGATTTTTTTTAAATTTTTTAAAATGTTTTATTTATTTTTGAGAGCAGGAGAGACAAAGCATGAGCAGGGGAGGGGCAGAGAGAGAGGGAGACACAGAATCTGAAGCAGGTTCCAGGCTCTGAGCTGTCAACACAGAGCCCGATGCGGGGCTCGAACCCACAGACTGTGAGATCAAGACCCGAGCTGAAGTCGGACGCTTAACCGACTGAGCCACTCAGGCGCCCCAAAACTAGCTTTTAAAATAAAGACTGTAACAAGAGATGTAGGACATCATGTCATAATTAAGCAGTCTATTCACCAAGATGATCTAATAATAAACACTTATGCCCCCAAAGTAGAAGCTCCCAAATATATAAATCAATTAATCACAAACATAAATAAATTCATTGATAATAATATCATAATAGTAGGGGACTTCAACACCCCACTTACAGCAATGGACAGATCATCTAAGCAGAAACTCAACAAGGAAACAATGACTTTGAATGACTCACTGGACCAGATGGACTTAACAGATATATTCAGAACATTTCATCTTAAAGCAGAATACACATTCTTCTTTAGTGCATATGGAACATTCTACAGAATAGATCACATGCAGAGACACAAATCAGCTCTCGACAAGTACAAAAAGATTGAGATCATACACTGCATATTTTTAGACCACAACGCTATGAAACTCAAAATCAATCACAAGAAAAAAAATTGGAAAGACCATGAATACTTGGAGATTAAAGAATATCCTACTAAAGAACGAATGGGTTAACCAAGAAATTAAAGAGGAAATTAAAAAGTATATGAAGCCAATGAAAATGATAACACCACAGCCCAAAACCTCTGAGATGCAGCAAAGGCTTTCCTCTTTCCATAAGAGGAAAGTATATAGCAATCCAGGCCTTCCTAAAGAAGGAAGAAAGGTCTCAAATACACAACCTAACCTTGCACCTAAAAGAGCTGGAAAAAGAACAGGAAATAAAGCCCAAAACCAGTAAAAGAAGGGAAATAATAAAGATTAAAGCATGATATTGAAATTAAAAAAAAAAAAAAAAAAAAAAAAACAGTAGAACAGATCAGTGAAACCAGGAGCAGGTTCTTTGAAAGAATTAATAGAATTGATAAACCCCTAGTCAGACTGATTATAAAGAAAAAGGAAAGGACCCAAACAAATAAAATAAAAGAGGAGAGATCACAACCAACACCACAGAAATACAAACAATAATAAGAGATTAGTATGAGCAATTATATGGCAACAAATTGGGCAATCTGGAAGAAACTGACAAATTCCTAGAAACACATAGACTACCAAAACTGAAACAGGAAGAAATAGAAAATTTACACAGACCCATAACCAGTAAAGAAACTGAATCAGTAATCCCACAACTCCAAACGGGGCACCTGGGTGACTCAGTCGCTAAGCATCCAACTTTGGCTCAGGTCATGACCTCACAGTTCGTGAGTTCGAGTCCTGTGTCGAGCTCTGTGCTGACAGAGCCTCTCCTCTGCTTCTCTTCTCTTTCTCTCTCAGAAATAATAAATGAATAAACCTTGGGGGGAAAAAAAACTCCCAACAAACAAGAGTCCAGGGCCAGATCGCTTTCCAGGGGAATTCTACCAAACATTTAAAAAAGAGTTAACACGTATTCTTTTGAAGCTTTTCCAAAAAATATAACTGAAAGGAAAACTTCCAAACTGCTTCTATGAGGACATTACCTTGACCCCAAAACCAGACAAAGACCCCACTAAGGAGAACTACTACAGACCAATTTCCCTGATGAACATGGATACAAGAGATACCAGCAAACCAGATCCAACAATACATTAGAAGAATTATTCATCTTGATCAAGTGGGGTTATTCGTAGGATGCAGGGTTGGCTCAATATCCATAAATCAACCAATGTGATACATCACATTAATAAAAGAAAGGATAAGAACCATATGATCCTCTCAACAGATGCAGTAAAAGCATTTGGCAAAACAAAGTATCCTTTCTTGATAACAAACCTCAAGAAAGTAAGGATAAAAGGATCATACCTCAAGATCATAAAGGCCATGTATGAAAGATCCACTGCTAATATCATCCTCAATGGGGAAAAACTGAGACCTTTCCTCCTAAGGTCAGGAACATGACTAGGATGTCCACTCTCCCCACTGTTATTCAACTACTGTTGTAAGTCCTAGCCTCAGCAATCAGACAACAAAATGAAATAAAGGCATACAAATCAGCAAGGAGGAAGTCAAACTTTCACTCTTTGCAGATGACATGATACTCTATGTGGAAAACCCAAAGACTCTGCCAAAAAACTGCCAGAATGAATATGTGAATTCAGCAAAGTCACAGGATATAAAATCAATGTACAGAAATCAGCTGCATTTCTATTCACCAATAATGAAGCAGCTGAAAGAGAAATCAAGGAATGATCCCATTTACAATTGCACCAAAAACCATAAAATACCTAACAATAAACCTGATCCAAGAAGTGAAAAATCTATATACCGAAAACTTATGAAAGAAATTGAAGACGACACAAAAAAATGGAAAAACATTCCACTGGATTGGAAGAACAAATATTGTTAAAATGTCAATATTACCCAAAGCAATCTACATACTTAATGTACACTGAATATAGATTCAATGGTGCATTCAACCCCTATCAAAATAACACCAGGATTCTTTACAGAACTGGAACAAACAATGCTGAAATTTGTATGGAACCAGAAAAAATGCTGAATAGCCAAAGCAATCCTGAAAAACAAAACCATAAGCTGGAGGCATCACAATTCCAAACTTCAAGCTGCATTACAAAGCTGTAATCATCAAGTCAGTACGGTACTAGCACACAAAAAAAACAGACACATAGATCAATGGAATAGAACAAAGAACCCAGAAATGGACTCACAAATGTATGGCCAACTAATCTGTAACAAAGCAGGAAAGCATACCCAATGGAAAAAAGACAGTCTCTTCAGCAAATGGTGTTTGGAAAACTGGACAGCGACATGAAGAAAAATGAACCTCGACCACTTTCTTACACCGTACACAAAAATAAACTCAAAATGGATGAAGGACCTAAATGTAAGACAGAAAGCTGTCAAAATCTTAGAAGCATCAATCTCTTTGACCTTGGCTGCAGCAACTTCTTACTTGACATGTCTCCAGAGGCAAAGGAAACAAAAGCAAAAATGAGCTACTGGGACCTCATCAAGATAAATAGCTTCTGCACAGCAAAGGAAACAATCAGCAAAACTAAAAGGCAACCAACAAAATGGGAGAAAATATTCCCAAATGACCTATCAGATAAACAGTATCCAAAATCTATAAAGAACTTACCAAACTCAACACCCAAAAAACAAATAATCCAATTTAAAAAATGGGCAGAAGACATAAACAGACATTTCTCCAAAGAAGACATCCAGAAGGCTAACAGACACATGAAAAGATAATGTCACTCATCATTAGGGAAAAACCAAAACCACAATGATATACAACCTCACACCTGTCAGAATGGCTAAAATTAACAACTTGCGACAACAGAAGTTGGCAAAGATGCAGAGAAAGAGTAACCCTTTTGCACTGCTGGTGGGAATGCAAACTGGTATAGCCACTCTGGAAAACAGTATGGAGGTTTATCAAAAAACTAAAAATAGACCTACCCTATGACCCAGCAATTACACTACTAGGTATTTATTCAAAGGATACAGGAGTGCTGATTTGAAGGAGCACATGTACCCCAATGTTTATAGCAGCACTATTGACAAGAGCCAAAGTATGGAGAAAGCCAAAATGTCCATCGACTGATAAACAGATAAAGATGTGGTATATGTATACAATGGAGTATTACTAAGCAACCAAAAAGAATGAAATCTTTGCATTTGCAACAACACGGATGGAACTAGAGTGTGTTATGCTAAGTGAAATAAGCCATTCAGAGAAAGACAAATATATGATTTCACTCATGTGGAATTTAACATACAAAATAGGGAAGGGAAGCAGAAATAAATAAAAACTGAGAGGGAGACAAACCATAAGAGACTCTTAAATACAGAGAACAAACTCTGACAGTTGCTCACACAGTGTTGGGTGGCGGGGATGGGCTAAATGAGCAAGGGGCATTAAGGAGGGCACTTGTTGGGATGAGCACTGGGTATTATATGTATGCGATGAAATCACCAAATTCTATTCCTGAAATCATTATTACTCTATATGGTAACTAACTTGGATTAAAATTTAAAAATTAAAAAATAAAAAACCCCAAAATACATATTTTAGTCACACAAAAATATTAAATACTTGGAGATAAATTTAACAAAATACGAGTAAAACCCATCTACTAAAACTGACAACATTGCTCAGAGAAATTAAAGAAAAGCTATATACTATGTGATATGCCATATACATTGATTGGAAGGCTTGATAATAGTTTTTTTTTTTAAGTTTTTATTTGTAATCAACCAGTTCTCATCATGACAACTGCACTCCTTAATCCCCAACACCTATTTCACCTATACCCCTACACACGTCCTCTCTGGTAACCATCAGTTTGTTCTCTAGAGTTAAGAGTCTGTTTCTTGGTTTATCTTCTTTCTCTTTGCTCATCTGTTTCTTAAATTACATATATGAGTGAAATCATATGGCATTTGTCTTTCTCTGACTTATTTCACTTAGCATTATACTCTCTAGCTTCATCCATGTTGCAAACGGCAAGATTTCATTCTTTTTTATGGCAGAATAATATTCCTTTGAGGGGACATACGTGTGTGTATATATATATATGTGTGTGTGTGTGTATATATATATATATATATATGTATGTATGTATGTATTACCTCTCCTTCATCCATTCATTAATTGATGGACACTTGAGCTGCTTCCATATCTTGGTATTGCAAAGAATGCTACTATAAACATTGGGGTGCATGTGCCCCTTCGAATCAGCATTTTTGTATCCTTTGGATAAATTCCTAGGAGTACAATTGCTGGGTCATAGGATAGCTCTATTTCTAATTTTTTGAGGAACCTCCATACTGTTTTCCACAGTAGCTGCATCAGTTTGCATTCCCACCAACAGTGCAAAAGGGTTCCTTTTTCTCCACCTCCTTGCAACACCTATTTCTTATGTTGTGGATCTTGGCCATTCTGACAGGTGTGAGGTGACAGCTCATTGTAATGTGGATTTGTATTTCACTGATTATAAGTGATGATGAGCATCTTTTATGGGTATGATGACCATCTGTATGTCTTCTTTGGAGAAATGTCTGTTCATGTCTTCTGTCCATTTTTTAATTGGATTATGTGTTTCTTGGGTGTTGAGTTGTATAGGTTCTTTATATATTTTGGATAGCAACCTTTTATCAGATATGTCATTTGCAAATATCTTCTTCCATTCCATACGTGGCCTTTTAGTTTCATTATTTCCTTTGCTGTGCAGAAGCTTTTTATTTTGATGAAGCCTCAGTGGTTTATTTTTGCTTTTGTTTCCCTTGCCTTGGGGACCTAGCTATAGAAAAGGTGCTGTAGCCAATATCAGAGAAATTACTGCCTGTGTTCTCTTCTAGGAGTTTTATGGTTTCAGATCTCACATTTAGGTCTTTAATCCATTTTGAATTTATTTTTGTGTATAGTGTGAGAAAGTGGTCCAGTTTCATTCTCTTGCATGTAGCTGTCCCATTTTTCCAACACCATTTGCTGAAGAGACTGTTTTTTTCCCATTGGATATTGTTTCTGCTTTGTCAAAGATTAACTGACCATGTAATTGCAGGTTTATTTCTGGGTTTTCTATTCTGTTCCATTTTTATGTGTGTTATTTTTGTACTTATTTTTGTATGAGTACCATACTGTTTTGATCACTACAGCTTTGTAACATATTTTGAAGTCTGGGATTGTGATGCCTCCAGCTTTGCTTTGCTTTTTCAAGGTTGCTTTGGCTATCCGGGGTCTTTCGTGTTTCCATACAGATTTTAGGATTATTTGTTCTAGTTCTATGAAAAATGCTGGTGGTATTTTGATAGGGGTTGCATTAAATTTGCAGACTGCTTTGGGTAGTATAGACAAGTGAACAATGTTCTTCCAATCCATGAACATGGGAAGTCTTTCCATTTCCTGTGTCATCTTCAATTTCTTTCTTGAATGTCTTATAGTTTGCAGAATCCAATTATCCCACCTCTTTGGTTAGGTTTAATCTTAAGTATCTTATTATTTTTGGTGCAATTGTAAATGAGATTGTTTTCTCAATTTCTCTTTCTGCTGCTTCATTACTGGCATATAGATACGCAACAGATTTCTATACTCTGATTTTGTACCCTGTGACCCTACAGAATTAATGTTTTGGTCTTCCCAGTTTTTTTGTGGAATCTTTCATGTTTTTTATGTAGAGTATCATTGCATCTGCAAAAAGTGAAAATTTTACTTCTTCCTTACCAATTTGGACACCTTTCATTTCTTTTTGTTGTCTGACTGCTGTGCCTAGGACTTCCGGTACTATGTTGAATAAAATTGGTGAGAGTGGGCATTCTTATCTTGTTCCTGACCTTAGGGAAAAGGCTCTCAGTTTTTCCCCATTGAGGATGTTGGCTTTTCAGATATGGGGAAAGCCACATACTGTTAAGATAGTAAGTCTTTCCAAAGTGATAAACAGATATAAGGCAATTCCAATCAAAATCGGGGCAGACATTTTTCTACAAACTGATAAACTAATGCTAAAATTCAGATGAAAATGCAATATACCTGAAACAGACAAAATAACTTTGAAAAACATCAGAAATCTTACAACAGACTTTAAAATTTACTAAAAGGTTGTAGTGGTCAAGACTGTGTGGTATTTATTGGTACAAAAACAGACCTAAAGATCAATGGCATAGAATACAGAGTCCAGGAATCAATGGTCAAAAGTACAAATAATTTTAAAAATTTTGATAAACATAGCCATCAAAATTAAAAACTCAGCTTTTCAAAGACACTGTTAAAAAAATAAAAATGCAAGCCACTGTTAGGGGGAAATATTTGCAATAAGGGTATGTGACAAAAGACATATTCAGAATATATAAAGAACTCTTGAAACTCAGAAAGACAAACAAAAAGTAGGCAAAAAATTTAAGTATTTATAATGAAGATATATAAATGACCTACAAGCATAAGAAGCTCAAATTCACTATGTGAAATGCATATTAACACTGCAATCAGTTATATCTACACGTCCATAAGAAGCTAAAATTTAAAAGGCTGACAATACTAAGCGTTGGCAAGGATGAAGAGAAACTGGAACACATGTACACAGAGGGAAAACAAAGTGATTAAGCACTTCAAAAGACAGTCTGGCTGTTTCTTATGAAGCTAACACTTACCATATGACACAGCTATCCCACTTCTAGGTATCTATCCAAGATAAATGAAAACCTATGTCCACGCAAAGACATGCACACAGCAGCTTTAACCATACTAGCCAAAAATTAGAAACAACTAAAATTCCAAACAGATAAATGGAGAAACTGTGGTATATTCTTACAAAGGTCTATCATTTCATAATAAAAAGGAATGAATTACTGACACACACAACATGGATGAATCTCAAAAACATTGGTATATGAAAGAAGCCTTACCCAAAAGAGTTCACAGTGTGCAATTTCAGTTATATGAAATGCTAGAAAAGACGATTCTAATCTACAATGACAGAAACAGATTACTGCTTGTTTGAGGCTGAGCCTGGGGAGGAATGGCTGGGACAGCAAAATGGAATTTTTAAGAGTAACAGTAACATTGTCTCTGTTAGTTTTAATGGTGGTTATTCAAGTGTATAAATTTGCCCAAACTCATAAAATGGGTGCATTGTACTTTGTGCTAATTACAGTTCAATAAACCTGATGTAGAAAAAACCTTACCATGGACTACGAATTCTCATGTGATCAGGGACCCAGCTTCCTCTCATCACCTACATCTTTGCCTCTTCTGTGCTCCCTAGTCTTTCCAGCCCTCTGGGCATTTGCACATACTGTTCCCTACATTAATTAAATTCTACTCCTCTGTCAGGCCTCAGGTCACAGGGGGCTCTCTGAGAAATTTTTCCAGACCCCCTAGATTCAGTCCTCTTCTTACATGTACTTTTCACTCCCTGAGAGTAGAAAATGAATGAAATGAAACTGCCATTTGGCCCCAAATGGACACTACTTACTATAAGTCATGCTTTCCTACATTTCTCAGCATACAGATAAACTCCTGCTGTATTTGAGAGCAGGAAAACTGACAAGAAAAAAATAATTTGGGGATAGGGAATCCCAACCAATATATTATTATCCCCCAGGAATCTGATCTAATCCTGTCTGAGTAGAGGACCAGTTCTGGGTTTATTCAGTAAATCCAGTAATCCAAGAATGATTCTAAGTGCCTAAGTCCAAACCATTCAAAACTGAAACTAACCCATTCTCCTTTGAATCTTTTATATTAGGAATGGCCTGGACCCAGTTTCCAAGGTAACCTTGAACTGCATTTGATGCTCACCTAATTCCTTCTTTCTACCAATGCTGTCTAGTCTAGACTAACATCTCAAAATTACTATCAATAGCTACAAACCAACCCAGGGTCTGAAAGAAGGAAAGGAAAGGGAAGAGGAAGGGAGGAAGGGAGGAAGGGAGGAAGGGAGGAAGGGAGGAAGGGGGGAAGGGAGGAAGGGAGGAAGGGAGGAAGGGAGGAAGGGAGGAAGGGGGGAAGGGAAGGGGGAAGGGAAGGGGGAAGGGAAGGGGGAAGGGAAGGGGGAAGGGAAGGGGGAAGGGGGAAGGGGGAAGGGGGAAGGGAAGGGGGAAGGGAAGGGGGAAGGGAAGAAGAAAATGAGAAGAAAAGAAAAAAAGAAAAGAGGCTTAGCCTCAGAGCAATATAGTGTGACTTACAGTAAGGAGTTATAGTCTCAGCCCTTGCGATAATTATCCATATAAACTTTAGTTATTCATTTAACCTCTCTAGATTTCAATTTTTTTCATTTTCATTATTTCTGCTCAGGGCAGATATGCCTTTAGTCTCCATAGCTTGAACATGGATTATACCACTAAAGTTAGAAACCATCTTCATCATATTCGATATTCATTTAAACCAGTTTCACAGTGCACTTGTGATGAGCACCAGGAGTTATAGGGAATGTTGAATCACTACATTGTACACCCGAAACTAATAATTACACTATACAGTAGTGTACATTATACAGTACACCAACTGGAATTTAATAAAAACTTGAAAATGTCTTGGAGGGTAGTCCTTCCTTCTCTATTCTCAGGGGAAGCCTGTGTAGTCTGGTATTTGTATGCATATGTGCGTGTGTGTGCGTATTCACATGTTCACGTGTATGTATACGTGTCCGTGTGTGTGTCTATTTCCCGAGTGCACAGGGTTTGAAGACATTCACCAGTGAAAGTCTGCATACTGAGTTCACTTTGTAGGAAAAATTCTGATTGCATATTCAACATATTTTATACATATAACAATTCAGACTTTCTATTTATTCCTATGTCCATCATTTTAGTAAATTGTGTTTTTGAGGATTTTGTCCATTTCATCTACATTTTCTATTTTGGCATAAAATTGTTCACAGTAAGAATAAAAATAAGCATAAAAAATAAGTCTCACATTTAGTATAGCTGAATATTATAAGTAAATCTAATTTAATCTTAACTCACATGAAATGACCTTATGCAGTATTTTTAATGTTTAATTACTTGTGACTCAATCACTCAACATCAGTAATTTTTAAAATATTAAAATAACATCTAATAATAAAAATTTAATATATATATTCTTAAATTTTATATAAATACATAAATCCTAGTACACTCGTGTATCTTGCCATAGGTCTATATACATTAACACAAATATATGGGGAAAAGCTAACTTTTTTTTTTTTAAGTTTATTTTTTATTTTGAGAGAGACAGAGAGCACAAGCAAAAGAGTGGCAGAGAAAGAGAAACCAAAATAGACGCCACACTGTCAGCAAAGAACCTCACGAATCATAAGATCATGACCTAAGATGAAGTTAAGAGTCAGACAGTTAACCAACTGAGCCACCCAGGCGCTCCAAGAAAAAGTTAACTTTTTATCGGGTCTCAAAAAGGAAGAATTCACATAATTTATTAACTGTCACTGGAAGAATGATGACCACTTTCTACATAGCTCCTTTATTTACTCTTATACAACTCCGAATAATCCTTTGGCTCAAAATAACAAGTGAATTCTTTGATATTCAGATTAAGCTACCGAAAAATCAAAGAAAAGAAAGGAGAGAGAGAGGAAAATATATCATAATAAAATATGAAAAGATAGGAGACTAATAGTTTGAATACTGTTCATATAATCTTCACTAGAATATGCTACAAAAAAAAGGAAACAGTCTAAATAGTAATAAAAGTTGTATCAAACCATTGCTCTAATAATTTTATGAAAGACAAAAAATACAATAACTTCGAAGTATCTAGTATAAGAAGCCTAACTGAGCCCCAAGTTTTTTTATATGAAAATGGATAAGTGACTTCTTTATTATTTGTTCAGTACACTGATATTTGCTTTTACCAATTATACTTCACATAGTATAGTCTATGAAGCAGCAAGCATTATTAAATTTGGGAAATGGTAGTAGTAAATAATAAAGGATTTCCATTTTTCAAATGGAGCATTTTACCCTCAGTTCACAAAACAGACACTTAGAATTCAAATTATTTTTCACTGTTACCTTCTTCCTTCACTACAAAACAAAAATTATGTATTTTACCTAACATTGCCTAGTATAGGGATGTCAAAAAAACCCCACTTTTGCTAATTTAGTATTAAAATAATTTTATAATCTTACTGATAAGTTATATAACATATTCATATATTTTTGACAGAAATAATAATGACAATAATGGGTATTACTTGGAAGTTTTTTCAATATATTTTATAAAGATATGCTATTTCTGTATCCTGTCTTTTTGGTTTTAAATAACTATATATAAAGGATGTTGTTCATATATAAAATCAATATTTCAATTAAGTGGATAGGTACTTCACAGGTACACATTACAGGTTTCTAGTGAAAAAAGTGCGTAATTATTACACCAGACTTTTTTTTTTTAACTTAAATTACACCTAGATGTAGATTTTTCAAATATTCTATTGGTTAACTCTAAATATCACTTGATTATTTGAGGAATTTTATTGCTTTTTATCACTACTTAAGAAATTATCTTGGTGTTAAAATACTAGAAAAAAATAGAGATTATTAAATGAAAAGAACAAAAGGTCCTACCGGTTTCAACCTCATGAAGAATGTCTCTGTGAAAGTCTTTCTGCTGAAATACCAAAATCGCTCATTTGCAGGGTACACACGTACTACCGTCTCCAGGAGAAAGCGGACAGGCTCCACCACCTCTGTGACTACCATATCCACTGCCACAGTCATGTACACTCGCTTATCTGCAGAAGAAATTTTCCGTACGTTATGCTGTCTTTATCATTCCTTGATTATTTAAGAAAGCAAAGGTTCCCCACTTACAAAAAAACTCAGGTTCTTTCCAATCACGTTACTTTCTATGTCTAATTTTAAATGTTGTACTGTCTCTTTGATTAAACAGGTACACACGTTTTCCAAGTATGTTTCTCAATACTCATGATCCTATCTAAACCAATGGTCAAAATCTCTGACAGCCTTACTTTCTCCTTCCACAAATCAGGTCCTTAATATAAAAAATAAGGTAAACTTTTCAGGATGTCTTTTACACGAAAACTATCTTTCAGATTTCAAAAAAAAAAATCTCTATAAAACCACAAGGATGTGCCCTTTCATCTTATAAAAAGATACAAGAAACTATTTGCTTGTTTTGGCTCGGGTCATGACCTCACAGTTACATGAGTTCAAACCCTATGTCGGGCTCTGCGCTGGTAGCTTGGAGCTTGCTTGGGATTCTCTCTCTCACTGTCTCTCTGCCCCTCCCCAACTCATGCTGTCTCTGTCTCTCTCAAATAAATAAATAAAACCTCAAAAAAAAGAATTAAAATGTTTACTTGGCCGCAGCCTTATTTTTTTTAATTTTTTTAAATGTTTTTTTTAGTTTATTTCTTTATTTTGAGAGAGAGAAAGAATGAACAGAAGAGGGGCAGAGAGAGAGGGAGAGAGGAAGTACAAAGCCGGATGCCTGGCTTGATCTCACAAACTGGAGCTCAATCTCACAAATCATGAAATCTTGACCTGAGAAAAAAATCAGGAGAGGGACTCTTAACTGACTGACCATCCAGGCATCCAGAACACAGCCTTCTTTTAATTTAGATCTAAAATCTTATAGGCTAGTGTCTAATGGTTTTCTTTAGTTTCACAATAGGCTGAAATACAGATTTTATTGTATTTACCCTACCTGAGATTCACCGGGGGTTTTTTTTTTTTTCTTTTCTTTTTTTAAGTAGGCCCTATGACCAGTGTGGGGGCTTGAATTCACAATCCTGAGATTCAAAGTTACGCACTCTACCAGCTGAGCGAGCCAGGCGCCCCTCACTGGGTTTTTCAGTCTATGGTTTGGCTATTCCATATTGTCATTTCTTTGCTACTTCTTAAATATTTTTAAATTTTATTTGTCCAGCATTTTTAGTTCTCAAAGTTCAAATAACCAAGCCCATTAAGAAGAAACCTTCAATAGGATTTTTAAAAATATTATGCATGTCAACTGCACTTCTATTAATGTCAAATTCAACAAAAAAATTTACATTCTTACTAAATACAATCATTCTACCTGCCAATTCAAAAGAAATGAGGATTCTCTAGACACTGTACTTGACCTAGCAGACCTTAAAGTCCAAGGAGAGTATTATAAAAATGTAAGAGACAGTAACACAAAACAGAATAGAAAACACACTTGGGGGTAGAGTGAAAAGATCCAAGACATTTCATCTCCAGAGTTTCAACTCCTTCTGTAAGAAATCTAACTTTTATTCATGAATCCTCTGAGTAACTTATGATCTCAGGAACACCATTTGGAAATTTTAGAAATCAAGTCAATGTTTTTTGTGCCATATGAAATAATTTTAAATTTAAAATACATTATCTTTTGGATAAGAATATTAATGTAATATAGCATTAAATTAAGTTTATTTTAATAGAACAAATAAACTTTAAAATATATTATCTTTTGATAAAAGACCAAAGACATATTAAAAAAACAAAATCAAACTGAATTATTTGTTACATTAAAAACAGATAAAAATTGCTTTCATAACTTACTATTTGAAGTTCTTATATTTTATTCTTCAAAATTATCAACTGGCTTATTTTTCTCATTTTCATGTTTACTTTCTGAATGATTTTAAGACAGAAGTTTACAGGCTGGTCTTTACAAGCCTGTAGGCAGAATTTACAAACTGTGGGTGTAAAAATTATTTATTCCTAATACATGAAAGGCTATATAATCATTATTTTTCCATCTTTTTAGCCCTCATTTTGAAATAAACAGCTTGATGTGTGATCAAATGCATGCAATTTTTGGAACTGGTAAATATTCTTGCTAAGGAAATTTGAGAATAATTACCATTTAATGCTCTTCATTAATATATTTCCATTTTAGTATTTATTAATGCTCCTGTCTTTAACCAAAAATCTACTGTGGGTATAAAGTAGCTAATTTAAGATAAAAGATCAAACCAATAGATCCATGACTTTCTCAATACAAATTATTGGTTGAATCACAGTAAAGCATTTAGTGTAACTTATAACTTGAGTTGTAACTCATGAAGTAAAAATTTAAATTTTTAAGGACAGACGGCAGAGGGGTAAAAAACACAGACATTAACAGATATCTGGATAAAATAGGAATAAAAATAAACACAATGGGAAGAATGACGGATGTACTATTTACCACTCATAAACTTATCTGTTTAACATTAGACATGTCTAACAAAATGAAAAGGTAAACACCAAGGGAAAAAGTGTTCACCACAAATGAAATCCTGAATACACATTACTAAGATCCCAGTGGTCAAAAGACTGGAAAAGTAACTTAAAAATAAAAAATATAAGTAATCTATAAGGAAAATAGAGAACAGTTACCAAAGATACGCAAAATTCCAGAATTTGCTTTCCCTGTTTCTTCCATACTCTTCCACCATTGCTTCAAAATAAAATAACTCTATAGTAACATATGAAGCACAAACCCCAAAGACTTTCTACATAATCTAATAAAACTAATTCACATATCTTTGGGAAGGATTCCTTTGAAAGTGTAGGTTTTCCCCATAAATGCATAAAATACTTTTTAAGAACTTCGAAATCTATGGGGCGCCTGGTTGGTTCAGCTCTTAAGCATCCAGCTCTTGATTTTGGTTCAGGTCACGATCTCACGGTTTGTGGGACTGAGTCCCACCATCAGGCTCTGCACTGACAGCATAGAGCCTGCTTGGGATTGTCTCTCCCTCTTTCTCTGTTCCCCCCTGCTCCGCCCGCTCATGCTCTCTGTCTCTCAAAATAAATTAACATTTAAAAATAAAAAATAAAGACCTCAAAATCCAAATAACTTCATTTTAATAAGTTCCAGGATTTTTAAAAACACAGCAAAACAACACTGACCATAAGATAAAATTTAAAGCAAATAATAATGAATACTTTGAGAAAATTTACCTTTTGGGGTTTCTTCATTAAGTGCCAGAAATATTGGTGCATTGGGGTTCCACATGCCAGTAATAACATAAGCTCTCCCATCACAGCTCTTTCCCATGGATTCCTATAAAAATTCAGACAGATATCACTGAGAATACATGCATCAAGAAAATTACCATTTTAAATTACAAACATATCTTACTTTAAGCAGTCAAATTTATTAAAATTTGTATTTACAAGCAAATGGATTTTTTTCTGTATTATTTATCACCCTACAAAAGCATTTCTTTCATTATTAAATTCTATAGCTTTCCTTCAGAGTTTCTATTTAGAGACAGGTTACCTCTTGGAGAGAAGGAGGTATACTTCATATGCTGACTCACAAAAACATAATATTGGAATGAAGTTATATTTAACTTTATCTTAGACTGCTTGTCATAATTCCATATGCCTACATACCAGGATGTCCACGGTTTCTATGAAAACAATAGTGTACATCTCAGTAAAGATACTTAAATTGAATTAACAGCTAATCAACGGAAAAGCGGTATTTTTCTTCCAATGTTCTAATTTATAATATATTCTTAAAATACTAATTTACTTTGTCACAATTAACACCTCTGAGACCTCATACTTTTCTGTTATCTACCTCAGATACCTGTATACTGGCCTACGATCAGTAGCCAATGTTAGGAGACTAACAGAGGTTTGTAATCAACACCCAAATTGACTATCTCCTTTTTACTCTTGTACTTGCTCCCTCCTTGCCTTCACTCCTTCTCCCCTTCTTCTTCATCTCCTCCACGCTTTCAGGCTCCTACCGAGCCTACTCCTGACACCCACTGAAGAAGCCAGCCGCTCCTATCATGAAAGCACAATCACATACAGCTGTGTGTATGCATGTACGTGTGCAAAGGAGGGGAGATTAGAGGTGTGCCCACGGGAGAACAGCACACAGTATACAAGTATGTGCGTGTGCAAAAGCAAATTATCTACATAACTTTAAATTTCCTGTGCCCATTTCCTCATATTATGAACACAGAGTGCTGGAAGCATCAGACTAAAACGAAGAGAAATACTTTTTTTCAATTTTACCCCACAAAGAAGTTTCTCTGAATCCCTATAAATTTATTTGTCATTTGGTAATTATTGTGTCTATTTTCCTAATGTATTGGTGGTTTTTCACTAATCGAACTGTACAACTTGAGTGCAGGGACCCTGCGTTCCAGAGATGAAGTACAGTCAAGGCCACGTTAAGGAAATTCACTCATCACCTTTAACACATTCATATATTCATAGTCATTCTCTCCCTCTCTCCCCCACCCCTTCCTCTCTCCCTCCCTGTGACTATCCTCTCTACTTTATCATTAGATCCCCATTCAAAACAAGAATGGGCATCTGATCCCCAAAAAACCCAATCCGTTTCTGGACAAGAGCTTGTGCCATGCTTGACTCCAAAAAAATGAGCTGGCCCAATCAAATTGTTTCTTTCTTTTAACAACTACCAAGAAAAGCAGGCAGTTAGCAGTGGAGCTGAAAGGTTTTAATAAGAAATCAGGCACTGATAGGCCACATATAAAATGAAGTGATAAAATAACGGAAATTTAAAAGGAGGAAAGAACAGTAGAGTATTAGGAAACTGCTAAGTGGTAAGAGAGAAATGGAGAAAACAAACAAAACACCACTAAAAATAATCATGCAGTCAAAATCCAAAAGGCAGATACTGGGAGACAGGAAGAAGGGAGGAAGAGTGAGGAGCAGGAAGAGTGAGGGGCAGAAAGAAAAGGGGCAGAGAAGGGGCAGGGAGGGAGAGAAGAGGGCAAGGAAGGAAAGGAGGAGAGAAGGAGAAAGGGGAGACAGAGGAAGGAAAGAGGCAGAAAGGAGAAAGGTAGGGAAGGAGGTATAGAAAGAGAGTAGGGGCAGAGCACCAGATTATCCCCGGGAGCAAGGGCAGCAGTGGAAAAAGAGCAGGAGCCCAAGCAAAAAAAAGAGCTCAAAGAAAGAGCAAGCCCATGGGGGGAAGGTGAGGCAGACAGGAAGAGTCCAAATAGCAAAAACCACTTTGCAGGGTTTAGGTACAATTCCATGAAGATCAATAACTTCTTCTATCTTCAAGGTGTTCTAGGTGGATCTCTGCTTCTTACAACCAAAATAGCTTAACTCAAACAACCGTATTTTTATATCTTTGTAGTTCTCATAATACACCACCACAAAAATCAAAAGTCCTCAATAAAAGTTTCTCCTCGTCGAGTATTACATTTTTGTTATTGAACTAGACCTTTCTATCTCACAGGTTGGCTTGTTCCCAGCCTCTTATAAAGATGCTTCTTGGAGCGCCTGGGTGGCTTAGTCAGTTAAGCATCTGACTCTTTGTTTTGGCTCAGGTCATGATCTCATAGTTCAAGGGTTCGGGCCCCACATCAGGCTAGGTGCTGACAGTGCTAAGCCTGCTTGGGATTTCTCTCACCATCTCTCTCTGCCCCTCCCTGGATCGCTTGCACGCTCTCAATCTCTCTCTCTCAAATAAATAAATAAACACTTTAAAAAATATTATAATTAAAAAAAATGTTTCTGCAATTGTCTTTGCTGACGATTTCTTCCTAACTCCTCTGCCTCCACCACAAGCAGAGGTGACAAAATCAGAGATAGCAGGTAAGGGACATCTGGACAATAAAAGTCTCTGCCCAAACTAGGCCAGGCAGGAACCCTAGATGTCCTCCTCTTAGGAAAATAAACTAGGAAATACAGACAGAAGGTGGCAGTGTACAATGGGAACATAGCAGAAAGGCCATTAACACAGAGGCCAGAGAACACAGTAAGCCACAAAGTAACTACTGTCGAGTCATGAGCAAGCTGACGCTATGAGGTCAAGCAGGCAAACAGTAGGGAAAGCAGACGCACGGTACAGGAAAGAGGTAACACAGAAAAAGTAAAAACTGTATAAGTTCGTGTTAATCCATCCATTTATTAAGCAAATATGAGCCCACTATAAGCCATGGTCTGTGCCTATTAAGTATCCAGCAGCGAAAACAAAACAAAATCATCCTGACCCTCGGGAGCTGACAGGCTAATGTTTTCCAAACGGCAGTTTGTGACTCATTTGTGGATCAGCAAATCAACTTTGTGGATTATGACCAGACTTTTTAATCAAGTAGAAGGAAAAGAGCAGAGTTCCTCACACCCTTAAGGGGGAAGAACGGTTTCATGAAAATTTTATTTCTGCTCTTTTACACATTAAAGATTACAAGCATACTGGATTAAAATATAAATGTATTTGTAACTATGAGTCCAGCGACTGGTCTAGGGTCAACAAATGGTTAACTGTAAAGCTCCACAAACTTTCTGAGGCATTTCTAGGACTTTAAAACTGCATTCCAGTTCCAAGAAACTGGGCTCTACTGAGTTTTCAGCTCTTCTTGGTACCTTGCAGTAAGGCTTTTCCTAGGTACTACAGGGGAGTAAAATCTGTCACCTAAAAATGTGTCTCTTTGGCACGTAGGCTATTTTTAGTCTGATTATTTTTAAAACACAAAAGACTTGGGAAGAACCTCCGGCCTCCCGCTTCTAATCACCATAGATAACCACAGTATAAAATAAAGTAGGTGGAATAGTCAGGGAGGAACTTAGCAAAGTCTGTTTGTGAAAATTCCTATGTCCCATTGTTTCTGAGTGGTCTAGCAAACATTTGTTTACCAAACATTTACTTTTCTTCATCTTCCTATGAACGTCTTCCTTCCCTTTGAGATCCCCGACTTCTACCCCTTCTCCTTACCTCAGAATGGCAGGTAACTCTCATTGCCTGCCTACCTGTAGGCATCGTATTCTTAGGAAGCCCCCACACATATGTAATTAAATTTAATTCTCTCCTGTTAATCTGTCTTAGGTCAGTTTAATTCTTAGACCAGCCAAAAGAACCTTGAAGGACAAACGAAAATTTTTCCTCACCAACTGTATCAATGGCTGTAGATCAAAAATTCTCATTTCCTTATTCCTACAGTACAAAGATCCTCACCAAAAACATTCCCACTACTGGAAGACAACTGAGTCTCTGTTGTCTTTTTTGTACCCCCAAAAAACAAATTTTATTTAAATGTTGTTTACATACTATATATATGTAAGCAATATGGCTATTTGACTAAAATATATTTTCACCTATAAATATGACTTTCTCTTTCATGCAGATCTTAAACTAAATTTATAAATTTATAAAAAGTCTCCATTCATCTTGCTTATTAGAAAATATTCACAGGGAAGAAAAGTCAGCATTCTTAAAAATTGTTCAAGATAAAAAGAAAATTCTCACAAATTCTGAAATTAAACACAATTGTAAGATTTTTCAAACTTCGTCAGAAAAAAGTGCAAGAAAGTGAAAATCTGTTTTCAAAGTGTTCACACATTTGAATGAGTCAGAGCAGAACATAACATCTTGCTCTAGAGGGCAGAACTAAGACTAATTAGGCTAAGTTATGAGAGATAGGACTTCTGGTAATTACAAAGAATTGACTTCGTAATAATCAGAACTATCCCATAGTTTTCATTATAAGGTAGAAAGTTCCATTTTATGAGATATAGTCTAGTCAAAGCTCAATAACCATGTATTAAGATAGCACAAAGATCAGTAACAAATAACAACTACTGATAACTGCAAATACAAACCCTCCCAATCTCACCAACTACTTGTTGTACAGAAGCTGCAATGCTGATGAACGCTTTCATTTCGACATGAACTCTTCAAAGTAGAAGACTGCTCTGCCACAGACACTCAAGACTAGGAAACTCATGCCAGTCTGTAATTCTATCATCTGCATTTAGGTTTCATTAAAAAAAAAAAATCTCTGCCAGTTAGTCATGTTAATCTTTTAAACTCTAAAAGACCATGACCAAGACCTGGGAACTTGTGTTACATGTTCCTGAACTACCTCCTTATAGAATTTTCAGGACTCCAAAATACTATGGCTTCCCTTAGGTAAAACCACTTATATTACTGATATGTTTTGAAGAGCAATGCAAGAAAGGTGAATCAGAAGCTAATTTGTTTTCACATTCAAAGGAACTGGTTTGTTCTCACCTTACCTTTCTGCGCAATACTGTATTTCTGTGGCTCACTGTACCAATCTAGGAGACCACTTAACCTGCTGCTAGTTACACACTTAAGAATATGTTTCCATCACAAATCTATGAACCCACAGATGGTAAGAGCTATGTTTTACCATAGCTATAAGCCCAGCACTCCACACAATGCTTGGCACGCAGCTATGTGTTCAAAAAGGTTCAACGAACCATTGTAGGGCCACTAGGAAACCAATGCGACATTACCATGGAATAACTGTAAGAAAAAGTTGACATAATTGATATTTGATTGATATCTCTCAACCTCAGCTGAAAAGATGAAAACACGTAGTACTTGTTATCCATCACTAAGTGTAAAAACTTCAGTTAAGTCGCTTTATACTTTACAACTTTACACCTAATACTTACTCGAACATAACTATTTCCTTCATTTCCAAATCGCAAAGTAAATATTTTCATTAAGTGCAATATTTCTGTTTAAAAGTTAAGAGAGTTTACTATTTTCACATCAAACATCAACTCTCAAATATATATTAACCTACAAGAACATTCCTGAAACAAATACCACTACTACAGTAAATATACTTCGCTGAGGACAGGTTACCAAGGAGTATAAATTCAGAAAGGGAAGTGCTTTAAAGAAAACAAAAGCATTCATCACAGCCCTCAAATTAGTAATAGTGCATTAAAATACATGAAAGGCACCATATCCACTCTAAGCATACCTGTTATAATCATGTGCTTGTTATTTTAGGCTCAAAGAAAAGATATCTTCCTAAAAACCTAAATAGATGAATAGATGGATAGTGTCATAACACTATCCTTCTATTTCCTTTCGATTAGCATATGACTTTTTGGTGGAAATTTTCCTAAATCTCTCCCTCATAAGTAATTTTAAGTCTAGGTTTCCAAATCTAATTATTACTACCATACAGCTGAGAGTTAGAAACAATTTTGACAATATGACAAAATCTTTAAATAGAAAATACTTTTAAAATATAAAATAACTATCATCTATACTTGGTTAATGTGCTTAAGATTATCATTACCATATCCAGTAAATGCATGTCACTGTTCTTCACGTTTCGACCTGGGCTTAATAACATTCCAAAACATCTGAAAATATTGGGGGGGAAAAAAAAGGACAAATAAGGTATCAAGAATATATAGAAGCCCAGTGAGCAAAATGCCTTTTTATAATAACTATACAATCTGAGCTCTGTACTTAACAAGTAGCTTTAGGTTTTTTGAAAGAAACACCACAAAAAAAGAATTCATTAAGGTACATAATAAAATCACATAGAAATAAGTTATCTAAATTCCCAGATCTTTATTTCTACATATAAAATATTACCAATGCTCAGAAACTGTGATAAAATGGCCACAAATTATTGACTGAAACAAAATACGGTAGTGAGATATGAATTAGTTTCTAGGTAGGAATGAGACTTTATTTGCCTTGGAGTTATTTTAAAACATACAGATCAAAATCAACCAACCCAATTAAATGAAAAAAGAGATTTAAAAAAATAAGATTGTGCTCCCTCTTTGCATCAAGCCGGATTAACAGGAACAATTACCCAGGCCTTCAACAGTCACTTTTACTGAGTAGCCTGTTAATATTTATTATACCTTAAGTTTGAAAGAAAAGTTTACATGAAGCTCATTACTGAATGCGCTAGTATACTAGTGACAATATTATCCGACATACTATATATGATTAACTGTTTACTTTGTTAGCAAAGCTTTGGGAATCTTATCAACACTACCACTTTATTTGTGAAGGATTTTCATAAGCTCTAAAATTCAACTAAATCTAATGTTTTTTATTTTTGTTAGAACATTATTAATTCTGCTCTTAGGTGAGAAAACTAGACCCCAGAGAAATTCAACAATTTACTCTATTAAATAATAAATAAATAAATAAGTAAATATATTTGCTCTATTAAATAAATCTTGTAAATCTAGAGGTGATATGACCTGTCTTCAGTATCTCTCTGCCAACGATGCATAGCCACACTTAGTAGAGGGCTTACTGTAGCTCTCCAAAATTTTAAAATATGCTATGGAACATTTCATACAGGGGTAGAGAATGTAAATAAATAGGTAAAGATTTTTTTCATTTCGAAACACTGGCAGCTGATACATCGATACTTAATCTGATCCTTGTTATTTTCCAAAAGTTTACTTTCTAATGGCACAGCTTTTTCTTCCATGAACAAGATAAGTCTTATCCCAATATGAGTCTAGTAAGTGGTAAAACGCTTAGTACTTGAGGATACCTGCTCAAGGATCTCTTCTGGCATCCAAAAACAATCAAGTACATGACAAAGATAAAGTCCAAACATATTACTGTACCACTGAACAGAATGGAATCTACTAAAAAAGAAATACTTTCATACCCATAATTTTAATATAATTACTATACAATGAAAAAATCCCTATTAACTATAATATATACTGTCCTAACTAAATGTTAATTAATTACGCAATTCATTGTACTATTTCCTCTACCACTGCTTAAATACTTACTAAGCAAGAATAAAAGAGTGAATTCTTTTTTCAGATATAAAATTTGGTCCCCTTGACTAAAAGTCAGGTCAATGAGGACAGAAGATCTCTCTCACATTCCTACATGCTTTGCTTTGGCTTGTATCTCTCATGGCTTTTTAAAGAACAGATTTGTATATTATAGAGTTTTTAAATTACAAAACTATCACATACTCATTTTAAAAAGTTAATGGATACCAAGATACATAAAGAAAATATAATTTATCCTTTCTCTCTCTAATGTCAGCTCCCTTAAGAGTCAATGTTAACAATCTAGTAAATAGATTTTTGGTCTTTTGAAAGCTTAAAGTTTTTCATCTTTTTTTTTTTTTTTTGCACTTGCAGGTGAATAGTAAAATTGGTACAATTTCATATTTTCTTAATATTCCTATGTTAAATTCTACTGCAAAAACAGCCTTGGAAGTTTAGGTTTTCCTTAAATGGCAACAGCTCTCACTTTATTTTCACGATCTTTGATGCGCTGCTCTTTTCCTGGGTTATAAACAAAAAATCCTGCCACCAACCAGTAGTGTGACCTTAGAGAAAGCACCTAACTCCCCTTGAGCCTCTGCTTCCTCTTCTAGATAATGGGAGAGGTAAAATACATGAACTCTTAAGTTCTTCCAACACGATGACTGCACAATTTTTCTCCATCAAGCTGTATTAGTCATTTCCAAAATTACATTTCATTAAAGCACATCAGGTTTCCTACAGAGACAAGCGAGGTCTATTAGGAATAATGTGCCAGTAATTAGATAGATATTATTAGTACCACAAACACGTAATGCAGATATTAAGTGTCTCATTGGAGAGGTCAAAGCATTCAATCTTTTCGTATTAACTCTATAAATAATGCAGAAAATTGCCGTCACACCTGTTTTCTCAAGCAGCTCACAGTTTACTGGAGGAGGAAAATACAAGTAAACAGGGAGTTACAACCTGATATGGTAAGTTCTAGGACTGCTGTGTGAAGCACAGATGAGACATACAACGTTATTTATAATATAGTAAATAGCTGACCTGACCAAAATTTGAAATCGAACCTCCTAAGAATGATATATTATATGATTACATTAATTATAACAGATACTGTGTACTAAATGCCTTAAAAAATTTTTTTAAGTTTATTTATTTTGAGAGAGACAGAGACAGCACAAGCAAGGAAGGGGCAGAAAGAGAGGTGGAGAGAGAATCCCAAGCAGGCTCTGTGCTGCGAGCACAGAGCCCAACATGGGGCTCCAATTCACAAAATTGGGAGATCATGACTAAGCCGAAACAAAGACTCAGACGCTTAACCAACTGAGCCCAACCCAACTTTAAGTCAGACATTACCATATTACTGCATTTTACATTTCAAAACAACCTGCATATGAAAAATGACAAAGCTTGTTTCCAGGAAGGTGATTTGTCGGAATACCACAGCTATTACGCTGAAGGACTGGGATTCAAGCCCATGTCCATGATCCGAAACTGCCAGTCTTTCATACATTATACTCTGTCGCCTCCCTAGCCTATCAGAAAAGATTATAAATTCCTTGTGGGACCCAGGACAAGTTATACACTGCAACATCTCTGAAATAAAAATATTATCTGCTTACATACTCAGTACATTAACACAAAGATGAAAAACCTCACAGGCAAAAGTACACTGTAAACTATAAAGCAGTTGCCAATTATAAATTATTATTACAATTGCTGCTATTAAGAAGAGAAAGTTTGGTGTGTCTGGGTGGCTCAGTCAGTTAAACATCGACTTCGGCTCAGGTCATGATCTTGCGGTTCACAAGTTCGAGCCCTGCCATCGGGCTCTGTGCTGACAGCTCAGAGCCTGGAGCCTGCTTCAGATAGTATGTCTCCCTCTCCCCCACTCGTGCTCTGTCTTTCTCTCTCTCAAAAATAAAGATTAAAATAAAAAGAACTTTTTTTTTTTTAACGTTTATTTATTTTTGAGACACAGAGACAGAGCATGAGCCAGGGAAGGGCACAGAGAGAGGGAGATTCAGAATCCGAAACAGGCTCCAGGCTCTGAGCTGTCAGCACAGAGCCCGATGCGGGGCTTGAACTCATACACCGTGAGATCATGACCTGAGCCGAAGTCGGCCGCTTAACCAACCGAGCCACCCAGGCGCCCCAAAAAGAACTTTTTTTAAAAAAAGAGAAAGTTTAGCCTTCCATAATACCTGTGAGTTTTTACTCAAAACACAGCTTTAAACAGCTTTAACGCCAAGTTAGCATCCATACAGTCACCGACACGCAGCACATCTAGCATTCCTTTAGACTTAAAGGAATGGAAATGGAAAAAAGTGAGAGAAAAACAAAGATGATATGTTAATGTGCTGTAACAGGAAATTGAATATTTTTACTTTTGCTTTTAGTCCATCAAACGATTAGGATTCTATTTACCTCCATCTATGCTGCCAGAAGACTACCGATAAAAATTAAGAAGGGAAATAAGGAAAAAGGAGGCAAGTGTCTACCAATGTCGGTCAAGGAACACTGCCTCTTAACCGAACTTTTGTTATTAAAAATGAAAAGTGACAGTGTCAGGAGGTAAACAGAAATAGAAAAGCTGTTATGTCACTCGTATTTTTTTCAGAATAAACAAACACACTACAGGCTAAATTTTGAAAAAATTGGAATCCCAGTCTCACAGTAAAAAGTTTAAAAAAAAAATTAGTTGGAAAAGCCTCCCTGGTGAGAAATGTTGGGATTGTTTTTCCCTCACTAAAGGGATCAAGTAGAGAGAGACACACGGGCATTCCTCAGTGCAGTGTGGGAAACCATTAAAATAACTACAGAAGCCAAAACTGTACAAAGTGATGTTATAATCAATGGGGAAAATCACAATTGTTTTGCTACCTTTAGATATTTTTGTCAAACTTTAAAAAACTCTTCACTGTCAATTTTAAGTATATAGAGAAATGGAGGAAAAAAAAGTAAAACCATTATTTATTTAGTATCTTATAACTTAAAGTGCTTAGAAACACTGACGATTAAAGTGTTTGATTGCTTTGGAAACAATTATTAAGGCTAGTTGGAACAGTGCTTACTTTCCTCTCCTACGATTCACAATACGGAGTATGCGTCTTCTCCATGAGGTAAACACTCACGCTCCTTCTAAGTCTGAACCCGCTTCCAATATTTTCTCCTTTGCACTTTTGATGTTATCAAAGATCTCTGAGGGCTCCTTTAACGTGAACCTTTTGTTGGCATCACTTCCTCTGGGGCATTCATCTTTTCATCACAACCACGTTCTTTACCGTTCTTCATCGATGCTGCTAGATTAATCCTCACTATGTTCCTCTGCCTGCCTATCTAGATTCCACTGAATAGTCGCAATGTCAACATTCCCGTGGTTCTATCCCTTTCTAATTCCATCTACGTCCCATTCAAATCCCGCAGAATAATTTGTACGGGGCACTAAGGTTCCGCCATGCCACTTGTATACTATTCACCGCTGCTTCCTGTCATGATGCATGAATGTTTTTAACTGCATGCTTCTACGATATTTCTTCCAAAACTCGACTAAAGAAATGCATGGTCTCCAGTCTTGTAATGTTTGGAGGTTGTTGCATGTTCTTGAAGTTTACTGGTTGATAATTTAAAAGAGAGGAGAGGGGAGTATAGGAGGGGGGAGAGTGGGTGACAGGCACCGAGCAGGGCATGGGTTGGGATGAGCACTGGGTGTTGTATGGAAACCAATTTGACAAAAAGTTATTAAAAAAAAAAAAAAAAAAGAAGAAGAAGAAGAAGAAGAAGAACTGCTGCAAGAGGCAACGACCTAAGTCTGTGAAGTCACGATCCGTTCCTGCCTCTGCTGAGATCTTTCTGCTGCAAGCCTCTGGCGTCAGGTGGTGTGTGGCCCACAGCATACCTCTCTTGTCGGACACAAAATGTTGGCCTCGCCTGCAGCTCCACACAGGTCAAGCCTGGGCCTGACAGTCCCAAGAGGATGACCTCTGTCTTCCTGTTACCCGCCTGCACTTTCCCATCCCCAGGCCCAGAAGACGGCATGTTATGCCCCGAATGTGCTAAGAGAAATAAGAAAATGATGAAACGATTAATTGCAATGGGGAGGGAGAAGCGACCTGGTTTGAACACGCCAGCATCATTCCCTTTGGACGGGCCACACCTTAATAAAGAGTAAGTGACTGCCGTGCTGTGTCCCCGCCATCCTCAGTGTTGCCTGATGCCCTGAGTACAGATGTGAATGTCTGGATACTGTACTTCGGGTTTGCCAAGGAGCGACTGCTACTGCTGCTTTAAATACTTAGTTACACAGGATATAATTTACTTTTGTTTTAATTACTAGATTTTTTAAGTAGTTGCAGGCTTTCAGAAAAATTGAGCAGAAAGTACAGGGTTCTGAAATACTGCCCCAACCCCTTCCTCTACTATCAACATCCTGCACCAGCGTGGTACCTGTGCTGGACCTACACTGACTTTTCCTGATCACCCAAAGCCCATAGTTCACAACAAGGTTCACTTTTAGAGTCGCACAGTCTCTGGGTTTTGACAAGTATATAATGAGTGCCTACATCCACCATGATAGTTTGAAATGGGTTTCACTGCTCTTAAACTTTCATGTTTCATCTATTCAATACTCTCTTCCCTCCAAACCCTGACTACTGATCTTTTTACTGTTTCCATAGCTTTGTCTTTTCTAGAATCCCATACATTTGGAATCACAGTAGCCTTTTCAGATGGACTTCTTTCACAGCAATATGCATTTAAGGTCCCGTCTTTCCATGGCTTGATAGGCCATTTCTTTTTAGTGCTGAATATTCCACCGCCTCCATGTACTTTACTTTGCTTATTCATTCACATACCAGAAGTCATCTTGGTTGCTTCCAACTTTTGGCAATTATGAATAAAGCTGTTATAAACAAATAAACAAACAAATGCCAAATGAAGACCCTAAAGTTGTGGAGCTATATATATAAAAAATTGGAATTCAGAAGAGACCTCGGGTTTGAGATTGAAAATTTGGAAGTCATTCATTTCTAGATTATATTTAGAATCATATATCTAAAGAGACTGGATGAGGGAACTAAGGAGCAAGTGTGGTAGAGGAAAGACTACTAATATAATGTCATCAAGAAGGAGAAACAGAATAAAATCTACTATACGAGCAGGAAGTTGGCCATAAGAACATGCACATTTCATCCGGAGTAATAAGAGAAAAGGCAGAATATATGGTACAGAGGAGATAAATTTGCAGACAAGGTGATGGGAATATCTAAAGTTCTTCTTATTATTTCTATTATCTTAAGTAAGAAGAGATAATTGAGAGTAAACATGATGGACTTTTAAAGAGAAAATGTGAAATAGCCTAGAGAAAACATGAAATAGGTTGTCTAGCAAAATGAAATCGGGATGCGAACAACATGAAGGTACACCAGAGGTCATGGCCATGAACGTGAAGGGAAGCCAATCAGCACGGTTAAGTGTTTATTTTCCCAGCTGCATTGTTATAACAAGTGTTGATGCAAAGGAGCAGAAAGCTGGAATTAACCAGAGATGGGAACATGGCAGAGGAATAGAAAGATGGAAAAGAGAGCAAGGGAATTGTGGGAGTATATGAAGGAATCATTTATAAAGGTAGATAATGGAATCTAGGTTGGGACGGAGACGAGTAAAAAAGTAAAATCATGGAGTGGGTGAGGGGCAGTAAAACATGATAGGACCGTAGATTACAAGTCTCAGTGAGATCAAGGAATTAATGGAATTGAGAAAATGAGGATGAATTAGAGAGATAAGAAGTACTGATCAGACAGCAGGATACTTGATACTGAGATTATAAAGGGAATGCAGCCATTGGCAATGACAAATTCCAGACTATGACCATTGAAGCAGTTGGCTGAGATAGAGGGGAGGAAAGATCTTTAGAGAGAAAGAGATCAAAAAAACGAAGAAGCTAGGTTATTAGAAAACCATCTACATAGATAATGAAACTGCTATAACCTGAGAAAAGCCTAACGACTGGAAAATGACAGTGAGCCAGGAGGTAAAATTTTCAAAGAATGATGGCAATCCCAAGGATGTGTAGACAACTGCAACAAGAGAGGCTAGCAGATCGGAAAGTCTGACAACTTTGAAGCTATGAGTTTTTAAGGAGGGAAGAGGAACGGTCTGGAAGAAGCAAGGACATGCAAGAAGGATACTCACACATCTCCAGGCCAAGGTACAAGGTGGGGGAGAGAAAACAGCCATCACTTGAGAAGGCTATAAAAGAAGCAGTAGACTCGGGGAAAGCCCAGTTTATATAAAGTGAAAGCAACATTCAGAAATCAGGCTGAAGGTGAAAGGAACTGTGTGATGATGGACTACGAGTTCCAGAGTGTAAAATGGAATGTCCCAAAAGCTGGATAAACGTGGGTGATGGGAGTCAGAAGACAGCATAGACAGTCATGTGGGGTTCAGGATTTGCGTACTGATGGAAAACCCAGGAGTCTTGGACATCTGAGAAGGCCTGAAAGAAACAGCCAAAACAGAAGTAAAATTCAGTGAGGCTAAAGGTTGAGAGCAGGAAGAAGGATCGTGGCAAGAGCATGCAGAGCTCTGGAATACCCTGCTTTGGGACAACTAAGGTGCACAAGTCAGGGGAGGGGCAGTACTACCAGAGGAACATGGAGTTCTGGGCATCCTTTTCTAGTACTGATGGGGGGCAGGAATGCGAACAGAATGTATGAGTGTGGAGGAGTTTTTACTTGAAGTGCATCGAGGAAAGATAACTACTGACCAAAGACCTTCTCAGTTAATGAGTTTGCAGAACTGTAAACCCAAAAATATATACACTGTGCATTAGCTCATAACCTCATCTCACAAATGCTACTGCTCCCTAAAAGACAAGGTCTGAAAAAGCTGTCCTATGTCTTCAATAAAGAGACTTTCAACTAGGCAAAAGCTTATTTTCTACCATCAATAAAAGCTACACATATATACATCCCCACGAAAGGATATAGTAATTTTAAATGTGGTCCCTGCATGAAAACCTAGTTATAACAATTAAATGCTCTTGTGTTAGAGTCCCCAAGACCACTCTAGGTGCAAAGACTTGCTAGGAGGACTCAGCATATAGTTGCATTTATGGCTATAACTTATTAGAATGAACAGATACAAAGCAAAATCAGCACAAGAAAAAGGCACTAGGGGTGAAGTTCAGAGTCCTCACCCTGTGGAGTCAGAGAGGATGCATTTAATTCCTCCAGCAATGAGATGAGACATGTGTGAAAAGTTGTTGACATTTACACAAGTCAGAGACTCAGTATCCAAGGTTTTTACTGCGGGCTGGTCATACAGGCATCCTCTGCCTAGGACATAACAAAATTCCAGATTCCAGAAGGAAAGCAAGTGTTCTGCATAAATCACGCTGTTAATACAGTTTAGGCACAGTTCTGGGAATGGTGGGAACCTCTGAAATCTGTTTCCAGTTGCCATTCTAGAACCAACCCTAGGAGGCGCCTGGGTGGCTCAGTTGGTTGAGAGTTCAACTTCGGCCCAGGTCATGATCTCATAGTTCAGGAGTTTGAGTCCCACACTGGGCTCTGTGCTGACAGCTCAGAGCCTGGAACCTACTTCGGATTCTGTGTCTCCCTTTTTCTCTGGCCACCCCCTCGCCCCTAGCTCACATTCTGCTCTCTCTCTTGCTCTCAAAAATTAACAAACATTAAAAATAAAAAAAAGAACGAACCCTACAAGCGGACCTTTAGAAACAGCAGTTTTGGCCCTACTATGTTAATTCTCTTCTGCACAGCCCTATCCTGATATTTACATTTTAAGGAAAGAGAACTTTAATATAAAACAATCCCATCTGTGTGCAACATAATACAGATTCCTTAGGAGTCCAATTCCGTTTAAAAAACTTAAGCATCTGGGCGTCTCGGTTCAGCATCCAGGTCTTGATTTCAGCTCAGGTCATGATCCCAGGGCCATGGGATCGAACCCCTATGTCAGGTTTCGTGCTGAACATGGAGCCTGCTTGAGATTCTCTCCCTCTGCCCCTCTCCCCTGCTCACATACACTCTCTCTCTCTCTCTCTCTCTCTAGGGGTGCCTGAGTGACTCAGTTGGTTAAATGCCTGACTCTTGACTTCAGCTCGGGTCCTGATCTCACAGTTGGTGATGTCAGGCCCCATACTGGGCTCTGTGCTGACAGTGTGGAGGCTGCTTGGGAGTCTCTCTCTCCCTCTTTTTCTGCCCCTCCCCTCCTCAAACTCCCTCTCTTCAAAATAAGTAAACTTTTAAAACTAAAAAGTAAATAAAAGCCTTGAATCGAGCTATATAAAGCTTTGATCAGTTATCAAAAGAGTAACAATCTTCTATAGTACAGTAGAATAATGAAATAACTTACCAAAATATATAATAAACCTTAAAGAAACATGTGAATAACAATTAGGAAAATAACATGAGGGGGTACCTGGGTGGCTCAGTTAATGGGTTAAGTGTCCAACTCTTGATTTTTGGCTCAGGTCATGATCTCATAGTTTTAAGACTGAGCCTCACGTGTTGAGCTCTCCACTGGGCATGGAACCTGCTTAAGATTCCCTCTCTCCCTCTCCCTATGCCCCTACACTGTTTGCTTGTGCACATACACACAATCTCTCTAAAAAAAAAAAAAAGAAAGAAAGAAAAGAAAAAAAGAAAGAAAAATGTGAGAATAAAAAAGAGTAAACTTATTAAAACAGTTAAAATAGAAAAAAATCAAATCAATATTTAAAGCACGAATGCAAAATTTCACATATAACTTATTTAACTTTTGTTAACTGCCTCATGTCCTACTAACAAAAATAACATTTTACATTGTTCTTCCTCTTCTCTTCAAATGAACCAAAGATCTTAAAAAAAAAAAAAAAACACTGAATTGCCATTATGAAGAAGGACAAAATATTATTATTTAAGTAATGCTTACTAGTAATGTAAAATAATTAGATCCATAGATACTTAATACTTCCCCCTTGCCCCTCCCCACCAAAAAACATCATACAGAAGAGTCGAACTGAAAAAGGTTTTAGGAAGAATAGCAAGACACCCTGCAAACGCCACCACTAAAAGACTTAACTCAAAGGATAATTTACTTCACACAATTTCTTTAGTATGAACAAAACTGTGCAATAAACACTGGGGGTGGAAATGGACATATGGTAGAAATCATTAAATAGCTTTTTATCCTGTCATTATTACCATTGTGAGAGCTAAAAAACTATCTAAAATAACCACTTTCTTCCCAGCCCCCAGCCCCCACTCCCCAGAAATGTATTTGAAACTTTCTCTATGGACTGGTTGATTTTATTAGGTACTAATTCAATTAGCCAACAGAAATCCAATTAGGAAAGAAAACACAGTAATTTGAACAGGGAAAGTTTACTATAAAGAATTATTTATTAATTATAATAGGAGAGTAACTATAAAGAGAATTCTAAAGAATACCCTAAGGCTGAGGGAGAGTACACCAAGAAAGAGCAAACTTGGAAGGAGGATCCTCTCCCTAAAGCTGGTATTCTAACCTTACTAGAGAAGGTAGGACTGTTGCACAGTGGATGGCAAAGTCTGCTGGACTGCCCAGGCAAAGCTGGACCACAGGCAAGCAGGAAACAGCCCACTGAGGGCAGGCAGCCAAGCCTGGCAGGCAAGTAAACAAAGGAAACCAGAGCTGCTAGAGCCAGCTCACTGGCAGAATGGTGTGGGGCCCTAAGCCCACCATGTCTGTGTCTGGAGGTCCCCAGGGAGATCTTGCAGAACCAGGACCAGGACTACGAGCTCGAGGAGGGAGTGCATGCACGGGCTGCACGGCTGGAACACAGCACCACTGGATGTCCCAGAACCTACAGCTAGAGCCAGAAACAACCACCGCAGTGCACCGGGACCCTAAAAGAGAAGACCCTTCTTCTGTAGTGTCTCTCTAGCACCCTCTACTGGCTCAATATTGTGCTTGCTGCAAAGAAGAAATGCAGAAGCAGATGAGGTAAGAGGGTAGATCTGGAACCAAGAGGCAATAAATTGATAACTGGCATAGGATACAGTTAAAATACCCACTTCTCCTGATTACTTAATACCCATGTTAGCACCCCAAATTTCTTATACCAATACATTTTAAAAAAAGTATTTTCTAACGTAAGTTGAGGATGTAATTTGGTTTAGCCACTATGGAAAAATATGGATGCTCCCCAAAAAATTACACATAGATCTACCATACGATCTAGCAATCCCATTTCTGGGTATACACCCAATGGAAATGAAAATAGGATAGCAAAGGATACATGCACTCCCAAGTTTAGTGCAACATTATTCACAATAGCCAAGATATTGAAAACAATCTAAATGCTCATCGAAGGATGAATGGATAAAGAAGACATGGTAGACAGATACAACGGAGTATTATTCAGCCACGCGGAAAAAAGAAATCCTGCCATTTGCAACAACAGGGAACTTGAGCACACTGCATTAGCCGACATAACTCAGAGAAATACTGCAGGATACCACTTTTATGTGGAATCTAAAAGAACCACACTCATGAAAACAGGGAGTTAAATGGTGGTTACCAGGTCTGAAAAGTGGGGGAATAGAAAAGGCGTTGTTTCAGGACACAAACTTGCAACTAGGAGTAAATAAGTCCTAGAGATCTAATGTACAATATGTGAGTATACAGACTAATACTGTATTATAATCAAACTTGCCAAGAGACTAGATCTTATGAAAAAGAAATAATAATTATGTGAGGTGACAGAGGCACTATTATTACTACAAGGCAATCATATTACATTATATAAAAACATCAAACCAACATATTATACACCCTAAATTTACATGATGTCAAGTACATTTCAATTTAAAAAAAAAAAAAGAAAAACTACATTTGAGCAACCTGGAACTCTCCTCAGCAGGACCTGGTAGCCCCTCTGTCCATAATTACCTCAAATGCTCACCTTAAGTTAAAGAAAGATACGTAAAAATCTCTCACCACTAGAAAAATAATTAAGAAATTATTATATTATAGAAAAATAGTATGAATCCTTATAAAAGGATTCAAAAAGAGTTCCCCCCAACAAAAGTCTATAGATTGTACCAATGTAAATTTTCTAGTTTGTATATTATGCTTTAATTATGTACAATGTTACCATTGGGAGAAACTGGAGGAAGTTTATATGGAGTCTCTCTGTACTATAACTGTAACTTCCTATGAAACTGTAATTGTCTCAAATTTTAAAATTAATTTAAAGATGAGTTTCAAGACATCTAAAATAGGTCAACTTATAAATACGTGTTATGGAAAAAAGTATGTTTTCATTGCTAATGTATTTTAATTCTTAAAATACAACCCTGAAAAAGCAATAGCATTATATACACACTTGTATAGCAACACTTCCCTCTACCTGGTGCCAGCAATGGAAGATATTGAAAATTCTGTCCTAATTACAAGTTCCAGTCCAAAGATTGTGAGATAGACAGAAGCGTCCAGTTACTCACCCGATATTGCCAATAGTTCTTTACTGATTGTCATTTGAAATAAAAATCAGAGAACAATGAAGGATTTTTTGTAAAAATATACCTTATTTTCCTAAGGGAAAAGAAAGTTGTCTTTCTCCTGCCTTAAAAGAAAACCCAAAGAGGACAAATGAGTAAATTCATAGTTTTTTTTTTTTTTTTTTTAATTTTTGAGAGCAGGAGAGACAAAGCATGAGTGGGGAAGGATCGGAGAGAGAGAGGGAGACACAGAATCTGAAGCAGGCTCCAGGCTCCGAGCTGTCAGCACAGAGCCTGACACGGGGCTCGAACTCACAGACCATGAGATCATGACCTGAGCCGAAGTCGGACGCTTAACCGACTGAGCCACCCAGGCGCCCCTCATAGAACATCTTTTAAAAATATGATGCAGGGGTGCCTGGGTGGCTCAGTCGGTTAAGCCGCTGACTTTGGCTCAGGTCATGATCTCGCAGTCTGTGAGTTCGAGCCCCGCGTCGGGCTCTGTGCTGACAGCTCAGCACAGAGCCTGGAGCCTGCTTTGAATTCTGTGTCTCCCTCTCTCTCTGCCCTTCTCCTGCTCGTGCTCTGTCTCTATGTCTCAAAAATAAATAAACGTTAAAAAAATTATTTAAAAAAAAATATATATATGATGCAGACTTTGGGTCACCCCACTAATTTTCTCTCATTTCAGGATGAAGAATGATGTCCTTCAAGAAAAATTATTACAACATCTAAAGGTCTCGGGGTACCTGACTGGCTCAGTCAGTGGAGTGTGTGACTCTTGATCTCAGGGTTGTAAGTTCAAGCCCCACATTGGGAGTAGAGATTACTTAAAAAATAAAATCTTAAAAAAAAAAATCTAAAGCTCCTGATTTTGTTAAAAGATTTCATAGGTACACTACTTTCTATAAAAGAATAAAAGATGGAAATCAAACGAACACCTAGGCAACCTAAAGTCAGTGACTTGAGCTTCTTTCTAAATAAAATTATAACTTGCTAGAATGAAGGTAAAAATAAGTGCTAGGTAAACCCTGCAAAAGACAGTCAGAATGATCAAACATGAAATTAGATCAGCCCAAATATAATAAACAGTTAGAAGTTCTACCATTGCCCTACATTAGGGATAGCAAATCATATTAGAAAGTTGTTCTGAAAGAAGAAAAGAGCCCCAAGTGGTTGGTTTTGTTTTGTCTTGTTTTTTTTTTTTTTTTAATACTCTTTAGCTTGGGAATCTTTTCCTCAAGAAAATAACACGGGAAAGGTACCTCTCAATCACTCACGCTATGCTGTATGGTACTTAACACTTCAGTTTCTCATTATATGGTTTTTGTTGCAAGCCAGCAAGCACAAGTCAAGAAGTGAAGTAGAATATCCTATCGAAACAAGCACATCTCTGAATTGCTCCACAAATGATCAAACTACCTTCAAAATGAGGATCAAAGTGAGTCATGGAAATCCTTTCTTTCTAGCAGTGTGGTCCATGTTACTCAGTACAGACTTACATGTTCATAACAAACCTAATAATCGTCCTTTGCTTGCTATATCCATATTTCATTTTGACTCATACAGCAAAGCATCAGGGCAGATCCCTGGGAAGAGGATGATTCGACAGATATAAACCTGAAGTCAAAAATCTCTTCCCAACTAACCTTCCGCAAGGCCTGGAACTACTATCATTAGAACACCACTTCTTGTTAGGGAATTTTACAGAGATCCATTTTCTAAGCGTATATTGTATTATTGTTCTGAATCACTTTGTTACAAAATAAGAATACTTGGCAAAAATCAACCAGTCAGAAAATTAATACAGCAAAAACTGAAAAACTTCCCCCTCACTTCTCGAGTATGACACATAACCAGCCACCAATTCAAAGCATCGAGGTGGGTGCTATGTAGTAGTGCTAGTAATAGTGTATTTTAAATGCTGGATAAAGCTTTAAATGAAAATCCATATCAATTCAGTACTTTGCAAGAAATTTTTTGGCAGTATTTCTACTTGTGGTGGTACCAAAAACCATAGAAATGTCAACTGGTCAGGCAGAGAGATGATTGCCATTTTTGCTCTGGAAACACCAGAAGAGCTTGACCCGATCGAATCTGCACACTTTAACATTTTTTTAACTGGGTGCTTGCAATAATTAGGTTTCAGTCTTGCTCTTCTCACGCATCTCAGAGGACAATCATCTTGCTTCCTCCCTTCAGTTGTTACTGTTGGTTTTCTCTTCTACAAATCAATCAGCTTTTCTCCCAGGACGCGGTGCCCCTGAGTTTAAGTCATTGAGTAACTCACTGGACACCCCCACATCTCTATTCCCATTTTCTAATTCTGCTAGAAATACAACAAAGAATACCAGTTCATTTATTTTCTAACTGGTTTGATTAATTTTAAGCTTAGTGTATGATCAAGATTTAGTTGGGTACCGTCTTTAGTCTTTAAGAGTACACACTCGGGAACCAGATGGCTTTGGTTTAAACCCTGGCTCTACCAGTTTCTGGCCAAGTGACCAAGGTTACTTAACCTGCTTAAGCCTGTTTCATCATCTGCAAAAATGGGGTAATAATTGTAAAACCTTCCTTATATGTTGTTACGATAATTGTACCACAGCCATCACATAGTAAGTGCTCAATAATTGTTTTCTGGTATGATTTTCTCTCTTATGTCCAGTTCCTAAATAAAGCTTAATATGTAAAATGGAACATGGGTCACGGAAAAAAAGCAAAAGAATATTAGAAATTTTCAAGATATGAAAGCAGTTTTCACCTCTTCTCTAAACAAGGTAGGATTCTATCAGGTACAGTGTCCCTCCATATTACAATGAGTCTGGTCAATGCTCTATAAAATTTTTACATACCTTTTATTCATTTGTTTTCAACAAGTTTTTATTCTAATACCAGATAGACTTAGTTCAAACATCACTTGTATGACCTGGGCAGGTTATTGAACTGTTCTGTGCCTCAGTTTCTTCAAGTGTACAATGAAGAGAATAGTAGCTACACCTCACAGATGGCACCAAGAACCATGCCCGGCAGAGAGAAAGTGCTGAGTAAGGATTAGGTAGCTAAGTACAAAGATCTGTGTTGCCAGCCATGTGCTAGATATTGGAGATTCTGAAATAGAGGACATAGTATCTGTCTTCAAGAAGTCAAGAAAGATAATCTCAGTATAATTTGTTTAATATCTACAAAGGAAGAAGGCTTGAACCCTTGAATACACAGAGAAATGGATGGTCAGAATAAAAATATTAAAAAAAAACACCCAAATCTTGAAAATTAGCATTTGGGGTAGGTGATGAGTACACTGAGGTTCAAGATATTACTCTTTGTACTTTCACATATATGTTGGAAATTTTACATAATGAAAAGTTGTTTTTAAAAATAATACATCACTTTCTCTTTTGAAGATACGCCAAAATGATGTAATCTGATTTTTTCTTTCACACCGATGTCTTTATATGACAAATTTTGTCAGCCACAATGTTTAGGATTCAGAGGTTTTAAGAATTCTCTTGACAAGACTGCCACCTAGTGGATTACCTTAAATTCCACCATTTACATTTTATAATTTAAACACATTAAATGCTACATATAATCTAATAAAAGGCAAGTTTCTTTTTCCAAAAAAGACAAATTCAAGCACTAACAAAATTTCCCATGTCACAGGAAATTCTGTGTGTTATGCTGAACAAAGTATTGTTTGGAGAACCATTAGCCTAAAGCAATCTCAGTCAATTTTAGTTTGGATATTTATAGAGGCCATCTGACAAAATGTGTTAAGAAATTAAAAAAAAAAGCAGCAGCAGCAGCAGCAGCAAATAAACTTAATATGGGTTTAGTAACTACTGATGGATATATGAACCCGGAGTTGTTAGATAATACCATCAAGATTAATTATATTAAAATAAAAGCAATAGAGTAAGTGGTTATATATGGGATGAATTTTTTAAAAAACAATACTAATTTTATACAAATGGGCACTTGTGGCTTAGGTAAAATTTCTTTTTTTTTTTTTTATGTTTATTTATTTATTTTGAGAGAACGCTCAAGCGGGGGAGGGACACAGAGAAAGGCAGAAAGAATCCCAAGCGGGTTCCACACTGCCAGCATGCGTGGAGCTTGATGTGGGGCTTGATCCCAAGAACTGTGAGAAATCAAGAGTCCGACGCTTAACCAACTGACCCATCCAGGCACCCCAAATTTCTCATAAGAGTAATATATACTGATCAAAAAAGTGCTTATCTCAAGTAACTTAAGCAGAAGTTGAGGTATTGGGTTCTGGAAAAATGCCTTAAAATTACTCAGAAAGCATGATGATGCAGAAATCGATGTTGAAGATTATTGAGTCTGAATGAAATTGTCTTATGAATGTGAGAGTGGGCAAAAAGCCCATTTCTAAGTAATTATTTTGCACAGTATATTTAGAATCCATGTGTAAGTGTTTAATTAAGCTAATGAATAAAACATTATAAGCAGATGTTTGACTATTTTACCTATATTCATCCATGTTTCTATACTCAAGTTGACCAAACTTGGAGCTTCTCATTGGGAAAAGGAAGGACTGCCTAACATACAAGCATAGCATGGGCCTATAGAAGAGACATAACATACCATTTCACCATAAAACTCCAAGACTTTTAAATAATGATTATTAAGAGTTAAATTACTCAACACCTAATACTTCTTTGCCTGTGTTATTACAGACTTATTAAATGAAAAGCTGCCAGAAAGGAAGTTCTGGGGGCATGTCTTAAAGATGTAGGGTGTGAAGGGACTCACAGTGGCAAAGTCTGGACAACGATCACCAAGATAATTCAGGTCTGTAGTGAATTATAAAGTACTGCAGGGGGAAGGAGAGAAATTCAAGAGTCTACATCAATAATAAACAGATAAGTGAGTGGAAGAGAAGGGAGATCTTTGGCTTACATTAGAATGCCTACGACTGACTGCTATCTAAACTACCAAGGAGGTGCAGGAGATTGAAAATTATAATTTTGCATTCCTCACAGTAAAGATTAGATCAGACAAGAATTTGAACGAATGCTAACTTAAGAAGACGATGTTTACGAGAAGTAGGATATTGTCGTTTATCTCCCTACAGACTGCTTACTTGTTGCAAGGGAGGGGGAAAAAGGAGTTACAGTGGAGAAATCAGATATTTTCAGAATCACACTTTTGCAACCAAAATTAACATCACCAGTGAGGGACAGAGTGTTATCAGGCACCTCCAAACGCGATCCACTATGAAGGAGACAGTATCACCTATGCAGCAATAAGTAACCTGGATCTAATCACAAAGTAGTATTAGATAAACCCCAAATTAATAATGTTACATTAAAAAGCAGAAAAATGGATATATTCTTCAAAACTTCCATGTCATAAGCAACAGAGAAAGGCTGTGGAAATATCACCAGATTAATGAAAGCCAAAGACATACGGTAACTAAATGCAGTATTTGATCCTAGTGCAAATCCTGAGCTGGAGGAAAAACGGATGCTACTGAGTTTACTGACAAAACTGGAAACAAAGAAAGGTTAAATAAAAACTATTGCATATGGCATGCCCAGATGGGTCAGTCGGTTAAGCGTCCAACTCTTGGTTTCAGCTCAGGTCATGATCTCAGTTTGAGCTCAAGCCCTACACAGGGCTCCGCACTGTCAGTGTGGAGCCTGCTCTGCATTCTCTCCCTCTCCCCCTCTCTCCGGCCCTCCCCCACTTGTACTACCTCTGTCTCTCTCTCTCTCTCTCTCAAAATATATGAACTTTTTTAAAAAGTATTGTACGAATGCTAAATTTATAGAAGTTGCTACAAATAATGTATTTATATAATAAATATCCCTATCCTTATTTTTAGGAAATACTCATTTCCTAAGGAAGTATGATAGGAAAAAAATTGTTCAGAAAAACAATGATGTGGGTCTATGTGTCTGTAGGTAGATAGGCAGGGAACGATTGAGAGACAGAGAGAGAAGAGAGAAACTGAGAGACCGAGAAAGTGGGTGCAAAGCCAAAGGGGTAAAATGTTACTAACGGATGATTCTAAGTGGAGTACACAGGGGTTCTCTCTACCATTTTTTTTTTAACTCTTCCATAAGTTTGAAATTGCATACTTCCAAATAAAAAGATTCAAACATTGCTACAGCTACTGTTAACAACATTCTCATCATCATTCTTTTAGGACTAAAATATTCAAAGTCAACAATACCTTTAATCTTCAGCTATGTTTCATAAATTTTTATGACTCACAATTATTTTTTATTACCACTAAGAAAGAAAAAAAGAGGACAACTGTAAGGCAGAATTATACGACAGAACTCTTCCTGTTATCTGGATACCAGCAGTAAACCCAAGGATGGGAACAAAGCAAAGCTAAATTCCTGACATTCTAAAGAAAGCTGCAGATAATGGGGGCAAGACACCTTCTCCTAGACCTAAGAGGGACAGCAGTGGCCATGATACCATCAGCCAGCACCTCAACTGGCCCCCACCTTCGTCCTAGCCCACAGATGGGGAGGGTGGGGTCACAGTCTATGGCAAGCTTGATGAAGAGGCTTTTCTTTCTCTTATGACTGTCACCAATTGCTCCCACTTCTAGAAACCAAGTGAATAGGCATTTGTTTTTGTTTCTGGCTTTTTGCCACTATAAAAGGGGCTGTAATAAACACCCGCAGAAATATGTCCTCAGATAGCGGTACTTTTATATTTAATAGGATAGATTTCCTAGAATGGAGACTGATGCGTCCAAGTATAGGTGTGGGTTTTTTGGTTTTTTGGGTTTTTTTACTTTTATAGATGTTGCCAGAGTGTTTTTCAAAACGGGGATGTACACATGCTTTACCCTTTCCCCCATATCCACACCAGCCTGATGTGTTATTTTTGCCAACGTGGTATCTTACTGCTACCTTAATTACATTTCCCTCTCTATCATGAAGTGGGACATCTTTACATAGATATGTTTTTTGGCCATGTGAATAGCTTTCCTGTGATTTGTCGATTCTTGTTCTTTATTGTTTTCTTTTTTTGCAAATTATTAAGAAATTTCTGTATATTATAGACATTAGCCTTCTATCTGTCATCTACCGTACAAATACTTTTTCTACAACTATCATTTGTTACTCTTTGTTTACAGGATCTTTCGTCCTACAAGATTTTGTTTTGTTTTTACATGGTCAAATATATACAAAAAATATATAAACGCACACACACACATTTGTGTGTATATATATGTGTGTGTGTGTGTGAGTATACTTATATATTTAAAAGACATATGTATTTTTCTTAAGCCCCTGAAAGCCCAGTAACTAAATGTACTTTTTAATTATCGGAGATTGAGAATTTAAGGTATTTGTCCTATATGTAAATAGGGACAGCAGGAAATGGGGGTGTGACCAAACAGGACTGAAGTGGTTATTCCTGGGGGGAGGCAGAGGGAATCATGTATTTTTTCCCCCATCAACTGAGATTTTTTTTTTAATTTACCGTTTTAACCATGTTTTAAATGTTTGTTTATTTATTTATTTTGAGAGAGAGTGAGAAAGAGGGAAGAGCAGAAAGAAAGGGAGACAGAGATCTGAAGTAGGCTCTGAGCTGTCAGCACGGAGCCCATTGCGGGGCTCAAACCCACAAACCATGAAGATCATGACCTGAGCCAAAGTCAGAAGCTGAACCAACTGAGCCACCCAGGGGCTCCCATCAACCGAAATTTTCAATGAGCCAGTTACATCTAACTTATTGAAGCGGCTAAAGCATTACGATTCTCATTCCCATTTTTACATGGAGAAACTGAAGTATGGTGAAAAGACACAGTAAGTAATAAAGCTGAGATTCAATAGTCCGTCTCCTGAAACACAACAGCAATGTCAATACATGTTTTTGGTAGCATTCAGAAGTAAGCTGCTTACCTTTCAATAGCTAATTCCTTGTTAGAAAGTTGCTGCACTGTAATCACCACCTTCTTCTCTATTCCTTGTTTTAACTTGAAATAAAATTTCTCTCTATCCTTAGGCACAGGACTGAAAAATGCAAAAACAGAACAGAAATTATCAGTACGACAACCTCATAAAATAATCTACTGCAAGTTTAGAATTCCAGCACCCTTATTCTCAAGGTGCGCTCAACTCTCATCTTGCCCAAGTAGCGGACTACCAATGTTACGGGCAGCAAAACAAAGTCACTAGTTTCTAAATTGGATTTATAAAAGCCTTATATTTTACTTCTTAACAAAGCTTAAAAACCAAGATTCTTTAAATGACATCATTTCAACTTTAGTTTCTAAATTCAACAAATTTAGGAATATAGCTTATTTATTTGTTTTTTAAGACTCACTATTCTGGTTTAGCAGGTTGTGTGGTCATAAGAGCCTTTAATCCACTGAAATCCAAGGCGAAACAAAGTGAGAAGAGCTGACTTTTAAACATCTACAATTTGAGGTAACGGTAACATACTCAAGTAAATATAAATAAAAGATGGAAAGAAAGTTGTGGATCAGGGGCAACTTAAATTCTAGCCTCCGTCAGACTGATTATTCTTAAGAATTAATTCATTATGACAATCTAAGTGTCAAAAATATAGACTGTCTTAAATATCACGATTTCACTCATATGTGGAATTTAAGAAACAAAACAGATGAGCACAGGGGAAGGGAGGGGAAAATAAAATAAGATAAAAATGGAGGCAAACCAAAAAAGACTCTAACTATATAGAACAAACTGAGAGTTGCCGGAGAGGAGGAGGGTGAGGGAGAAGCTAAATGGGTGATGGGTATTAAGGAGGGCACTTGTTGGGATGAGCACTGGATATTGTAAGCGATGAATAACTGAATTCTACTCCTGAAACCAATACTACACTACATGTTACCTAACTTGAACTTATACACACACACACACAGAGGGGAGATAGATACAGATACATAGATATATAATTTTATCTGAAAAGAAAAGATACCTTGAGCAACTTATTTTAAGACTCAATTTCTTATCTAAAAAAAAAGACAAAAAATCTACCTAACAATTCTTGTTAGAATTAAAGGCACGTAAGTGACTGTTAAAGGGCATAACTATGTCCTATCATCTGTTTATTTATAAACAGGAGAAAAACATTCTAAGTATACAAGAGAAGAAAATGGTTAAATGGTGATCAAACCAGCCAATATATTTTTGGTACCATTAAAAATGATTTTGATTAAGAACATTTTAATGGAAAAATTCTTACATAATAAAGTTAAAACGAAAAAACTGTGTATATAGAACTGAATAAAAATACCCCAGAGAAATAAACAAAGGGAATAAATCAAGTATTAAAAGTGATTGTGGTTGACAATCACTTTTTATTCTTTTATTATTTTACATTTTTCTATAATACCATTATTCTTAAACATGCAAAAAATATTTTACATAAAATATCTGAAAGCATGAGAATAATGAAACATATTCATTTACCTGCCAAATATCATTTTTCATCATTTTAAAGCTTTATACCAACATTGTATAGCCTCTGGAAGCGTTATGTTAGCCAATACTGTATTTCAGGCACGATACCAATTTTTATTCTTCCCCAATAACCTCACCTAAAGTTTCCTTTTCCATCATCTTCTTTTACCTCCAAGGAGACACTGAAGGTAAACACATCACTGTCAGGGGTAGGAATAACTGAGTCTTTAACATCGGACACTTGTCTGGAAGAACGTTTGAATGCTGTACAGAAACTATATAAAATTCTGCTTACCTAAAGGAATAAAAATGGAAATACTATCAGGCAAAGGTTTTAACTGCATTTTGATACCCCTCTCTCCTAATTCTTGAATCTATTACTTTGCATGGTCACAATTTACTTTGGCAGATATAATCCAAGCATATATAGACATATATGTATATATATGTTTACATGTTATATACAGTATATAACATTTTGTTTGCTTATATTTATATAAGCTTGTATTTATGTACTTATATATTAGTTTACATAACATACATATTTTATTTATATATACTGTTTGCTTCAACTCTAGCATTTAAACATGGTAATGAAGATGTTTAACTAACTGAAGTTCACAAAGGAGCTCTATTTATTTATAAATGTTTCTAGGCCTCAAAATATACTATCTTGCAATGAATGAATCCTAAGGTAATCCTAAGCATAGTGCTGGCATCTAAATATTCCCAATGGATATACACAAACAAGGTTTTAGTCTAAGTTCTCTAAGTACAATTTCTCTTCTCATTTCCCTTGGCTTCAGTGGGCTATACTGAAGCACAAAATGAAGTAAATACTGGGGTGCCTGGGTGGCTCAGTCGGTTCAGCATCCGCCTTCAGCTCAGGTCATGATCTCACAGTTAGGGAGTTTGAGCCCCACATCAGGCTCTGGGCTGAGAGCTCGGAGCCTGCTTCAGATTCTATGTCTCCCTCTCTCTCTGCCCCTCCCCCACTCATACTCTCTCTCTGTCTCTCTCTCAAAAATAAACAAAAAAAAATATTAAAAAATGAAATAAATACTGGTTTTAGCAATAAGCAAACATGGTAACATGATTACAAGAGCTTCAAGTTACTCAATGTTGCTGTATTATAAATGCAATGCAGGATTCCCAAATGAAATGATTTATTTTATTAGCATTAAGCCACTGTGGTGAACACTGTAAAAAAATATGTATCAATGGCTTATACTCTTTCCCTAAAGTGAAGAAGTACTCTAAATCCCACACTCTTTCAGAAGTTATTCCCTTCCTTGGTTTCAAAAGTAGCATCACACCATCTCAAAAACATAAGCTTGAAGCACAGAACTTCCAAATCTCTCAGGCCACCCATAGGTTGAACAATGAAGCCACGATGAAGAAGGGTTTAACAGAGGTCATAACCTCACACAGGGAGATACAGGAAGATTTCTCCAAATATGAACAAATCCTTTCCTTTAGGGAAAGGGATTTCAAATTATTCACTGAATTGTGTTAGCTACAAAAACTATAATATTTTGTTATTTGCTTGAAATGAGAGCCCTTTCATCAACAGCATTTCTTAAAGCATGGGGGTTGTCCTCACTTTTCTATTACTGTTATATCCATATTCCACCTTTTCTCATACAGTCTATCACATTCAAAAACAAGTGATTCTCAAACTTCCAATAGCCACACTTACATCTATGAATCAATAATTACCCTAAACTGCCTTTCCATTGCCAAATTAAGTTTCTTAAATTAACCGACTTTTACCTGTGTAAGAACGCTGCCCGCCAGCCTGAAGCTCACATCCAGCAGCGGTATGTTTGTACCACACTACTTACAAAATTTTTTAAATATTTAAATGTGTTACCCCATTATAATTTTATGTAAATGAGTAAAAACAACAAAAGCAACAAAGGACTGCTATAAATAAGAACTGTAGGCCTCAAATCTTACACGGTTATGAGGATGGATTCACACATTCATTCAATAAATATTTTTCGGGTGCCCTCTGTAGACTTAGTATTATCCTAGGTGCTGGGGAATACGGCAGTGGGCGTGGTGCTTAGAGTCCAGCGTATGTAAGTTGAATGTGCTTAGAGGTGAGTGAGAAGGAATCATTAGGTAAGCCAAAAGCAGAAATATTTAGCCTCAAATGGATACTTACTTGATTTCGCTCAATAATATAAGTGTTAGAGAAGAAAACAGGATCAAAGAGCACCCTAGAAATAAGTCACTGAAGAATATGTCCCAAGGCAAAGTGTAAATAGGAATTTTCAACTACTTTTAGTTGAGTACTCTCCATATCCTAACTTCGAATAAAATGTGAAGTCTATTGTTTACTTTTTACACGTACGACTTCAGCATATTTTTAAGAAAACATTATATGTAAATACAGGGGAATCCCTGTAGACAATTGTTGATACATCAGTTGAGTCAAATCCCAACCATATGTATAGTTTTTTCTCCTCTCCCATATCTTCTATTTCATGTCTTTCTTTGGCCACGTCAAAAATGACAAGGGAACTTGGCAAATTCTAAAGTAGATGGCAAGGCTCAGGAATTTCTCTTTAAAAAGGTTATTAAGGGGCGCCTGGGTGGCTCAGCTGGTTAAGTGTCCGACTCCTGATCTCTGCTCAGGTCATGATCTCATGGTTCGTGAGTCTAAACCCCGCATCAGGCTCCACACTGATATTGCAGGGCCTGCTTGGGATTTTCTCTTTCTCTCTCTCTCTGCCCCTCCCATACTCTCTCTCTCAAAATAAATAAACTTTTTTTTTTAATTTTAATTTATTTTTAAGAGAGAGAGAGAGAGAGACAGAGAGTGAGCAAGGGGAGGGGCAGAGAGAGAGGAGACACAGCATCAGAAGATGCTGATCAGAGCCCAAGTAAGGGAGGGGCAGAGAGAGAGGGAGACACAATCTGAAGCAGGCTCCAGGCTCTAAGGCGTCAGCACAGAGCCCGACGCGGGGCTCGAACTCACAGACCGTGAGATCATGACCTGAGCCGAAGTCAGCCGCTTAACCGACTGAGCCACCCAGGCGCCCCTCAAAATAAATAAACTTTTAAAAAAGGTTATTAAATATATGGGACTGAGTCAAAGTAGTAGAGAATGATGAGAGGAAAAAGTCAGACTACTCTTTTCTCTTTTTGGAGGAAGGACACGGCGGTACATTAACAGCGATCAAACCACATTTAATCCTGACCATGTCTTTGTCTTACAGGTTGCCACTTTCAACAACAAGGTTGAAATCATTTGTGAATTCTGGAGTCTGTGAATAAGCTGTAATGGTGATCTAAGTGTTGGTAAGGTACAGTATCTTCAGGAACAATGATTATCAATGTCAACAGTTATTGAAACAAATTGAATAACCAATAACATCAGGAAAAGAATATTAAAGGGGTGCCTGGGTGGCTCAGTAGGTTAAGTGCTAACAGCTCAGAGCCTGGAGCCTGCTTCAGATTCTGCGTCTCCCCCTCTCTCTCTGCCCCTCCCTCGCTCATGCTCTTTCTCTCTCAAAAATAAATAACCATCAACAACAACAAAAAAAGAATATTAAAAACATACTATAGCAAACATTTCTATACATGTCACACTATTACACACACACACAAATAATCTAGAATAGGTGTATTCTTTGCAGAAGGCAAAGGCTTATTGACAAATAATACAGTATCATTTTTCCCCGGAAGGCTATACCCCTAGAAAGCTCTAATTAAACACAGAAGTACCCACTGAGATTGTTGATTATGAAGAGGTGGAAGGAGAGCACATGTGGATGTGGAAAGGAGATACACCAAACCTTAACTCTGGTGGAATTTTGAGTAACTTCTATTTTCTTCTTTATTTCAGTATTTTCCAAACTCTCAAATATGTATTATATGTGAATACTCCAAAAACAAATGCTATTAAACAAAAAGGTATTTACTTAACTGACGCAGCCAATTTTTCCAAGAAAAAGACTTTCCATTAACACTGGGGAAAGAGAACTCTTTTAAAAAATATCATATGTTAAGAAAATGTTCACCCAAGAAATAGATGTAAGAAAAATCATTCTATAATATACCCTGAAAGATATGTGTTAAATTTTTAAAAAGAAATCATTCAAATATATTCACTGAAAGGAGCTAAAATAAGAACCATATCATACAAGAAACTTTTTAAAAAGTATAAAAATTTATTTATGGAAAACACTAATAACATAATTTCAAGATTAATTTCCAAATTAAAACATTTTGCTAAAATGCCTCTCAATCTATACATGTTTAGAAATAATTTCCCATACAAGGAGTAAGGTTTCCTTAATACAGTGGCATTTCAGCAATGCCCCCAACAACAACAACAACAACAAACAGCACAGGGGAACCTGGCTGGCTCAGTCAGAAGAGCATGCAACTCTTGGTCTAGGGGTCATGAGTTCAAGCCCCATACTGGGTGTAGAGATTATTTAAATAAATAAATATTAAAAAATAAAGTACAGTATGAATGAAGAGCTTGGGGTGCCTTGGTGGCTCGGCTGATTGAGCATCCAACTCATGGTTTCAGCTCAGGTCATGGTCTCACAGGTTCATGAGTTCCAGCCCCACATCAGGCTCTGCACTAGCAGTTAGGAGCCTGCTTGAGATTCTCTCTCTCTGACCCTACCCAACTCAAAAATAAATAAATAAACTTAAAAAAAAAAAAAATGAAGATTTTCCCAATCATCCCCTTCATATTGACCATGAAATACGTCTAAATGCCTTTAACACCAGATAATAACCATGCTTCTAAAATATAACACTGAGAATTCCTAGTAATAGTTAAGTATTTTAAAACATACAAATAACAAACATCAAATATGCTTTGAGGAAAATGGTTAGAATGACATAATGAATTCTTAAAGGGAGTCAACTAAGCCTTTTAAAAATATCTGTAAGAACAGTTTTATGTTTGCAACAAGGATCTGTGCCTCTCTGACTTTTTTCACTATGTTTCTGATATTTTGTTTTGTCTGCAATTCTTAAGCAGGATCATAGCACATCATCTTCCCTACACAAAACCACTGGCATCAATACATCTCTGGTCAGATTCCCCAACTCTTTCGCCACAGGTAATCAGGACGCACTCCAGCAGAGTCGGACAGGTGAATATCCAGGGTCTATCAGGCCAAATGTAACCTAACCCTCCTGTGGGAACACCTTATTCTTAGGCACAGGTCCAACAAAGCTATGACCTTCACTGGCTTCCCCTAAGACTATTGGTGCCTGCTGCTTATGGGATTTTACGGTGAAATAAGAGCATCACAGAGACAGTTGGTAGTGGCAGCCATGTCACTACTCCTGCTTGACAGGAAGTCTTCTTGCCTTTAACTGACAAGCCTCTTCAGATCTCATCCAGAACTCTGCAAACCATGGAAAACAAGTAAGTTAGTAACACTGCTGCATGGCACACATTTAGGCAATAAGAATGTCTGTCACTTGTTCCTGAACTATCTTTGCCAAGTGTCTGTGATCATTAAGAAGGCCCCAAAAAGTAAGGACTAAAGCTGTGCCTTCACCCCAGAACACAAAACATGGGAACCAGATAACCAGACAAGTAAATGCAACCAAAGACTTGAGATTAATTAAAATAGGTAATTATTTTTTGAAAGGAAAAGGGGAAGATGTTGGACACCTTCTGTAAAAGGCATGGGTGAAACTCAAACGTGGCTGGAATGTAAACTATATGAATGATAAATACCTTTATAAAGCATACTGGAAACAAAAACCCACATTTGCTTTTTATAATATTTAAGCAACAGGAAAGTTGTCACTGAAAATAATATGGGTATTCAGGGTCAGAGACTTCCTTTTAAAACTAAGCTCTACTGTCTGTTCTCTTATTCTCAGCATAAACAAGGGGTGCCCATACAATTTATAAGTCAAATCAGAACTCTTCCGAGAATAAGAGGGAGTGCTACTAATAACATACCTGGACAACAGACATAAACTAGAACTGCTCCAAAGAGGAGCATAAGATCACTAGTCAAAATAAATACTGTATCATGGAGATTTTAGGCATATCAAGAAAAGTCTTAGCACATTGCCTTGCATAACCTCTACATTTATTCTGGGTTATTTTTCATTTAGAAATAGTTCTCATAGTAAAGTTTAATGACAACTGTCATGTACTTCTCCTGAAAATAATGAATTTTGCCACCAATGTCCCATTATGGGACACTTTTACAAATGTACTCTTAAAAAATATTAAATAATACACGGACATCACTTTCTCACAACCTGAAATGTACCAAAAATCCTCTCTAGAAATATAACTAATATTATTTAATACCATATCCAAAATGGTCGGGCTGAGAATTCCCTACAACTTTGTCCATTGCTTACCCACTGTTAAAGCTCTCAAAACTGACACATGGCTCCCCCACCCATAAACAAGAGGATGCCGTAATCCAGAAAGAGAGTTTCATACCGTCACAATTATGAAAAACGCTTGCAAGCCAGGTCCCTTTCGATTTCCTTCTGCAGCAGCGTTTCCACCTCTCCAAGCAACAGGTTCTCCAAGTCTTCAAAGATCATTTCCTTGCTGTTGAGTGCCAATCACCCAGAAATCACACAGGTGTGTTAAGTGCCGCCAGCAGGAAATGCCAGGACTCTGCCCACTGCTTCCCCGCCACTCCTCTAGTGGAGTTGTAAGGGTCAGAAATAGCGCCCTTCCTTCACAAACACGTACATGTTCTGCCAACATACTCACATTCTCTGCTTCCTAAGTGCCAGGCACACCTGTACTCATTCACTCTCCTGTCACACCTTTGACCAAGCGGTCAGTGAACACATAAATACAGGAATGTGGGCATGAAATACATTCAGAAGTACGTTTTAAAAAACAAACTTAGAATTTCTTTTACAGGCCGTGGGTTCTGGCACAGAACTTGTATGGCTACAATCTAAATTATGTGTGTCTATGCACGTTCATTTTAGTGTAAATAAAATGTATTTAAAAAAATAACTGACATATCCCTCATGCTTAGAATCAAACACACAGAAACACACACCTGCTATGCTGCGGCCAGAAATAAAGTCTCAGGAGTCCCGTTAATACAGTGGTTTATTTATGTTTCATGGTAAACAGAAACCAAGAGTAGCTGCTTTTAGCATTTCCTGCTGACAATTTATATTTCCAAAAACAAACAGCCGGGATTTGCCCATCCAAACCCATTTATCAATGCCTTTAAAATGGTTGTAAGCAGTAAAGTTCTAAAAGTACAATCTAATTACACCTGAAACTTATATATAACACTGTATGTTAACTATACTCGGATTTTTTTTTTTAAGTGCAACCTATTTTTAATTTGGGGAGAATCCAACAAATACAGGAAAGAAGGCAATTTCTCCATGTATTTGACAACCATTTGATTCTGAACTACTTCTCCAGTCTCAGAACAAACCACCAGTTAATAATTACTAAAGGAAAGTTAACTAGTATCTTCAAAGAACTACAGGTTGAAATTCCTGCTGTATGTGAGATTTGTATTTTCAATTAGGCCAGTTTCAAGGAGCAAATGCCATCCTCTGTCTGAGCAAATGAACAGAACAAACAATCACCAGTGAAAACCACAGAGATCTATGAAACAATCTTAATCCAATATCCAAGTGAAAGCAATATACAATTATCAGTCCCAGCAGAGAAAACATGTTTAGAAAGTCACATGGACCAATCAACCTGGGAAAAAAAATAAAAGAGGCCCTTCTACATCTGAGCAATTACTACCACAGTAGGGTAGGAAGAGAGCTCACCAAGTAGGATTTTTCTGTTACATCAGTTAAGCTGAGCGTGCCCCACATACAATACCACTTCAATCCATAGTTATCAGATTTAGCGTTCCATACTGAGTTCTATGCCATTACAATTTTTTTTTTTTTTAATGTTTATTTGAGAGAGAGAGAGAGCAGGGGAGGAGCAGGGAGGGACTGAGAGAAAGAGTCCCAGTCAGGCTCCCAGCGCGGAGCCTGATGCAGGGCTCAAACTCATGAACCATGGTATCATGACCTGACACCGTATCAAGAGTCGGATGCTCAACAGAACCACCTAGGCGCCTCTATGCCATTACAAATATCAACGTTGTCTTTAGAAATCTACTCCAAATTTAGGTAATAGAGTATATGGTGATACATACTAACTTATACGACACTGAGACTAGGGTTCAAAAATATTACCCTAATTCATCTTGATAGCAAATTGCTACAATATATTATACTTACTGCCTCTTTAATTTCACAGGAGAAAACATGTATCTGAAATTCTTCTGAACCATGGGAACTCTCTGTAAATGCAACACAATTGCTCTCTGTGGTCCCGTCATGTCCACGTGCACAGAACAACACCTTATAGATTGGAAAAGAAGCTATCTCCATATTGCTGGATTGGTCTATAATTCTACAGAACAGTGAAGAAAAAAAAATATTAACTATCGAAGAACATTGGAAGCAGTTTTACTATACTAATAACATAAATATAATTATCTTAAAAACATAAACTGGTTATAATGTATTAAAACAAATTACCACATTTTGCTATATATGTGTATATGTGTGTGTATATACACACACACACATACACACAAATTCTTTGCCTTCTTTTGACAATTACTTCATTTCTGTATCTCCTGTGATCCAATTTGTTTACTCCCAAAGCCAAATACACGTTGCCTGGTAAAATCTATGTCACTCATGCCCAAATGCAAGCCTTTTCTGTTATGTCAAAAGGAATGTTACTACACAATAGCACAGACCAACCCTAGAAAGCTTCTATTTAGACGACAACTGTGGGTAAGTTTATCCAACACCTAGGTCATTGTTCGACCAACACCCTTCTTACCCCAAGGCAAAAAAGGTCAGAGTGGTTACAAAGTTGAACTTAATAAAAGAATTTAAGAAAGTAAAAGAAGTTTGTGAACTTCTGAAGCAAATAATTCTCTGGTTTTCCTTATGTAAATCCTAAGCCCTAGATTGATCTAAAATCTCAAGTCCACATCGAAATCTCCTTAATTGTATAACCAAGGGGTACCCAGTAGGAATAGAGAGGCAAGTCAAAACACTAAATCTTTGCAAAGGTGTGTTTGGCCCTTTTAAAATAAAAATATAACTTTAATGTAAACCAATTTGAAAATAAACTATTATAAAAAATAAATAAAATTAAATTAAATAAAAATAAATATATATATATATAACTTTAAAAGGCATTTTGTCATTTTTAAAGAAATATCATACAAATAATATATCTACAAAACCCTTTCCTGAAAAATTCAAAGCATTTTTATCAAACACTGTAAATTTATATTGTTATTATTTTAGTACTTAGAACTAAGCTAACACTTTCACATTCTAAACCTTAAAGAATGAGGCATTTCAGAAAGAGTTTGAAAAAAGATTAAACTGGCCTTCTGAGAATATTATAGGTTCAGGATACATTCAACCTAATTTCTAAGACTTTCATTTTATTTGTTTATTCAACAAACATTTCCTGAAAACCTGCTATGGACCAGATACTGCTCTAGACACTAAAGTTAAAGCGGAGAAAAATACAAGTAATCTGTTCCCATGGACCTTATATTCTAGTGAGGAAGTTAGATGATAAACCAAGAAGCAAATATGTATACAACACCAAGTCAAATAGAGTGCTATGAAGAAGGAAAAAAAAAAAAAGGCCCACAATAAGGGAGAAAAGAAGAATAGTTACATGACCCAATCAAAGCTTCTTTTGATAAAATGTTTGAGATGAAATTGTAAAGAAGTAAAAAAGCCACTGGGAAACCAGGAAAAGATCGTTCAGGCAAAGGAAAGAAAATATGCAAAAGTCCTGAGGTAGGAATCATGTCGGTGTTTGAGAAAGAACAAAGAAGCTACTATGACCAGAATATAGTGAAAGAACATAGTGAGAGAGCAAAAGAGAAGGGAGGTAAGAAGAGGAGAGGGGTAAAGGGTCAGGTCAAAGCTAGTTTATCAGTGGCCAGGCATGGTAAGGATTTTGAATATAATCACGAGTGTGACTGGAGGTCACTGAGGGTAGAACAACATTATCTGTTTTATATTTAATTCTTAATCCTACTTCAGCATAAGAGAAAAAGCCATGTTGCTACTTCCTAGTCTGATGTAAAAAGGTTACGATCTGTGGCTCACAAAACCTCTGTGGTTTTTGAACCAGTTATGTGACAAGATGAAGATGGGTTTTTACATTCCCCCTGAATAAAGAAACGCAAATTATAGGTATTTTTAAAGTTCTATTTCCATTTAATACTCAAAGCATAACTCTGTAAAAAGCCTCTTGTAAATAAGCAACGTGGTATAAGCTAAAAAGGTTTACTTTTCATGTCTACAGAGTAAAAGTGAACTCACAGTAAATCCCAGGCCTGATTTATGATGTAACACCATCACTACCATACAAAAAATGTCATGCTTGTCTAGGGAAAATAAAAAAAGACTAGAGCTTACCTCACAGAACCTTCTGGAACATTTGGCACATAAAGAGTAACAGGAAAGGGGTGCTGACTGGAAGATTTCAGAGTGGCCATCGCCCGTAAAGCCTCCACTTCATTACGTGGGGAAGAAACCTTCATACATCCTAAGTAGGTCAGTTTGTTAAATAAAACACTATCTTCTTCAGGTAATCCACTTAGAGACGATGGTCTGGGTGTAGGAATTTCTGAAGAAAAAAAACACACACACTCAAAAAATTAATGAAAAACTTCACAGTACAATTTCACTTACTGCCCAAAAACAAATGAAATACTGCAAACAAAATTCAGGACTGTGTTTTCACTTCTTTTGATGTTTATCCTACATCTTAATTCAGAGTTCTAGAATTTTTATACTTTCAAGTCTCTCAAAGTATTAAACTTACTTAACAACTTTAGAGAAAAAGAAAACAATTTTTAATTTTTTTTTTTAAAAATCAAAAATAGAGTTCAAATGATATAGAACAAAAAGGAGAAAAAACTACACTAAAGGCAGTAACCTAAAAATAATGAGGATTAAATAAAGCTAAAATCAGTTAAAAGTCTGTCTTGGCTGTACCGATCCTGCATGGCACCCAATTTATCATAAGTAGCCTAACTTTCCGAGCAAAAGTAAACAATATGAAGAGACACATCTCATACCAATCACAACAAAAGCAAGCCCCATGTTTAACCCTTTCTGGCTTGCTGACTTCTATGAACTATTTAAGTATTCCAATGGAAACTGTTTCATCAAAATAATGATTGCTTCCCCCAATTCTCCCCTCCCCATTAATGAGATTCTTAAAAAATAAAAAGTAGGGGCGCCTGGGTGGCTCAGTCGGTTGAGCGTCCGACTTCGGCTCAGGTCATGATCTCGCGGTCTATGAGTTCAAGCCCCGCATCGGGCTCTGTGCTGACGGCTCAGAGCGTGGAGCCTGCTTCGGATTCTGTGTCTCCCTCTCTCTCTGCCCTGCTCCTGCTCACGCTCAGTCTCTATGTCTCATAAATAAATAAACGTTAAAAAATTTTTTTTAAAATGAAAAAAATAAAAAAAATAAAAATAAAAAGTAAATAAAATTGTTCACTTTAATTCTAAGCACAGCTCGCAGCAAAGGCCCGGCTGTACTTAGAGTTATCTGTCTGCGTGTATCAGACACTATTAAACTCCCTCTTTGCCACTCTTTCCATCCACACCTAAAACCCACATTCAGCGAGTCTCTACTTTTTCCCACTACCCATATCCATTCTGCACAAAATTAAGCATGCCTGTCTCACCCGAACTAGATCCTTGCCCATGCTCAAATCTTCATTACCAGAATTCCCTTACAGGATTTTAATAAATAATTCACAAAAGCCATTCCCAATCTCCCCATTCCAGCGCCCAAATTGCCTACTTTTCTTCTGTTGAGAAACTAGAGCCAGTCAAAATGAATTATCTCATCTACCGTGTTCTTCAATCACTGAAACATGTTTTTCCCCCTTTGAATCAGTTCAATGTGCTGTATTTCAAAAGGGATAAAAAAAAAAAAAACAGTAACACATGTTAAGGCTGGATGCTAATATGTTTATTAGACTTATTATTCTACGCATTTTTGTTAATTTAGCAAGCACTCATAAAACAAGTTTTTGCAAGATCTTCTGATAAATCAGATTTCAGTAACTGAGGAACATGACAGATAAAGTAGTTCAAATGGTCTAATGTATAGTTGGAGTTGTACCAAAAAAAAAACAGGTAAAAAGGGGGCAAAAAAGCTTTCTAAAGAAATAAATATTCTACTAATCTGTGTAATTCAGATTTGTATAACTGTGTAAATCCCAAGTAGACCCTCCATACACTGGAGGTAGCTTCTGGTTCAAGGGAGACTCTGAGCCTCTACAGAGTGTGAAGGTGGGATGCTCAGAGCACTGTATTTATTGCCAGGGAAAGCTCCCAAACTCTTGATAGAAACACGCCCAAGTAGAGAAAAACAGTACAGAAATTGATCCAAAAAAAAAAAAAAAAGACAAAATAAGCAGACGAGGCCTTTAAATAACTATTTTAAATATGATATAGGATGTAAAAGAAAATATCTAACAAAATAAGGAGAAAAATGAAAGACAAAGGACCAAAAGAAATTCTAAAGCTAAAAACTGCAAGATCTGAAATGAAATATTCCCTGGGTGGCTATAACAGCAGATTCTAAATTACAGAGGAAAACAAAAATATTAAAGAAGTTCTTTGGGAAAAAGAATAATGATACCAGAGGAAAACTGAAGAGCATCAGAAGTTATAAATACGAGGGCAAGACTTTTTCTTTGCTTTTTAATTTCTTTAAAATATAAGAGATTATTCAAAGTGAAAAATTAGACAGACACTCTCTCCTTTGCTATCCTGTCTGCTGCTCCCTTGATACATATTCAGTAAGCAACTCTTTTGTTCAAAGTAAAAAACAAAGGGGGGGTGGAAAATTAGCATTTTGTAGAATTTATAACATGTGCAAGCAAAATGAATGACCTCAAAAGCATAAAGTCTGCAAGTAAAGAAATGGAAGATCCTCACAGCATACAGGAAATGGTATAAATATCATTAAAACAATACACCTGTTGGGGCACCTGGGTGGCTCAGTTGGTTTAAGTGGCCAACTTCGGCTCAGGTCATGATCTCATGATTCGTGACTTTAAGCTCCTCAAAGTCTAAGCTCCTCAGTGGGCTCTCTGCTGTCACCACAGAGCCCGCTTTGGATCCTCTGTCCCTGTCTCTTTCTGCCTCTCCCCTGCTCATGCGCGTTCTCTCTCTCCCTCTCTCTCTTTCAAACTAAACTTTAATAGAAGAAAAATAAAACAGACCTGGTTAAAGAGTTGGGTCATAAAAATCTCAGAGCAAGCACTAAAATAATAAAACAAATTATACCATTTGTATTCAACTGTATACAATTAACACAGTTAATACACCAGTAATAGGGATAAAATGTAATATTAAAAAATATTCAATCCAAAGGAAGGCAGGAAGGGGCTCCTGGGTGGCTCAGTTGCTTAAGCATCCAACTTCAGCTCAGGTCATGATCTCACCGTTCATGACTTTCAGCCCTTCATCAGGCTCTGTGCTGACAGCTTGGCTTCAGAGACGGTGTCCCCCCATCTCTGTGCCCCTCCCCCACTCACGCTCTGTCTCTCTCAAAAATAAAATAAACAAACATTAAAAAAATGTTTTTTCAAAGGAAGGCAGGAAAAAGGGGGAAAGACACGAATAACAAAAGGGACAAAGAGTACACAAACAGCAAGAAAGTGGGTACATTTACACGCAAACATGCAAAAAATTACATTAAATGTAGGGGCGCCTGGATGGCTCAGTTGTTTAAGCATCTAACTCTTGATTTCAGCTCAGGTCATGATCTCACAGTTTGTGAGACAGAGCCCCATGTCAGGCTCTGCGCTGATAGCCTGCTTAGGATTCTCTCTCTCCCTCTCTGTCTGCCTCCCCCCACCCCCACGGCACATGCTCTCTCTCTCAAAATAAATAAATAAGCATTTTTTAAAATTGTGTTAAATGTAAATGGTCAAAACCAGGGGTCACCAGCTTTTTCTATAAAAGGCCATATTTATAAATATTTTAGGCTTGTGGACCAAAAAAAAAAAATCTAGGATATTATGCAGATATTTATATAAAGACAAAGAGAAAAGGCCTTCTAAAATTCTTTTTAACAAAACTGAAAACTTAATTTATGGACACTTTGGATATGAATTTAATGTAAGTTTCATTGTCACAAAATATTATTCTCCTTTGACTTGTTTTCAATCCTTTAAAGATATAAAAACAATCTTACCTTGCAAGCCACACTGAAAACAAGTAGTGGGCAGGGTTTAGCCAATGGAAGTAGTTTGCTGACCCCTGGTCTAAACGCACCAATTAAAAGACAGTTCATCAGACTGGACTAAAGAAAGAAAAATTCAACTATACACATCTACAAGAAACACACTTTAAATATAAACACACAAAGAGACTAAAACTAAATTTAAAACGAAAATAGGAGTAGGCACACCATGCAAACACTAATTATAAGAAAACTAAAGTAGTTATATTAATATCAGAAATATTAGACTTCGAGCAAGGACTATTAACGGGGAAAAGAGACATTTGGCAATGATAAAAGGGTCAATTCGCCATAAAAACATAGTAATTTTAAGTGGTTATGCCCCCTAACAGCAGAGATTCAAAATACCTAGAGCAAAAACTCGCAGAACCAGTCAAGTTGAAGTAATAAGTCTGCTATAGCTTATCTCTCTTAACTAAAAACCCTAAATGAATTTTTAAAAGCACATTAAAAATTTTCTTTTAAAAAGTAAACAGTAATTAAGATTGAAGAGAGGAGTCAAAACTTGAAGAATTATCAGTATAGTGTTGAGTTTTCTTTTTTTTCTCCCATCTTTTATCTCTTAGATTTGATCTGAGGGCAATCCCAGTTGCAGACCTGTGCAATGAGCAACAAAACTGAAAAAAATTAAAAAGCAGAAAAAGGAGTGCCTGCAAACTACAGAGTGTTTGGGGAATTATAACTTGTTTTTTGGTTTTGTCTCCTCTTGCTCTCTTTTCTCTCCCCCAGTTCTACCACAGGTCAGCCCCAGTTATGGAGCTGCGCTGCAATGGGGGAAACAGAGGTGGGCACAGACATCTACAACTTGGAGGAAAAACCTATCTCGATATCTAGAACACCCAAGCCAATGAGTTCACTTCTATGATTCGAAAACGGAAAAGGAAACCTCCACTATTTTTTCTTTATTTTCTCTTACCACTTTGTCGTAAAGTAGCCTCCAAGGCATGCAAGATTGCTAGATGGCACAACAAAACCAAAACTCTGAGAAATCTGATTTTCTACTCAGGAGAAGAAGGAAAATGGGCCTCAGGAACCCAGAGAGTATGGGAGAAATCCTAAGAAGGAGAGTTGAGGAGAAGATAATCCCCTAATTTTGGGTATGAACTAATACAAGTCTTGGGCTCAGCACCATACTGTACATGTGTGTACCAAGCCAGAACTTGCAGTCTAGACATCACCAGGTAGATGGCCTGCTAAAATAAAATAAAATAAACACTCTTCAGAAGATTTTATCTGGAAAAAGAACCTCAATATGTAAGATTCAAAGAGTCTGGAAAATAATCCAATTACTCAATAAACAGACAAAAAAAAAGAGAGGAAGAAAAGAAAAAGGTGACCATTTACCATGATATAAAGGTAAATTAACACACCTGAAATGAATGAAAATACTGAAATCTTTGGCAGAGAGACAGAAAATGTAAAAAGAACCAAAGTAAATTTAAGAACAGAAAAATAGGGGGGGGGGAAGAAAACAGAAAAACAGAATATCTAACACTAAAAATTCAGCAGAGTGGCTCCTAGGAATGAAGATCTGTAAAGAATAAACCTGACATGTGTCAACAGAAAATACTCTTTTTATTCACAGCATTTATTAATAGCATCCAAAAAAACTAGACAATATATATCAAATGAATTAATCACTAAATAAATGAAAACATTTTAGGGTTAGTAATCCTTTCAATAATTTATCATGGAAAAACACATCATCATAATTACAGCCTTCATGTGGACAAAACCCAATTATGACTAGTGGAGATCCTGATTTAAGAGGCAAATAGCAAACTATTTTTACCAAGGCAACAGTCTCAGACCTAGTAAAATCACATACCAATGTAAGGAATTCATTTCCACCTAAATAAACTCAGTCCTATTCAACTCATACTTCTTTAACTCCATCATCCTTTCCTCCATCATCTTTTCCTCAGCAGAAAAAGTAACAAAGAGGATAAGAGAGACAATTCATCTTTGAATCCAACCAGAATTTTAGTACACTCCAATAAGTGGAATGGAGCAAAGAATGCTAAGGCATTAGCAAAGAATGGGGCGCCTGGGTGGCTCAGTCAGTTAGGCGTCCGACTTCGGCTCAGGTCATGATCACACGGTTCGTGGGTTCAGCCCCACGTCAGGCTCTGTGCTGACAGCTCAGAGCCTGGAGCCTGCTTCGAATTCTGTGTCTTCCTCTCTCTCTGCCCCTTCTCTGCTCATGCGCTCTCTCTCTCTCTCTCTCTCTCAAAATAAACAAACATTAAAGATTTTTTTTTCGAGGCGCCTGGGTGGCTCAGTCGGTTGAGCGTCCGACTTCGGCTCAGGTCATGATCTTGCAGTCCGTGAGTTCGAGCCCCGCATCAGGCTCTGTGCTGACAGCTCAGAGCCTGGAGCCTGCTTCACATTCTGTGTCTCCCTCTCTCTCTGCTCTTCCCCTGCTCGTGCTCTCTCTCTGTCTCAAAAATAAATAAACGTTAAAAAAAATTTTTTTTTTCTAACTAGCATAGATTTCCTACTAGATTTGCATCCAAGCAGCCAGGATATAAGATCATCAAATTACAAAAAATAAGTTACTGTGATGTTTAAACAAAAGCTTTCATCTATCTGGTTTTATAACTGAAAAACAACATAGCTTTAATATTCACTCTAGGCCATTTAAATCTAGATGCTTTCTAGATAGAGTCCCTTTTAAACTAGCCACAATAACTCTGTGAAGCCAAAGCTGTGTTGATTGCAGCTAGGAAAAGGCAGCTGAAACGTCTCATCATAATCTGCTGAGGCTGCTACAACAAAATACCACAGAATGGGTGGTTTGTACACAGTGGACATCTACTTCCCACAGTTCTAGATGCCAGGAAGGCCAAGACTGAGGCACTGGCAGATTTGGCATCTAGTGGGAGCCCACTTTCTGGTTCACAGACAGCATCTGTTCACTGTGTCCTCAGAGGTGGAAAGGACAAGCTAGCTTTCTGGGGTCTCTTTCATCAGGGCACGAACCCCAATCACGAGGGCTCCACCCTCATGACCTAATCACTTCCCAAAGGCCCCACCTCCTAATATCATCACTTTGAGGGTTATAATTTCAACATGAATTCTGAGGACAAGCACATTCAGAGTATAACATGTCTTTTTATTGAAAATAAAAACTAAAAATGTGTAACTAGAAAAGAATACTAAAAACTTACTTGTAAAGCAAAGGAAATTTCTTCTTATCCACTGAGATCTTTCTAAAAACGTATTTTAGTGTAATAGGTGTTGAGAACACAAAAAGAGCACACAATACATGGTCCCTATCAAATATACTCAGAAATTAGAATCATAAGCCACTGTAAGGAATAATTAATTCCAACAACCCATCAGAGCTACATTAGAAGATAAAAGGTATTCCTTCCTTTTGATTAATACATTAACCAAAAAATAATTATACAAATGTGCTATCAGTATGCTTTAGGTATTTTGGAAGGGGTAGATATTTAAGAAACTCAAAGACAAAGCAAAACAAAGCACAATAAGTAATATAATCTTTCATGTTCCCTTCATCAAGAATAAAAATTAATACTTTTTAAGGTTTTATATTTTTAATTAAAATATATATACATAAATGTTTACCTTAAATTCTCTTGAACTTAATCCTAGCTGTATGACAATACGTTGAGACCTAGAAGTATTCATAGTGAGTCAGAGGGCTTTATGAAGGACCCCCAACACATTACAAATATCTTCTCCTACCCTGGCATTAAGCCATATTTATTATATAAAATGGTTGAGGATGTATCAGTGGGACAGGTTTAAAAAAAAACACACACAAAAACTTGCAATTTTGGTGCCTAACATTAATGGTCCATTTGGAGAAACCCCATTATTATGATATATGAATGTCTTTTTTTTTTATGTTAAAATGTGTTATCTAACAATTTAGTTAAAATGCAGATCAAAGCAAAAAAAAAACATATTTATTATGGTACCATTCTCATTCAGAAGATTTAAGTTTTTATGTATTAAAATAAGACTATCTTTTATGATATGGCTTTTCTACCCAGACAATCACAAAAATACTCTCCAATATTTTCTTCTTATAGGTTTTTTTTTCACATCCCATATTTGATTCACTAGGAATAAATTTTGTGTACAATGTTATTTAGGGCCATCATAGCCACACCATGTAGCACTGTGGCCCGCAACTGTCCTTACCCAGACGGACATCCAGAAACAGATCACTGGCTCTAAGCCAATCAGGATCATCTCATCTCGAATGTCAGTGTGACTTACTGAGGGGTTTGAACGTAGCCAAGGCCTATTAGTTCATGTGATCCCCTAACTACTACAAAATGGCTCAACTGAGTGAAACTCACAACTTTTGTTCAATAAGTAAAAGAAGACAGCCTTTGTCTCTGCCACCAGCCATGAACAAATTGCCTAGCCTTACTTACCAATTCTGCTAACTACTTTATGACCATAAAGGAAGCCAGCTGGAGAGACAGGGGACAAAGGAGATCAAAGCTAAGAAGTTTACAAAATAACCACGATCAGAGCCTTTAGTGTTTAAACCAGCTGTAACGGGGCACCTGGGTGGCTCAGTTGGTTAAGTGACCAACTTCGGCTCAGGACATGATCTCACAATTCATAGGTTGGAGCCCCACATCGGGTTCTGTGCTGACAGCTCAGAGTCTAGAGCCTGCTTCAGATTCTGTGTCTCCCTCTCTCTCTGCCCCTCTCCCACTTGCACTCTGTCTCTCTCTCCCTCTCAAAAATAAATAAAACATTTAAAAAAAAATAAAAAATAAAAAAAATACACCAGCTGTAGGAATTGGCTTTGGTTTTGTTTGGGTTTCCTTGTACCCAAAACCATTCTGCATTATAAGCTGATAATTCTACTACAAATCCTACTCAATCATAGTAGCATTTATATTTTTATCAAGGTTTATTTTTTTAATTTAAATTCAAGTTAGTTAACATACAGTGTAGTCTTGGCTTCAGGGACAGAACTCAGGGATTCATCTCTTACATATGACACCCAGTGCTCATCCCAAAAAATGCCCTCCTTCATGTCCATCACCTATTTAATTCATCCCCTACAGCAACCCTGTTTGTTCTCTGTATTTAAGAGACTCTGATGGTTTGCCTCTCTCTGTTTTTATCTTATTTTTCCTTCCTTTTCTCTATGTTCGTCTGTTGTGTCTCTCTAATTCCACATGAGTAAAGTTGTATGATATTTATCTTTCTCTGACTTATTTCTCTTAGATAACACACTCTAGTTCCATCCACCTTGTTGCAAATGGCAAGATTTCATTCTTTTACATCACCTAATAGTATTCCATTATGTATTTATACCACGTCTTCTTTATCCATTCATCAGTCAATGGACATTTGGGCTCTTTCCATAGTTTGGCTATTGTTTAATTGCACTACTAGGTATTTACCCAAAGGATACAAAAAGCTGATTCCAAGAAGCACATGCACCCCAATGCATTTATTATTTAAATACACTGATAGAATTGATATGCTATTTTACTTAGAATTTTCACAAACAATAATCTGAAGTAACTGTAGTCAAATTGAGAAAAAACACACCTCATATGAAACACTGTCTCCGTTACACTATTTCCTGATACCCAAGATCTATTCAATTGTTCAATAAGATTTACTGAGTGTCTACCATGTGCCAAGTACAAGGAGTAAAATGAAGACTCAGACATAGTGCCTGTTCTCAAATAACATTGACACCGATTTTACAGGTAGAGAAACAAACAAAAACATAAGAACCAAAGTGGGAACTCTCGAGCAGAACCGAAAACTTGGTGGCCCTGATCTTAGAAAACAAAGCTAATGAGATTTTTTTTTAATTTTCTTCTTAAAATTTTCATGATCACTTCATCCCATTTCTTTTATGATGTCTAAAAGTTCAACACAGTACCTGTATTCGATGGATCCAAAATTAACTGAAGAGATGGCTTATTTGTTTGGCTGGCTGAAACATCTCCAAATGAATGGTCTGAACTCTCACTGGAACTCTGACAATCAGCAAGAGGACTGTTTTGCCCTTTCTCCGAATCTCTCAGAATCTCTTCCATGGCTTTTTCCAACTGTTCATCACCATTAGACACTATCTATAGACAAAGCAAGACGATTCTGTTTCAATCACATGGTTCTGGACTTCTTAAGGTTTCTAATTTTTTATTTCTATTTCTAATATTTTGTTTCTAGAAGAAATTAAAACAACCTAAGTTTTAAATTTAAATAATATTTTAAATAATTTAAATTTACTGAATACCAAGAATTTACACAGTTGTACCTAACGCTATCTGATCTAAGATCTAATTTACAGAGATTTTTCTTTCCTTTTCTTCTTCCTTAACACATTATAAAAACCAGGTAATCTTAAATTTATGTGTCTTAAAGGGAAAACCAGGTAAGTTTAAGTAGACAGTATTTATTGTGACTGTTATTTAAAAGGTTATATTTCTTGCTCTCATAGCATAAACATATTTGTGATTTCTGTACAAATTTTGCTTGCCGCCAGGATCAATGTATTTGCAATGTATTTCTTTTACATTTAAGTTGACTTATCTTTCTCTTAAAAACAGGTAAGACAAAAAGCCTAATAAAGGTCTTAAATGAAACACACTAACTTAAATGCAGATATGCACTTTTTAATGCAGGTATTTAGAGCCATTTATTTAAATACATATTACTTACATTTAAATAAAACCATCGACTATGTTAATATACTTAAAAACTATATATCCTCAACATAATGTAAAATGGGTATCTAATAATTTTTATTAAATTTTATTAGATTGATACTTTTGATGCCATAGTTAATACTAAATAAAAGTCAAACAACATGTAGCATATCGTACTAAATTGTCTATTCCTGTGTCTAGAGGATGGTTATGCAATTCTCATGCATGTGTACCTGAGTTTGTTTGATTCTTTTTCTTTGAGTTAGAAAGACAACAAAAATGAAAAAGGATCATACCCAAATGAAAACTCAATTGCTAAAAATGGAAGATATATACTTTAAAAATATTCAGACGAGGGACACCTGGGTGGCTCAGTGGGTTAAGCATTCAACTTTGGCTCAGATCATGATCTCAAGTCCCTCATCAGGCTCCCTCCTGTCAGCCCAAAGCTTGCTTCAGATCCTGTCTCCCTCTCTCTCTGCCCCCTCTCTCGCTCTCACAAAAATAAACATTAAAAAAATATTTTTAAAAATTTCAGACAAGCCACCTATTCAAACACATACTAGAATGTTACCAACTGATTTAAAACATAAAAACATACAGTTGTTTCTTAAGTACAAATAAAACATAACTGTTTATGTAATTAACTTTAAAAACCCTGCAGCAAGTGAGACAATACTATCCGGATAATGGTTAAATCTTATGTAAATTTAAATCAAATTCCCCAACTATCCTTTCCTTTCTATTTTCCCCTCTATTCCTTCTTCCTGAAATTCCAAAATAAAAAATAACCCAAAGAAAAAAACGTTAAAAATACACAAACCAAATAATTAGCTTCTGCATAAATCAAACACTGATGCTATTCAAGGTCAGTATTTGAGAAAAACTTTTGTATTTTTACACATCTCTTGAGATCAGTCTCACCTCATTAAAAAATAATAATAATTTAAAATAGTATCATTTGTAAATAAAAAAGCAAGCAAGAAATACCTTGAGTTCAGGTTTTTCATCATCTTTTGTAGACGTATCGTCTGCATGCTGAGAAACCAAAACAAATTCTTCACTGTTCAGTGTAGCCACAGAATCCGATGACCCACTAACCTTCTGTAACGAAGCTCTGACCTCCATTTCAATTCTACAAACTTCTCTTCCCACATCCACCTGGTCAAAACTACAGAGATTTAGGGGGAAAAAAAAGGCATAAATAAAAACATGATCAATACTCAGCCTTTAAAAATGGTTCACGTGAAAAAGAATTCTGCTGGCTAGATAATTATCTCAAAACTAGGGAGGCTACCTTCTTGGACTGGGCCACATAATGGAAATGTACTCCCTTCACCCTGAATTCCCAGACTAAAAGAACCATATTGTTCCCTGAAAAACAACACAAACTCACCCATATCTCAACTAAGCAGATTTACTACTGCTTGATTCTGTATTTCTCCTAGAAATACTATTTTTGTTCTTTCTTAATAAGTAGAGGAAATAATTAAGCATGACACTCACTGAATTTACTTTATAATTAAATCCAAATATTTACAAAAACTTATCTCCTCAAAGTAATTGTACCTTAAAATATCTTGTCTGTGTCACTGAAGTTGACTAACTACTAAGAATTCAACACGCTGGGGCATCTGGGTGACTCAGTCATTGAACATCTGACTTCAGCTCAGGTCATGATCTCGCGATTGTGAGATGGAGCCCAGTGTCAACGGGCTCAGGCTCGGCCTACTGCTATCAACCTGTCAGTGCAGAGCCCACTTCTGGTCCTTCATACCTCCCCTCTCTGCCCTTCCCCCACCTGCACTCTCCAAAAAATAAATAAATATTAAAGAAAAAAGAAGGATTCAATACACTAAGCCATGCATCTTTTCTTTTCCAGACACATTACCACTTATCGGCACAAGGGGTGGGGAAACGGCCAAGGCTTTCACATTGCATTCATATGACAAACAGTGTAAATACAGTGTAATTCTGCTTTCTGGATAGACCGCAGAAATTCAACAATGTCTATCAATTTCAGAAGTTCAAATATTCACACTGCTAATTTTAACTGAACCCGTGTACTACATACAGACACAGTACTCAGCACTAGGGTTACATGAGTCACTAATAAGGCAGACAAGTGGCCTGCCCTCCTGGAGCTTACGTCTAGTCAGAAATCAAGCAAGTAACCAAATGTCATTCCAAATCACTCTAAAGGCTATGAAGAAGATAAGACAGGTTACTGTGACAATGAACGGCTATAAAAAGTATAGGCACAACTTTAAGTAGGGTGGTAAGAAAGAACTCTTGGAAAGGGAAATATCTGAGCTGAAATGTAAAAGATAAAAGAAACCCGTATATTAATCTGCTCGGTGACCCAAGGGGTAACGCGATACAGGGCAGAACAAGTAAACTGGTGCTAAAGAACCCAGGACTCTAAGTCTGCTGATCTATGCCTTAAAATTACCCAGAATTGTTCTTTTTTCTGTTCCAATTAGGTTATTCTTTTCTTTGCCTCACATAAATATGGCTGCAATATCTCTTTTTGCCTTTAGGTGACACTAACACCATTACTCTTGGAAAAAAAATGATTTACTCTCAGCTTCAAGTTACACTTAAAAAAGTTAATTACTGCCATCTTCATCAAAACTCAAAATTCCCATTAACATTACAATAAGCAATAACTATTTATTCTAGGATAGTGTAATTAGCTAGCCATCATTTCATTCTGTTGGACATGTGACTATCCTTCCTTTTAAATTTTAAATCCTTTAAGCACATATATCTGTCCTCTAAAGGTTTTTCATTTTGCAAATAAATGTTTCTGAAAGTGCAGTATGAGTTAGAGGCCACGTCTTTACCCTTCCAGGCTGCCCCAAGAATTCTTGATTACTAAGATGCTACACATTCCAGATGTCTTCTGTGGCCAATCCTTCTTCAAGCTCTCCTCCACTTAACACCTAAATGTTGGAAATTCCCCAAGTTCAAGTCTTGAACTTGTGACTCCTTGCCACACATGCTCTCTATGCAGTATCTCTCATTGCCATGTATTTAAATACCATCTATATCTAATAGTCTCCCAAATTTCTCTCCCTACCCAAATGTCCTCTAAATTCTTCATTTGGAATCCAACTTTCTACTTTATATTTCCATGTGGAATTCTTATCAATATCTTAAATGTGACCCAAGTGGAATTTCTAATGTCTCCTCCAAATTTGTTTCTCATTCAGAGTTCCCATTTCAATCAATAACACCACTTTCTATCAAGTTGCTCAAATAAGTAACGTAGATACCATTCTTAATTCATCTCTACATTTTCATTCCTCACATCAGCATGTCATGTTAGCCCCACTTCCAAGATAAATTCCACATCTATCCCATTTCTTCATGGCCATTTTTATCAACCTAATCCAGGCAACGTTCTCATCTATCAAGAGTCTCCTAACCCATCTCCTACTTCCAGTCCTCTCTTCCCCTAATCTACTCTTCATAAAGCTGCCAAAGAAATCTTTTGGAAAATAAATTAGATTACATTAAAATTCCACTCTAAAATGTTTTCACTGGGCACCTAGGTGGCTCAGTCAGTTAAGCATCAGACTCTTGGTTTGGTTTCCACTCAGATCATGATCTCTCGGTCTCATGGGTTCCAGCCCCACACTGGGCTCTGCACTGGCAGCACAGAGCCTGCTTCGAATTCCCTCCCTCCCCTCCCTCTCTGCCCCTCCCCTACTCACACTGTCTCCGACCCTCTCAAAATGAATAAACTTTTAAGTTTATTAGTTAACAATTTTTCAATCTTTTCACTAAAATTCAAATAAAATCCAACTATGCCAGGACTTATAAACCTCAACACATCTTTCCCTCTGTCATTTTACCATTACACCTCTTTAATTACAGAAAGTTCTTTCCCACTTTAGGGTCTTAGCTCTTGCCTCCTTCATATGGCTGACTCCTAAGGTATCAGCTTTCATTCATCTAGTCAACGAATATTTAATGAGTCTCTACTATGCACGAGAAACAATCATGGGACCTGGAGACTAAATGATGAGTAGACCAATTGTTTTTAATAAATAAAATAAATCAGCATGTTAATGAATACTAATGGTTATGCAATTCAAATAAGACGTTCATTATTAAGAGGTTTTCTTTAGCCCAAGAGAATGTTAGATATTCTGCCAGGCTAACAAGAAAACCTATTAGTTTACCAAATGTAATTTTGCACTCTATTCAAAACACAGCTCAGAAATTCTCATTTTTCTCAGAATTAAGTCCGCTCTCATTAGAAGCCTAAAACCCTGCCTCCAAGGGCCTTAGGAATACTTTTAGAAGTTTGCCTAATGCTACTTTATTGGGTTGAACATTTCTTTGAACCTCAATGCAGATGCTTACTAAATTTGCACACAAACACAAAAATCTGAGAATGCAAAGCCAACACTTTAAAATATTTCAGGAGCACCTGGGTGGTTCAGCCGGTTAAGTGTCCAACTTCGGCTCAGGTCACGATCTCAGGGTTCTTGAGTTTGAGCCAGGCATCGGGCTCTGTGTTGACATCGTGGAGCCTGAAGCCTGCTTCGGATTCTGTGTCTCCCTCTCCCTCTGCCCCTCCCCCACTTGCACTCTATCTGCCCTCTCTCTCAAAAATAAGTCAACAATAAAAAATTTTTTTAATATTTCAACAGGCAGGTAATAAGATTTAAATGGGGGAAAGAATAGTCTTCAACAAATGGTGCGAGGGCAATTAGTTATTCACATGTAAAAGAATGGAGTTGAACCCCAACCTCATACCATACACAAATCTCAATTCAAAGAGGACCACAGACCTAAATGTAAGAGCTAAAACTATAAAACTCTTAGAAATAAACGGGAGTGAATTTTCATGTCCTTCAGTTAAGCAATGGTTTCTGAAATGACACCAAAAGCACAAATAAATTGGACTATACTGAAATTTAAAATTTTTGTGCTGAAAATGATGCCATGAAAAAAGTAAAAGTAAAACCACAGGATGAGAAAATAGTTGCAAATAATATAAGGTCTTGAATCAATAAGGATCTTAGGGTCGATAAAGGTCTTGTATCCAGATCGTATGAGGAACTCTTATAACTCAGTAATAAAAAGACAAATAACCCCAACTTCTGGTTTCAGCTAAAAAGCATGAAGTCATCACTCCCTTACAACAAGAAAAGACTGTACAAACTAAAAGTCAATAGCTTTTTTGGGATCCATCAGAGAACTGGGTTCATGGGAAAAAAATGCCATCCCAAAATCTGGAGAGACAGGGAATCCAGAGAGACAGCAAGTCAGATCTCTTCATCTGAAGCAGAAGCTGCTGGAGCCATAAACTGGTAGGGACACTTCAATGATAATTTTGACAAATTGCAGGAGGCTAAGTGTGGAATTTGGGTGTGGGATGGAAAAGTGGTTTAAAGAAGGGTAACTTGAAATTTTGTGCATACTGAATTGGTGCTTAATAATAAAGAAGTTTCTAACATTCAAAAAAGTAAGAGAGAAAACTGGAAGAGCTATAATGATTTTAGACCTAGGAAGATTATCAGAGACACAGAGGAGCATTATACAATGAAAAAGGGGTCATTTCTCCAAGAAGATAGAACATTTCTTTTTTTTTTTTTTTTTTAATGTTTATTTTTGAGAGAGAGAGACAGAGCATGGCAGGGGAGGGACAGAGAGAGAGGGAGACACAGAATCCAAAGCAGGCTCCAGGCTCCACACTGTCAGTACAGAGCCAGACGCAGGGCTTGAACCCATGAACCATGAGATCATTACCTGAGCTAAAGTCAGATACTTACCCAACTTAACCCAGGCACTCCAAAAATACAACAATCCTAAGCAAGTTAGCGCCTAACAACAGAGTCAATATACATGAGGCAAAAACTGGTAAACCTGAATGGACGGACAGGCTGTTATTATAGTTGGAGGCTTCAACACCCATCCGTGAGACTGACAGATCAAGCACGCAGAGAATGAGTAAGGGTGTAAATGACCTGAACAGCATTACTAATCAATTTGCTCTAACTGGCATTTATAAAATAGTCCATCTAACAACAGAAGAATACATTTTCTTCTCAAACTCACAAGGAACATCCGCTACAGAAGACCATATTCTGGACCACAAAACACACCATGACAAGTTTGAAAAAATAAAAATCATACAAATATGTTCTAAACCATAATGGTATTAAACTAAAAAACAGAAACAGAAAGATAGCTGCAAAATTCCCAAATATTTGGAAATTAAACAACACACTTCTAAACAACCATTAATCGAAGACAACTCAAGAGCAACTTAAAAATATTTTGAACTAAATGAAAACACAACTTATCAAAAGTAGGATGTAGTGAAAGCTATACTTAGAAACTTGTTTCATTGAATGCATATACTAGAAAAGAAAAAGTATCTAAAATCTATAACTTAAACTTTTTAAAAATATTTTTAATGTTTTTATTTATTTTTGAGAGAGAGAGAGAGAGACAAAGCATGAGCAGAGGAGGGGATGAGAGAGGGAGACAGAATCGGAAGTAGGCTCCAGGCAGCGCTGTCAGCACAGAGCCTGAGGTGAGGTTTGAACCTGCAAACCATGAGATCATGACCAGAGCTGAAGTCAGATGCTTAACCAACTGAGTCAGTCAGGTGCCCCTATAACCTAAAATTCTTTAGGAATATTAGGAAACTAGAAAAAGAAGAGTAAATGAGAGAAATAATAAAAAACAAAAAAACAAAAATCAATGAAATTGAAACAGGAAAATATAAAAATGTCAAAATATCCAAACCAAAAGATGGCTCTTAGGAGAGATAAACAAAATTGATAAGCTGCTAGCCAGGCTAAATAAGAAAAAGAAAAGACACAAACTGCCAATATAAAAAACAAAAGATAGGTCATCACTACCAATCCCATGGACACTGAGAGGGTAATAAAGGAATATTACAAAGAATTCTAGGCCCATAAATTGGTGACTCAGATCAACTGAACCAGTTCCTTGGAAGATACAAAGTACCAAATTAATAAAAAAAAAATTTTTTAATTAAAAAAATTTTAAAAAGGCAAAGTACCAAATACCACACCAGGAAAATTAGAAATCCTAAAAAGCCCTTTAATTCTCAAGAAATTTAACAATACTGAGTAACTTTCCAAAGAGAAACCACGAGACACAGATGGTTTCACCAGAGAATTCTCCAAACATTTAAGGAATAAAATTAATTCTCTATAATCTCTTCCAAAAAAAATAAAAAAGAAACACGTCCCAACTCATTCTAGGAGGCCAGCATTACCTTAAGACCAGAACCAGATTATAAGAAAAATACAGACAAAATATTATAAAATTATATTCAACAATATGTAAAAAGAATTACATCCCAGGTTAAGACTGACAACATTCAAAAATTAATCAGTGTAATAAAACATATCAATAAGCTAAGATAAATCATGATCATGTCAGCTGATACAGAAAACGCATTTAACAAAATCTACTCATTCATTATAAAAATCAAAACTCTCAGCAACCTAGCAATTGATGAAATTTCCTCAACTTGATTAACAGTATCTACAAAAATCCCACAGCTAACATACTTAATTATGAAACTGGACACTTTCCCCGTAAGACTTGGAACAATACAAGGAAGCACTCTCTCATCACTCTGATTCAACACCATAAGAAACAAAAGTATACAGATTGAAAAGGAAGAATAACACAGTCTCTATTCACAGATTACATAACTATCTATATAGAAATTACCAAAGAATCTACAAAAGAAAAAACAAAAACAAAACAAAAACAAAAAACCTCCTAGAACTAATAAGTATAGGAAGGTCACAGGATACAAGGTAAACAAATGTCAATTTCTTCCCTACATACAAACAATGAAAAATTGGATTTTGAAGTTTTAAAAAAGCAGTACCATTTACCATAGCACAAAAAGATGAAATACTTATGCATAAACCTAACAAAATACACGTAAGATCTATAAGTAAAAAACCTGTAAAACACTGATGAAACAAATTTTAAAAATCTAAATAAGTGAAGAGGTACTCAAAGTTCATGGATTAGAATCTCCATATTGTCAACATGTCGATTTTTCCCTACCTGCTAAGGCTGCATGACCAACTGAGCACTCAACTACGAGCTTAACTATGTGCACAAGGGCAAAGACCATGTCTATTTTTATTTTACTCACCAACACATCCCCAGCACAGTGCCAGCACAGATAACATGAGCTCAAAAAATGTCTGCTTAATAAACAAGTCAATTATCTTAGATGTAGCAGAATGACTTCCGCATCAGATAGGAAGTTGACTGAATGAATTCTAAAGTCACTTAATCTTAAGATTCTCATTCCATGTGATGTGTTCAAGAATTCCATTTCACAAGTCAATTCAAAATATAATTTACTAAATCTACCACTATGCAGCAATATGCTAATATGCTAATGCTACTTTCTCTTTATGTATGGCAATCTACTATTATTTCTTCCAATCAAAAGAAACAGCAGCTGGAAAACTTGCAGGAGTCTTTTAAATAATATAGAGCTCGCTGTTCTGTGAACTCAAGACTAATACATCCATTTCAACTCAGCATGTAAAACAGAGCAGTGCACAAAAGCAAAACGACTTTTAAAGACATTTAGTTAAAAGGCTACCCTATTATAAGACAAAAATTAGACAAAAAATTTTATATCTCTTCACATATAAAAAAAATTACTGGGAACTACAGTGTAAGCATACACATTTTTATTCTTTTTTTTTTTTTGAATAATTTATTGTCAATTTGGTTTCCATACAACACCCCGTGAACACATTTTTATTCTTTAGACGTTTTAAAGGCATAAAAGAATAGGAACGGAAAACTTCTCAGTCCTACAGAAAATCTGATGTTTTTTTCTACTCATCACCATTTCCCCTTCTCAAAGGAGCTCAATGAATATTTCTGATCGATCTGAATCACTTAAACACACACTTATCCTCACACCTATAGCAAGTCTACCAATTCTACCAAGTGCAATGGCTTCCAATTCTCACTTTAAGTCCACATCATTTTTGTCAAGTGAGCAATATATTTTAAATTAACACCTCACTTGGATGCCTAAAACTACAATTTTCACATATACACTAGAAACAGTGTAGCAACATTTAGCAAAGTCTAACTGGAAGCAATCTTCTTCCCAAAATAACTGAACACATTCAAAAGTATAAAATCCTGGTGCACATGGTCCAATTTCGTTTTGTGCCAAATGTGGTTAGCCAGTTTCTTGCTTTTAGATTATGTGTTTGCACCTATTCATTTTCAAGTAGCTCTTGAACTAAAATAGAACACTGAATATATGAGTGTGAGTCAAAATTGGACAAGACAGGCTGCAAGTTCTATTAGGCATGAGAATTCAAATGACTATAGTAGACCCATTACAACACTGGAAACAGGAAATATTCTTAATTTACAATAAGAAAACAGACATGAAAAATCTGGAACAACATTTACCAACTATAATCCGTCTGTGCTTTAAAAAACCAATCCAGTCTTGGAAAAAAAACAAAACTACTATAGCTTCTATTTACTAAACAGTCCATCCGCTATTCCAGTTCTCAAGCAAGAGCCACACCAATATGAATACATGTATGCAAGTATATCCCTGCCCCTGAAGAGAACACAAAAGGGCCTTAGTAATTCACATTACTTTAGTGGATATCTATTTTTATTTATCCAGCAGTAATCTTGGAACCTTTTTGCTGAGAATAAGCCTTCCCTCTGTTCAAATCTCATGGTTTTTATAGAAACCTCAACACCATGGCCAAACAGTTCCAAAGATGGACATTGAATCCAAACTACTTAGACCAATTAACCCAATTCCTAAGATTTTTGGACTGGTGACCAGAGACTTCATCATGACAGTTGTCTGTCTTACAGCAGAAATTTTTTAGATATAAACTAAGAACTGTTGGTAGCCATGTTTTTCCCCATATGAAGAAGGCCAATATCCAGTGAAAGAGAAAAGTAAATCCTAAATCCAGACAAGCAAGAGAGTCTTAGTCAAGTCTCTATCATTTTGTTTGAGACAATCCTGAGGTGTAGCTCTATCTGTTCCCACCCTCATTCTTGGTAAATCCACTGTTCCTTTAATTCTATGAAATACTCCTTTCAATAAATTCTTTTTGCATAAGTTAGTTTAAAAAAATTTTAACATTTATTCATTTTTGAGAGACAGTGAGAGACAGCGTGTGAGTCAGGGAGGGACAGAGAGAGGGGGAGACACAGAATCTAAAGCAGGTTCCAGGTTCTGAGCTGCCAGCACAGTGCTAGACATCAAGCTCAAACTCATAAACCGTCAGATCATGACCTGAGCTAAAGTCAGATGCCTAACCGACTGAGCCACCCAGGTGCCCCTGCATAAGTTAGTTTAAATTGAGTTTCTGTCACATGAAACCTAGTAAGTCCTAATATAATTATATGCTAGCAAAAAGACATAAAAGATATATTTAAATAGATTTCATATAGTAGATATAAGAACAAAAATCTAAGTGAATGATGAAGATAAGTATATAAAAAGTTGACAATTCCCCAGATCAACAGTATACTGGATGTGATGAAAGAAAAATAGGGGAGAAATAACTTACTTGAAATAATTACAGGAGAAACAAAAGAATAGTACAAGTGGTACTTACAAAGGATAGTTTTAAAGGCAATAGAGGGGCACCTGTGTGGCTCAGTGAGTTGAGTGTCTGACTCTTGATTTCGGCTCAGGTCATGATCTCATGGTTTCGAGACCAACATCGGACTCTGCGCTGACTCTGTGGAGTGTGTCTCTCTCTCTCTCTCTCTCTCTCTCTCTCTCTCTCTCCCCCCCCCCTCCCTTCCCCAGTTCATGCTCTGTCTCTTTCAAAATAAACTTTAATTAAAAAAATAAAAATAAAATAAAAGGCAATAGAATATTTTATAACCAAAACAGGAAGCCATCACAGGAAAAAGAGGAACTTTAAATGGTAGGCACAAATTATTGTTGCTTCATAATTCCTATGCCATAAAAATAGAATGCAAAACAGAAAAATTATTTATACTACAAAGCTATAGTAATCAAAACAGTATGGTAATAACACAAAAAGAGACACATAGATCAATAGAACAGAATTGAAAGCCCAGGGGAGGGGAGGGAGACCCTGCTTATATGGTCGATTAGACTACAACAAAGCAGGCAAGAAAATACTATGGTAAAAAGATAGCCTCTTCAATAAATGGTGCTGAGAAAACTGAAAATAGCCACATACAAAAGAATGAAATTGGACCACTTTCTTATACCATACACAAAAATAAACTCAAACGGTTTAAAGACCTAAAGATGAGACCTGAAACCATAAAACTCCTGAAAGAAAACATAGGCGGTAATCTCTTACACATCAACCTTAGCAATATTTTTCTGGGTATGTCTCCTCAGCAAGGTACACAAGAACAAAAATAAACAATTGGGATTAAATCAAACCAAAAAACTTTTGCACAACACGGGAAGCCATCAACAAACTGAAAAGGCCACCTACTAAATGAAAAAGGGCATTTGCAAATGATCTATCCAATACATGGTTAATATGCAAAATATAAAAAGAACTATAACTCGACACCAAAAAAAAAAATAATAACCAATACAAAATGGGCAGAGGACTTAAACAGCCCTTTTTCCAAAGAAGACATATAGACAGCCAACAGACACATGAAAAGATGCTCAATATCACTAATCACAAGGGAAATACAAATCAAAACCACAATGAGATATTATCATCTCACACCAGAGGCCTAGTATCAAAAAGACAAATACAAGTGTTGACAAGGATGTAGAGAAAAGGAAATTCTCATACCCTGTTGGTGGGAATGGTGCCGCATTGAGGAAAACAGTACGAAGATTCCTTAAAAAACTAAAATTAGAAGTACCACAAGATCAGTTATTCTACTTCTGGGTGTTTACCCATGGAAAATGAAAATACTAATTCAAAAAGATATGTGCACTCCTATACTTATTGTAGCACCGTTTACAGTAGCCAAGATATGGAAGCAACCTGAGCATCCATCAGCAGACAAATAAAGAAAATGTGGTATATATTTTTAAATTTTTTAATTGAAAAAAAGATGTGGCATATATACACAATGGAATTATTACTCAGCCATAAAAAAGAATGAGATCTTGCCATTTGTGACAACATGGATGGACTCAGAGGGTACTATGCTAAGTGAAATAAGTCAAAGACAGATACTGTGTAATTTCACTTATATGTAAAATCTAAAAAACAAATGAACAAACAAACAACAAGAAAAGAGAAACAGACTCATAAATACAGACAACTAGTGGTTGCCAGAGAGGAGGGACATGGAGGAGATAAGTAAAATAGGTGAGAGGGATTAAGAGGTACAAACTTCCGGTTATAAATAAATAAGTCATGGGGATGAAGAGTACAACATCAGGAATATAGTCCATAATATTATAATAAGTCTGTATGGTGACACACGTAACTACCCTTCTTGTAGGGAAAAATTTCATAATGTATATAATTCTTGAATCACTTTGTTGTACACCTAAAACTATTATATGTCAACCATACTTCAATTAAAAATAAAAATACTCAAAAAATTGATTAGCTATAATGAGAGAATACGAATATGTAAATATTGCTTGCCTCACAATCAATGAATAGTACTTTTATAGTGAGTAACACTTGCTATAAATAAATAAACAAAAACCTGTATTAGGATGGTAAGATTTATCGGTGACTGTTGCAGATCAGATTACTGTTACCAATTTTATACTCCCTCCCTATTACAGAATTGTACATTTAGGCCCCTTGTCATGTGACTTTGTAATACTTCTCATTAGAGTAAGTGGAGCAAAATATTTCCCTGCCCAAATAATTTGGGGCTTAGCCATGTAATTTGCTCTGGTCAATGGAATACCAATGAACAAAACTTGGGCAGAGATTTTAAATGTCTTGAGTTATTTGGCTTGGTCTCTTGAGCTGCTGCCATCTGTCATAAGAAGGTAGTGGCCCGGGGGCACCTGGGTGGCTCAGTCGGTTAAGTGTCGGACTTCAGCTCAGGTCATGATCTCACAGTTCAAGAGTTCAAGCCCCACACTGGGGTGTGTGCTGGCGGCCTGCAACCTGCTTGGGATTCTCTCTCTCCTTCTGTCTCTGCCCTTCCCCTGACTGTGTGTCCGTGCTCTCTCTCTCTCTTTCTGTCTCAAAATAAACTTTAAATTTTTTTAATTAAAAAAAAAAAATAAAGATGAAGAAGATAGTGGACCAAGAAGCCAAAACATTCAAAATGCAACTAGTGAAAAAGACCTGAACCCAATATATAGGAAGAGGTAAAGTCTCCCTCCAGGCCCACAGAACCAGGAGTTAAAAACCTAAATATTTGTTCTGTAAGTCAGCAAACATTTCGGCATTGTTATATACCATTATCACAGCAATGGCTAATTCAGTGACCAATTTTTAAATGTCTTCAGCAAGGAGGTGCCTGGCTGGCTTAGTTGGAAGAGCATGCAACTCGATCTTGGGGTCATGAGTTGAGGCCTTGCATTGGGTTTGGAGATTATTTAAAAATAAACAAACAATAAATAAACTTTAACTGTCTTTAGCATTATTATGCTATCTTTAGATTAAATGAAAATCAGAAAAAGCTAACATTGAAACTAACAAATTTATCCCTCAAGGAAATATTGATATGGTTTTTCAACTATTACCTAAAAAATCTAGTGATTTCTATAATTTTTACATTCCACTGAATTAATACGTATTTCCACAGGCTACCCTTCTCATACTAATATTCAATTCTAAATATACTCGATTGTATAAAGCTTTGACCCATGTATTATACTGTAGTTTAGAACACTCTACTCTTGGGATGCCTAGATGGTTCAGTCTGTTGAGCACCCAACTCTTGATTTCACCTCATCTCATGATCTCAAGGTCATGGGATTGAGCCCCATGTCGGGCTCTATGGTGAATAAAGAGCCTGCTTAGGATTGTCTCTCTCTTTCCCTCTGCTGCTCTTCCCCACTCACATTCATTCTCTCTCTCTCTCTCTCTCTCTCTTTCTCTCTAAAATAGAAATAAAGAAAATTCTACTCAGCAATATCTCCTAGGCATAATATAAATGAAAAAAAATATTTAAAGAAAAATTTCTTTTAACTTTTTTAAATGTTTATTTTTGAGAGAGAGAGAGCGCGCAAGTGGAGAAGGGACAAAGAAAGAGGGAGACAGAGAATCCGAAGCAGGCTCAAGGCTCAGAGCTGTCGGCACAGAGCTCGAACCCACAAACCACAAGATCATGACCTGAGCCAAAGTCGGATGCCCAACTGACTGAGCCACCCAGGCACCCCTAAAAAAATGTTTTTTTAAGTTTATTTATTTTGAGAGACAGAGCAGAGGAGGGGCAGAGAGAGAGGGAGACACAGAATCTGAAGCAGACTCCAGGTTCTGAGTTGTCCACACAGAGTCCAATGCGGGGTTTGAACTCACAAACCATGAGATCTTGACCTGACCTGAAGTCGGACACTTAACTGACTGAGCCACCTAGAAGCCCAAAGATTCTTTTTATTTTCTTTTACGTTTATTTAATTATTTTTGAGAGGGGTAGGGGAGCAAACATGAGGGGGGAGGGGAAGAAAGAGAGGAGAAAGAAAGAATCCCAGCAGGCTCTGCACTATCAGTGCACAAACCATGAGACCATGACCTGAGCTGAAACCAAGAGTCAGACGCTTAACCGACAGGAACCACCCGGGCGCCCCTAAATGAAAAATATTTTGAAAACATACTCGAATTTTTTAATGACAAGTGACTTTATATTTTTCTCTTGGTTTTTCTGCCATTATTATATATGCCACCTATTCAAGAGTAAGGTTGATAAAATTATATAGTAATTTATTTCCTGGAAAACCAAGGTCTGTACAATTCAGAGTTCTATAAACTTGGCTTAAAACTAATAATCACCTTTGTGCCCACCAGGTACAGGCATATGGTCAAGGGGGGGAAATCGATCACACTACAGAAGAGTTCATCACTAAAGTATCCACTTTATAGTTATAATCCCCCTTGGTATAATAAAACTGAAGTCGTGTGATACGTGGGTCACCATCTAACACTTGGTACCTTGTGTGATACTGCATAAAGCACATGTCACAGTTCTTTCTGGCCCAATGAATCCATGAGAAAAGGCATCTCACTTCTATGAACACACTGGTTTCTTTATCTGAAAATAAGGGATTGGACTAGTTGATCTCCAATATCTCTAAGCTCTAAAGCTTCTACACATCGTTTATCTTCTGAATATTTGAAGCGGAAATATTTTTTTTAAAGCTATGGCACAGAGAAATTACATAATTTCTCTAACAAATGACAGAGCCTGAAACAGAACCTAGAAATCCTCAACTGAGAAATCTATTTACTAGCATACTACCTTTCCAAGGACTGGTAATTATGACACCGTGACAAACATTTCGATTCCAATCATCTCTCCTGCTCTCATGTAACACACTCCATGAAAGCATACCAAAATATAACACCAAGCAGAATTAAGAGGACAAAGAAGTGAATTCATGTTTACTGTGTTTTGCCACAATAATTGGCACTAACAGAGGAAATGCTAATTACCGGTTTGTTGGGTATAGCATAGACAGACTCAAGGTAGCAACCAAAACTTCATGAACTTGGCACCCAGACATGGTTCCTACAGCGAAGAGAAAGACTAAGAGATTTGATCCACACAAGATCAGCAGTGAAGGACACCTCAGTCATTGCACCAACGCAACTAAAGAAAAGAACTCAAATGTTAGTTTTGTTTTTCTTTTCCTATTAAGTCTACAAAGATCTGATCTTTGTCTTTGAAGCACAGAGCCCTCTGGGTTTAGTGTAACACTGAATGTTTCACCTTTTAACCCATCGGAAGAAATTTAAACACGTAAAACCCAAATGCTTCTTGGCATACAGTGTGCATGTTTGTATGTGTTATGCTTTTATCTGTCTAGTTCTGCAAGAATTAGTGAGCCATGTAAAAGAATAAGAGTTCTTGAAAATCCCTCAAATTAACTAGTTTTCAAGAAAAGATATTTTTCCTTGATTTGGTAGAATTTATAAGAAGAGGTACTATACTTCAGACTAATGATTCTTTTCAGTCAAATGATTCAGTAGGATGCTTATGAGGAAAATTAAGTAGTATGAAAAGAAATTTTTGAAATCGTAAAAAAAGGACTTCCAAATTGTGTTGCACAAATTAAAACAAACACAAAGCACAGAATAATCTGAAGCAGTTAATATTTAGGAAACTTATGACATGTACCAAAAATTTCTTAGGAGTTTCCATTATATAATGTCACATGTCTACAACACCAAAGGAGAAGAGAGTCTTGCTAAATTGGAACTATAAACTATAAACTAAGTCCCTGTTCATTGGAAAAATAATTCAAAGTAAAAACTGTTCTGGTACTGGATTTTTCTACTTTACAAATTTTCACTCTCACGAGGCAAACAAAACCCAAAGATACTTTATATATTTAGAAGAACAAATTATTCAATGATTCCATAACCTTTTCGGTTGACTATCCCACCTACTAGCGGATGTTTTTAAATGCTTTCTAATGTTTTAAATAGGAAAAGTGTGCTAAAAAATAAGCCATCAGAAATCCAATATTTGACAGTTTCTCATGTTGCTGAATGTGCATGTTGATGCCCATCTTGGTACTTGTCATGCCTTTGAATCCGGGATCAGGAGCCACAGTGGGCTTGTTGCACACGAAGGGCAGAGATAGGAACATTAGAGCCCCAGGTTCTAGTGTCACTCCATTAACGGGATTCTTCCAGTTAATTTTTTAACAACAATTCACTGTTGTTGCTGATGTCCAACAGTTTTGTTATTTGGCAAGCACAGTTATAGTCTTCTCCAAGTGGATGTCTAAGAGACATTTCAATCTCAACACACTCAAAAATGATTCTTCCAACCTTTCCCCTAACCTACCTACACTCACTCCACACCACCCTCCTGCAGATTTTCTCATCTCAGTTGATGGCAACTCCATCCTTCTAGCTACTCTGGCCAAAATTATCAGTCATGATACTCCTCTTGTTCTCTTTTTCTCCTTCCTCAAACTAACTAACTCTCCACTCTCACCTCACATCTACAACATCAGCAAATTACTTTGGTTCTACCTTCAAATTACATCCAGAAATCATCCATTTCTCACCAGTACCACTGCCATTACCAAGCCCCAGCCACACCTACTATCATCTCTTACCTATATTGGTCTAAAAGCCTTCAAAACTACTCTCTCTGCTTCTCTACTTGCTCCCCTATGGTCTATTTTCAAAAGCAACCAGAATGATCCTCTTAATTTAGTTCTTGCCAGTGCCCCGACCAAAACTCTCCAAGAGCTCTCCCATCTGACTCAGAATAAAAGCCAAGTGCCTGCACTATAAACTCACCCCTCCTCACTCACCCCCTTCGCCACTTCCCCACCGCATCTTACCTTACCTTGTGACTTGTCCCCGACAATTCTCCCCCTTGTAGACCCAATTCCATCTAAAACAATCTTCCTGCTTTCTCTAAACAACCTGGCATGCTTGCTTTGGCTGTTGCAAAACAGAACACTCTTCAACCAGATGCCTGCTAATATGTTTACTTCCCTGCTCATATCTTTGCTCAAATTTCATCCTCTTGAAGACCTGCTCTGACTGCCTGATCTCATACTGCTTCCCCACCATCAACTTCCAACCCCCCTTTATCCTGATCTACTTACTCTTTCTTTCCCAGAACATGTATTTTCTAACATGCAATCTGATTTACTTTTTGTATTATATTTACTGTTTACTGTCTGTTTCTCCTACTAGAAAGTAGCATCTTCAGAGGCAAGGATATTTGTTTTATTCACCTAGAAGAATGCCTGGCATACAACAGACAGATAAATATTTGCTGAATAAACGAATTAATGATTATCCAAGGTGAGTAAATTCAAAGTTCCTAAAATCCAAGGATCCATCTAATACTCCACAGCCTGATCAGAACTTTACCTCTAAAGGATGATAACAGCATTGACAGTTTCCTTCACCGGGTAAATAACCAGTGACTTGTCATTATATAGAATTTCCACAATTTTAGGATATAATGAGCTTTTTTTACGTTTATTTATTTGGGGGGCACGTGCGTGGCTCGGTTGGTTGAGCATCTGACTCGCTGGAGATCAGGTCATGATCTCACGGTTCATGAATTCGAGCCCCACATCAGGCTCACTACTATCAGCACTGAGCCCATTTTGTATCCTCTGTCCCTCCCCCATTCACACCCCCTCTCTCAAAAATAAATAAACCTTTAAAACAAAAAGATTTTTAAGAAAGATTATTTATTTTGAAAGAGAGAGCACATGCAAGCACATACAAGCTGAAGAAGGGCAGAGAGAGAAAATTCCAAGGAGGCTCCACACTGTCAGCGCAGAGCCTGATGTGAGGATCTTTCTCACCAACCGAGAGATCTTGACCTGAGCCGAAATCAAGTCAGATGCTCAACCAACCAAGCCACCCTAGTGCCTCTGAGGTAACTTTTAAAAGAAAACAGTAGGCGTGCCTGGGTGACTCAGTCAGTTACTGACTTTGGTTATGCCTCTGACTTCAGCTCAGGTCATAATCTCATGGTTGGTGAGCTTGGGCCCTGCATCTGGCTCTGTGTTGACAGCTCAGAGCCTGGAGCCTGCTTCAGATTCTGTGTCTCCCTCTCTCTCTGACCCTCCCCTGCTCTTGGTCTCTCTCTCTCAATAATGAATATTTAAAAAAAAATCAATAATAGACAGTAAACTAAAATGCTAGAGACCTCCTCACCAAATTTCCCACTTATGCAAGGAAAATGTGAACAGTGACACACCAATGATATTAAGAAATTATTGTTGGTATTTCTGAGAGTATGAAAATGGTGGTATTGTTATGAGAGAGTCCTTGTCTATTGGCAACACATAGTAAATATTTACATATTAAATAACTCAATGTCTGAGATTTGTTTCATAAAATCTGGGTGGGCACAGAGGAAACTATATTGGTCATCATCTGATAACTGCTAAAGTTGGTAAGAGGTCATAGGATTATTTATATCATTCACCCTGATTTTGTATGCTTGAAATTTCTATTTTATATGCTTACAATTTGCCAAAATAGAAGAAAAAAAAGTAATAACAGTACGGAAAGTTTAAAAAAACACACAAAAACAAAGCTTATATTTCCTTTAGCATCTAGCATATGTGACACCTAAATAAAGGATGAAAAAATGAAGTACATGTCAAAATTAAAGAACAGTTCCTAGAAACTTCCATAATGACAAGAGCAAATTAAAACAAAAGAAAATGACCAAAGTGAGGCCCTCCTTCAGTGTCAAGGAAAAACGGTATGCAAAGTGATAGCCACAGTCATCTCGATTTGAATGATTAGAACAGAAAGAGGACAACCTCAAAAGCCTTTTCATCTCTTTACAAGATAAAAGGAACCGTACTTTATTCTATAAAGTTCATTCATATAAATGCAAAATATAATCAAAAGGGAAAAGAAAATGTGGCTGAAATTTTATGTACCAAGTAACACTGCAACATAATTAGAAAGAATAGCAATAGAAATATTAAAAATTGATTTGACTAGAAAACAAATACAGCAGGAAACAAATAGTATCTCAACCTCAGAAAAGGTCAAGTAAACAAAAAAATTTTAAAGGCACAAAAACTCAAATCTTAGATATGCTAAGGTAGTATAACAAATATACAAAATTTGAATTCTTCGAAACATAATTTCTATCTCCGCTAGAAGCAGTGTCAACAATCTCCCCAGCTAATTAAATCTGCTCTGGTCCGTGATATTATCCTCTGGAGTTATACGGTCAAAAACAATTTTGTGAGAGCTGCCCATCTAGCCTGTGTACAGAGAAATGTTTGGGTTTCTTTAAATTCACATCAAGTAACTAGAAAGAAAAATCTAATGGACTAAGTACAAAAAGGGATAAAATTTTCCTATCAGGAAAAGAAACTGTTACTTATGCCAGCTTATCCTGCTAGTGTGACGAAGAGTAAGATGTGGTATACGTGGTTCACATTCTAGGAATACCCGGTTTTTAGCTACCACCTACAGAAGAGCTTATATAAAAACATCTCAAGTATCTATTTTAGTTTGATTTTTCTCTTGCCTCTACTCTTACTTGCCACAAAATCTCAAACTCTTAATAAAAACAAACTGAAATAGGTACCGGAGATGTTTTTATGCCATTAATTCCCAGTATAGTACAATGCACCCTGTTGCTGATCAAAATAATCTCATTTCCTTTCTGATTACTACAAATATTTTCATTTCATAAAGATTTGTTTTCATGTAACCTAAACAATCATCTTAATAAACCAAAATACTATACCACATTTCAAAGAGTTAAAAATTCACCTATTTTAAATTTGCTCTCATTAAGTCAAGTCCTTCAATCTAAGCGTTATTTATTTCATGTCTCTCCTACTCTAAAAAACAAAAGTAATATCACAATCTGCAAAGTCACTGTAGGACTGGTTTAATACAGTAAGTAACTCCATAATAAACTAGACAATAATGTGTTTACTATAATACTTCACGAAATGCTTAAAAAGTCTTATAAACAAAGTATTATACACAAGATCTAAGCCACATACACATTTTAATCATTACAGCACAAACACCTAAAAATTAAAAAAAAAAATTTTTTTTAATTTTTTTAATGTTTATTTATTTTTGAGAGACACAGAGACAGAGAGTGAACAGGGGAAGGGCAGAGAGAGAGAGGGAGACAATTTTTAAAGCAGCAATTATTAATCATGAACTACTTAGGGGTGCCTAGATGGCTCAATCGGTTAAGCATCTGACTCTTGATTTCAGCTCAGATCACGTTTGTGAGTTTGAGCCCTGCATCCGGCTCCAGGCTGTGTCAGCACAGATCTTGCTTGGAATTCTCTCTCCCTCTCTCTCTGCCCCTACCCCACTCATGTTCTCTGTCTCAAAATAAATAAACTTTAAAAAAAGAAGAAGAAAAGAACTATTCAAATGGAGCGCCTGGGTGGCTCAGTTGGTTAAGCATCTGACTTTTGATGTCAGCTCAGGTCGGATATCAGAGTCTTAAGTTCGAACCCTATGGGGACTCTGTGCTGGGCCTGGAGCCAACTTTTAAGAAAAAAAAAATTCATTTTATAGTCTCCAAATGTACTCAACACCTTAGAATCTTTTTTTTTGCCTGAATCCCTAATATCATGGATAGGAAAAAGGCCTAGTCATAATAAGAATCCGCAATGCCTGGGTGGCTCAGTCAGGTAAGCAACCAATTCTGGATTTCAGCTCAGGTCACGACCTCATAGATCATGAGTTTGAGCCTCACATTAGGCTCCACGTTGGCAGGGTAGAGCCTGCTTGGAATTCTCTCTCTCTCTCTCTCTCTCTCTCTGCCCACCCCCCCCCAGTTTGTTCTCTCTAATAAACTTAAAAAAAAAAAATCTGTGTTGCGAAAAAAAGTCCTAGCTGATTGTGATATGTATATTCAACCACTTTAACTATGTCCATGCTGAAGGATTTACATTATGGAATCCCCTTATCTAATTTAATTTGTACAGTTCTCATTCAACTAACAATTATTACGTAACAGGGAATATGGCAAACAATGAAAATACATTCATATAGGGGAGCCTGGGTGGCTCAAGAAGTTAAGCGTCTAACTTCGGCTCAGGTCATGATCTCGCAGTCCGGGAGTTCGAGCCCCGCGTCGGGCTCTGTGCTGACAGCTCGGATCCTGGAGCCTGCTTCGGATTCTGTATCGCCGTCTCTCTCTGCCCCTCCCCCACTCGTGCCATCTGTGTCTCTCTCAAAAATTAAATTAATAAAAACATTTTTAAATTTTTAAAACAAAAGAAAATACATTCATATAAAATGGGGTTCCTGCTCTCCAGAAAAAGGTGCCAACCACATGCCCTGAACTCCAAGAATATCTGTATAGACCATAACGGATTTTTTAAAAAGTAAACATCAGCAGTACTGTGTTCTGCTTAAGAAACTAGTAATAAAGTAGTACGGCAAGAGAAGAGTTACCTGTGCGCATCAGAGGGGTTATTTATGAATAACCCAAATTAAGAAGTGAACAAATTCCATACTTTTTCAAAGCACAGTAAGTGAAGCATTGAGGCATTCTTTTACGAAGAGAGATCTAAACACAGCTCCCACTATCCATCATTGGTGAGATGGGGCAGTGTCTGAGTTTGGGACTAAACCTACTTAGAAGAGTTCAAGCTCTAATAATTAAATATTGACAATGAAGGCCATTAAAGCCTGTTAAGTCCTCAACCAATAGAGACAGGCATACAGACAACTGGATTTAATCCTGCCTCCACCATTTACAAATTGTACGACCTTAAGTAAATCTCTCTAACCTTCAACTTCATCAAGTTTAAAATAGCAAAAACAGGGGCAGGGGAGCTTGGGTGGCTCAGTAGGCTAAGCCTCTGACTTCGGCTCAGGTCATGATCTCACAGTTCGTGAGTTCATGCCCCACATTGGGCTCTGTGCTGACAGCTCGGATCCTGGAGCCTGCTTCAGATTCTGTGTCTCCCTCTCCCTCTGCCCCTCCCCTACTCGCACTCTGTCTCTCAAAAATAAACAAACATTAAAAAAAATTTTTTTAATAAAATAAAATAGCAAAAGCAATAATGTACCTAAGAGTTGTTGGGAAAAATTAAATGATATTACGGATATAAAACCACTGAGCATACTGCCTGGCACTTTTAAAAAAACTGGACACATATTAGTGATTATCATTTACTGTTCTTTTCGATGATACTATGAACTCTGGCTCAGTTATTACAGGGGCTTTAGCAGTATCACCTACCTTCAACTTATTAAAGAGTTTTAATTTGATCAACTTATTAAAGAGTTTAGTTTGATCCACAGCCATTTCTTATATATCTCCAATTCTATGTTATGCTATGACCCATACTGGGTTAACAGAGACTTTCCACTACAAAAATGAAGAAGAAAATAACTTCACATCCAAAAAGATACTACAATTCAAATTATAGACACTTGATTAAACAAATTTTCTTCTGAAATAGGTTTATTATAAGATACAGGAAAACATGTTTATAAAATTTCTAATTGATGTTCAAGGCACAGAATTATATACATGAAACTAGAACAGGAAGTTATGAAGAAGGAAGATTAGGAGAAATTGCACAGAAACAAAATAAAATGATTACCAAGGGCAAAACCACAGCAGGTCTGGATTAGATATTCCAGCAGAACAAATTAGTAAAGAAACAAGACAAAACTTCAAACATTTATCCTAGATTGGATAAAAGAACTAAGAAATACAAACGCTGAGGTAAGAGAAATATGGAGATCAGATCTCAAAGAGGCAATCTAAATTTAAAAAAATAAATTCCAAAGTGGGGAGGGGGAACTAAAGAGAGAATAGTAATAAAGTCTATAATAAAAATAATAGTAATTGCTAAGTATACCAATTACTGTTCTTAGCACTTTACATAAACTCTTTTAATTCTATCTTCAGGTAAGTCTATTATTATCTCCATTTTACAGATGTGTAAACTGGGGCACAAAATGTGAAGAACCTTGCCCAAAGACACTAATATCACGGCAGGAATTGGAACTCAAGCAATCTGGCTTACAATGTCTCTCAAAAAAACATAATATTGGTGGCTCCTACAAATCCCTGTAGGCTCCTTGCCGTGGCTTCTGGTGGTCTGCAAATCCTGGGGATCATCCTAATGCTGCTTGGCTGGGTGAATGCTCTGGCATTCTGTGCCCTGTCCCTGTGGAAAGTGACTGTCTTCATTGGGAACATCATCATGGTACCCAGGTGGTATGGGAGGAGCTGTGGATGTCCTGCATGGTGCAGAGCACAGGCCAGATTCAGTACGAAGTGTACAACTCAGTTCTAATGCTGCCCCAGGACCTGCAGACTGCCTTCGCCCTCTGCGTCCTCATCCTCCTGTTGGCTCTGCTTGATCTGCTGGTCTACCTCACTAGAGCCAAGTGTACCACCTGCACAGAAGACAAGAAATCCCAGGCCTGTCTGATGCTTTTCTCTGGGATCACTTTTGTCATCTCAGAGGTCCTGACCCTGATCCCCATCTGCTGGACAGCCCACACCATTATCCAGGACTTCTACAACCTGGGGGTGCTCAAGGCCCAAAAGCCAGTGATGGGGGCCTCCTCCTTCCTAGGTAGAGCAACCTTTGGCCTCTTGTTGTCACACCTGCCCCTCTGGGGGGTGGCAGGGAACGGGGGGGGGGGGCTCTACTGTTGGTATTTCTCACCTTTGAATGATGGAGCCAAGGAGGTGATGCTTCAGTTTCTGGATCTTTCTCCGCCCTGGATGTCCCCATCTTAGAGGCCAACCTGAAGCTGGGGGCAAGTGTGATGGCTGCCTGCTGTTCAGCCTGTCCCTAAGAGTCCCTCCTTACTGGTCAGGCCTCTAGGAACTCCAGGGGCTCTTGAGCCTCATGTAGCCTTTAGAAGACCACATGATAAGTTACTAGAGAATGCCCAACTCTGAGTCTTCTGACCTCTAACTCCTCTATCCTGAGTCACATCTCAGTCATGCTATACACCCTGACCCTCTCGCCTTCAGCCCCTGTACACTACTGCCATGCCTTCCCACATACACACTCACCAGCTTTTGCTAAATAAAGCATGGTCTGTTTCATTAATACATACATACATATATATATTAGAAGGAAATGTTTCTAATTGAAGGAAACCCCAAAATGGGACATCTAAAGATTTTGAGTACACAACGAAAAATTAATTAAAACATGCTAACACCTCGATATAGCCTAGTAAAAATGTTTTTTAGAAATCTTACAGAAAAACAAGGAGCAAAAAATAATTATCTCCAAAAAGGAAAAGAGGGGAGGAGAATGAGGAGGAACAGGGAGAACAGAGTTAATCTCAGACTTAACCCTTTCCTCTGGAAAACTAAAACACGAATTATACAGAAGCAATCCTTAAACTTTCACAGAGTGAAACAGAAAGATGAAAACCAAAGAACCCATACCTATACACATACAAGACCAAGTCCTTCTCAACTGGACAAAAATTCAGAATAGAGAACACTAATATGATATACTCTTCATGAAAATAATTACCCAACTATGTATTTCAGTTAACAAGAATCAAAATTTAAAAACAAAGACATGGAAGTTAGTCTACAAAGAACAAAGAATGAATAATAAAATCAATTACACAGTTCTAAGTCTAAATAACTACTGTTGATGAGTCAAAAAACAAAGTAAATGTAAAAACTTCCTGAAAATCCTGATTTTAGACACTGAAAAACAACTTGGGTCAAAATAATAGAGTATCAACAAAAACCCAAACAAGAAAGACAAAAATATACATTTACATACGTAAAATTTTTTACCTTCAAAGTTAACAGATAGTTGATGTTTACTATTCACAGATTTATTTGTAAATTCACTTACTCACTAAAACTTATTTGTAATCCCAAAATCAATATTTACCGCATTTTAGAAGTCATTTGCAGACATGAACAATGTGGCGAAAAAATTTGAGTCACCCAATACACATGTTCCCGGCTGAAAGTGAACAAGGGCAATGCTCTGCCTTCTTGTTTCAGCTCTCATACTCCAAACAGTGTCCTTTCCATGTCTATTTATTGTCATGTTTTTACATATTACTATTTCAAATGTCTCCAATTATAGTGCTAAAGTGCTGTCTCGTTTTCCTAAGCACAAGAACACTGTGATATGCCATATGAAAAAACTGCATTAGATAAGCTTCCTTCAGCCATGTGTTAAATCTATGTATTAAACATATATTAGAGAAGATTTCTTTAAACAGAAGTAAACATAAAACGAAGTAATGTGTTCATCAGTTGATAAAAATGTTGTGACCAGAAGCTCACAGGAACCTAGTCATACATGTCCCCTAGGAGTGATACTTTAGTAATTACTAATTCAGTGTTTGCAGTAACTGTATAAGAACATAACTACCACAAATAATGAGAATCAACAGTATCTTGAATCTCCGTATTGAAAATTAAAGAGAAAGTTTGTTGCAAATATGTTTTCACAGAACACGTGTAACCAGCAGAAACTGGTTCACATCTGTGAAACTGTGAATCATCTTCTTTATCACTTGGATAAAGAATTAAGAACCATAATCTACTGACACAACAAGAGACCAGAGAAGTAAAGCAACAGCAAAAAAGCATAAAATTTTAAGAACATAAAGCCAGAAGGATGATGAAAGGAAAACCAAAGGGGCACCTGGATGGCTCAGTCAGTTAAGCGTCTGACTTCAGCTCAGGTCATGATCTCACCGCTTGTGAGTTCAAGCCCCACATCAGGCTCTGTGCTTTCCAGGAGCCTGGAACCTGCTTTGGATTCTGTGTCTTCTTCTCTCTCTGCCCCACCCCCAGACACTCCCCAGACACTCCCCAGACACTCATACTCTGCCTCTCTCTCTCTCTCAAAAAAGTAAACATTAAAAAAAAATGATAAAAAAAATTTTTAAAAAACTAAAAGAAAAAGCTTGTCGCGTGAAAGTGAAAGGATTCTGCACTATACTATGACAAAACAACAACAACAAACATAGGCCAAAAAAAAAATCTCTTTAAATGTAAGAACACAAAAATAACACTGGACTTCTGGTTTCCAGTTCCACATATTAAGAGGCTTAGAAATCGCCACTTCATCCTAATAACAAGTAAAAAGCTACGCAAACTAAAAAATCAACAACTCTTCTTAGCTCCAAAAGAGAGGTGAGGTGACAAGACAAACTGCTGCCCCCAAAACTAAACAGGATGCCGAGTAAATATAGAGAATCATAACCCACTGGAGCAGAAACTTCCATGGGAACCAGTGCTGAGGTAGGAAAACTTAAATTGTAATCGAGGTTCACTGTGGGCAAATCCGAGACGTTTCTGTTTGCATGGAACATCTTTTTCAATCCCTTCGCTTTCAGTGTGTTTGTGTCCTCACAACTGAAGTGAGTCTCTTGCAGGCAGCATATAAATGGATCTTCTTTTTTTTATCCATTCAACCACTCTATGCTTTTTTATTGGAAAATATAGTCCATTTACATTTAAAGTAATTATTGATAGATCTGTACTTACTGCCATTTTATTCATTGTTTTCTGGAGGCTTTGTAATTCCTCTCTTTTCTTGCTCTTTCCCTTTGTGGTTTGATGAGGGTTTTTTAGTGGTATGCTTAGATTCCCTTCTCATTATCTTCTGTGCATCCACTATACATTTTTGCTTTGTGGTTACCATGAGACTTATATATAACAACTTGTAACAGTCTATTTTAAGTTGATAACAATTTAAGTTTGAATGCATTCTAAAGCTCTATATTTTACTCTCTGGTACTCTACCTTTTATGTTTTTGGTGGCACCTTTTACATCTTATCTTGTATAACCCTTAACTAATTATTGTAGTTATAGTTATTGTTTCCTATTTTTATCTTTTAACCTTCAAACTAACTTTGTAAGTAATTAATCAACTCTGTTTACTATATTTATGTTTCTAGTGAGATATATACTTTCATACGCTTTCTTGTTACAACCTTGGGCCCTTAGTCTTCAGCTTAAAGAAGTTCCTTTAACATTTCTTGTAAGGCTGGTTTAGTGATGATGAACTTCTTTACTTTTGTTGGTCTGATGAACTCTTTATCTCATATCCTTTAATTCTGAATAACTTTGCCAGGTGGGAAGTTTTTCTTTCTTTCAGCACTTTGAATATATCATGCCTCTCCCTTCGAGCCTGCAAAGTTTTTGCTAAAAAATATGGTAATCTTATGGGAGTCCCTTCATATGTAACAAGTTGTTTTCCTCTTGCTGCTTTTAAAATTCTCTCTTTGACTTTTGACATTTTATTATAATGTATCTTGGTGTGAGTCTCTCTGGGCTCATCTTTTCTGGAATTTTCTAGGCTTCCTGGATCTAACTGTCTGTTGCCTTCCCCAGGTTAGGAGAGTTTTCAGCCACCATTTCTTCAAATAAGTCTGCCCATCTCTCTCTCCCTTCTCCTTCTGGGACCCCTATAATATGAATGTTAGACAACTTGATGTTGTCCTATTAGATGCCTTAAGCTAGCTTCACTTTTTTTCCATTCTCTTTTCATTTTGCTCCTCTGATTAAATGAGTTCCACTACCCTCTCTTTGAGTTCACTGATCCTTTCTCCTGCTTCATCTAGTCTGCTGTTGAACTCCTCTACTATATTTTACAGAACAGTTACTGTATTCTTCAGGTCTGTGACTTCTATTTGGTACCTCTTTATATTTTCTAACTCTTTGTTCAAGTTCTCACTGTGTTCGTCCATTCTTCTCTCAAGTTCAGTAACCATCTTCATGGTCATTACTTTGAACTCTTTATCAGTAAATTATTTATGTCCATTTTATTAAGCCTTATTTTCTGAGATTTCATTTTGTTCATTTGGAACATACTCCTCTTTTTCCTCATTTTGTTTTACTTTCTATGTTTATTCCTGTTTTAGATAAAACTGCCGCCTCTCCCACTCTTGAGAGTGGTCTCATGTAGGAGATGAACCTTATCATTCAATCATACTGGTTGTCTCTTGAACCTTTGTGATTGTCCAAGCAGTCTATTTTTTTTTTTTTTAGTTTGAGTTTTATTTATTTATTTATTCTGGGAGAAAGAGAGAAATAAAGCATGCACAAGCAGGGGAGGGGCAGAGAGAGTGGGAGAGAGAGAATCCCAGACTCCATGCTGTCAGCACCAAGCCCAATGTGGGGCTGGAACTCACAAACCCTGAGATCATGACCTGAGCTGAAACCAAGAGTCGGACTAAAACTTAACCAACTGAGCCACCCATGCACCTCAGCCTATTTTATTTTTAATAGTTCCCAATTGTTGAGGATATGCCAAGACCTGTCTGTGTCCCAAATTGGGGAGCAGGAGGGAATCTTAGTCAGCACCTAGATTCAGGTTGATTAGAAGCCAGACCCTCAGGAAGCAGCTTTTCAAATACACAGATACAAGCAGTCTTGTGGGACCACAAGTATAAGCCCTGCTGGCCACCATACCAGGCAATCTAGAGGAGTGCCCTGGGTGACAGTTGCAAAAACTGGTATGCAAAACTGATTCAACATTCAAAACTCACATCAACTGACTACAAAAGACAAATCACATGATTATATCAATAGATGGAGAAAAACATTTCACAAAATCTAACACTCTCATAATAAAAACCCTTAGTACACTAGGAATGAAGGGAACTTCGTAAACTTAATAAAGAATATGTTCATAGATGACATGATTGTCTACGTAGAAAACCTGCAAGAACTGACAAAAAAAATTACTAGAACTAACACACAATTACGGCAAAGTGGCAGGCTACAAGGTTAACATATAAAAATTGATCACTTTCCTATATACCATCAATGAACAGGTGAAATTTAAAATTAAAAACAAAATACCACTTACGATAGCACCCAAAAAATTATATATTTGGCTATAAATCTAAAAAATTATGTACAAAATGTATATGAGGAAAAACTAGGAAACTCTAATGTAAGATATCAAAGAAGAACTAAAAAAAATGGAGAGATATTCCATGTTTGTGTACAGGAAGACTGAATATTGCTGTCAGTTCCTCTCACCTCGATCTATAGATTCAATGCAATCCCAATCCAAATCCCGGAAAGATGCCCTATAGATGTCAAAATACTAATTCTAAAGTTTATAGAAAGAGGCAAAAGACCCAGAATAATCGATAACAACACTGAAGAACAAAATTTGGGGACTGACACTACCTGACTTACTATAAAGCTACAGTAATCAAGATAGTGTGTTATTGGCAAAAGAACAGATAAATAGATCAACAGAACAAAATAGAGAGCACAGAAATAGACTCATTCATATACAGTTGAAAAATCTTTGACAAAGGAGCAAAAGCAATACAATGGAGAAAACACAGCCTTTTTAACAAATGGTACAGAAACACTAGACATCCATCCATGCCCAAATATAATGAATCCAGACACAGACCTTACTCCCTCCACAAAAATCGTGGCACCTGGGTGGCTCAGTCAGTTGAGCATCCAACTTCAGCTCAGGTCATGATCTCACAGTTCCTGAGTTTAAGCCCTGCATGGGGGTCTGTGCTGAGAGCTAAAAGCCTGAAGCCTGCTTCAGATTCTGTGTCTCCCTCTCTCTCTCTCCCCTTCTCCTATTCTCTCTCTCAAAAATAAACATTTATAAAAAAACTGACTCAAAATGGATCACAGACCTAAATGTAAAATCAAAACTATAAAACTCACAGAAGATAACACAGGAGCAAATCTAGATGACCTATGGATTGGTGATGATTTTATGATGCAACGCATAAAAGAAACTGATAAACTGGACTTCATTAAAATTAAAACTTTCCACTCTGCAAAAGATACTGTCAAGAGAATGAGAAGACAAGACAAACTAAGAGAAATACTTGCAATAGCAATATCTGACAGTTATCCAAAATAAACGATTCTCAAAATTCAAGGATAAGAAAATAAAACCTGATTTTTAAAATAGACAAAGACCTTAACAGACACCTACCTCATCGAAGAAGATACACACATGACAAGTAATCATACGAAAATGAAGCATATGAAACAAGACGAAGTTCCACACGTCATCAGGGAAATGCAAATTACGACCATGAAATGCCACTGTTTACCTATTACAAGGGCTAAAATTTACCAGAATACTAACAAGACCAGATGCTGGTAAGAATGTGGAGCAACAGGAATTCCCATTCATTACTGGAGGGAATGAAGACTGGACATCCGCTATGGAAAACCGTCTGGCAGTTTCTACAACATGAAACATACTCTCACCTACAATCCAGCAACTGCGCTCCTTGGTATTTCCTTTTGGAGCTGAAAACTAATGTCCACACAAAAACCCAAACATGGATGTGTGGGTGACACATTACCAAACCACAGAAGCAACAAAATCCTTCTGTCCTACTGTCCTTCGATAGGCAAATGGGTAAACTGTGGTACATCCAGACAACGGAATATTATTCAGAGCTAAAAAGAAATAAACTATCAAGTCGTGAAAAGACATGTAGGAAACTTAAATGTACAAGGGAAAGAAGTCAGTGTGAAAAAGCTACACACTGTAGGAGTTCAACTGTATAACATCCTAGAGAAGGCAAAATTATGTAGACACTAAAAAGATCAAGGGTTGCCAAGAGCTGGGGAGGCGAAGAATAAAAAAGAGGATTTTTAGGGCAATGAAAACACTCTGTATGATACTAAAATGGTTGATATATGTCATTATGTATTTGTCCAAATTCATAGGATATATAACACCAAAAGAACTTAATGAATGCTACTTATTATTGATATCTATTGATATCTACATCTGTATTGTATCTACTGTATCTGTATTGTATCTACATCTGTATTGATATCTATTGATATCTACATCTGTAATGTAAACTACAGACTTTGAGTGTTAACAATGCATATTCATCCCTTTTAACAAATGTACCACCCTACGAGAAATGTTGATAATGGAGGGCATACATGTGTGAAGGTAGAGGACGCACAAAACTCAGTGCCCTCTGCTCTATTTTGCTGTAAGCCTAAAACTGCTCTAAAACATAAAGTCTGTTTTAAAAAATAAAGTAGTAAGTCAGATACATTCTCCCATAAGAGGGGCAGGCTCCCCTGGCCTTCACCCACCCCCCCCTCCAAAATGCTGCATTTTGCCAAAAAGCTCACATTGCTCTTTTCTTTTTCTTCTTTTTAAAAACAATTCAGTGAGGGGCACCTGGGTGGCTCAGTCAGTCAAGTCTCAGACTTTGGCTCAGGTCATGATCTCACGGTTCCTGAGTTTGAGCCGCACATCGGGCTCACTGCTGTCAGCAGGGAGCCTGTTTCAGATCCTCTGCCGCCCTCTCTCTGCCCCTCCCCCACTTGGGTACATGCGTGTGCACGCACTCTCTTTCAAAAATAAACATTAAAAAATTTTTAATAAAAACAATTCAGCTGGTTTTAGCTGATATTCACAAGGTTGTACAACTATCACCACAGTCTAATTTCCAAGCATTTTTATCACCTCAAAAAGAAACTCTACCCACTTGCAGTCACTCCCCTTTCCTCCTTACCCCAGCAACCTCTAATCTGCTATCTGTCTCTTCACATTGCTAATTGTTTTTATAACTTTCTAGCCTTTCCTGGCTATTCAAAAGACTATGTCTAGTGCATGCCTCCCTCCAGCTGCTAGGTAAGTGATAACAATCTCAGCACTTTTCCTGGGGAAGAGTGCAGAACCAACAGATCGATTTCCTAGCCTCAGTCCCTGATGGTGTATAATCCTATTGAAAGAACCAGGCTTTATAATTAACTGAAGCCTGTTCGTGAAGATTTATTCACCACCATCACCATCACACCTGGGAGAACAGAATGGTTACTACCAAGTGAATGCTCTTTCAGAGTTCAACTTAATAGGTGCCAAACCAAGCTGGTCAGCGTTGACACCAAGTCAGGGACTGAGAATAACTGGTTTTCAATCATAACTTCTACTCTGACCAGTTTTATGACTTTGGGCAAATTACTTTATCTCCCCATGTCTTAATTTTTTTAAGATATAAAGTAGGGAGGATAATGTTACCCCCTCACAGAACTGTTGTAAATATAAAATGAGTTAGCATAAGCAATGTGCTTAGAACAATACATTTAAGAACTTAATGAATGCTTATTATTGATATCTATATTATCTACCTATTAAAAGATTCTTGAGAGGGGCCTGGGTGGCTCAGTCAGTTAAGTATCCAACTTTGGCTCAGGTCATAATCTCACAGTTTGTGAGTTTCAGCCCCACAATGCGCCTGCTTCAGTTCCTCTGTCCTATTCTCTCTCTGCCCCGAACCCACTCTCTCATTCGCTCTCTCTCAAAAATAAATAAAAACATTTATAAAAATTTAACTAATTAAAAAAATAAAAGGTTCGGGGCACCTGGGTGCCTCAGTTGGTTAAAAGGCCGACTTCGGTTCAGATCACGATCTCATGATTCGTGGGTTCAAGCTCTGCGTTCGGCTGTGTGCTAACAGCTCAGAGCCTGGAGCCTGCTTCAGATTCTGTGTGTGTCTCTCCTTCTACCCCTCCCCTGCTCACGCTCTGTGTCTCTCTCAAAAAATGAATAAACGTTAAATAATTAATTAATTAATTAAAATATGATTCTTGGGGCGCCTAGGTAGCTCAGTCAGTTGAGTATCCAACTCTTGATTTCGGCTCAGATCATGATCCCAAGGTCGTGGGATGGAGCCCACTTAAGATTCTCATTCTCGGGCGCCTGGGTGGCTCAGTTGGTTAAGCGGCCGACTTCGGCTCAGGTCATGATCTCACAGTCTGTGAGTTCAAGTCCTGCGTCGGGCTCTGTGCTGATGGCTCAGAGCCTGGAGCCTGCTTCGGATTCTGTATCTCCCTCTCTCTCTGCCCTTCCCCTACTCATACTCTGTCTCTATGTCTCTCAAAAATAAATAAACGTTAAAAAAAATTTTTAAAAAAAGAAAACTTTAAAAAAAAAAAAAGATTCTCATTCTCTCTCTTTCTCCCTCTGTCCCTCTCCCCTGCTTGCACTCTCTTGCTTTAAAATAAAAAACTAAAAATTTTTTTTAAAAAAAAGGGGTCAAAATATGATGAGTACTAAAAAAAAAAAACAAAAACAAAAACAAAAAAAAAACTGGTGACTAACCAGGGTTGGATCATATGAAATCACTAATACATGACTTTTTTGTCCTGTAGAAATGGTAATTTCATGTAGTTCAACCTAATACATACTTCTAAGAGACATACTTAAAAGTACATAGAAAGTTGGGGGGAAAGGGACAAATCATATCAGACAAATTAAAATAAAAAGGATACTGAGATCGGTAGATTCAATATCAGAGTATAATTCATCCTAAAAGTATTAAATAGGACAAACAAGGTATTTTTATCTTGATAAGTAGTACAAGCCACACTGAAAATCTCTTAGTCAAAAGCCTCTATACACCAAATAGTGTAATATCAAATCCATAGCACAAAAACTGCTCAAAATACAATGAAAAACTGACAGACAATTCAAGCAGAAGACAACTTAGCTGTTAACAGACCAAGTGCCTTCTAAGCAATGAGGATACAGACACGGAGTTTAATTGGCATGTTGCACTAACAGATACATACATAAATACTGAACTATCATTCTGGTCAAACATAAGGGTTAATTTTCATACATACACAAAGACAATTTTTAGAGTAGAGATTGCTTAGGATATTTCTCTGACAAAAATACAATAAAACTAAATATCAGTAAGAGTTTGTATCAAGTAGAGGGGAATCCTAATTGCTCATTTATTGACAAACATTCCCCAACCCTGACTAAAACTTATGATCTGTCTGGTGCACTGATACCCCAACACCTAAAAGAATGTCTGACGCATGGTAAACAATATATGAATATGCAGTGAATGAATGAAATTAAAAAGCACTAAATACCCAGGACAATGAGGACTTCAAAGCTGGAATCATAGACTGTTTAAAATGTAAAAAAGAGAATACTCTATATCAAAATATTTCTGATATTGTTCCAGAATGTCTGTATAGTAATATTATAATATAAACTGTCACAATCTGAAAGCATCAACTGAAAAACTACTCGAATAAAAGATTTCGAAAAATAACAGAGTTCTCAGGGCACATGAAGCCACAAAACAGTGCTGGTCACGATTATTGCAAATGTTTCTCTACTTTCACCCAGCTGATAGTTTTGTACTTTATATAATGACACTCTCTGCCTTTCTCATGCCAAAGGCAGCAATTTACATCCACAGGACAAAAATTATTTACTGCTCTTCATGATAACATCATCGGCCCCAGAGGGAAAAGGCCAGATCTCCTCTGCAGCAATGCCCATCAAGTAAAATGCCTATCTCCACCACTGCCATGGACAGGTGTGTAATACCATCCAGAAGCTTCCTGGCCAGCAATACAGTAAGAAAGTGACTGGGCCTCCCTCCCCAGGGGCCGTGAATTCCTCGAAAGAATCTTAACCAACCTAAAAGCAGTATCTAACTATTATCTAGAGTTTTCATATTTTCTTAGTTGCCTATAAATAGAATACACCCACCCCCCCCCTACAGGAACACATAAATTGATCAGATTACCATTAGAGATTTATTTTTTTTTAACATTTTCTGAAATATAGTCTCTATGAAAATAGGAGATAATCAGTATTGTTTTTATTTATTCATTTTAATGTTTATTTATTTTGAAAGAGAGAGACAGAGTGCAAGCAGGGAGGGGCAGAGAGAGAGGGAGACAGAATTGAAACAGACTCCAGGTTCTGAGCTGTCCGCACAGAGCCCGACATGGGGCTCGAACTCCCAAACTGTGAGATCATGACCTGAGCCATAGGCGGCCTCTTAACCAACTGCACCACCCAGGTGCCCCCATATTGTTTTTATTTTTAAGCAAGTCTGCCATTACAAAATATACAAATTCAATAGCTTTCTTTTAGGCCAGCAGTATCTCATTACACCAAAAAGAGGGTGAGAGGGACCCATTCGGAAAGCCAGTAAGAATAAACTTCTTATATAGAGAGTACTTACAAAAATACTAGCAAATTCTATCTAAGTACTTAAAAACTCCAATACACAGAGATACATGTAATGGTCCAGGATCACAGAATTCAGAAAACAGACCCTTATATAACTAGAAACTGTAGAGACGGCCAGATGATTTACAGGTTCACTCTAATTCTATCAAAACGTTAAAAAACAATTCTTGCGGGGGTGCCTGCCTGGCTCAGTCAGTAGAGGACACGACTCTTGATTTCAGCCCCTGTCGGGTGTAGAGATTACTTAAAAAAAAAAAAAAAGAAGAAAGAAAGAAAGGAATAGTCATTGTGAAACTTGACACATGATCTAACCTTCGGGATAGCGGTTAAGGACATGAGCTAGCTATAGTCAGACTACCAGGAACTTGATTTCTAGTTCCTCGGCTTAATGTGTTCTTAAAATAAGTATTAAATCTATCTGTATCTCAATTTCTTTATCTGTAAAATTGTGATATAACACCAACATCACTGGCTTGTTATGAGGACTGAATATGCTAATACATGTAAAAATTTAAAAAATAAATAAGACACTTGACCTATATCACGTACTCAGTAAATACATATAAAGTAGTATCAACATCTGGAAGAAAACATGGGGGAAAACAATCAAGAAAATATGGGGGAAAGGGAAAGAAGATATACTACCAGAGAGAAGATAGATTCATTGAAATTATGTAAGAGTGATACAAGAAATCGCAGGCAAATCAAAGAAACAATAGAGAATTCAAGAGCCTCCCAGCATGAGATTTTGGTATCTAGTAAAAGTGGCAAATTACAAAGCATTTGTGAAAGGACAGATTCATTCAAAACATAGTGGAAGGAGGGATTATTCAATAGACTTGGTGGGACAACTGACTATTAGGGAAAAAATTCAATGTGATACCTACCAGAAACCAAACTCCAAACAAACATCAAAAGGATTTTGGTTCTTTGTTAAATGACTGAGAAAAAAACTACGACTATTTCTGTTATCAGGGTAGGAAAGAAATAAGCATGATGCAAAGGAAGAAATCATGAAGAAAGACTGATAAACGTAACTTCATAAAATTTTAAGATCTCTGCATATTATATAATAAGAGCAACATTTAAAGGCAAAAGTTAGGGTTAACTAGGTGGCTCGGTCATGATTTCGCTCAAGTCATGATCTCACAATTTTTTTAGTTTGAGCCCCGCATCAGGCTCTCTGCTGTCAGCGTGGAGCCTGCTTCAGAATCTGTCTCCCCCGTCTGCTCCCCATTCTCTCTGCCCCTCTCTCTCTCAAAAATAAATAAACATTAAAAGAAATTTAAAAATAAGATAAAAGGCAAAAGTTTGAAACATGCCAAAATGGTATTATAACAAGTTGTTAGGGGAAAGAAAAAGATGAATACTCCAGTAGAAATGAACTAAAGAAAACAAGAATACAAATGACCAACAATCATATTCTATAAATGTTTTCTAGTACCCATTCTCTCTCTCTCCCACTTGTGCAGCAGCCCCAGAGCCTCTGGTGGTAGGGATGAGGATGCAGGAGGAACAGAGGGGGCAGGCCTCTAACTGAACTCTAAACCAATTAACTTAATACCTTTTACTGTAACACTTTGTTCAAGAGGAGCCTTAAGCCAATTAACATAGCATTTTCCTTTGACCAGTACAGGAAAGAATTTAAGAACTAAATGGTCTCATCAGATTAATCGCACAAGAGAATGTAGTAGAAAGGAGAGAGGAGCTGTCCTCCCTCTGGACAATATGGCATACAGACATAAGGCCCGTAAGAGATTGCAGGTGTCAGAGAAAGGGTAAAGAATGGTGGAAGGAAGGAAGGAAGGAAGGAAGGAAGGAAGGAAGGAAGGAAGGCAGGGAGGGAGGGAGGGAGGGAGGGAGGAAGTTAGTTTTGACTTCACTAAAAGTTAACTTAAAGAGACATGCTTTGCAGTTAATGAGAATAACATTTTAGTTTGAGTCAAAAATAACAGCAAACTGGAATATAACACCTAAATTATTTTTCAGAGAATCTGCTATAAAGACATATAATAGGGTAGGGGTGCCTAGGTGGCACATTCAGTTAAGGGTCCTACTTCGGCTCAGGTTATGATCTCACAGACCGTGAGTTCAAGCCCTGCATCGGGTTCTGTGCTGACAGCTCAGAGCCTGGAACCTCCTTTGGATTCTGTGCCCTCCCTCTCTGCTCCTCTGCTTGCGCGTGCGCGCCCTATCTCTCACCAAAACGAAATTTAAAAAAAGTAAAATCAAAAAAATTTTACGAGACATAATAGGATAGACAAAGTAGACAAAGCTAAATTCTATGACTACTGTTGAGCCCTCTCATATATAAAAACGAACACATATTTTCATTGCCCAAGGAAAGTAAATGTGTTGGAAAATTGTAATGCCCTGTACTAATTTTATTGCAAATGTTCAGATGGAATGGTAAAGCTTCTCTAAGAATGAAGGGAATTATTTAAGAGAACTATAGCAGTTTATAAAATGCGTGCATAATAGTATCATGAGTTGCTAAGTAAGGAAAAACATCTTTAGCTGGTCTATAAAAAATAACTTTTATATTAAAACTTAATTATTCATGCAAGAGGAAAAAGTGAATATTAAGTTATAAAACAAATGCTCCACTGTCAAAGAATAACCATCATTCGGCCTTATGGCAAAGTCATCCAAAATGATGTTATTTTCTATCCTCTCTTATTCTGAAACAGAATAAAAATGAAACCAATGCAGAGATAGATGTTTAAGGACTTCTTGAAACTGTTAAAACATAAGAGACTCTCAAAGACTAAGAACAATCTGAGGGTGAGGGAGGTGAGGGAGGTGAGGGAGGTGAGGGAGGTGAGGGAGGTGAGGGAGGTGAGGGAGGTGAGGGAGGTGAGGGAGGGGGGAGAGGGGGTGACGGATATTAAAGAGGGCACGTGTTGGGATGAACACTGGGTGTTATATGTAAACCAATTTGAAAATAAACTATTATAATAAAAAAAAAAAAAGAAACTGTTAAAAGTTTTCCCTCAGGGCCACCTGGGTGGCTCAGTCGGTTAAGCCTCCAACTTGGCTCAGGTCATGAACTCCTGGTTTGTGAGTTCGAGCCCCGCATGGCGAGGGCTCAGAGCCTAGAGCCTGCTTCGGTTTCTGTGTCTCCCTCTCTCTCTCTGCCCTCCCCTGCTCACACTCTGTCTTCTCTGTCCCAAAAATAAACATTTAAAAAATGTTAAAAAAAAAAAAAAGTTTTCCCTCAAGCTGGGGCGCCTGGCTGGCTCAGTCGGAAAAGCATGTCACTATTGATCTCAGGGTTGTGAAATCTGAGCCCCACGATGGGGGTAGAGGCTACTTAAATAAAGAAATAAGCTTCTAAAAAAGAGAGTGAGAGGATGGTGACTGGGTGGCTCTGTCAGTTGAGCGTCTGACTCTGGATTTTCACCTCAGGTCATGATCCCAAGGTCATGAGATTAAGCCTGGAGTCAGACTCTGAGCTGAGTGTGGAGCCTGCTTAAGATTGATTCTCTCTCCCCCCCACTCTGTCCCCCTCTGCCCCTCTCTCATGCTCATGTTCTCTCTCTAAACTAAAAATAAAAATATTTTTTTAATAAATTTAAAAAAAGAAAGAGAAGATCCAGCTGTTAGAATTTACTGAGTACAACCATTCACTAATGTGAAAAACCCAGTTGCTCCACCAAAAAAAAAAGGTGGGGGGTGGGACACAGGTATATATACTGTTGCCCTAATAAGCCATTAAGTTTGAGTATTTGAGGGGCGCCTGGGTGGCTCAGTTGGTTAAGCGGCCGACTTTGGCTCAGGTCATGATCTCGCGGTCTGTGAGTTCGAGCCCCGCGTCGGGCTCTGTGCTGACGGCTCAGAGTCTGGAGCCTGCTTCGGATTCTGTACCTCCCTCTCTCTCTGCCCTTCCCCTGCTCATACTCTGTCTCTATGTCTCTCAAAACTAAATAAACGTTAAAAAAAATTTTTTTTTAAATTTGAGTATTTGAATTGACATGCAGACCCTCTGGTAACATTCTCCATTAACAGTCTCTACATCTGAAAGCCTGCTGTAGTTTCAGTTCATAGTGGCTGATTATCTGTTCTTTTCAGATTAGTCACTGGGTTCAGTAAATTCTAACAGCTGGATCCTCCTGTGGGAAAACTGCTCAACTTTGCAGACCTGGGCTGGAAACTGAGTTGCCTGATCCCACTGACAGCTTTGGTCATACAATAAAGAATGCAACAACATTCACCTAACACTTTTGATTAGGAGTTCTCTGTTTTCTAGGCAAGAGCAGTTCTAAGCTGTCTACCCCAAATAGGCAGATGACTGTCACTTCTCTATTAAAGCCTCTACATCCTGGAAACAATTCCATGCGAGCGGGATTTCTCTTTTCCAGGATACAAAGGATAGGAAGCATCCAGGGGAAGTGAGAACAGCATCTCTCTGTCTCAAACCCAAATAGACATTGCTTTTCCCTTTGTTCTAAAAAAAAAAATCAACAAGAAAATAGAAAGTATACTCTAATGTAAGTTAATCTGCATTTCACAGGAAAATATTATAGGGGTGCCTGGTGGCTCAGTCGGTTGTGTCTGACTTCAGCTCAGGTCGTGATCTTGCAGCTTGTGAGTTGGAGCCCCACTTCAGGCTCTGCTGTCAGTACAAGCCCGCTTAGGATTCTTTCCTCTCTCTCTCTCTCTCATTCAAAAATAAATAAATAAACATTTAAAAGACATATTAAATAAAAGGAAACACTATTAATAAGTATATATTAAGCTGTTATTATAAAGTTTTATTTTTATAGAAAGAGCATAATTGACTTGATTGTAGAATAAGTCCTCAATTCAGATAGCCATCGGTGTGAAGGGAAAAATCTAGCCAGCTGGCTCACATTGCCAAAAATACTACTGACCTGAATTACAGGCATTGTGCCAATAATAATTACCATTTACTGAGTATCTACGTATTTATAATGCTTCCCAAAACTCTACAAGGTAGCTATTATCCTCATTTTATAGATATGAAAACAGGAAAGATTAGTTAAGTAATTTGCCCAAGGTCACAGTGTTAGTATAAAGCTGAGGCAAAACTCAAAAGCAACTCAGACTCCAAAGATCCTGCTTTTTCCACTATGGAATAATGCCTCTCAAAAGAAAACGCAGACAGTAGTAATACCTACCATTAACTGAGTGCTTATTTTGTACTATGCACTTTACATTCCATCTAAATTAACCTCAGAATATAAGGCAGAGCTAAGATTAATCCATTTTTATAAATGAAGAAACAACAGAACACTAAGTGACTTAAACAAGATCACAAAACTAGTATGGCAGTCTGATCAGAGTCCATATTCTTCACCACCACCATCGGCCGCCCCCCCCACACACACCCCTACAACCACTTAATAAGTTTGTCATGTAGCAGGCACTGTGCTATATACTTTTCTTTCTCATGTAAGCCCTCCAAGAACAAGGAAGCAAAACTCGAGATTTTTAAAAATTCAGCAACCTTCAGCACCTGCATGGCTCAGTCAGGCATCCAACTCTTGATCTCGGGTCAGGCTTGATCCCATGGTTCCTTAGTTCGAGCCCCTCGGGAGCCTGCATGGGATTCCCCCTCTCTCTCTGCCCCTCTCCCACTTGTGCTCGGCTCTCTCTCTCAAAATAAGTAAACGTTTTAAAAAGAGCCTATACCCAGAAGACAAATTGAGTCCATAATAGCTCAAAAATAGAAATTTATGCTGCCACAATTTTACCAATCATGTAATCTTCCTTAATCCTCAAGTGCAAACCCATCCTAATCTTGCATGATTGCCTCTGCTTTCCCTTTAGTAAACATAGTCAGAAACTAGTAGTTATTACTAGCATTTACTATTTTGCTTTTTGTCATTTGTTCTGCTAAGAGCTTTATACACATTAATTAGCTTGTTAATTGAGATTAACACTTGCAGAAGTTGAGTAAAGCGACCTCACTGGCTCACAAGTCTAACTACTGTTAAATTTTAAAGCTGAAGTTAAAACTAAACTTCAAATAAAAGTCTGCCAACATGTTCAGTCTAATCCTATCAATTAATAAGCTAAAAACCTGGTAGAGATGCTCCAACATGAGAGTTAAGTTAGGAAGATAAATTCTGGTTTTCCCAAGACATTTTCATATTACTATATTGCTGGGAGATCTGAAGTTCAGTTTAACCAAAGGTATTTACTTTAATGTAGTTAAGTTACAGCTGAGATGACAGTAAAAGAAGTATTTCTATCATTAAAAAAAAAGAGCATCAGTTATAAATACAAAATAAAAAACTGACTGCTCCAAATGGGTATGAATAGGCCCAGACAGTAAACATATAGCCATAAACATAGTAATGCTACTTTATACAAGCAATCCCTTCTTGATTACCAAAGTTTCACTTGGGAATTTACCCATTATAAACCAAAACCCAAGCACAAAGTGAGAAGTCAAAGGGTTTTCTTTTTCCCACTTAAATTCTCCAGCTTACCTTTTTAACACACAGCTAAAGGTTATGTGTTGTATTTTCTTCCTAAGGGCAAAAAAGGAGGCAGAAATTCTCTCCTGCTTCTGAACAAAGGAATTCAGATAAAAATTCAAATATTTTGCATCAAAATTACCATCTTTTAATCAAGTCCTACAAATGGAAAATTATTTCCAAGAAAATCAGCACAGAAACCAGAGTAGTTAACTCCACAACTGAACTTCACTTTTTTTCAAACATTAGCAAATAATTTTCCTCCCACTAGTCAGAACCAATCTCATCACCTTCAATTCTGACTTTACTTTTTATTTATGTGTGTCATTTAAGTAATTTCTACCTAATACACTAAATATTATTGGCCTATAATAGTCAAGACTATAACAGCTAGGACTAGAATAGTCTTAGCACACTTCGATTACATTTGAGGTTATAACAATAGAAGATAAAAGTTTAAAAATGAGGGGCACCTGGGTGGCTCAGTCAGTTAAACGTCTGATTTTGGCTCAGGTCATGATCTCACAGTTTGTGGGTTCATACCTGATGTTGGGTTCTGTACTGACAGCTCAGAACCTGGAGCCTGCTTTGGATTCTGTGTCTCCCTCTTTCTCTGCCCCACCCTCTCTCTGTCTCTCTCAAAAATGAATAAACATTAAAAACTGAAAAAAAAAGTTTAAAAATGAAAAGATGAAGCCTTTTACAATTTGTCATAGTTTTGTCAAAATATGTCAAACTGCTATGAGCCAAGAACATATTTCAACGTGTCCTATCGAAAAAAAAAATGATGAAAATAAACACTTGGAGAAACACAGAAATGAAACTCATATTTGACATATCCTGAAATAAAACTCAAGTACTACAATCTGAAGTAGATTCTAATCTGTCTTAGATACAGCTACCTAGTAACTATACATTGCACTTTGGAGGGGGGAAATTCTCAATATCCTTCTTGCTTCACAAAAGTACAACAGTATCCCAAGCCCCAGGTCACAAAAAGATGTACTTATACACATTGCAGACAATGTCTATGTGCCCTAAAAATAAGAAAAGGAGTGGTCAGAGGGTGAGGCTGTCAGGGCAATGAGGACATCCAAGGGCATCATAATGGACCAAGGCTGGGTTCTATGAAAATATCTTCATTTAACTACAGTTAAAGGCATTTTCCAGCAGTCTAAATGCTAACTTCTAGTTCCCACCTCCTCACTTTCTAGTTTCTAACCAGTAATGGATCAAAATTCCCTATAGGAACTACTACTGTTCTTTCTGCTCAGTTCTATTATGAGTTATTCTCTACCTTTCAAAGCATAAATTTTAGATTAGCATACTTCATAATGCAGAGCTAACTTCTGCAAAATAATTTTAAATAAAATGTCTTAACTAGTGACAGATAAAGAGGGGAGAAAGAGGAAAACGAGAGAGGGAAGACGGGACAAGCCTAATGCAAACAACTTAGGAAACTCAGCAAAACCATGTCTTAAAGCATTTCAAGTACATTTTTAAAACCAAATCTGTAAATAGTTACTGGTTCAAGAAGAGCTCCAGAATTCTTTCCCCAAAGAACGATACAATTTAGTACCAGGAATCCCAGATCTTGTTATAATTTCTAGCATCAAACAGGCTATATACAACTAAACGTATGTTTTAACCTTACTTCATTCTATAGGTAAAGGGACTATTTATTTATCAGGCTACACATATTTAAATTTTAATACCTTAAGATCTCCCTTAATGCATCCGAGTAAATAAATGTACAGCAAGACACCAGTCAACAAACATGTACTAAGTAATAATTATGTGCAAAATATTCATAGAAAGCTTAAGGCAAGTCAATGATTTTTGTGGCTTTGGCTACACACACTAATATAAATAAATAGCACTTCTTTTTCAAAATAGTAATAAACTAAAGCTATTTCAAATTACACTGAAGACCCTTGAAGACCAAATATTTACTAATGCACAGTTGATCCATGTGCACCCTTCCCCCAAAATACAGAGAGTATTATTGATACTTCATTCTGACAAGAAAATGAAATCCTATATGAATAACGTTCATATGGTCAAGTCTGCAATATAGGATACATCGGCATAAAAACAAAGATAGCCTTTTGCTTTCAGGAAATGAGCAGGTCAAAGAAACAATATGAATCTGAAGGGATACATGTTTCCTATTAACAGTAGTACAATTTAGGAATGTAACAAGTATCACATACTATGTGTTTAATGTGGCAGTTGTAATTTTTAAAGATTTAAATTAAGTCTAGTTTGTTGAGATTACTATAATTAAAAAATAATAGTTATCACATTATACTATTATTTACTAAATGCTTACTATGAATGAAACAGTGTTGGGCATTTTAGTTATCTTTTTGTTTATATTCACAACAATCACTGAACTAACTGCATTCCCACCTTACAAATGAAGAACTACATTCAAAAGATTAAATAATTTGTTCTAGTTAATACACCTAGTTAAAATACGGAGTCCAGATTTGAAGCAACCAAATCAATACCACTTTGCAATGATCTGTCTCCTACAATGACTGCTCATAGGTCAGATGCCCATCTCAAGCCTAGGAGGCATGGGGGGAGGGGGGGGGAGGGAGTGGGGAGATCAGGTTAAATGGTTTAAAACACGTTTGCCTAGTTCCCTAGCCAGAGTTTCCATCTGAAGGGACTGTGGCTATGGCAGGTGTCATGACTCATTGCACTGAAAAGAAAATGGATTCTTCTGTTCTCCTACTTCTATGTGGTGGCTTTCACTTCTTGCTAGGAAGAGTGCAATACTAGAATCCCCACCACATTTTCTAACCTCCCTTTATCAATAATATAGCTCAATACTTCATTTTGTCCCACATGTTTCTGTTTCTCAATTAGTTAAGAACCTGGAGAGATGCAGAAGTTACCCAATTAGACCCTCTCAATCTCCTACTGACATATGCACTAGAGTTAGAGAAATAGAGGAGTTTGAGACCAAGTAGCTCTCATTAATGAAACATACTAACAACATCAGGTGAACCACAGGGATGGCTATTATCATTTACAAAGTAAGTCAGTAACATAACTTTTTTATGTTTAACTATATGGTTTCAGAGAAAATCTATTGCTTAACATGCACTTAGTTCAAAGTGGTCTGGCCACTTTGAAAAAAATTAAGTTAACACCACCAGCTTTTTTGTTGCTGCTCAAAAATTTGATTCTACCAGCGCACTTAGCCCCACATTCCAACCCCAGGTCTTATGAGTCTAGTCAAGCTTCCCTTTATTAATATAGGAGCCTTCCTAGACCTTTACTTACTTTGCTGAACCAAATCTGATGGTTTCCTCATGTACTGAATGATCCTAACTCAAGTTTTCTGTTATTCCAGAAACTTCCTTGGTCATGCCCCGAGAATCTTCTAGTATTGTTCTCTGTTCACTAGCTGATAAAAACTAGTAGGGCAGCAAGGAAGCTGCTCATGGCATAGCAAGCAGTCGTAAAACCAGGGGTAAAACCAAGGAGAAAGAACACAACAAGAATGTAGGAGGCAAAGGAAGAAGAATGCAATGTTCACGGTCTGACTGACCGATCTGTTTTTTCTCAAACCAGTACACTTGCATCCCAAGGCATAAAGTGAGACATGCTGGGAATGTACTACGAAAATGAAGGTGAATGCTAAACCTGGTATGTAGTGTCAGCGCTCTTCATTCACTCCAGTATTCCAAAACTTATAGACCAGTATCGAATGGTTTTTCTTTCCTGGTAGTAATTAAAAATATTTCTATATTTACATAATCAATATGCAAAGAAATGCAATTTTCATATAAATTCTTAAGATAAAACTGATAATAAATTTTAATTTATTACTATTATAAATTAAATAATAACTGATAAGAAATTTTCGAGCTATGCCAGGTATGTCCTGAACTTCCAAGGGGCAGTCTTACTTACTCTCTTCTGCCTTCGGAGTCCTTTACAGGTACTTTAAAGTATTTTATTTTTTTTTTTAATGTTTATTTATTTTTGAGAGACACAGAGACAGAGTATGAGCAGGGGAGGGGCAGAGAGAGAGAGAGAGATACAGAATCTGAAGCAGGCTCCAGGCTCTGAGCCGTCAGCACAGAGCCCGATGTGGGGCTCGAACTCACAGACTGTGAGATCATGACCTGAGCCGAAGTCGGCCACCCAACCGACTGAGCCACCCAGGAGCCCCGAAAGTACTTTAAAAAGTACTTAAAAAGTACTACTTTACACAAATTTAGGAGGGTAAAATCCTAACCATTGGATTTGTCTGGATTAACAAACCTAGAAACTTCTCCAACCCTTCAAAAAGAGTCAATCACTGCCTCTACAGTGCTTCTACAAAACTTAATACATTAATTTATATTTCTACTCTAGCATTTATGATACCACATAATTATTTACATGTCTATCTCCTCAATTACAACTAGTTCCTCTAAGACAGCAAGTACCCTTTATTCATCCTTGTATTTCCAGCTCCCAGGAAAGTGTCAGGATACATAGTACCCCATCTGACAATATCACGCTTGTTCAATAAATGAATGAATGAATGGGTTAAACTTACATTTCAAAGAATAATAATTTCTCTCTAGCAAGATCACATCAACAAAAAGAATTTTTTTAATATTGCATCAGACAGCTCATACAAATACCAAACCCAAATCCACTTTACAACTATAATGGGATGTGAAAAGCTAATTCACTTACCCATAATCAGGAAACCACCTTCAGATTTCATATAAAGGCAAAAGCGAAACACTAACTGCACACAATTCTTTACACAAAGCATGCCCTTTCAAATCAGAGAATTTCTGGTCATGCAAAAACAAAACTGTGATTAAAATAGAAAACCTTTACAAATGATGCTGCCGTTCTGTTCATCTCAGCACATCTTATTAAGGGCAGGAGATCTCAAGACATAACAAATCTGAATTACGGTATATTAGTTTAGCTTTAATTACCTATGTTCTAATTCTAATTCTATACTTTAAACCTATTTGGTTCTCCAGAGGGCAAGAGTCTCTACCTTATGCAGACTGACAAGGAAAACCTTAATTACTTTAGGGGGAAAAAAAGCTACAATTCTTAAAAATAGTGCCTATAATCTTCGTATCTTTGCAAAGCTTTCCATCTGATCAGAATTCTCAAGGTAGTGTCAATAAAAAAAATGGATAACTATTTTTAAAAGGATAAGCAACATTTTTGCCTATATTCTAAAAAGAATTCTATTTATTTTAGTGTAAAATTTGCATGTTCTAGTATTATCATCTCAAAAATTTAAATGTCCTATATTTTACTGAATACATACTTAGATGTACACATTTACACCTAAAAATGTTACAGACTATGAAGACTGTAACTAAGTGGTATTTTATTAATTAATGCCCCCGCCCGCAGTGTCTGACACACTGTATGCAATTAATAAACATTTGATTAATTAGGTCCACAAATATTTATGCTTCTACACCAGACACTGCTCCAAGCGCAGGCGTGGTAAACAGGTACGGACCTTGTCTTCGTGCGGCCTTCAGTTATGTGAAGAAGGCAGAAAACAAACACACACACAAATACGTACTTCTCAAACATGGCAAGTAGAATAAAACAAACAACAAGGTTGTATTAGTAGGGGGTGGGGTATCCTACTTTGGACTATTAAGGATGCTTCTCTGAATCTGGGCATTTGAAAGAAGATTCTCCATCCAAAGATTTGGAGAAAAGTTCATTCCAGGTTATGGGAACAGCCGAAAGGCCCTACGCTTCAGATATTAAAAAGCCAGTATAACTTGATTACAGAAAACCAGAGAAAGAATAAATAGAAACTAGCAAGGGAACAAATAATGTAGTTTTGTAGCACATGGTTAAAGATTTTTTTTTTAAGTTTATTTATTTAGAGAGAGACAGAAAGAGAAAGTGCACGCATACGAGCGGGGCAATGACAGAGAGAGAGGGGACAGAAAGAGAATCCCAAGCAGGCTCCACACACTGTTAGCACAAAGCCCCATGCAGAGCTCAAGCCCACAAATTGTGAGATCATTACCTGAACTGAAAACAAGAGTCAGATGCTTAACAGACAGAGCCAACCAGGTGCCCCCATATGTTAAAACTTAAAGTTTTATTTTAAGGGCACCAAAAAAAACTAAAATAAAGCATTATAGACGAGGAATGTGTAAGAAAAACCAAGATATAGAATGTCAGAAGGCCTTGGTCCTACATCAAAAGCTTGGAAAGGAAAATAAAATTTTTTTTAAAAAAAAAAAGGGGTAAGAGTCTGGGTGGCTCAGTCGGCTGAATGTCCAACTCTTGATTTCAGCTCAGGTCATGATCCCAGGGTCGTGTGATTGAGCCCTGTCTCAGGCTCCACACAGAGCATGGAGCCTGCAGAAGATTCTCTCTCTCTCCCTCTGCCCCTCACCCACTCACTCTCTCCAAAATAAAAAAGTAAAGAGGCACCTGATGGCTCAGTTGGTTAAGTGTCTGACTCTTGATTTTGGCTCAGGTAATGATCTCAAGGCTTCATGAGTTTGAGCCCCACATCAGGCTCACACTGACAACACAGAGCCTGTTTGGGATTCTCTGTCTCTCTCCCTCTCCCTCTCTCTCAAAATAAATAAACTTTAAAAAATAAAATAAAATAAAAATAAATTTAAAAGCTTGGGAAGGTACACATAGATTTCAAGTTAACATATTTAAGATGTATATGTGTTAGGTATTCCCTACTTTAATCAATTTTTTTTTAATCTAACCCATCACCTACCAGACATGATCACACTCTCCTCCCTTTCCCTTTCTATGTCCATACTAGTAGAACAGTAAAATAGTGAAATAAAATGAGAGAATAAAAGTACATGGATAATGACAAACTGGGAAATCAGCTTCTGAAAAACTGAGCTGACCAGCTCTTCTACAGGCTGGAATGAAATGGGAACACGGTCAATGCAGAAGATACAGATATTCTGAACTCTTTTCATTTGTTTATCATTTGCATTATTTTTTAAATCAAAACATGGACTATAATTACATTTCTCACTAGAAAGCTACTTAAAACCATATAACTCCTTACCAAAACGTCACCAAATCTTTCAGAAATTATTTCTACTTAATTTTTCAGCGAAATGAAAAAGTGAGGATGAGCTCGATATTAACAATCTTTGTGTCTTCATCTTCTACCTGAAACTCAAGTATGCTGAGAATCTCCTTGGAAGTTTCAACTTAAATATTCTATTCCACTGTTCAGGGAAACACCTTTCATCTCTACCAAATCAGTCTGAACATTAGTGTCCAAAAAGGGCTAGAAACCATTATTTAACTCTATTCGAATTTTTTTAAATTTTAAACCAAGTTTTAAAGTAAATGTACACAACAATCCACAAAAATCTGTCCCAAATAAATACCCAAAAATATGTGAGAATACAATTACAGAGCCACACATATTAGCATTGTTTTCAATTGGCCCAGGGGAGGTGGGGGAGGGGAGGCAGGCAATCTAAATATATTACAATAAGAAAATAGTTCAATAAGTTCCATGGTATTAAGCTGGCACAGAATTGTCACAGAAAGGTATTCAAAATATACTAAGTCTATTATAAGTTCATATCTTTTTTTTAATGTGGGTGTTTATTAAATAAGTATGGGAAGAAGTAGAATTTCACTTTTTACTTTACCCTACTTTTAAATGTATTACAATGTACTACCCAGGATTTTAAAATAAAAGGCAGAAAATTTCAAGAAATAATTATTTGAAGGTATCATTTTACATTTCTTGAAATAAAACAAAAAAGTCATTTTAAGAAAAAGCTAAAAGAAAAAAAATTTAAAATTATCCTCCAAAGTACTTTATTTCTGTCATTGTCAAAGCAAGGTGCATACAATTTTCTCCATCTCAAGTGGAATATGTACTTACTGAACACTCCCTAACCAGTAGACTTTGAAGTTAGACTTAAAGGATTAAGGCATCTCTACATTTCTCCATACTTCCCAGACCCTGGTATCAAACACAGGACAACGGAGAGCACTAACAGATCCCTCCTCTTTCTAAAACCACATTTCAATAACGTCTATGAGCCCTAAGAGGTCCTCCAATTTTAGATACATGTGTATCTGAGTGATGGAACCTGGGTTCGAACCGTGCCCTAGATGAAAAGGTTGGGGGTAGGGGGGATGGGAGACACCTGGAAGGCTCAGTGGGTTAAGTATCTGACTATGAACTCTTATTTCGTGAGTTCAAGCCCCACATTGGGCTCTGCACAGACAGTGCAAAACCTGCTTGGGATTCTCTCTCTCCCCCTCTGTCTCTGCCCTTCCCTCTCTCTCTCTCAAAATAAATAAATAAACTTTAAATGGTGGGGGGGGGGCGGTGCTGAGAACAAAGCATCTAACATTTTTACCTTTTAGTGAAAGCTCTGACTCATAAATTAGGGAATATGCCAAATACAAGGAAGGGGTTCAAATGCTGAAAAGAAAAGAAAGATAAATATTCACTATTCATAACAATACCAGTGGAGCAGGAGACTCTTGATCTCAGGGTCACACATTCAAGCCCCATGTTGTGCATGGAGCCTACTTAGGAAAAAACAAAACAAAACAAAACTAAAACCTATGAATTTAGAGACAAAATACTATACCACAGATAACTTGTTGGTTATACCGCTAAAAAAAATAAACTTTATAACAGAACAGAGTTGATCACCACTTTACCTGTGATCAATCTTGGCATTAATAAGATGAGGACAATTAGACATGTGCTCCAAATATAATGTACTATGATCTACCCAGCAGTAACTGTAAATACTGGTGCCCAAAATGCTTTAATTTAAACAAATTTACAGGGTGCCTGGGTGGCTCAGTCGGCTAAGCAACCCACTCTCGATTTGGTCTCAGGTCATGACCTCACGGTTCATGAGTTCAAGCCCCTCATTGGGGACTCTGTGCTGAAAACACGAAACCTGCTTAGGATTCTTTCTCTTCTTCTGTCTCTGCCCCTCCCCTCTGCTTCTCTCTTACTCTATCTCTCTCAAAAACAAATACACTTAAAAAAAAATTTTTTTTTTTAGGAGCGCCTGGGTGGCTCAGTTGGTTAAGTGTCTAATTTCAGCTCAGGTCATGATCTCACAGTTGGTGGGTTCAAGCCCTAAATCTTGGGGAGGGGGGTGCGCAAGACAGAGAGTGAGGGAGACACAGAATCCAAAGCAGGCCCCGGGCTCTAAGCTGTCAGCACAGAGCCTGATGGGGGGCTCGAACCCACCAACTGTGAGATCATGACCTGAGCCAAAGTCAGAGACTTAACCAACTGAGCCACCCAGGTGCCCCTAAAAAATATATATTTTATAAAACCTTCTAGGTCCAGTTTTTAGCTTATGGGAAAGAAAGAGAAAGAGAGAAAGAGAGAAAGAGAGAAAGAGAGAAAGAGAGAAAGAAAGAAAGAGAGAAAGAGAGAGAGAGAGAGAGAGAGAGAGAGAGGGAGGGAGGGAGGGAGGGAGGGAGGGAAAGAAAGAAAGAAAGAAAGAAAGAAAGAAAGAAAGAAAGAAAGAAAGAAAGAAAGAAGGAAGGAAAGAAGGAAAGAAAGAAAGAATGAGAGAGAGAGAGAGAGAGAGAGGGAGGGAAGGAGGGAAGGAGGGAGGAAGGGAGGAAGGAAGGAAGGAAAAAAACAATTCAGTAAGTCAAACAAATTCAAAATGTGAAACATTTTATAAGACAACAGGCTAGATGTCTGGACAGTCATGAGAAGAAAGAGGAAAAAGTGGGGAGGTGTGTTACTACATACAACTGCGTAGTCCTTGATTATATCTTGATTGGAAAAAACCAGCATAAAAGACACTGTTATGGGCTGAATTATATCCCCCACCAAATTCATATCTTGAAGCCCTAAACCCCGATACCTCAGAATGTGACTGTATTTGGAGGCAGGGCCTTTGAAAGTGATTAGGTTAAAATGAGTCAATTAGGGTGGGCCATAATCCATCATAAATTTCCTACAATAGAAGACTTTAAGTTGCTTCCAATATGCTGTTACTACAAATAATGCTGCTCTGAACGTTCTGCAAACACATTTTTTTCTTTGTTTTTTTTTTAATGCTTATTTTTGAGAGAGAGAAAGCATGCGTGCACAGGCAAGCGGGGGAGAGGCAGAGAGAGAGAGAGAGAGAGAGAGAGAGAGTCAGAGAGGGAGAGGGAGAGAGTTGGAGAGGGAGGGAGAGGGAGGGAGGGAGAGGGAGGGAGGGAGGGAGAGAGAGACAGAGAGAGAGAGAGAGGGAGAGGGGGAGAGGGGGAGAGGGGGGAAACAGGGGGAGAGAGGGGGAGAGGGGGGAAACGGGGAGAGAGGGGGAGTGGGGGGGAGGGAGGGGGGAGAGAGGGAGAATCTAAAGCACACTCCAGGCTCTGAGCTGTCAGCACAGCACCCGACTCGGGGCTTGAACCCACGAACAGTGAGATTGTGACCTGAGCCTAAGTCGAACACTTAACTGACTGAGCCACCCAGGCGCCCCTGCAAACACCTGTTTTTTTTATCTCTTCCCTCTTTTTATGTAGTTATTTCTTTAGAATATTCTCGGAAGTGAAATTACTAAATCGAAGGTGTATTAAAAGGTTATGAGCAGTCTAACAATTCTAGATACATATTGCAAATTACAACTCACTAGCAATATTTGAATATGCTCGCTTTACCAAAATCTAACCAGCCTTACATATTACTATTCTCTAAAAACCTGAAAAAAGGTATAAAATAGTATTTCATTTTGTTTTAATAAGCTTTTCTTTGGTTACTGGTAAGATCTAACCTAACATTCTTCCACCAGTTGTTCATATTTCTCTGCTATCAACTGCTCGCTTCCTTCACCTATTTTGAAAAATGTTTTTTTCTTTACAATAAAGCTTTCCCAACTGAAGAATGAAAGGGTCAACTGTCTAAAATTCTAGTCACATCCACCAAACAAAAAACTATATTTCTTCAATCCTCATCTTCCAGAGATTACTACAAACATTCGTTTTATACACTCACTGTATATACATATATTATCTCAAGTGTCATATAAATAACTTTCATGATTAAAAATAATTAAGAAGCTGAGTTGACTCAAATTTCCTGATTTATATACCAAAAAGATCAGTTCAACCCAATCCTTGGATATGCCAAAGAAACTTATCTTATTTAATTTGATCTTGGAAACAGAAATCATGTTGCAGAGCTAATCTCTTAGGAAGAAGCCTGATTCTGCAATCAGAGTGATTTTCCAGTGCTGTCAGTAATCTTGCAAATATATATATGCACTACTGGTTTCAACAGAAAACAGGGTAAGAAAGTAATTAAGTAACAACACAAAGTCATCTATGCTATTAGAACAGAACTCAAAGCTCACAAGCTAAGAGCAGGCCTTTAAATGGCAGGGATTTTTGAGATAACCTAATTTAATCTTTCCTCCCTCATCCGCTGCCCATTTTGCAAAGGAAGAAACGAAGATAAAATGAAATAAAACAACTTTCAAGAAAGTCTTAAAGCTAGTTAAGGGCAAGAATATCTGCTTCACTCTGCAATCAACAAAATTTTATTGAGTGCTTTATTCAAAGCTCTAGAGATACCAAAAGTGGAAAAAACAATTAAGTCCTTGCTCTCAAAAAGCTTATATGCTATGAGGGGATGGGAAGAAAAGGAGGGAAGGAGGGAAGGAGGGAAGGAGGGAAGGAGGGAAGGAGGGAAGGAGGGAAGGAAGGATGGACATTTCTACGACAGGGATAAGTATTTTGAGGACAATGTGGCAGAACATGACTAGATCAAGGGACCACTTCAGATTGGGTGGTTTGGAAAAGGCTTGGAGAAAATTAAAAGAGAGCAGAGATCTGAATGACAAGAAGACAGGAACAGAAAAAGAAGAGAAAAAATTCTGATTAGAGATTCTCTTATGTCCAACCCATTTCTCAAGGTATAGCAAGGGGTAAAAGTGGGAGAGGCACCAATGTTTTTCGTTTTGTTTTTTTAAGATTTTGTTTTTAATTAATCCCCACACTCAATGTGGTGCTCATGCTCACAACCCTGAGATCAAGAATCACACACGCCACTGACCTGGCCAGCCAGGCGCAATGCTTTTTTTTAATCACAATGTGTACCATTTAAGTAAAAAGGATATTACAAAAAGATTCAATAGTGAATATGGCACAAACTTGATTTTTTTCAAGTGTTACACAAATCAAGATAAAATACTATCACAGGAGGGGCACCTGGGTGGCTCAATGCATTAAGCATCTGACTTCGGCTCAGGTCATGATCTCACAGTTTGTGAGTTCAAGCCCTGCACTGGGCTCTGTGCTGACAGCTCAGAGCTTGGAACCTCCTTCGGATTCTGTGTCTCCCTCTCTCTCTGCCCCTCCCATGCTCATGCTCTGTCTCTGTCTCTCACTAATAAATAAAAACATTAAAAAATTTTTAATAATATCACAGGAAAATATCTAAATGATGATTTAGAAATGATATATAATTAACCAACATTTCAATGATCACATTTGAACGTGACAAAGTAAATACATTTTAAGACTTATTGGTAATGTTTTAAATCCTTAGAGGATACTAGTGAAAGAATTAGGAAAAGATAATTCTAATGAAGATTTTCAAATAAAAAAAATTAACATTAATCAGAAACTTCCCTTTCCAACTCACCTATTACTTTCTGACACCAGCATACATAACAACCTTAGGACTTTTTCCCAGCAAAACTATGTATCTTAAATGATGCTAGGGATATTGGGCTCAGAGAATAAGATGTTTGTTTCAGCCAATAATTCTGATCTTTTTAAAAATCAGTTATTTTTAATACATGTATATATCACTTTCCCCACTATAGTCAAGTTCCTAAAAGACACGGTTTATGCCTCATACTTCTATACACTTCCCCACAGCACCTACCACAGGGCTTTGCAAACAGAAGAGATATAAGGAAATGGCAGCCCCCCCCCAGCAGCAGCAGCAGTATAGATCTCAACAGCTTAAGTAGTACCATAAGCATTTTTTAATAAATAAAAACAAACAAAAAAACACTCATCTGCTTTATGAGATTTTAAGCCAGAATATAAATGTCATGCCACATCCGATCAATCTGGCTCCACCCGAAGCCTTCACATAAAGCCACAGGCCCTCCCCATCCATGTTTGAGGTCAAGATCAATGGGGTAAAATTTCTGCTCTCATTCCTCAGATCATCCAATTCTCCCTCCCATTTTTTAATCTTTATATTTTAAATGATCTCTATGCCCAATATGGGGTTCAAACTCACGATCCTGAGATCAAGAGTTGCAGGCTCTACCAACTAGCCAGTCAGGCTCCTTCTCCCTACTTTTGGGTTTGCTGCTGTCAATTAAAGTTCCTAAAAGTAAGGAATACTGAGGATTCTGACATGGTAACAAGGCCAAGAATACCTATCATGTATGGAGCACCTTCTATATACACCAGGCACTTATTTTATTTTATTTTTTTAATTTTTTTAACTTTTATTTATTTTTGAGAGTCACAGAGACAGAGCGTGAGCAGGGGAAGGGCAGAGAGAGAGGGAGATACAGAATCCGAAGCAGGCTCCAGGCTCTGATGAGCCATCAGCACAGAGCCCAATGTGGGGCTCGAACTCACAGACCGTGAGATCATGACCTGAGCTAAAGTCGGCCGCTTAACCAACTGAGCCACCCAGGCGCCCCCACCTATTTTATTTCTTAAATTTCATAAGGTCATGAGCTATTATAACTTTCATTATATAGATACATAAACCCAGAAGTAAGGTTATTTATCCAAGGTTACACAGCTAGTAAGTCTGTTAGATTCAGGACCTTTTACTCCTCAAGAAAGAGATCAATAACAATCCCATCACAAACTAAGATGATGGCGATATGAGGCATAACCACCAACACAAGTGTATAAGGTCAGAAAGCAGCAAGTCCAGGAAAAGAAACTCTACAATCTTTTCCACCTACCTTAAACCCACAGCTAGCATAACAATTACAAGCTTGACAAGGGCTGGAAAAATTTTTCTGGTTGGTAATCCAATTTGGAAACTAAATAATTTGCTGCCATCTAGCTCAAAGGTTGTATTTTTATATACTAGTTATTATTCATTTTAAGAGATTTTCATTTAATAAGGTCAATGATAGATCCAATTCAGCTCTAGCATAGTTTAAAAATTCACTTAAGTGTTACTGAGGGTGGCTCAGTCAGTTGAGTGTCCAACTTTGGCTCAGGTCAAGATCTCGTGGTTCATGAGTTTGAGCCCCACATCAGGCTCTGTGCTGACAGCTCAGAGCCTGGAGCCTGCTTCAGATTCTGTGTCTCCCTCTCTCTACCCCTCGCCCCTTGCACTCTCTCTCTCTCTCTTTCTCAAAATAATAAACATTAAAAAAAAAATTTTTACGTGTTACTGAAAATCCTAAGTGCCCGATACAAGAAAAGGAGGAATGAGGGAACATGAATGAGATTTTAACTATGTGCCAAGCACATAGTTTAACTATGTGTTATGTCTCTTCTACGTTAATTAACTTATTCAAAAAAAAAAAATAGGGGAGGCACCTAGGTGGGGGTTCAGTCGGTTAAGCATTCAACTCTGGTTTCAGCTCAAGTCTTGATCTCACGGTTCAGGAAATTGAACCCCAAGTCAGGGTCTCTGCTGACAGGGTGGGGCCTACTTGGAATTCTCTCTTTTCTCTCTCTCTCTCTGCCCCTTCCCCGCTTATTCTCTTTCTTCTCTCTCTCAAAATAAATAAACTTAAAAACAAAAAGATAAATAACCCTATGCAGTAAATACTATCCCTATTTTACAGATAGACTTCCCCAACTTCCCCAATGCCACAAAGAGCCAAGATTCAAACCTAGGGCAGACCAATTTCAGAACCCTAAACCAAACAGTTTGGCTCTTAAAAAGTCTATACCATAGTCTAATGCAGAAACAGGTAAGTTAACAGTACAATGTTTTAGTACCACAACAGGGAAGAAAACAGAATGCTCTGAAAGCACATACAAGAGTCTAAAGTTTCGGTGAAGGTTTTCAAGATGATGGTATCTGTGCTAAGACCACAACTACAAGCCACCCAGAACAGGAAAGAGATCTAGTCACACTCTTTAAAAATACCTGGTACTCAAACAGTCAAGAACCCTAACTCTGATATCTTATATAAGCAAATAATTTCTAACCAATGTTACATGGCAAATACCTTGCTGAACTTTGTCTAGTATTCTGTAAACTTTGCAGGTCTATGTGTGTCATATATAAGAAGAAAACTCTAGGGTTATCCAAAGCCCTTTGGAAATCAATCATTCTGGATAAGCAATTTGATAACTGAAATAAGAGTTTGCCCTCTGATTTCCTTTTTTTTTTTTTTTAATGTTTATTTATTTTGAGAGAGAGACAGCGTTCGGGCAGGGGAGGGGCAGAAAGAGGGAGACACAAAATCCAAAGCAGGCTCTGGGCTGTCAGCACAGAGCCCAACGCAGGGCTCGAACTCACGAACTGTGAGATCACTCCCTGAGCCCAAGTCCATGCTTAACCAACTGAGCCACTCAGGTGCCCCAACCCTCTGGTTTTCACACTACAGTTAACCTTTGAACAACGCAGGGATTAAGGGCACTGCCCTCCTTGCAGTCAAAAATTCACATATAACTTTTGACTCCCACCAAAATTTAATTTAATTTAACTATTAATAGCCTATTGTTAAAAATAAAAAAAGAAGAAACAACTGACAACTTTAAATAACAGTTGTTAAAATGAAAAACAAAGAGCCTATTGTTGACTGGAAGCCTTACTGATAATATAAGCAATCGATTAACACATATTTGATATATGTATTACATACTATATTCTTATAATAAAGTAAGCTAGAGAAAAGAAAATGTCATTAGGAAAATCATAAGGTGGGGGGCACCTGGGTGGCTCAGTCCAACTTCATTCAGCTCAGGTCATGATCTCAGGGTTCATGAGTTCAAACCCCACATCAGGCTCACTACTGTCAGCACAGAGGCCGCTTCCTCTCTGCCCCTCCCCAACTTGCACACTCTCTCAAAAATAAACATTAAAAAAAAAAATCATAAGGAATAGAAAATAAATTTATAATGTTTACATTTACAGTAAAAAATCTGCTATAAGTGGATCTGTGCAGCTCAAAACCCAGTTGTTCAACACTCGACTATATTCCATATAAAAAAAACTTCCTAAGATAAATACTTTAATGCTTTCATAAATGTACTATACAGACCATATACTTAACCTTTTCTTGGTAAGTGAGAACCAGACAATAAAAGTCACCCATTACAGGACTCATAGATTCTTAATGTTGGAAGGGTCTTAGAAGTTACCTCATGTTATTTAATATACTTCTCCTCACTGCAGAAAGAATACAATTTGCTGAAGATCATCCAATCCACTTGTTATTCAGTACACCCCTACATTTTTTCCTTCATCTTTCATTCACTGACCCTGCGGACCCACACAAAATAGGTCTTTTTTTTTTTTTTTTACTGTGCAAACAGTAACCTTTCAAATATTCATCTGTTTGACTTACTTTATGGTTCAAGTCATTTTAGTAATCAAAAAGTAATATAGGTGTTTATCTATTTCCAAGATTTCTTTGGCTCCTCCCAAATTATCCAGTAAGTGGGGCACCTGGGTGGCTCAGTCAGTTAAGCTTCTGACTCTTGATTCCAGCTCAGGTCATTATCTCATGCATTCATGAGCTCAAGCCCCACATCAGCTCCATGCTGACAGTGCAGAGCCTGCTTGGGATTCTCTCACTGCTCTCTCTCTCTGCCCTCCCCTCCCCAAAATTAGTAAACATTTTTAAATAATTATTCAAGGGGCGCCTGGGTGGCTCAGTCTGTTAAGTGTCCGACTTAAGCTCAGGTCATGATCTCGCGGTCTGTGAGTTTGAGCCCCGCGTCGGGCTCTGTGCTGACGGCTCGGAGCCTGGAGCCTGCTTCAGAGTCTGTGTCTCCCTCTCTCTGCCCTTCCCCTGCTCACGCTCTGTCTCTACGTCTCTCAAAAATTAAATAAACGTTAAAAAAAAATTTTTTTAATAAAAATAATTATTCAGTAAGATGAGAACACCAGGCACATTTACAGGTGTTCTTTTGTAAACCTTATTTTTATTCTCATAACCGCACTATGAAATAGGCAAGGTAAGTATCATCACCTCCATTTAAAGAATCGTCAATAGAAGTAGTTGGAAGTCACAACGAGGCAGATTTAGGAGCACTCATCCACTTGTGAGAAGGATGATTTTAAGCAAGTTATTGACCTTTGCCATTTCCTCATCCACAAACTGCGAATGATGTTATAACAACTCCTACCCCACCCACACAGTTACTGTCACGATTAACTAGATAATGCAGAGTATCTTATATAGGTAATCCATTAAACACAATATTAGTTTGCTATTACTACTCAATAAAGAAATCACTTTTTTGGTAAATCACTTTTTCCTCTCTGAATTTCACAGTAGCAGTGGATCAAGAATTAAGGTCCTGGGGCGCCTGGGTGGTTCAGTCGGTTAAGCATCCGACTTTGGCTCGGGTCATGATCTCATGGCACGTGGGTTCGAGCCCCGTATCGGGCTTTGTGCTGACAGCTCGGAGCCTGGAGCCTGGAGCCTGCTTCGGCTTCTGTGTCTCCCTCTCTCTCTGTCCCTCCCCGCTCTCGCTCTCTCTCAAAATAAACAAACATTAAAAAAAATTAAAAAGAGAAAAAAAAGAATTAAGGTCCTGTGTTCTACATACCTGGTCTTCCATAAAACCAAAAATTGATTTTAGCTATTTGCAGCTTAATGACTATTTTTGCCCATATCCAGACCCCAGCCCAACCAAAAATTTTAAAATCTGTTATTATCCTCTTCCAAATGAAATTCTCCAAAATGGAAAAATCGCTAAAGTCTTCTATTTTAAAAGGTAAATTCTCCTCTGTGGAATATAAAAGTTCCACTATGATTAGCATGCAATGAAATTTTTATGCAAAATGGGAAATATCACATTAATTGCTAAACAAACTGGTTTCTCTAACCTATTATTAAATTACCTTTTAAAAACTGTATCTGGTATCTTCAAATGGTAGAGATTGCTATTTCATTGTTTGTGAAACCAACTATAACTGGGGAAACCTGTTTCATCTATCAAAACTATTGACAATGTAGACAATATAAAATGCATTTCAGAATTAAAAAAAAAAACTTTAGAGGCCTAGACTTATTCATGAAAAATTAAGCTACATAACTCATCCATAAAAATATGATAGTTTGCTAGTAAAGGTAAACAGTCCTAGGATTTGAATAATAATAATATTCTAGAATATTGAGGGAAAAATGGATAGAGGAAACAAGACATTAACTGAATTACAATTCAGTACCAACTCGACAGGCAGTAAGTCATCTCTACACAAAGACTAGGACAAAGGCAAATCAAAACATTAGTCCAAACATACACTCCTTAACAGTAGGGCAAATAAGAGACAAAGATTTAAAATTAAATAGTAAAGGGGGGCACCTGGCTGACTCAGTCAGTTAAGAGTCCAACTTTGGCTCAGATCATGATCTCGTGGATCGTGAATTCAAGCCCCACTGAGCTGACAGTACAGAGCCTGCTCTGGGATTCTCTCCCTCAAAATAAATAAATAAATAAACTCAAAAAATTTTAAATAACATTAAAGAATACAGTTCATGAGGGAAGAGCTTTGTGGAAATAATAAATGAATGAGGTCTGATGGCCTCAGAAGCTAAAATAACAAAACTACCATAAAACACCCTAAGGAAAAAAACAAAAACCTAAGAAACCATACTGTCTGCCCGTATACATACAGGCTCCCTTCAGTGGTTGACTTTTCACTCAACTAAAATATATCTTTTTAAAATGTCATACCAGGATAAATTTACCACACAGAGAAACTACTCAAGGAAATTCCCGATTAACCACTAACCATCTGCATTTATAAAATGCTCTTAGCACAGGACCTCAAAATGACGAATACATCTTGAAGCAGAGAATAAATATGCTGTATGGTTTATCAAAAACTAGTAGTATATATCTCCTAAACCTGCAAAAATGAAAACCACAGGTCTGTATTTTTTCTAAAAACAGTGTTTGTTCTTTGCATCCCCTATGTTGGAAGTCTGATTTTGAAGTCTTGCGATTTTGCTTACTACTAAAAAACAGGACAGAATAAGGGTGTATACGTGGGGTAAAGGAGAAGTTGAGAAATCTTCACTGATACATGAATGTATCCTACACTTGCCTTTTTAAATGTGCTCCTTTCCTGGAAATGTGGCATGCAAAAAGTCCCTTTGGGTTTGCATTACTGTCATATTGTCACTGCTTCACATGATAGCCTGCAAAGAGTCTGACCACTTGTTCTTAGGCATTTGCCAGGTAGGCCACATTTTCACCCCAAATGCCAACATCGGTGGGTGGTGTGCAGGTCTGTATACATATATAATACACATTTATGCCTATGTGACTATCTGTAGAAAACACACAGCTTAAAGACATCGATATCACATATACTCTATTTGTGAAGCCTAACACATCTCAAAAAAAAAAAAAAAAAAAACCACCCTGTGCTGACATGATTAGCTACTCCATTCAACTGGTGTGAGGTATCTGAGGCATGCTGTATCTGAACTCTTATCATGCTATTTGGGGTGTGCTATCCTGTGAAGCAGTTCATACGAAACTGCTGAAACCTTCTGAAATGACAGGACGAACTTTATGTATCAGAAGCTTACATAAATGAGGAAAACAGAATGGCAAGGACATAATTCATATTTATTTTGGAACAAAAGCTCATCCTAAAAATTCTTTGTCAACCATCCAGAAGTAGCCCAGCTTTTACCAACTAAGCACTTATTTACTATAGCAACTTCATCACCAAGATTACCAAAATTTTCCACATGCTTCTAACAGTCTGTGTATTTGTTGTTACCTGGGCAACACTCTAAAAAGGGCTTTTACCTTTACAGAACTGGAAGGTCAAAAAGAACTAAAGTTTCTTCAAACTGACTGTGTATCATTTTAATTAGAAGCAATAGAGTGTGAAATCATCGGAAGACAGAAAACCTGGAGAACTACCACCAGTCAATCTGATTAACAGACACACCTTACTGTCACTTATCTTCATTTCTAGCCACCTAATTCACCTGTGGAACAAGGCAAGCTCCATCCAGGACTTCAAAACATCCTCAGTCATACGTCCCGTCAAATAGCACAAATACTGAAATTCAAGGAACTTCTTTGAGAAAAAAAAAAATCTATCAATCCCTTACATCTGGCTGTGGTATAAAATACTTCGCCTTGGTGCCCTAAATTCAGAAAGCTAGTCAGCCCAGTCATGGATCTGTAGAGACTGCCTTTCTGCCTGAACCAGATCTGCCTCCAAAAATTAAGATCCATTCATTCTGAAATCACATTTTAGAAGGCACTTTGAAAATACTTCTGAAACTGCTCCTTCCTATACTACAGCCAATTTGATGTTATTTGGCAAAATAAAAAATAATAGTATCTCCTCATGAAGAAAATATTTTCCCTTACTTTCCAACAGTTTTAGGATTCGTAAACACAAGGTTGCTTCCTTAACACTAATAATTTTTCCCTTCAGCTTTGACTCTAAGAATACTCAAGTGCTCTCTGGGTCATGTTCTAATCAGGAGCAAGGCATATATATAAAGCTTATTTCATGTTAAGAAGTACTACTAGATGACTCCAGAGCCAAAAATGAAAGATGAACTGAAAAGCAGAAAGGAAAACTGGCATTCAAGGCTCTTCACCATCTGGTGCTCTTTCTTGCTTAGTCCTTTCCCTCTACGCCTTTGATCACCCTTGGCCCCTGGTTTACAAAGGCCTTTCTTTACATACTATTTACTTGTCCTATTTCCACATGTCCAAATCCTACCTATTCTTCAAAGCACGGTTAAAATGTCACCTCTTCCCTTATCTTACAACCAAAAGTAATCTCCCCCTCCTGTCTCTAAATTCTTAGAGTGCCTTATCTTTATTTCTTTAACGCACATTACTTTCTGTCTTATAGTATCTTTGTTTCCATATTTAATCCCTACATAAACATAAAGGCCTTAGGGTCAAAGTCCATGCCTTATTCGACTCTATTCAACCTGCCTAACCAATGTCTTGCACATAGTAAGCACTTCAATTGAGCTACATGAACGGCTCGGGTTAGTAGAGATGTCTACTAGAAACAACGCCAGATTACTAGGATTCTGGAAACGTGGCTTTACTAGTATCAAGCCATCTGACCTTGAATTTCAACATTTTGGTATGTTCATCTGCAAAGTAAAGAGAGGGTGGACCAGTTTTTAACTACAGAATGTTATCTACCATTAGCTGGCTATAAAATCAATTTGGGAGTCCAAACCCAGCATTTTTTAAAATAAAATGAAGTGCAACAGAAAATATCAAAGTGTTGTAGGCAGTAGTGTGCTGAAAATGTTTAACGACTGGCTATACAAAGGGGAGAAAAAACCCCTGAACTATATATACTCTCGAACCATGGCCAATTTCAAGTTCATGTCACTGAATATGGAGCTAGGTAGGAAGAAAAAGGCACACCGCTTCCACAAGCCAGTACAATGAGCCAGTTCCAGCAAGGTCCTGAAAAGATAAGTAATGTTTTGCCAAATTTTTCTTTCAACTTTCCACACAGGCACATGGGGGCGGGGGGGGGGGGGGGGGGGGGGGGGGGGGGGGGGGGGGGGGCGGGGGGGAGGGGTTGAGTTAAGGTGTAAAATGTGTTTCTTATTGTAAGTCACAGTCAAAACAGTTTCATAAATGTTCAGCTGAACAATCTCCTAGTCTCTTCCATGTGTCCCCCAGAATACAATAAATCTTACTCTGAATTTGGTTATATATGTAATCTCTTTACCACCAAAATTTATTTCTCTTCAAAAATGAGTTACAAGGGGTGCCTGGGTGGCTCAGTTGGTTAATTGGCCGACTTCGGCTCAGGTCATGATCTCACGGTTCATGAGTTCGAGCCCTGCGTCGGGCTCTGTGCTGATGGCTCAAAGCCTGGAGCCTGCTTCAGATTCTGTATCTCCCTCTCTCTCTGCCCTTCCCCTACTCATACTCTGTCTCTATGTCTCTCAAAAATAAATAAACGTTAAAAAAAATTTTTTTTAAAAATGAGAGTTACAGAGATCCCTGTTGATATCAACAGAAGGCAACTTACAGGGAGTAGAAATTTGACTTAGGAAGTAACAGCAAAGGGCCAAGGTTCTCAGCCTTTGTTCAGCTGCACACACCTTAGGGACAAAACACACTCCTACTAGTAGCAGTGGCTCATTTAGCAAATGGTCAGGGGAGAGAGGAGGAGAGGAAGAGGAAATATATAATATGGAAAAAAAAAATCCAAGTGATTGCGACATTTGTGGCCATGGCTCCAATCCACTGAGAACTTAAGGTACAGAGAAAACCAGTGCTATAAAAAAGTAAATTTCTATATCTGACGTTTCCCAGACATATTCTCCAGCACAAGCTTGCATCCCCAAACAAGATCTCCCATTTCTGAGAATTCCCAACTAGAATTAAGTTTTTGCCATGAACTAGAGACATGTACTTGTTGAATTTAGAATAGGCAGAGAGGGGAAGGAAAAAAAACAGCACAGCCAACAGTTGTTAGACTTGATATTCTGGGATAATCAGGCTTTTATTGAGAAAAAAAACAACTTTATTTCTTATTTGAGCTTACTAAACTGGGTAAGGAGAGGGGAAGTTTCTTGAATATATTTTTGGCTGTTCTATGTCTATCACAACAACACAGTCTGTTACCAGATTTTTCATGAGTGTTTATAAAGAATTGTGTTTTCTATTTTTAAAGCTATTTAGAAAACAAGAAGACTCAGAATTTCAAATAATCGTAGCCCAGATCTAACTCCACATCAACTAATTATATGCCTAGAAGTTCCTAAGGAAAATCCCCAAAAATTAAACCAAAAAGTACCAAAATTTGACAAAAGGAGTCAGCATGAGCACAAACTTGCTATACTCAAACAATCATGGCATCGTCTGTTGAATGAGTGCAATATGGAAAGTAAATGAAATATGAAAAGGTGAATGCTGAGATACAAGTTCTGCTAAATTCCATGAACTCTTCCTTATTAAGGGTCCACTGAGGTTCACATACTTACACCCAATCTCAAATACTGACCAAAGTGAAAACTATTCACCATTCTGAAAAGGCACAAGACAAGTCAATCAAGCAAGGTCTTCTTCCATGTTCACAATATTAAACCTCCTCTAAAACATGAGTATGTTTTACCTCAACTCAGGCTCAAGTCAACACTTTCTCTGCCTCCACTGTTAGTGATGGCAAATGCTCCTAAGACTATCTTCATAAGAAGTTCCTGAGCTATCTTTGCAATACCAGAGGCTGGAAGAGGTTTGTGCTGCTGGTCATCCTCAGACCCAGTGGCTGACCTATTTATACAAGGCAAGAGCTATACACATGCAGCAACTCATTAAAACTTGTGAGACATAGCAAAAAAAGCTCTGTGCCTGGGAATCCCAAAGACTACAGTATCTACTTTATTCTCTAAACACTCTCTTTCTAGTCATAATCATTCCCACACTTCTTCAAGACAATCAATGGCAGGATGGAATGCAGATCCAGTTCTGTACCCTCAACGCAAGAAATTTTTGCTACTTAGCTACTACTGTCTTCAAAGTTAATTTCTTGAAGCTTAGCTGTCTCCCACTCATAATATTTTTGCTTGGCACAACAGAATTCCTTCTTTAACTCTTCCATTAAGAATGCATAAAAGGGGGGGGCGCCTGGGTGGCTCAGTCGGGTAAGTGCCCGATTTCGGTTAAGGTCACGATCTCACAGTTTGTGGGTTCAAGCCCCGCATCTAGCTCTGTGCTCACAGCTCAGAGCCTGGATTCTGCTTGGGATTCTGTCTCCCTCTGTTTCTGCCCCTCCCCCACTCGCGCTCCGTCTCTCAAAATAAACAAACATTTAAAAAAACAAAAGAATGGATAAAAGGGGTGCACGGGGTTGCTGAGTTGGGCGACTTCAGCTCAAGGTCATGACCTCACAGTTAGTGCTGACAGCTCAGAGCCTGGAGCCAGCTTCAGATTCTATGTCTCCCTCTCACTCTCTGACCCTCCTCTGCTCATACTCTGTCTCTCTCAAAAAATAAATAAACATTTAAAAAAAATTTTTTTTAAAAGAATGGAGAAAAGGACTTTCAGCTTTGAGTCTGTATCATCTGAGTTCAAATAAATACAGAGTAATTGAGTTGAAATCTGGGTTAAAGCAAAGAAAAAATTTTAATTACAACTTTTTAGAAATCACAAATTTTACACTGGTAAGCCGATAAACATGAAAACTTTTGTTTCATATGCCTTATAAAATTCTGTCATTCAAAGAAAAACAGTATAATAACTACTAGAGTGAAAAGAAAAGTATCTGAATCATGAAACCTTAGCAAAGAAACAAAAACTCTCAGAATATCAAAACCATAATACTGCCTGTAAAAGTCCTATCAAATAACTCAGGCCAAAAAAAAAAAAAAAAACGACAACAACTTCACACATGTATTGTCACACCTTTTTATGCTGGGTGGTTTATTCACCACATGTCCCAATAGTACTAGAATCTACTGCCTTGTTTTTAGCTTTCTAGAATACAGTGTAGGCTCTATAACATGTTCTCATATCAGCACTGCCCAACTACATCCACTTCTCCCATGACGACTTATTAACACATAACAGCACATTTTGAACTGATTTAATATACATGCCAGTCTAACTCACAGTCTCACCTAACTCACCAAACACGTGAGCATTTAAATACAAATGGATGAAATTCATCTGCTCCTTCTTTGCATTTTCACTGTGAGTTTCACATGGGGCTTTTTTTAAAAAATGTTTATTTTTGAGAGACAAAAAGACAGAGCATAAGCAGGGGAAGGGCAGAGAGAGAGAGGGAGATACAGAATCTGAAGCAGGCTCCAGGCTCTGAGCCATCAGCACAGAGCCCGATGCGGGGCTGGAACTCATGAACCCTGAGATCATGATCTGAGCTGAAGTTGGCTGCTTAACCGACTGAGCCACCCAGGTGCCCCAGGGCTCTTTCTTGAGATAATGAATCACAGGCCAGTTTTCCAGCGCTAGCAGCTTGTGGACCAATATTTTCCATGGACAAAATCCACTTCCAACTTGACCACAGCAAACTTCATTTTTGTATTTTCTGACATCACAGTATTGGATATTCTACAGAAGTACAGTAGAAGCCATAAACACTACTCTAAGAAAAGTCAGAATGTTTTCATGAAATTGTGTTTTCAGAACTGTACCAAGCAACCACCTTCCTCCCACCAAGTGCAAGAAAATTTAAATGTATTAAAAATCCCTAAACCTTCCAGTACCAAAAATGCAGGCCTTGAAATCAGTTTCCAGTCACCGCAGAAATCTCTCCAGCAAGCAAAAGTTCTCTTTACCACTAATTAGCGTAATGAGGTTGGCTTTCTCCTCACTGGCAGGAAACCCTCAACTCGGCAAGTGACCACCTACATTCTGGTACGTTTTCTAAGATAATCTTGAGAGGTACAAGGAGAATACACAAGGACCTGGACGCACTGCCCCAGGGTCAGAAACAAACCCTGTCAGTCCCGTCGTCTAGCACCCGGCCACCTTCCGCTGGCTGGTAGCCCCTTTCCACATGCTGACGCACTGCCCAGCCCTGCACCGTTGGCGACCAGTGCAAAGTACTAGACCAGTCTCAGAAACTTTGACTCAGTTATCAGGACACTGAGCACCCACACCTGGACGGAGGACTTTCGTGGCCAGGCGGTCAACTCTGAAGCGGGGCATTCCTTGCAGGTAGAGATCTGCCCAGGACGCAGCCCCTCCCAGACTACAAAACCACAAGCATCAACAGCAAGAGCCGAGCAAAGTGCCGGGCGGAGGCAGGGGGAGCGCGAGGGCGAACGCGGTCACGAACAGAAGCCTGTGTGGGTAAGAAAATACCCCAACCACACGCCCCCCCCGGACGCGGGGCTGCAGGGACCTCGAGCCAGGCAGCAGGCAAGGCACACAGCTGCGGAGGCGGCAGCACTGTCGGGAGGGCACAGCTGGGGGCGAGCACCCAAGTCCCCACCCCGCCCCCAGGTGAGGGGCGCCCCGACTCCACCCGCCAGCCCGCCCAGGGCCGGGAGGAGCGACCAGCAGGCAGAGCTGTGGGGTCCAGGAAGCGACCGACAGTCCCGGAGCCCCGGTGCCCTCCTCCCCGCAGTCCTCTCGCATCCCGTACTCGGCCCGGCCCCCACATCGACCCTCCCCCGGCTCAGCCCGGGAGCCAACACCCCCGGCCCGGCCCGCGGCTCCTTGCCGCCCTGCCACCAACCCGCTCCTAGGAGGCCGCCCTCGCCTCACCTCCTCACGTCTCCGCGGGTAGGGCCGGAACAACTCTGCCAGGCTCCCACGTCCCGCCCGCCGCTCCGCGCTCTGCGGCCGGGCCCGTCCCGTTCACTCCGCGGCCGCCAGAGCCCTGGGAGGGCGGAGGGAGCAAGGCGGAGGGAGCAGAGAGGGGGGGAGAGGAGGACCGCCCGGCAGGAAGAGGCGAGGGAGGGGGCGGGCCGAGGAGGAGGCGGGTCGGGAGCGCGCGCGTCCGGGCCCCTCGGCGCGGCGTGCGCGCTCCTGAGGGCGGAGGCGCCTTCTCTGCCCTCACGGGGGCGGCGCGCACGCGCGTACATGTCCCTGCCTGGCCGTGGTTGGGCTGGGGGCAGGGGAGCGAAGACCTGATAGAACCTGGATTGTGAGATTAGGGACCAGGAAAAGGGCGGGAGGCCCTCGTCTTGTGTCAGAACCCTCCGGAGAGGTAACCGCGCCCGTGGGGCCAGCCGGTGCGAGCTCGCTGAGGGGCGTCCCCGAACCCCGGTCGGGGTGGGTGACGGCCCTTCCCAACGCTTAGCCAGTGCTTAGATAATTCTAAATTTGGGGCGATTGTGTTCCTGCTCAGGAGCCTGGTTTACATATCTTCGCTCTTAATGCCCAGTAATCCTCAGGGAAGTCACTTTAAAGAATAACTTTTTCTCGCCAGTTTCTCTTCTGTTCCTTTCTCAAGGTGTCTTGTGTGCTTGCGAAGCACTTCCCTTCCCCATTGTGTGGGGCTCGGGAGATTGAAGAGGGAGAACACCTGCTATGTACTTATAAGCTATGTACCCTCATTCTATTCTTCGGAGTAGTAAACTTGGAGGTAGATATAGTAGAGAGAAAGAAACCAACTCTTTTTCCAAGAGTTGTATACTGAGCTTTCAAGTGTAGGTATCCTATCCTGCTTCCTAGATCCTGCAGCCAGAAATGAACTGTAAATTTTCCTAATTTCCATTGCGCTTTTTTTCTGTCGGTTTGTGGCACCGAATATATCCAACCTTATCTAGGTAAATCTGTGCAATATTTTATTCCTCTAGAGAATCCTTGAGGACGTGCTTTGTACATTTTTATATCTTCCACAATGCCTAGCATAGTGCCTGACTTATCATAGGAAGTACTCCATAAATGCAATTGTATGAGTAAGTGACTACAGTGCAGCAAGCCTTCAGTGTATGTCCAATGATTTGAGCTCTAGAATGAATTCCTTAGCTTAAAATACTCCCCCCCCCCTCTGTTCCACTTCAATTCCCCTGCACTCATTTCCCCAAAAACTACTCTGAGACATATGACATTTGTCCAAAGGATCCTCTCTCTCTCTCTCTCTTTTTTTTTTAACTTTTCTTGATTTAAGTGTCTAGAGATACTGGGACATAGAAAGAGCATTACAACTATTTTGTGTTTCCCCTACCTTCTGGGTTCCTTCCCGGAAGATCCTTTAACCTCTGTATTCAAGAGTCTGCCTCCCTCTGGCCCTGACTCAGTATATGCTGCAAGTTTGACATTTAATAAAATTAGGTTTAGAACAACTCAAATCATCTGTACCTATTAATAAACCAACAAGTAACTGTTAATAAATAAGCTGATAAGTACCAAACCTCTACTAAGTACCCGTAAAGTTACACTGGACACCATGGGGGAGTCACCAGATGAAAGACATAGTTTCTACCTTCTGATATCCTCTCACTGGAGAGAAGCTTTTTGACAAAAGGGGGCAAACTCTGTCCCGTGGCCACATGTTACACCTCTAATCACCAGGGGTCATTGTCTGAAACTGGACTGTTCTTCAGAATAGAACTTAGATAAGAGATGTCATAAGAGAACCTAGATAAGAGACAAGTCACAAGAGAACCTAGATAAGAGACAGTGAAGGTGATTCAGTGCCAACTCATCCTCACCACCAAGAAAACAATTTTTAGGACATGCCACAGAGTTCATAACAAAGCATCCTCCTTCTAATGTGTGCTGCTCACTTCTCTCCCCACTGTGGCTTCCTTTGCCATTAGTTCATGCTTGCGGCCCTAGTCCTGGAAAGGCCTAAAGCTCTCCCTTTGGAGAAGGGTATAAAATATTACAGCGTGGCTCAGAACATGACAGAAACCAGTAGCGTAGGTCCAGATCTAATGCACAGACACGTTTTGTTCGGCCTACATGGTGCTTAAACGAACTAGCCAAAGTTAACAGGTAAAAGCCAGAAGATTTCACATGCCTTCTCTTTCAAAAAAAAAAAAATCAAACGTTTGGAAACAGCAGACCTACATTTTCACATGGTGACAATTGGCTGGCTACAGGACCCGCATCCTCTCCTTCCTCAAAGTCTCTCTATTCCCTGTTGTACCTTATCTTACCCTGTTTCTCTCAGGTGGGCCTGCAATACCCAATTTAAAATTTGATAATACCGGGCCCTTGGGTGGCTCATTCAGCGAAGCATCTGACTCTTGATTTCGATTCAGGTCACGATCTCAAGGTTCGTGAGTTCAAACCCCGCTTGACAGCACAGAGATTGCTTGGGATTCTCTCTCTCTCTCTCTCTCTCTCTCTCTCTCTCTCTTTCTCTGCTCCTCCCTCACTTGTGCTCTCTCTAAAAATAAATAAATAAACTTTTTTAAAAACTATAAAATTTGGTGCACCTGGGTGGCTCCATTGGTTAAGTGTCCGACTTCGGCCCAAGTCATGATTTCATGGTTCATGGGTTCAAGCCCCATGTCAGGCTCTGAGCTGACAGCCTGGAGCCTGGAGCCTGCTTCAGATTCTGTGTCTCTCTCTCTACCCCAACCTCGCTTGTGTTCTCTCTCTCTCAAAAATAAACATTAAGAAAAAATTTTTTAAAAATTATAAAATTTGATATCGAAAACAATAAATAACATATTGAACAAAATGAAAGAATTTATTTTTAATTTTTTAATGTTTACTTATTTTTGAGAGAGAGAGAGAGAGCACAAACAAGGAAGGCAGGGAGAGAGGGAGACACAGAATCCAAAGTGGGCTCAGGCTCCAAGCTGTCAATACAGAGCTCAACGTGGGGCTCAAACTCAACGAACCATGAGATCATGACCTGAGCCAAAGTCAGACGCTCAACTGACTGAGCCACCCAGGCGCCCCTGGAAGAACTTAAATCATGGTATTTAGTGGGGCGAAATATGTATCTTTTACAATGGGCATTGTTGGTTGACTCGCTGGCATCCATTTCTACCGTTCTTCAATTGTGAGACAGGTAATGAGTTGAATGGAAAAAGGCCCACCTCCAGCTCCAGGTGTGGGCCCTAACTGATGTCCATAACTAGCCTAATCTGGCCTCCACCTAACCTGTCAAGGATAGACACTAATGCAGATCTAAAGTAGTCCAATTCTAAGGAAGGCCAGATCTCATGTTTATTGGGAGAAGGAAAGTGGCTGTTTCTTACTCTGGTTAGTGTGACAGGTGAATCTAAGTCCTATAATTCCTGTGGCCACTTTGCTACCATGAGGGAAGCCAGACTGAAGATAAAACTGACACGTAATAGAAAAGCTCAAACCCAGCTTGAAGCCTACCCCTTCCTCCAGATTTAGTAAGTTCCCTGGGTAATAAACTGTCTTGGCTATTTAAAAAGTTCAAACCTGGGGGCGCCTGGGTGGTTCCGTCAGTTAAACGTCTGAGTCTTGATTTTGGCTCAGGTCATGATCTCATGGTTTGTGAGCTCAAGCCCAGCATCAGGGTTCCCCCTCTGATAGCTCGGAGCCTGCTTGGGATTCTCTCTCTCCCTCTCTCTGTCTCTGCCCTTCCACTTCTCACATGTGTGCCCTCTCTCCTTCTGTCTCTCTTTCTCTCTCTCAAACGTCAAAAAATTTTGGATCTGGCTTTTTATTGCTTACAGCCAAGGTTAAGTTTTCCATGCACGTTACAAAAAAAAAAAAAAAAGGCATCATCTGGTTCTTTTAAAGATACATTTTCAATGGATCAATAAGTAACAACCTCCTTGTAAAGGATTTTGAAAGGAACCACCCCCCAAATCTCCCTAACGAGGTTCCTTGATGCCTGAGAATCTATCACTATACTTTCTTTTTTTAACTTTAACTTAAATCCTGTGCCCTCTTTAAATCTACTTTCCCTGAGAAGAGGACTTCATGACTCTAATCAGTAATCTTGTATAAACGAGTTTATCATATAGTTTTTGAGTGTTTTTTTACTAGAGGGAAGATTAATAAACAGACACCAAGAACCTGAGAAATCAAAGGTGTCATAGAGGAGACTATAGATACAGAAGACAAACTTCTATATTTTAGTTTTATTTTCAATTTAGGGCTGAAACTCAGAGTAATTCAGGCAAATCATACTAAGCCTGGATGATAAAGCAAACCTATATGAAAATGACATTTTTAAGATTAAATAAGAACAAAATCAGGGGCACCTGTGTGGCTCAGTCGGTTAATCATTCAACTTTTGATTTTTGGCTCAGGTCATGATCTCATGGTGCATGGGTTTGAGCTCTCCGCCACCAGCACAGAGCCTGCTTAGGATTCTCTCTCTCTCTCTCTCTCTCTCTCTATCTCTCTCTTCCTCTCTTTCTCTCTCTCTCTCCCCCCCTCTCTCCCCCTCTCTCTCTCTTTCAAAGATAAATAAATATTAAAAAAAAAAAAAAGAACACAGTGTATATGTAGGAATCAGAAAGTTTTCCCAGCAGTGGAGGAGGTAGGCAGAGCCATCGTCTCTCTGAAAAAGAATAAATGTACAACTTCTGTAAATTGATAGTAAATAGAAAGGACACATGCCAAAAACTGTTTTTCCCATACTTTGTGCAAGTATCCAACCTCCACCTCACCATCAGAGTCCTCTACTTTGATCTAGGCCAGTGATTCTCTTTGACATATAACAAAATCACTCTGGGAGTTTATCAGAAAACGTAGACCTCTACGTTCAACCCCCAAGAGATTCAGGGGGCCCAGGACTTCTTTTAACTTTTTATTACAAAAATGTTTAAGCACATAGAAAGTAGAGAGAATGGTATCAGTCTTCAGGTGCCACTCAGCTTGATAAATGATCAGCATACGGCCAATCTCCTCGTCCCTATCCCTCGTGTGGATTTCACCCCATAAATACTTCATTACATAGTTCTAAAAGATAAGAATTATTATTATTTTTTTTGCAATCAACCAAATCCAGAATGTGGGAAATCTACAGGACCAACCACCAAATTCCTTAAATAAATAAATTACGTAAACAAAAACAGGAAGAAGGATGTCTTGAACTTGCTTGTTGACTTTGTTTTTAACAGCTTCATAAGGAATAAATGACACACAGTAGACTGCAATTTATTTATTTATTTCCAATATAGTTTACATACAGTGTTATATCAGTTTCAGGTATGCAATATAGTGATTTAACAATTCCATACATCACCCAGTGCTCGTCATCACAATTACACTCCTTAATCCCCATCACCTATTTAACCCATCCCCCTACACGCCTTCTCTCGGTAAGCATCCGTTTATTCTCTATAGTTAAGAGTCTGTTTCTTGCTTTGCCTCTCTTTTTTTCCTTTGTTCATTTGTTTTGTTTCTTAAATTCCACATCTGAGTGAAATCAAATATTTGTCTTTCTCTGACTGACTTATTTCGCTTTGCATTATACTCTCTAGCTCTATCCGTGTCATTGCAAATAGCAACATATTATTTTTTATGGCTGAGTAATATTTCATTGTATGTATATACCATACCTTCTTTTTTCATTCATCAATTGGTAGATACTTGAGCTGCCCTCATAATTTGGCTATTGTAAATAATGCTCTTATAAACATAGGGGTGCATGTATCCCTTTGAGTTAGTGTTTTTGTATTTTAGGGATAAATACCCAGTAGTGCAATTCCTGGATCATAGAGTAGTTCTATATTTTACTTTTTGAAGAACCTCCATACTGTTTTCCACAGTGGCTGCACTAATTTGCATTCCCACCAACAGTGTAAAAGGGTTCCCCTTTCTCTGCATCCTCACCAATAACTGTTGTTTCCTGTGTTGTTAATTTTGGCCATTCTGACAGGTGTGAGGTGATATCTCATTGTAGTTTTGATTTGCATTTCCCTGATGATGAGTGATGTTGAGCATCTTTGCATGTGTCTCTTGGCCATCGATACATCTTCTTTGGAGAAATGTCTGTTCTTGTCTTCTCCCCATTGTTGAATTGGATTATTTGATTTTTGTGTCTTGAGTTGTATAAGTTCTTTATGTATTTTGGATACTAACCCTTTATTGGATATGTTATTTGCAAATATCTTTTCCCATGCAGTAGGTTGCCCTTTGGTTTGTTCACCATTTCCTTCACTGTGCAGAAACTTTTATTCTGATATAGTCCCAATAGTTTATTTTTGCTTTTATTTCTCTTGCCTCAAGAGACATATCTAGGGGCACCTGGGTGGCTCAGTCGGTTAAGCATCTGACTTGAGCTCAGGTCATGATCTCACAGTTTGTGAGTTCAAGCACCACATCAGGCTCTGCGCTGACGGCTGAAACCCTGAAAACTGCTTCGGATTCTGTGTCTCTGTCTCTCTCTGCCCCTCTCCTGCTCACGCTCTGTTTCTCTGTCTCTGTCTCTGTCTCTCTCTCTCTCTCTCTCTCTCTCAGATATAAATAAACATTTAAAAATAAATTTAAAAAAAGAGACATATCTAGAAACATATTGCTGTGGCTGATGTCTGAGACATTATTAACTGTGCTCTCTTCTAGGATTTTTATGGTTTCAAGTCTCACAGTTAGGTCTTTAATCCATGCTGAATTTGTTTTCGTGTACAGTGTGAAAAAATGATCCGGTTTCATTCTTTTGAATGTATCTGACCAGTTTCTACACATATTTAAAGTATTCAATTTGACAGGTTTTGAGATATGTATACACCTATGAAATCATCACCACAGTCAAAATAGTGAACATATCCATTACCCGAAAAAGTTTCCTTGGGCCTCTTTGTAATTTCTCTCTCCTATGCTCTCTCTCCCGTCCTCATGTGACCACTGATCTGCTGTCACTATAGATTACTTTGCATTTTTTAGAGTTTTCTGTAAATGGAATCGTACAATATGCATTTTGTTTTGTGTTGCTTCTTTCACCTGGCGTACTTATTTTCAGACTCATCCACGTTGTTGCATGTATCAGCAGCCATTGCTCTTTAGTCTTCCGGTCTCACACATAGCATGTTCCATATTCCTAATGGGCTTCAGCTCCCCCTAATGCTCTGGTTTTCTGTTTTCCTTTTTATAGAACCTGGGAATTTCCCATCTTGCTTCTAAATTTTTTTTAAAGGTCATTTATTTTTGAGAGAAAGGCAGACAGAGCATGAGTGGGGGAGGGGCAGAGAAAAACGGAGCCGCAGAATCCCAAAGTAAGCTCCAGGCTCTGAGCTATCAGCACAGAGCCTGATGTGACCTGAGCCAAAGTCAGACACTCCACCGACTGAACCACCCAGGCACCACAGCTTTTAAAATATTGAAATTGGCAGTATATATATTCCTCAAATTTTTAGGTTATTATCTAGCATTCTAGATTGGATTACTTTTTCTTAACAAGATAAAAAAACGGTTAAAAAGTAACTTCTTTTTAACAATGTAAAGAAACTATTGAAAAGGAACTCTATGTTTTAATAATGGAAAGAAACTACATAGTCAAAGAGGGAGCCCGCGTCCGTGTTGATGTTGTGTCAGCCATTTTAGCAGAGTTCTTGTTCCCGATGCGTTCCCTAAACAGGCACACAAACATAGCATTGGCAGTGACCCCAAGTTCCCTTGAAGTACTTGCCACAGGCCTAGAATTTAGATTTTGGCCATATCAGAAATATTCCTTAAAACATATGTTTTGCAGAAAAGCAACTTCAAAATTTACCAATACTTTCATAGTAAAGGGAGCAAAATTACCACTTTCCTCTTCTGAGTCCAAGAGAAACCCACGCCCTCTCCACTACCTTCCACCCCTCCCCCCAAGACATTTTTTAGTCCCTTTTCCCTTTGCCACATAAGCTGCAAATTTGAAAGAAAAAAAAGAAGACTTATGTCTAAGTTCTTTTAGAGTCTACCTAACCTAAAAGTAATGGAGAATTTGTAAATGATAAACACTGATGCTTTAGAATGTATTGAAATATCCCTAACACTTTCTCTAGCATTTCTCTAATTTCAGAAACATTCTTACTACTCTTTAATTCTTTGATTTAATGACAATCACAACCTCTTGTGGAAGATCATTAGTTCATAATGTTTATACCTATATACATCAAGACTAATAATTTAAAAGTTTATACCAAAATCCAGGTTTTTGTATTATTTTTAACAAAAAGTATGTCCTGTGATTATACTCCTAATATCTTAGTTCATAAGGTAGATTAGCTTGTAAATGGTTGTCAATTGTGTTATCTTCTATGCTTTTTGGTATATTATAAATTGCATAATAATTTTTCATTTAATTTCACATCACTTTCTGCCTTACTTTGGATACATAATCTTCAATCTCTTCTATGGAATTACTATCTTTCTCCTCTGTGCTCCCACAACAGCTGGTACATACTTTCTTACAGCCCTGTAAGAACACTTCCATACATTGAAATTTTTTCATGACTATCTCCACTAGATTTTAGATCTCTGAAGACTAAAATCATGTCTTTTTATTCCCATAGTACCTAGACATTCAGTGTTTATTGTATGAGTAATGGCATGAATGAACACATTCCCAAATTTGTTTTAGAAATTATTGAGATGCTTCTCAATGAAACAGAGAGCTTAAATAATATAACAAGTTCCTGAGTCTCCTACTAATTGTAGTTTTTCTTTGGTTGCAAATGACGAAAATGTTCTCTTCATAGAGAAAGCAAGCATTTAAAGGAAATCACGTCTACAGTACATGTAAGGATCTTTATCGGTAAATCTAATTTGTTAGAAATCAAGGTTTGACCTAGCCATCTTTTTAGAAGAACTATCTTTTAGTCTCTATGCCAGTGACTCTTGACTGCTGCAACATCCATTTTCTCATTCCACCTTAGTAACAAAACCCAAATTTATTCAAGATTAGAATGTGCATGGCTAAAAGACTACAATTCCTGACCTCCCTTGCAACCATGTATTCTGACAAAGAGAACTGAGACATTTTCTTCAAAGATGAGGAATGGTCTCTTTCCTCATTTTCTTCAAAGATGAGGAATGGTCTCTCCTTTCCTCCCTTCTGCTACCTGGAACATAGATAAGATGGTTAAATCTAGCAGCCACCTTGAACCAGAGTACAAGAGCACATAGGAATGGTGGGGTGATGAACTGAAAGGATTTAGGTCCCTTATGAGTTCCAATCCCCTGAAACGCCAACTTCCAAAACTTATAGAGACTGAAAACCTATATAATTCATTTTTATTTGTTATTTTTGGTTTTATTCACTGCAGTTGGATCTAACTAGTGTTCTTACCCTTAAACCTTATTTTATGTTCATACTCCTTAATTGATTCCCATGATCTTAGAATAGAGAATTAAAGTAGTTTCATAATGATATAATTCCTTTAAAATTGATGTTGTTTATTTGGATCTATCATACCTAGAAGGATGGTTGATACAGAAAGCTGGGATGAGAATTTCAGCAATTATTTTCTATTTTTTTAATTGTTGTAAATGTTTATTTTTGAGAGAGAGAGGGAGAGAGAGACAGAACATGAGCAGGGGAGAGGCAGAGACAGAGGGAAACACAGAATCCGAAGCAGGCTCCAGGCTCTCAACTGCCAGCACAAAGCCCGAGTTGGGACTTGAACCCTCAAGCTGTGACCTGAGCCGAAGTCAGACGCTGAACCAACTGAGCTACCCAGGTGCCCCAACAATTATTTTCTTAATAACCTTGGCTAAAAGATATACCTTATACTTCTTTTTTAAGTAATCTCTTCACCCAACATGAGGCTCGAACTTACAACCCCAAAGTCAACAGTCTTCATGCGCTACCAACTGAGCCAGCCAGGCACCCCTAAAAGGTATATTTTAAATACGTTTTGGTTTGGTAATCTCACTCATAGTACACTGCATTTTTTCCCTACTTTAGGAAAACTGAATTTTTTTCTGTTCAAATTTTACATTTATTTCTTCCATAGAGCTTTTCTCTACATTCCTTTATTTTAGGGTTCGACTGTAGTAATTGGTGAACGAAACTAATACCAAAATTATGAAATTTTTATTTTATAAATTTGGGTTTGCAATACGTATTTCCTCCTAACACTTGTTCCTGCAAGTTCTGAAAGGTTTCCACTGACTGTGCAGCGGAAAATCTGTGTCTATGTTACCTTGGGGTAATGTGACTTATGAGATACAGTCAAAACATAACTGTTCTCTTGAAATGAATTCAGGGGGTGAGTTTTTTCCCCTGACCACCGAGATGAAAATTCCAGCAAGTCTCATGACTTTTCTGCTCCCTTATCTTATAATCACTTTAAATCACAAAATTGAGCCTCAGTTTGACATTTAGAAAGGAAAGTCTTAGAGAAAAGGAATGTGGTCAGCCCTTTCTCTCTTTCCTATTTACTTTCTTCCCTACGCAATAGCTACTGTGATGGAATCCCTGGGTTGCTGTGCAGAGAGGGAACAGGGAAAAGGGAGCAGAGAGGTCTTACCTGGCTGGTACTACAATGAGATGACTTTGTACTTGCTGGGATTGGCAGATGTTTAAAACTGATTCTTTGTCTTATGGGAACCTCTGTGAGTTCCTCAGAGACTCATGCTTGGTCACTCAAGCTCTAACTCTTGCAACAACATCTGGACATATATTCTATTACTTTTGGGGCTACTCCTTCCTTAGCTGCAGGTTTTTTTTGGATAGCCACACCATACGGTTCTTTCTGTTAAGAGCCCAATTGACATATCAGGCAATTCTCTTGGGTAGGAGTCAAAAAGATCTCTGGGGACACCTAAGTGGCTCAGTTGGTTAAGCATCTGAGTCCTGATTTCAGCTCAGCTCATGATCTTACAGATCATGAGTTCAAGCCCCAAATCAGGCTCTGCGCTGACAGTGCAGGTTTCCTCCTAACACTTGTTCCTGCAAGTTCTGCTTGGGATTCTCTCTCTCCGTTTCTCTCTGCCCTTCCTCTGCTCATGCTCTCTCTCTCAAAATAAATAAATAAACTTTAATTAAAAAAAAAAAGGCTCTGGAGTGGCTCTTTCTCCCCTGTGTGGCCCACATCTGGTCTGTAGGAAGCTTTATGCATCATTTGTCCTGACAAATACTGAGAGAGCTCACTGGTCCCAATGCAACTGGGCATATCCCCTCCAATAACAAAGAGCCTGCCAAGCCATCACTTTCCTGTGCTCTGGATTTTCCTAGGGCGGAGTCAGATATCAGTCCTTTATACCCCATCCTTCCCACCGTAGTTCTCTGAATAATCTTATACGAATCCTCACTCACTAGGCCAGAGGTAAAAGGGCAAGCAGCCTCCCCTTCTCTGCCTTAGTGAGAGGGGTGCAGGGTGTACAACATTGCTTTCTCTGAAGAATACCACTTCACAAATGCAATCTTACTTTCCACTGCCTGACTCTTGTGGTTTTGTTTTTTTTTTAATTTTTTTTTTTTAGCATTTTTTTTATTTTTTATTTTTGAGAGACATAGAGACAGAGCATGAGCAAGGGAAGAACAGAGAGAGAGTGAGATATAGAATCTGAAACAGGCTCCAGGCTCTGAGCTATCAGCACACAGCCTGACGCGGGGCTCGAACTCACAGACGGTAAGATCATGACCTGAGCTGAAGTCGGCCGCTTAACCAACTGAGCCACCCAGGCGCCCCTCTTGTGGTTTTTAAGAACCATCTAACCAGTGGAAATTTGTTTTGAAGTTTCTGCTAAGTGGTCTGGTACTTCACTCTGAAAAATCCCACCTGTTGTATAGGAATGCTTCTTTCAAACTTTTCTATGCAACTTCCTATTATATATCTTACAGCTTCAGGATGCAAATAGCCAGGCTTTTCAGAGACATGTTTAACTAAGAGAGAACTACCAATTGTCCAATAAATTAGGGTTTAAAAAAATAAAATCCTTTATTAGAATAACCGGAATAAAAAATGATTTTAAAAAATAATCACAAAGTAGTCACTTAAAAGCAAAGTAAAAGTTGGTATTTTTCTCTCTAAGCAGTAACTTTTATCAATAGTTTATTTGAACGCCTACATCCTCTTCCCCACTCCACCACAAATACTTTCAGACCTAAGAAACCTTCCTTTAACAAACCCTGAATTCTTCATCCCAGAGTTTAAAAATTCTTTGGAATACACACTTGGCTGCCCTCTTTAAAGTCAAACACATCTTGGGGCACCTAGATTGCTCAGTCGTCGAGCGTCTGACTTCTGCTCAAGTTATGATCTCACCACTCATGTGTTTGAACCCCACGTTGGGTGCTGATAGCTCAGAGCCTGGAACCTGCTTTGGAGTCTGTGTGTGTCTCTCTCTGTGTCCCTCCCCCACTCATGCTCTGTCTCATTCTCTCTAAGAAATAAATAAACATTTAAAAAATGTTTAAAAAATCATACACATCTTTAAAAATCAAAATTCCTTCAAGATATAGGTATAGCTACTTCAGTTTATGGGATAATTCCAATGACTGACTATATTACGCAGCTTGGTACTGAATTACATTTCTACATATTTTAACTTTCTCTTATCCAAAAACCTTCCTTCTTTTTTTTTAATATTTATTTATTTTTGAAGGAGCAAGAGACAGAGCATGAGTGGGGAAGGGACAGAGAGAGAGGAAGACACAGAATCCAAAGCAGGCTCCAGGCTCTGAGCTGTCAGCACATAACCCGACTCGGGGCTCAAACTTGTGAACTGTGAGATCATGACCCAAGCCGAAGTCTAATGCTTAATTGACTGAGCCACCCAGGTGCCCCCAAAAACTTTCCTTCAAAGTGAATAAACAGAAAGAAGAAAAGGGAATGTGTAGGCACATAATAGATTTGTATCCGTGGCATAATTCCCTTATTACCTTTTTTTCTAATCAGAATAATATATGGCCTTTCCTTACCTCCAAAACTCTGCCTTTAGAGGAATATTAGTTCAAAACCTTCCCCTTCCCTCTCGATTAAAGTTTTCTTTTTCTTTTTTTTTTTAATGTCTATTTAGTTATTTTTGAGAGAGAGAGAGAGTGAGAGAGAGAATTCCAAGCAGGCTTCACACTGTTAGTGCATAGCCCAACGTGGGACTCAATCTTATGACCATGGGATCATGACCTGAGCTGAAATCAAGAGCCCGAGGCCTAACGTACCGAGGCACCCCAGGCGCCCCATTGGTCAAAGATGTCTATATCATTTTAATTTGGTCACTTTAACAGTAAATATTTCCATTCATTCATTAAACAACTATTTATTGAGTACTTCTTAAATAGAAGGCAATATTCTAGGTGCTTAGATATAACAATAAACGTGAGACAGAAGTCCAGGATACTTGTAGGTACTTGCAGAAAACACCAGCAGTTAAAAAAATTAAATAGACAGTATAATATAATGTCAGGTGTTGATAAATGAAATTAAGAAAAATAAAACCGTGTTAAATTATTATGCACTTGAAACTAATATAACATTCTATGTTAACTACTTGAGATCAAAGTAAAAACTTAAAAAAAATTTTTTAAATAAAACATTGTAAAGGAACAGGAAATGCCATTTAAAAAAGTTTTTCTTGGCATTTATTTATTTCGAGAGAGAGAGAGACAGAGCATGAGCAGAGGAGGGGCAGAGAGAGAGGGAGACACAGAATCCGAAGCAGGCTCCAGGCTCTGAGCTGTCAGCACAGAGTCTGACGTGGGGCTCGAACTCAGAAACAGTGAGATCATGACCTGAGCTGAAGTCGGACGCTCAACTGACTGAGCCACCCAGGCGCCCCAGGATATGCCATTTTAGATAAGGCAGTCAAGAAACGGCTTTGTGAAGAAGTGTTAGAAAAATCTATAATGTTAGAGTCAGTTAATACAAATGGCCTGAGGTGGCAGAGTCCTTGGTGTGCTCTAAGAACAGAAGAGAAGCCAGTCTGATTGGGGCCAGTGATTAAAAGGAAAGTGACAGGAGATGATATTGGGGAGTGGGGAGGGGAAGCTAGTGGCCAAGATGATAGAGGGCTTTTGTAGACCATGGTCCACTTTTAGTATGTACAACTTAGACTTCATTCCATGTTGATAGACAGCCATTTTGAGTAGAAGAGTGACAAGATTGGTTCGTGCTTTAAAAAAGATCAAACTGGGGGCACCGGGGTGGCTTAGTTGGTTAAATATCGACTCTTGATTTCAGCTCAGGGCACGATCTCAAGATAGTGACTTCAAGCCCTGCATCAGGCTCCACACTGAGCATTGAGCCTGCCTGAGATTCTCTCTCTCTCCTATCTCTCTGTCCCCCCACTACTTCCACATGCACATGTGTGCTCGCTCGCTCTCTCTCTCTCAAAATAAATAAATAAACATTTATTTAAAAATGTTTAAAAAGATCAATCTGGCTGTAGAGTTGAGAACTAACTATGGAGAAACAAGAATAGAAACATGGAGACCATTTAGAAAAGTAGTTTAGGGAGCACTTGGGTGGTTCTGTCGGTTGAGACCCACTCTTGATTTCGACTTAGGTTACGATCTCACAGTTCATGAGTCCGACCCCCACATCAGGTTCCACACTTTCAGTGCAGGAGTCTCTCTCTTTCCCCCTCTGTTTGGGATTCTCTCCCTCCCTCTCTCTCTTTAAATAAACTTTAAAAAAAAAAAAAAAAAAGAATAGTTTAGAAGACCAGATAAAAGGTGACAGTAGCTTGAAATAGAGAGGTATTGGGAGAGGTGGGAAGAGGTGACTAAATTCTGGATATATTTTGAAGATAGAGCCAACAGGGTTTGCTGATGACCTGAGAGTTAAAAAGCAGTCAGGACTGATTTTAAGAGTTTAACTCAAGCAACTAGATAAATGGTGGGAAGATTGGGGAAGGGACAAACGGGATTGGAAGACTATACATAATATAAAGTTCAATTTTACATTTTAAGTTTGACAAAAATTAGCCATCCAAGTGAAGATTTCAACTTTAAAATCAGATATATGGTCTTGGGTATAAGCTAGAGAGAGAGATTTGAGACTCATCAACATATGGTTTTCTTTAAAACAAACAAACAATCTCAAACTTACAGGAAAGTTGCAAGTACAGCACAATTTCTTTAAGTCAGTGCTGACTTAATACTGACCCAGTGAGAATGCTGCCCCAATACCCCATCACTCCCAAACACTTTAGTGTGTTCTTTCTACAAATAGGGGTATTTTCCTGCATAACCAAAATAAAACCATTGAAATCCAGAAATTAAGGTGGCCATATTACCCAATGAATCCTAATGACCTTTACATCAAAAGGAATCAGTTAGGAATCATTTCTTTAGTCTTTTTCATTCGGGAACAATTTCTTAGTCTTACCTTGATTTTCATGACCTTGCTACTCTTCAAGATTACAGGGAAGGGAAAGGAAGTAAATGAAAGGAAAGAGAAAGAGAAAGTCATATATTTGGTTTGCAAAGCCATGAAACTGGCTGAGATCTCCCAGGGAAAAAGGACAAATAAAGGAGAACTGAGCCTTGGGGAACCCCAACTTTGACATTTGTTTGTCAAAGAAATGAGGAGGAACCAACCAAGTAGACTGTGAAGAAAGAGCCAAAGACATAGGGGAAAACCAGAAGAGGGAAGTTTCTTGGAAGCCAGCTAACAGAGTATGTATTCTGAGAAGATCAACTGTGTTGAATACTACTAAGAGGTGAAGAAGCATGATGAAGATTGAGAATTCAGCATTGAATTTAATGATATGAAGGGCAATGGTAGACTTGATGAGAGTATTAGCAGTGGAATGATGAGGGCAAAAACCCTTATTGCAGTGAATTTAAGACAGAATGAAAGATGATTATATGGGAACAGCACATTTACAAAATTTTCTTTTCAGTTTAATCCTGTAAAGAGGATTAAAGAAATGAGGCAGTGGCTAAAGAGGGATGAGAGATCAAGGGAGGGTTTCTTTTATTAAATTAGAGATATTAAATATACATCTATGTTAGTATTAATGATCCCACAGAAAGAGGAAAATTGATACAGGACAGAGGATAATCTTAGAAGTGAAGTTCTTTTTTTTTTTTTTTTCCTAATGTTTATTTGTTTATTTTGAGAGAGAGTGCATGCAAGCCCAAGAAAGGCTGAGAAAGAGGAAGAGAGAATCTCAAGCAAGCTCCAAGCTGTCAGAGCAGAGAGCCCTTGGGGTTCAATCTCACAAACCATGAGATCTTGCCTTGAACCAAAATCCAGAGTCCAACACTTAACCAACTAAGCCACCCAGATGCCCCTAGAAGTGAAGTTCTTAAATGGGCAAAAGGGGATAGGACTCAGAGCCCCAAAGAAGAGGTTGGATTCAGATGGCAACAGAAAGAGTTCAGCCTTCATAACTGGAGGAAAGTGTAGATACAGGGAGTAGGTAGAATTAGTGGGGAGAAGTTGAGAAAGTTCTCTTCTGACTGCTTCTTTTCCCTCAGTGAAATAAAAGGCAAATTCATCAACTAAGATGGAGAAGAGAGGAAAAGACTGGAGGGGAAGGGCATCATCAGGAAGAGTGGGAGAGTCAAATGACTAGGGAAATAGAAAAAATTTTTGGCTGGACAACATTGAGAACTCACTTGAAACTTGAGGTCACAATTTTAAAGTGAGTCCAGTCAGCATGGTATTTTTCTCTCTCCAGTTGATTAGATTGAATAGATGGGAGGGGCCCCTGGGTGATTCAGTTGGTTAAGCATCCAACTTCAGCTCAGTTCATGATCTCAGGGGTTGGTGAGTTCAGGCCCCGCTGTCAGCACAGAACCTGCTTCTGATCCCTGTCTCTCTCTGCCCATCCCCTACTGGTTCTCCTTCTCTCTCCTCTCTCTCTTTCTCTCAAAATAAATAAACTCAAAAAAAAAAAAATTGAGTAGGCGGGAAGTTGTATTACGCCAGGAGTTTTGCCAAGCAAGTACTAATGGAGAGAAGGGGGAAGGTGTTGATGGTATGAGGTATGACTGCTCACAGTACAAATCATCTCATGAAAGAATTTATAAAATAGTATCCACATAATGTTTAAAATGCATTTTAATAAAAAATTAAAATAACTATAAAGTAGTTTCACCATAGTAATATGTGGGCAAATATATAAAACATAAATATATAAATAAAATATTATCTTTTTTAATGTTTTTTTATTTTTTTAAACATTTTAATTTATTATTGAGAGACAGAGAGAGACAGAGCATGAGCAGGGCAGGGGCAGAGAGACGGGGAGACACCCCCGCCTGAGCCACCCAGGTGCCCCAATGTTTATTTTTTTTTCTTTTTTTCTCTTTTTTTTTAATGTTTTTATTTATTTTTGAGAGACATAGAGACAGAATGTGAGCAGGGGAAAGGCAGAGAGAGAGGGAGATACAGAATCTGAAGCAGGCTCCAGGCTCTGAGCCATCAGCACAGAGCCCGACGCAGGGCTCAAACTCAAAGACTGTGAGATCATGACCTAAGCCAAAGTCGGCCGCTTAACCGACTGAGCCACCCAGGGGCCCCCGTTTATTTATTTTTGAAGGAGCGAGGGAGAGCAGGGGAGGGGCAGAGAGAGAGGGAGACACAAAACCTGATACAGGCTCCAGGCTCTGAGCTGTCAGCACCGGGCCCGATGCGGGGCTCAAACCCAGAAGCTGTGAGATCATGACCTGAGCAAAAGTCAGACGCCTAACTGATTGAGCCACATAGCACCCCTAAAATATTATCTTCTTTACTATACTTTTAATCACCTTTGGAGACAATATCGTTCATGTGTACAGGAATTACAAATAATAAATTCAGAAATTGATATCCTTGTCATCATCAATATTGTCACTATACAACTAAGGGCTCTGTAATAAATGGCTTTTGTTTCTTATCTCAGAACTGAACGCAGTTTAAGAAATAGTGAGCTAAAATTTTCCCTTTGGATCTAGGAGGTAATTAACTTAAATGTTTTGGTCCACTTCACCTCTGTTCTATCCTGAGGCATCAAGAGTTCAAGTAGCTATTAGTTCAGTAGTTTTATTATCTCATTCCAAAGATAGTGTAACTAAGCCAATAAGGAAATTCATTGGTACCCTGCGAGAATGGTTACATGTATATGACTCATGTCTCCACTTCTGATATCCAGATGTGCCTCAGGCCTCAGTCCCTTTCAGAACTGGGGGTGTAGAGGTCTTTGTATATTCACTGACTCCCTCACAATTAAGTGAACAACTATCTTGTGTTGGCTTAGTGGGGGGGAGGGACATAAAATATAAAGCAGTTTGTTATGAGTGTTATATTGTTGATACCAATAGAATGCTATAGTTATACGGAGTGATTGTTCAGAACAAAGAAGGCATTAAGGAAGACATGGTGTTTGAAGGGGACTTGAAGGAAGGCAGAATTTTGAAAGAGAGAGAATAGAACAAGAAAGCATTCTGGGCAGAAGGAGTGGCATGAGCAAACCTATGGGAGGTAAGGAGGAAAAAATGGTTGGAAAGAATAACATTGACAGCAAGACCAAAAATCCACTCGATAGAGTTTAGATAAAGTAGGATCTATTTAAAAAGAATTTCTCACAGATTTAAGAATGGGCAGGAAGTTTATCTGGGCCCCACAAGTGTGTGGAAGCAGAACCTGGAAAGAGCTAAGGTTAATCTTTCTTTCATTCCTATTTTTCATTGTCTACTTCTCTCATATTCGCATGCGTGCGTGTGCCAGTTTGGGGCCTCCAAGAAGTAAATGCCCAAGATATGCATGTAGAATAAAAAAAAAAAAAAAAAAAAAAAACAAAAAAAAAAAAAAAACAAACACCCTATCTCCTAGCACTGGTTCTGAACAACATATCCAACTCTCTGGATTCCATTTCCAATTTCCAGGAATGGAGAATTTGAATGGCACAATTTGGGTCAAATATCCACCCAGCTATTGCTTAGATGAGGTTATGTGGTATTAAACTAGGCCTATTATACAGAAGGGGCTGAGGATAATATGTAGTTTGTCAAGAAGGAGGCTAGGCAGAGGGATAGAAGCAGATGCCTGTTTTCAAAAATACTCGAGTGAGAATACAAAGATCTGGGTTTGAATCACAAATCTAAAATTATTAGTAGATCCCCAAGAACTATTAACTAAGAAAATCACATAGTTAATAATTTTACATGTTGCTGCCTCATCAGTTAAAGGAGGATTAACCATGCTTTACAAGAATTAAGCAATTTAATAAATATAATAAATATGAAAACACCTTGGAAATTGTAAAGCCGTGTACAAAACCAAAGGGCAAAAGGGTTAAAGAAAGAACAAGTACTCCAGATTTGATAAATCAGGGTTCTTTTTTTTAATATAGGAATACATGCTGAACTTGAGCAAAGAATATGGAGTCAGAGAATCTGTTAGGAAGCTATACAAATCATCAGTTTGTCAGGGTGTGGTACCAGTTCATTGTAGGGATGAAAGACAGCAGGGGTAATCGTACAATGGTAATAGTAGTAATAGAATTAGGATAGAACAGTATTAGAATTAAGACAGTAATGGAATTAAGTAAGAAAGAGGATGTGAAAGTAATTTTGAAACTTTATGCAATATGACCCATCCCATGCAAATTAGCTCCTTCAGACCCTGGATAAGCTTATGAAAAAGGAAAGAGTATTTCATTCAGAAATACTCTTCTGGAAAAAGAATTGAGCTCCTTGCACAGGAAACTCATCTGAAGAAAAGAAGATTTTGAAAAAAAATGATTCTTCTGAGCCAGAATGAGCCACTAGGGATAGGGGGATTTGTTCATGAGAAGTATAGGTAGATGGCCAAGTATGATAATTTCGACTGGTACCGAAAGACTATCTTGCCCCACAATATATTCCACTGGTCATGCTATGGTGGCTAATGTTTACTGTTTTGAATTGAAAACATTGAAGGTTTCCATTAAATACATACATTATCTTGGATAATATAAAGTAGCCTGTTATAAGATACAAGCAGAGGAGGCCACTAATAGAGAGGCAGATTTTTTTAGGGACACGAAACTTGTTGGAAAAAAAAATATCACCTTAAAACTAATCAATTCACCAGAGTATCTGTCCTATCACCTAGAATGACGAGAAGGAAAAGCGATAGTTTTTGGGCAGGATAGTTTTGCTGCAGAGGCAAGGGATCACAAATGGCCTCCGCTGACATGGACAACTCCCGAGAGTTGTTGTACTGTCATGACTCATCTCCCGCCCTTCGGCCCTGGCTACTGAGCGCCATCCAAAGCAGAACGCTGGGAAATACTCTAAGAGAATTGCACCTTGCATTTTAGGTTCTTCTAACAGTAGAGAGAATTAGAAAGATGGAGTTGTTATGTACTAAGATAGGGAAAATCTCAGGACTAGATTTGAGGTAAAAGGAATGAGATTTGAGGAATTAGGAATTAACTCTTGGATACATCATTTCAGATGCTCATTAAATAACCCAAATGCAGTGTTAGATAGATAGATGGATGGGTGGATGGATGGATGGATGGATGGGTGGATGGATAGATAGATAGATAGATAGGTAGATAGATAGATAAAACTATGTATATATGAAGTTATATTTATGAGATTAGAGTTCAATCAGGTAAAGAAGCCTGAGCCAGAGATAGAAATTTGGGATTGCCAGTATATAGGAATGATATTTACAACTATGAGAATGAGGGGCACCTGGCTGTCTCAGGTGGAAGAGCGTGCAACTCTTGCTCTTGGGTTCATGAGTTCAAGCCCCACATTGGGTGTAGACATTACTAAAATAAATAAATAAATAAATAAATAATAAATAAATAATAAATAAATAAACAAACTTAAAAAAACCAAAACAACAACAATAACAACAACAAAAACATGAGAATGAGATCACCAAGGCAGGGAATGGAGACAAAGAAAAGAAAAAGAGCAAGTCTAAAGCCCTGGAGCAGTTCAATAATTGGAGGCTGAGGAAAAGAGGATGAACTCTCAAAGAAAACTCAGGCGAGTGGTTTGTGAAATAGAAGGGAAATCAGGTAAGTGTGGTGTACAGGGAGCCAAAGCAAGGCAGTGTTTCAAGGAGAAAGGAATTATCAGCTGGTATTGAATGCTGCTGATAGGGTCAAGGAGATAAAAAGTAAGAATTCCAATACAGGTCCTAAGTTTCAAAGAAATGAAGGTAACAAAGACTTGTTGTTAGCTTTTAAAGTCACAACAATAGAGACGATGGTTTCTAGATGAATATATGGCACTTTCTTCAAGGAGATCATAATCAGACCATTCACTGAGTTTGCTACAGTTTCGAAATAGTCACATTTACTGAGGGCCTTTTATGAAGAAGACCCTGTGTTAATTGTTGGGGAAAGAAAGAAGAATAAGATATGAGTCCTGACTTGAAAAATAACCATTGCTACTATATTCTGAATACATACCTAGGTGTCCAGCACTGCGTAAGTCACTCTACACAAACTATCTCATTCAGTACTAACAACCCTACGTGCCAGGTATTTTTAGAATCATTTTTTAAAATGAGGAAACTGAGGCACAGACAGTTTAAATAATTTGACCAAGTCACTTAGGCACTAGTAGTAAGAGCAGGAACCAGGTGTGTGTATGTATGTGTATGTTTGTGTGACTTAAAACAGCCATTTATTTAACTCATTGTTTTATGGGTTAGCAGTTGGGGTTGCGCTTACATGGGAAGCTTCTTTGGTCCAGTTGGACTCATTCATGTGTTTGCAGTCAATAGTCAGCTGGAGAAATGGGGGTGACTAACCCACATGTCACTCATCCTCCAGCAGACCAGCCTGAGCTTAGCCTCATGCACTCAGGATTGTAAGCATAAAATTAAAAGCCTGCAAGATTTGGGTTAAGAGCTGGCACACAATGTTACTTTTACCACATCATGTTAGCCAAAGTAAGTCACAAGGCCCATATTCAAGGTGTGGGGAAATTGCTCAGAAAATATGTCCACAACATCTTGCATTTAGCTGGGTGCTCAGTAAATACTTATCAAACAAAAGAACTTTTTTTCTTTAAAAAAACGTTCATTTATTCATTTTGAGAGAGAGAGAGAGCACAAGCTGGGGAGGAGCAGAGAAAGGGAGAGACAGAACCCCAGGCAGTTTCTGTGCCATCAGCATAGAGCCCAGTGTGGGGCTCAAACTCACAAATTGTGAGATCATGACCAGAGCCAAGCTTAAGAGTTGGACACTTAACCAACTGAACCACTCAGGTACCCCAAGCAAACTTTCAATTTGAAAGTATACAGACTCCATTCAATGCAATCAACTGGTACATGTTATATTCCTCACCTGCTGGGGGCCAAGAAACCTTAAAGCATCCTTTCTCAACTTTGGCTTCAGAATAGCAACTGAGGGACCAAGAAGATGGAGGAAACAGCAGTTCCACTGAGGGTCACAGTGGAGAAGCTCAGCTGGTACCAAAAAAGCTCCTCTAGAGAGATCCAGAGGACAAGCACAGGCCCAGGCCAGACACCCAGTCACCTGAACTGAAAGCCACGTGTTCTTCACTTATGGGTGAAGAGAATTTTAAGCCTTTGTGAGGGCATGAAAACAGTCTCCTTTGACTCTTTTCCCCCAAATTTAACAGCTTTATTAAGACTTAAATGATTTGGAATGATTGTGCATATTTCAGTTCTACAATTTGATACCTCTTCTATTTATATACCTGTGAAACTACTGCCACAATCAAAATAATGAACTTATCCGTTGCCCAAATATTCTCATGCTCTTTCATAATCACTCTCTGCTGTTTCTCCCTGCCCCAGGCAACCACTGATTTGCTTTCTGTCACTATAGACTAGTTTGCATTTTCTAGAATTTTATTTAAATAAAATCACACATCCTTTTTTTGTCTAGCTTCTTTCATTTGGCATACTTATTTTGAGATTCGTCTATGTTGTGTGTATCAATACTATTTCTTTTCATTGCCCAGTAATAATACATTGTATGGGTATATCACAATTTATTTATCCGTGCACCTAGTGATGGACTTTTTGGGCTATGGGAGTCAGATTTTTAAACTCAGTTTTGTTTTACTTGAAAGTCTGTGATTTTATCTACCATGTAGGAAGTATACTTTGTTATGGGCTGAATTGTGCCCCCCACCACCACATGCTTATGTTGAAACTCTGACCTTCAATGTGACTCTATTTGGAGACAGGTCCTTTGAGGAGGTAACTAGGTTTAATTGAGATCATAAATATATGGCCTTAATCCAATAGAATTTATGTCCTAATAAGAAGAGGAAGAGGGGCACCTTGGTGGCTCACTCAGTCGGTTAAGCATCCAACTCTTGATCTCAACTTAAGTCTTTATCTCAAGGTCATGAGTTCAAGCCCAGTGTTGGGCTCCATGCTGGGCATGAAGCCTACTTTAAAAAAAAAAAAAGCAGAAGAGGAAGAGACACCAGCGTTTTCTCTCTTGCTCGCTTGGCACAGGGAAAAAGGCCATCTGAAGATACAGTGAGAAGATGACCATCTGCAAGCCAGAAAAAGAAGTCTCACCAGAGACTAACCCTCCTAGCACTTCAATGTTGGACTTCCAGCCTCCAGAACTGTGAGAAAATGTCTGTGTTTAGGTCGCTCGGTCTGTGGTATTTTGCTATGGCAATCTAAGCAGACTAATACATGCTTCAAGTGAAAAGATTAATGACTTCTCAGTTCCAACAAGTGCAAAATGAGCCCAGTATCTTCCATCACCAAAATTTGGTCCTCTATTAGCATGAATGAGCTCTCTGAATGGCATCACCATTTAATCCATCATGGAACCCAAAACCCAGATGCTCTTCTTAACATTTCCCTCTCTCTCACCTGTTCTCCCCTTTTCCAGCTCATCTCTCAGCTGTATTCATTTTACTTCTGGCTCGTCCTTTAACCCAGTCACTTCTCTTTTCCTCTACAGCCAGCTCTCTACTTGAGGTTACCATCTTCTCTTTCTTGGACTAGAGTCAGAGTGTCCAAACTGATCTCTCCCCATCCACTCCTGCATCCCTCTGATTCATTCCCGTATGATAGCCAGAGTTTTGATTCATAACCAAAACCTGATATCACCCATGAACAGTTCCCAATGCTCCTAGAATAAAGACCAAGTTCCCTAACTGGTTTACAAGGCCCTCATAACTGGCCTCTTTCTGAAGGCTTCCTCTCCCTCATTCTCTGTCCATCAGCCACGCTAGCCTTTCCATTCCCTAAATATGGCTATGCTTCCAAGCCACAAGGCTTTTATCTAGGCTATTTCCTCTGTCTGGACTCTCTCTACCCTTCTGTTTGGCTTTCCCTCCATCCTCGCTTCACCAGAGAAGCCTTCTGGGACCTCTCTGTCTAGGACAACTAACCTATTATGCACCTAAAATTACAGTGGTAATTTACATTTGTCTGTGTGATTCTTTGATTAATATCTGCTTCTCCAGTGCCTAGCACACATATAAATATGATGGTAATTCTTATCCTGAGATGCAGAAATCTTTTAGATAGATCCATGGATGCCCCGAAACTATGTAAAATTCTTCATGCATTGGCTAGCTGTATGTTTTTCTGCAGAGATGGGCCACAGTTTATAACATATTCTCATCCATTAGGAGGAAATTAGACTCAGCAGTTGGTCCATTTTCTTATTTCTTGTTAGCCTGGAGCTCCCTATTTAAAAGCAGAAGAGAAAGGAAAGATGAATACAAGAACTAATGCTATTCTGCATTATAATGTAAATTTCTATCTCCATTGTGTACAAGGGTTGTTTTATATAGAAAAATTAGGATGAGGGTTCTTTTCCTCTTTACTGGTACTGCCCTGAAAATTGATGTTTGTCTTTGAGAAATCACTGTGTGTATATGTACATGATCTGATGATTGTTTCCTAGATCCTTAGAATACTGAATCTCTTTCTAGACTCTAGACTGTGGCAACTGGATTTAGAGGGGAAAGCCCACCCGGAACTCCCATCCCTCACGCATGGTATTATTCTAGACTGAAGTAACCAAGATGGGGACATGTACTGTTGGGGAATACTCACATCGATAGGCTACCAGGCAGGAGAAAGAGAATGCGGACTAGGGTGTATAATCCATTAGCAGTAGAAAAATGAAGGGTATTCTCTAACTGGACAGAGAATGCCTTCCTGAGCAGCAAAGTGCAGGTGGGGAAACCATAATAGATGCAGAGCCTCACCTTTCACTTTTCCCAAATATCCCAAGGATGGCGATTCTAATGAGTGGGTGTGGGAAATCTGAGGCTTGGGTTAAGCCCTGCAGAGGGAGGCGGAGAGAGCTCTGGGAGCACTTAAGAGCAACATGGAAGGCAGGCAGGCTATGAAGGAATGCTTCCCATAAGAGAGGATATCTGAGGTGTATTTTGGATTAATGACATTTTTCATAGACTATTTTGCAAAACCAACAGAAATCTTGATGAGCAGAATTTAGGAGACTAAAGAATAGGTAAGTGAATATATTTCTCCAAAGAAAAATATGAAGCATATGGTCTGACATCTGATTTGGCAATAGGACAGAATATTTGAAATGGGGACTCTAGAAAAAGAGAGCATATGGTCACTCTAAGCCTAGGGTGTAGCTTGGGAGAAAGCTCTAAGGTGTGAGAGGAATGAGCCAAAGACAGGGTGACTAAAAGCCCTGAGATTAAGCAAATGTCTAATGTCATCAGCATTGATTGCAGAGAGTTAAAAATAGAGCTCCGATATAGAAGCCAACCAAGATCCCCTGTTGAGTTTCCCCGCCCACTCTCCTCTCTGGTGTGACTGATACTAACAGCCTCCACCAACATCCAGCAGGTGGGCTTTAGAAGTGGGTAAGGATGGATTTTAAGGTAATAACATACATGAAAGCCAGCAAAAAGCAGCAAAATAGTTGGGAAACAGGCAGCAAATACTGCTACAGAGATACTGATTATACTTCCTCTGAACTCCCACCTTGAGACAAATACCAGCATTGCAACTATTTTATTTAATAGTTTAATATGTTCCTCGAACTTATTTAATAATATCTCACATAGAAGACACAAGATGCACTTTTTAATTTTCAAAAGCAAGACAATATTTTTAAACACCTCTCTCACTCTCTCTTTCTCAAAATAAATAAGTGAAATTGAAAAATAATCTATATAGTATAACATTAATATGGCACTTCATAGGATAAGAGAAAATAAATTTTGAAAATCTAAGGACTTCTAGAGAAGGGATTAAGAGTGAAAATCAACTAGAAACCTATTTCAGGGAGGAAGTAGTTTGTAAAAACTAAATAGATGATGATGACAAAGCAAATAATGACAATTTTTGGAGGGGTTGATAGTTATTTTCAGAATTTGAGTGTACTTTTTTGCATTTCAAAACTAAGTGGTTAATCTCAAACATCCACCTTGAAGAAAATGGGCACTTGATAGAAGCAAATAATTTAAAAAAGAGAGAATGCAAGGCCAAAAAATATATTAAAATGTTTAGCCTCCCTACTAACCAGTAAAACAATGAGATATTTCTTTGTTTATCAAATTATAAAGATTAAAAGGAACGATAATACTCAGGGCTATTGAGGGTGGAAGTCTCATAGATGACTAATGGGAGCATAAAAGGGTAAATTTTCTGGGAAGTACTTTGACAAAATATAAGAAAATTCTCAAAAACGAGCACAGCTTCTGATGTAAAATTTTTACTTCTAATATTTATTTGGGAAAATAAACCTTCAAGGATAGATTATTTAATTTTATTTTTTAAAGTAGGCTTTGCACCCATTGTGCAACCCAGCACAAGGCTTGAACTCACCACCCTGAGATCAAGACCTGAGCTGAGATCAAGAGCTGGACGCTTAAACTACTTGAGCCACCCAGGCACCCAAGATTATATAATTTTTAATAGTATTGTTGATAAAAGCTAAAAATGTCCAAGAGTCCGTTGATGACATGTTATGATGCTTCTATACACAGTAAAGCATGCAATCATTTAAAATATCTGTATACATATACATGGAAAGAAATTAACAGTATTAATAATAAAGTAGACTTTGAAATAGCATAAACAGTTTGACCCTCAAGTTTTTAAATGTTCATTTATTTATTTTGAGAAAGAAAGAGTGCACACATGCACATGTGCAAAAGTGGACAGGGGCAGAGAGAGAGGGAGAGAGAATCCCAAGCAGGCTCCATGTCAACACAGAGCCTAATGTGGGGCTCTATCCCACCAACAGTAAGATCATGACCTGAGCTGAAATCAGGAGTTGGACACTCAACAAGCTGAGTCACCCAGGGACCCTTGACCCCAAATTTTTAAAATTCTGTGCCTATAGACAGGAATGCTACATAAAAAGAATACCAAAATATTAGCACTGGCAGAATTATGGATGCTCATTTATATTCATCTTCTGTTTTCTGTTTTTCTTTAATATGGAGATACTATTTATGCAATAACATTTTTTTTAATATTTGTTTTTGAGAAAGAGAGCATGTGTAAGCAGAGAAGGGACAGAGAGGGAAGGGGACACAGGATCCAAAGTGGGCCCCATGCTGACAGCAGAGAGCCCAACCCAGAGCCTGAACTCATGAACCATGAGATCATGACCTCAGCTGAGGTCAGACACTTAACCAACTGAGCCACCCAGACACACCTGTATAACATTTTAATAACCATTTGAGGAACAGGACTATCCTCGCTGAAGGTTTTGTTTCCAACGGACAAAAAAATGCAAGCACAGGAGTGTGAGAATGCCATGTAGGCGAAGCTGAATGAGAGATGCGTCTGTTCAGGAGGGACAGTCTAACTATCAAGAGACATGACAAAGGACTTTACATATGCTCCAAAGATGAATAGTTGAGTGGCTTTTTTTTAAGTCACCACTTCCTTCTTTTTTTTTTTTTTTTTTTTTTGACTTAATATTTCTTTACCCGGAGAAACAAGCATTCATAAATCTAGGGGTTATGGGACGGGATGGGGAAATTCAAAGATTTTCTGCCAGCAACTTTACCTCTAAGTGATTGTACATTCTGTCAATGTTTGTTTATCTCATCCCCAGGAGAAAATGGTTCACAACAGTCTCAACCATGAGAAATGCCTCAGGATTTCAACAATACGGTAAGAATAATCATTCTTGATGCCTTTGCTACACCTTTAAAATACTAAAAGACTTCACTAACATCAAATCAGGTTTTAGTAACCCAAGCAGCTGAATCAACCATAGGGTCACGGTGAAACGTTGGTTTCCAAACTGCTTCCACACAAAGGTGTCTGTTTCAGTGAAGGTTCACCACAGCAGTAACAGAGACCAACTGTCACTGATTTAAGCAGAGCAATCATTGATTAAAAGGATATTGGGTTATACCTTCATAATTTTTTTTTTTAAAGAAAGGATCTTGGGTGGACTCACAGAATTGCTGGAAGGGCAAGACAACTAGGCTTCAAGCTAAACAGCAAAGACGAATTTCCTGTAGTGGTTTTCCTGGACTGAAAGGTTTTCATGGATTCAGAGCTTTCCAAGCAAAAACTGAAAAAGTGCTAGGCAAACTGTGACAAGGTGGTCACCCTAGAGCTGGTGCCACAGACATCAAGTACCTGACGCCCTTTGGCCATTTCTGCATTAGAAACAGTTGCTTTATAGTAACTCTACTGACACTAAGAAAGACAGTGACAAAGAGAGAGAGAGAAATAGCTTATATCTTTAGTTCAGAATCAAAGGTCCAGCATAGATGTCTGATAAATACATGCCTGCACCTTAGCAGCAAGGGAGGCAGGGAAAGTATCTCAGATCTTCTATTTCCATTATGGGAGAAATTTTTGCCCCATCAAGATTTACAAGGTAAAGAATTCTCGGGGCACCTGGGTGGCTCAGTCAGTTGAGCATCCGACTTTAGCTCAGATGGATCTGTGGTTTATGAGTTCGAGCCCCAAGTAGGGCTCTGTGCTGACAGCTCAGAGCCTGGAGCCTGCTTTAAATTCTGTGTCTCCCTCTTTCCCACTGCCCCTACCCTTCTCATACTCTGTCTCTCTCTCTCTCTCTCAAAAATAAATAAAACATTAAAACAAAAAACAAGGTGAAGAATTCTCTAAATATTGGGGAGCAGGTCAAGTGACCCAAATAATGACCAATTTTCACTACAGTATCCATTTTTTTAATCTAAGAACACAAATGCAATCATTCATTTGGTGTATAGTGGTTAAAATTGAGGGAGAGTGGGTGATGGGCACAGAGGAGGGCACTTGTTGGGATGAACACTGGGTGTTATATGGAAACCAATTTGACAATAAGTTATAAAAAAAAGAATTTTAAATTTTAAATGGTCACTGACATTTATAGAGTTTGGTAAGCATTTCATATTAAATAGAAAAAAAAGTCAGATTAACAGAATGTTACTGTAATATTTAATATTATCTTGATTATTTGGCCACACAATAGTTTATGCCTGTTATAAACTTTAAGCTGTCTGATGAACATAACGCTATATTCGAGTTGCAAACAATTTAATCTTTCTGACTTTTGGTCATCATAAAAGATTGGTTTGTTTCCATTATTTACCCAGGGGGAAAAATTTTTTTTTCTCTATCATTTCTAATATTTCTAGAGGAGACAAATAGTTACCCAAAATCTGCAGTGTATGCCAAGAAGAGATGGACTTTAATGGAAACCTTTTATCTAGGACAAACCTTAAGAACAGTAATGGACAGTGTCTTCTGCCTAGCTCTTTAGCTTTTACTCATAATTTGTTGTGGTCAAGTGATTTGAGCAAAAGATTTCAAGTCAGGGCTCATGTATCTTTCTTAGCTATTCATTTCTCTTACAGAATGACCTTGAACGAACCCCTTAAATTTTTTCCTTTTGTCTTTATATACCAAACTATAAAGTGGGAATGCCTGTAATTAATCGAAGATACAATGTTTACTGATAGATGGTAAAGAGTAAAACAATTGGACAAGAATTCTGGTCCTGCTTTTCTTTTTTCTTTTTTTTCTTTTTTAATTTTTTTTTAATGTTTATTTATTTTTGAGATATAGAGACAGAGTGTGAGCAGGAGAAGGGCAGAGAGAGAGGGAGACACAGAATCTGAAGCAGGCTCCAGACACTGAGTTGTCAGCACAGAGCCCGACCCGGGGCTCGAACTCAAAGACCGCGAGATCGTAACCTGAGCCGCAGTCGGCCACCTAACCGACTGAGCCACCCAGGCGCCCCTGGTCCTGCTTTTCATGCCGTAGTTGTGAGGTCTTGGCCATGTCACTTAAATTCTCATGTCTCAGTTTTCTCAGTGTATAAATGATAATAATACCTGCATTCTCTACTTCAAAATATAGATGGAACAGCGTTTTTAAAAGTATGGAACTGTGAATATAAAGTATTAGTGTTGAATTAATGCCAAAAATGCAGAGTGCTTCCTTTGATTTTACCTAGAAAATATGTCTCTGAAAATCAGTCCAAAATGATAGAAGCTAATAGACAAGCCCTTTTAAGTTTGTGGTTACCTTCTCTGTGGCAGACTTTTAAATCGTAATTATTAATGCAGTTTTCTTGGCTTACTGTTTCCTAGACTCTATTCTTTCAAAAGCTTTCTGAATTGTATTTATAGTCCCTGAAGTCCTGGGACGCTCTTCTGAGGTTTTTTTGTATTTTGGTTTTTTGGCTTTTTAAAATCTAAGATGTCCAAGATAAGAGTCCATACAGGAGGCAACTATTAATGCAGCAAAGAGAAGGTAGTAGAATTGTTCTACTTAAAATAACTGCCCCCTATTGGAGGTATAAAACATAAATTTCGTTTATAATGAGAGGGAACAAATGGAGAGAAGAATCTGTTGGAAGAGGTTTGCTTGACAAATATCCCATATCTTCTTTGTAAAATTACCAAGTGCCAGGGGATTAGGAAAGTACTTGCATACCCCCAATGAAGAGCCTCCTTTGTTTCCTTGATCTCTGGTCCTTCAAATAGTGTCTGGATAATCTCATATGAACTCTCTGGAGCTGTGAATTTATAGATTAAAAACTGCTGATTTAGGACAACCATGTGATTAATCAAGACACCAGAAACACAAGCAAGCAGGCAGGATGATTATTCTAGCAGCTTCATAATTTGGGCTCTTTTGTAAGAAAAAGGAGCTCAAGCCCACTCCTTTACGAAAGTTCTTATTATATCTCAACCTTCGCTGTCTAAACCTAAATAGAATTCCTTTCTATTTTTAATCCCCTTTCAACAACGTGAAAGCTGAATTTGTACACCAGTTTTTGTCTTTTATCCATCAACACTTTAGTCAAAGACCAATTACACTGCCTGTTAATCTCAAGTGGGATAAACTCTTCCAGCTTTTTCTTCACACCTACTCTAAGTGTATTTATCACAAAAATTTGGCGAATGATCTGATTTAGGAGAGGTGGTGCTGCCTGTTTCTCTGGGTGACCTTGGGCAAATCTCTCAGATTCTTTTCCTAGAGAATGTTATATAGTTAATAAGGAACTATGGGATCTGTCTTGCCCATGATAAGCACTCAAAACAATTTTGTCGGCTGACTTCTTGACTGAGAGGCAGAACTTATTTACAAAGTTAAATAGTCAACACAGTATCATTTATACATTAACTAAGAATATAAAGGAATTTGACTCAGGTCTTCGTGGGACTTAAACATGAAAACTCCTACACATGAATACAACTAACATGCAAACGATGCCACACTATGCCCTGAAGAAACTATAAAGATGTGAAAGAAATTATCCTTGATCTCAAAGATCTTACAGGCTAGTAATGACTTGCTACAATTGCTGACACATTTTACAAGATTCAATTCAGAAAACAACTCAGAGCACTCCCCATGTACAAGACATGGTAGAAAAATAATAATAACTATTGCGGTGTCCTAAATAATGTCTCTGAAATATTGTGATTACCAATGAGCTCTTATCTTCATTTTTTTTAAATTTTTAATGTTTTATTTATTTTTGACAGAGAGAACATGAGCAGGGGAGGGGCAGAGAGAGACAGGGACAGAGGATCCGAAGCAGGCTCTGTGCTGACAGCAGCAAGACTGATGTGGGGTTCGAACTTACAAACCACAAGATCATGACCTGAGCCACCCAGGCACCCCTTGTCTTCATTTTTTTTAAGTGAACAAATGTAACAAGATATATTAAAACAAAGAATAGTCTTCAGTCCTTCTACCTACCATTCCTCTCGTGTCAAAGACAATTACTTTCAACTCTAGATGTCTTTCTTCCCACACACCTCTATACTCTAAATAACATGCTTCCACTGCTACACCGTGTTCTTTTAATGGCAGGCATTCTCTATTGGCTTTCCTCACTCCACCACAATTAAATACATACATATACAATCAGTTCCCATTCCTCCTCATCACAATATAGTGATTAAATATATGGTGTTTATATTATCATATGTATACATGTTGTCAAAAACTGACCTCCGTGCTTTGGAACCAAAATATAACACCAAAGACCGAGTTTGGGATAAAGAGGAAAAATAGCTTTATTGCTTTGCCAGGCAAAGGGGGTTACAGCAGGCTAAGGCCTTCAAAACTGCAAGCCCACCTGGAGGAAGGGGGGAGGGGGCTTAATAGGGAAATCCAGGATCTAGCTGGTTTTGACAGGAATTGTGTATTGCTGGCCTCCTTAGTCCTGTCGTTAGAATAGAACTGGGTTCCTAAAATAAAAGGCTGAGAAGGGAGGAGGCAAGGTTTGCAGAAGAGAGGGAAGAGGTTGCTTCGTTTAAAATAGAGCTTTGCTGAAGCATTAGTGCAGCCATTTTGATTTTTGTTCAACTTTATGCTTTTAAGGTGTTTCAGTGGTGCTTTCAGAACAGAGTCAACTGTAGTCATTTTTTTTTCCTGCAGATGTTTTGCTTTCCCTGGAGTTAATAACTTTCATGTGTGTGTTTGCTTAATTTTCTAGCCACTAATTCAATCTTTATGCTGGTTGTTTAAATTTATTAATATATTCTGTCAATTTTATCTTCCTAAATATTTCTGTCCCAGAGCCTCTGACCTATTCCAACTTTGACTTGTGGCCTAGCTATTGTCCTAGGATCTCCCTTGGCAGACATCTTGGAGGTTCCTTTCTCTTTTCTCCTGGATAAGTCTTTTGTTTTGATGCAACACAACCTTCAATAACTTCATGAGAAAGGATACCTGGGAAGTAAATTTTTTGAGATCTTGCATGTCTGAAAATGTCTTCTTGGGAGGCCTGGGTGGCTCAGTTGGTTAAACATCCAACTTCTGCTCAGGTCATGATCTCACAGTCTGTGGGTTCAAGCCCTGCACTGGGCTCTGTGCTTACAGCTCAGAGCCTGGAACCTGCTTCGGATTCTGTGTCTCCCTCCCTCTCTCTCTGCTTCTCCCCTGCTCACATCTGTCTGTCCGTCTCTCAAAAATAATAAATAAACATTAAAAATATTTTTTTAAAAAAGAAAATGTCTTCTTTCCCTCTCCATGCATACTGGACATAGAACTAATACAGAAATATATAGAGATATAGAATATAGAAATAATTTTCCTTGGGAATTTTGAGGCCATTTCACCATTGCTTTCTGCTTTCCAGTATTGCTACTGAGGAGTCAAAAGACATTCTGATTCTTGATCCTTTGTATGAGACCTCTTTTTTTTTTTTTTTTTTTTGGAAGTTTGTAGGCTCTTCATCTCTTGCATTCTGATATTTTGTAATAATGTATGTGGGTGTGGGTCTTTTTCCATCCCTGGTGGTATGTATACACTGAGTGAGATCTTTCAATTTAAAAACTCATGAGCTTCAGTTCTGGGAAATGTTTGTAAAGTTTCTTGTTAATGCCTTCCCAATTGTTTTCTTACTTCTCTCTGTCTGAAACTCCTATTATTCAGTGGTTAGACCTCTTGAACTTATTCTCTGGAATTTTTTCTTCTCTCTTATTTCCTAGTCCTTGGTGTTTTTGCTCTACTTTCTGGATGATTCCTCAACTGGATCTTTCCAGCTCTTCTATTGAGATTTTCATCTATGCTGCCACAATTTTAATTCCAAAGAATAATTTTTGCAATCTGAATATTTAAAAAAATTTTTTTTAATGTTTTAATTTATTTTTGAGACAGAGAGACTCAGAGCACAGCAGGGGAGAGGCAGACAGAGAGGGAGACACAGAGTCAGAAGCAGGCTCCAGGCTCTGAGCTGTGAGCACAGAGCCTGACATGGGGCTCGAACTCGTGAACTGCGAGATCATGACCTAAGACAAAGTTGGACGCTTAACAGACTGAGCCACCTGGGTGCCCCATGAATATTGTTTTTATGTAGCATCTTGTTTCATGAATGTAATATCTTGTATTTAAGTTTTTCTCTCCTTATCTCATTGCTATTTCCTCAAATAATTCTTCCTTGTATTTGGGATTGTATCTTTCTTTATAGGTTTTCTTCAACTTTCTGTTACTCAATTGTTTGCTCATATTTAAGAGTAGGACACTAAAAGCTAATTGAAAGTTTTAAGTATATGGATGGAACTAGAGTATCATGCTAAGTGAAAAAGGCAGTCAGAGGAAGACAAATACCATATGACTTCATTCATATGTGGAATTTAAGAAACAAGCAAAGGGTGGGGGAGGAGGGAGAGAAAGGCAAAACAAGAAATAGACTCCTAACTATGGAGAACAAACTAGTGCTTACTGGAGGGGAGGTGGGTGAAACAGGTGATGGGGATTAAGGAATAAACTTGTCAGAATGAGCACTGGGTGGTATGTGGAAGTGTTGAATCGCTGTATTGTACACCTGAAACTAATATAACACTGTCTGTTTACTAACTGAAAATTAAATTAAAATTTTTAAAATAGAAAGCTTTAAGTATATATCAGCTCTGACCTTTAGGGCTAGGCTCTTTGTTGAAGAACCCCCGAAGTGGTATTTTTAGCTTTCTTCATGAGCTGGTCTGATCCCCGAAGAAGGATCGGTGTTCCAATCTGACCGCCAACGTCTTGGAGTCAGACAGGATAAAAGGACTCAGCATTCAGATACACTCCATACCCACATGTCCAGTGTGTTACCCCACGTTCCGCTATGACCGATGACCTCAGAACAGACATTCTCAGTTTTACCCTCCCCAAAGCAGGAGTCTCTAGTCTATGGTGGGGGCTGGGTGTAGATAATCAGCAGCATGGAGTAAGAAACAAGAGTTAGCTATCTGTTCCCTCATTAGCTTTCAACGAATCTTTCCTTTTTTTTTTTTTTTAATGTTTTTTCATTTTTGAGAGACTGAAAGAGACAGGGTTTGAGCAGAGGATGGGCAGAGAGAGAAGGAGACACAGAATCCGAAGCAGGCTCCGGGCTCTGAGCTGTCAGCACAGAGCCCGATGCGGGGCTTGAACCCACTGAACGTGAGATCATGACCTGAGCTGAAGTCGGATGCTTAACCGACTGAGCCACCCAGATGCCCCAACGAATCTTCCTTTTTTAACATTCTCCAACTTTTATTTCCATTTCCAAAGGTGCCTGGTCCTGACAATCCTTGGCATTTTAAGCATTTCTGCAATGCAAATCAGTTTTTTCCCCTACCAGGTTAAGAGCCCACTTTCTCTGGACTCCTCTGGGTAGTGACCAACCTATCTGCTTCATAGCCTTTGAAATGTTATCGATGTTGTTATTCTCATGTTTTCTAGCTTGTCAGTTTCTGGCCTTAAAAAAATTTTTTTCACTAATTTTTAGTGGAATTTCTGAAGGGAGCAAAATTAGACGCATGTGTTTTCTTTTATGGAGAACCCCCAGTTTATATTTTTACCGGGAGACGTGAATGAAAGGAATTTAATCAAAACCAGAGCCATCATAGAGAAGCTATCAGAGGCTAACATAGCTCTTCTCTAGTTCCAGCAGGCCCCAACGAAGAGGAAAAAATGGCATGTTACTCCACAAAAAAACGGAGGCCTATTAAAATATGGGTAGGGTGAAGCATTACTAATCAATGAAATCTTTTCTTCTGCAACATTAATTTAGACTGTGTTCTTAGTAAAAATTTGTACCTACTTTTTTTTATTAATATATTTACTTTTAGAGCAGCTTTAAGTTTATAGAAAAATTGTACAGCAAGGACAGAGAGTTCCAAATATCCCCTATTTTTCCCCACATAGTTTCTCCTATCATTAACATCTTGCATGAGTGGGATACATTGTTACAATTTACGAACCAATATTAATATACTATTAAAGTCCATGGTTTCCTTTAAGGTTTATTCTTTGTGTTAAACAATTTTTGGGGTTTTGAAAAATGCATGATGTCATGTATCCAACATTACAGTATAATACAGAATAGTTTCACCACCTTAAAAATCCCCTTTGCTCTCTACCTATTCAGTCCTCTTTCCTTCTCCCAAATCACTGGAAACCACTGGTTTTTAATTTTTTACGGTGTCAATAGTTTTGTCTTTTCTAGAGTGTCATGTTGTTCACATTATACTCTATGGAGCCTTTCACACTGACTTTTAACACTGCCAGTAACCTTAACTGTTCAGCTAAAGAAACTTCGTTTTCTGGGTCCCTCTCAAAGCTGAGAACCTTTTGTGTTAACCTGAAAATGGGTCAGAGCAGCACACTCATGTGATACATATTAGCTCCAAAATCCAAGGGGGTTCACCAAGGACAGTTGATTCTAGAACAATAGGGGTCTTAGGGGTGCCAACCCCGGACACAGTCAAAAATCTGTATATGACTTTTGACTGCCCCCAAATGTAATCAATAGCCTACTGTTGACTGGAAGCCTTACCAATGATATAAACGGTCTATTGATACCTATTTTGTATATTATATATATTATAAATGGTATTCTTATAATAAAGTAAGCTAGAGAAAAGAAAATATTAAGAAAATTATAAGGAAGAAGGGCTCCTGGGTGGCTCAGTTGGTTAAACATCTGACTTCGGCTCAGGTCATGATCTCGCAGTTCATGGTTTCGAGCCCCGCGTCAGGGCTCTGTGCTGACAGGTCAGAGCCTGGAGCCTACTTCGGATTCTGTGTCTCCTTCTCTCTCTGCCCCAACCCCGCTAGTGCTCTGTCTCTCAAAAATAAATAAGTGCTAAAAAAAATTTTTTTAGGGGTGCATGTGTGGCTCAGTTGATTGGGCATCTGACTTCAGCTCAGGTCATGATCTCGTGGTTCATGAGTTCAAGCCCCACGTTGGGCTCTCTGCTGACAGCTCAGAGCCTGGAGCCTGGTTCAGATTCTGTGTCTCCCTCTCACTCTGTCCCTCCCTCACTTGCACTCTGTCTCTCTCTGTCTTTCACAAATGAATAAATGTTAAAAAAATTTTTAGGGGCACCTGGGTGTCTCAGTCGGTTGAGCATCCGACTTTGGCTCAGATCATGATCTCGCGGTCTGTGAGTCCAAGCCCCGCATCGGGCTCTGTGCTGACAGCTCAGAGCCTGGAGCCTGCTTTGGATTCTGTGTCTCCCTCGCTCTCTGCCCCTCCCCCACTCATGCTCTGTCTCTCTCTGTCTCAAAATTAAATAAACATTAAAAAAATTTATTTTTAAATTTTTAATTTTGTTAAGAAAATCATAAGGAAGAGAAAATACATTAACAGTACTGGACTATTCTAACTGAAAAAAAATCCATGTATAAGTGGACCAATGCAGTTCAAACTTGTGTTGTTCAAGGGCTAACTGTATTATGTCTGTTTCTTAGTGGTAACAAGATCTTCAAGCAAGTGGCAACCTGATCTTCATTTTAGAGAGAATATCCCAACTTATCCAGGCTGAAGTGTAAGTAGCTCTGAGTCAATCATGCCCAAAGTGTGCTCGATTATAATGTTGTTTAAAGTACAAAGTTTGGGGGCATCTGGGTGGCTCAATTGGTTAAGCGGCCGGCTTCAGCTCAGGTCATGATCTCATGGTTTGTGAGTTCGAGCCCCACATCGGGCTCTGTGCTGACAGCTCAGAGCCTGGAGCCTGCTTCAGATTCTGTGTCTCCCTCTCTCTCTGCCCTTCCCCTGCTCATGTTCTGTCTCTATGTCTCTCAAGAATAAATAAACGTTAAAAAATTAAAAAAAAAATAAAGTACAAAGTTTGTTAGAAGAATCACAGCAAGACTTTGATGCAAAACAAGACTACGATCCCTCATTTAAAATTATGTAATATGCTGGCACCTGGGTGGCTCCGTCGGTTAAGCATCCAACTGTTGATTTCGGCTCAGGTCTTGATCTCACAGGCATGAGACTGAGCCCCAATTCATGCTCCATGCTTGGCGTGGAGCCTGCTTAGGATTCTCTCTCACCCTCTCCTTCTGTCTCTGTCTCTCTCAAAAAATAAATAAAATAAAATTACATAATATGTTATATAAAATATAGTAAAAATGTACATATATGCATAATGCATATGTATATTTTTTTGGTAACAGCCTGTGGCTTACTATTGCTCCCCGGGAGATACTCAGTGCATGCCCCTGAGATACCTCGTTTTCATCATGAACTTAGTGCGATCTAACCAGACATAAAGTCAAGTATCAGGGCACCATCATCAAGTGGAAATAGTGGAAACAAGACTACACCCAAGCGGGTCCCAAAGTCACAAGGAAGTTATACATACGGTGGCTTACACTCCACCTGCCTTTTTTCTGACTTCACTATCAGACCCTCCCATATCCCACTTCTGTGGCCTCATGGATACTTCCTCATGATCACTTGCCTGAAGAGAAAAAAAAAAAAAAAAACCCGGCCAAGTTTATAGAAAGTTCTGTACAGTATGGCAGCTGTCACTCCAAATGGACTTCTGTGACATTCAGCTCCATCCAGGCGAATGGGGACAGACGGTGCAAAAGAGACATCCTTCTCGTGGAAACAATTTCAAGAGCTATAACTCAGTGAGTATTCTGCCTCTTGCAACTGAAAATATCCTACGTGATATGAATTTTCCATACAACAATGAATTCTCTGAGTCAATAGTTTGACTCCCATTCAGTTTACAGACCTTGTCTTGCACCCTCCCACCCAGAAGCAGTTGGTGCAAATCTTAAAGAACAGTGACATGGCTCTTGGAACCTCAGTTACACTGCCAGCCAGGGGACCATGCTGTACTGAGGCGTGAAGTTGGGGTGCGGTCCTGCCGGATGTCGCAAATGATCTATACCCTTGGCAAATATGTGGTACGCTTTCTCCTCTCCGAGAAGCAAAGTAGTGAAAATGGGGTTACGCCTCCCACAGGTTAACCAAATGGCCCTTCACAAAGTGTTTCTTTCCTTTCCCAGTGACTTGGGGCTCTATTCGTTTAGCAATGTGAATAATTAAGGTAAAAGTACATCCAGCGAAGACACAACAATTTTGTGGAGTAGACAGGTAGAAATGTCTTTTAATCAGCATCATAATTTAGATGAGAAAACGGGGCTAGAAACAGCAGTTTGAGACTCATCAGGTACCAAATATGATGGCGTAAGAGTACAGTAATCTGCAGACTGAGCAGCCAACCAAACACTGGGCCCCAGAAAATCCCGCAGTCAGAGGCAGGAGGAATGGAGAACAGGCTGATGCAATCTCAGCAAAAATCAATGAGGCATTTCTAGTTTTAAACGGTATTTGGCTAGCGGCCCCTGATGCAGCCTCTCCCAGCCACTGCCTAAAACACAGAAAAAGACAAAGAAAATTGATAAAATTCATACCAATGCAGATCATAAAAATGATGAGCCTCCTATTGCCAGGTGGAATTACTCCAACTTACAAGGCTGATGAAGTTGGATTCAGAAAAACGATTGGTGGCCTGTTCATGCTCTGCGTCACTATACAGAGCAGATCCACCCACCTGGAAAGAAGATAGGGAGTCTGAGCGGCGTTCCCCCACTGTCAGCTTGCTGACTCAGAAAGTCAGGGTCCATGCAGAGCTGCAGATTGACTGAGCACCTGGCTCTTTTGTGGGGCCATATCTTGCTTTTTGGTTATGGGAATGTTGGAAGCTATCATCTTTCTGCATGTATCTGGAGACCGCAGCTTCCAAAAGTTTGTGGGGAAGGGAGGGGTAGAGACGGAGAGCAGGTGCTAGCTTCGCTGGCCTGGCAGATCTATCCCAGTGAACAAAGTCTATAGGCAGAGTGCTGGGCACAATGCTTGCAGAGCTGAAGGTAGATCAGGAATTCCACTGGTTTGGTTTGTCAGAGGACCAGCTGATTCCTATATCTCAGGAAGTGACATTTGGACCACAATGCCCTATCACAGTATAGCAGAGCCACGTAAGACAAAATCACTGGGAATTACTGTGGACATGGGCATATTAATCTGGCCGCAAGTTGGAGATCTGAAAGTGGAACGAAAGGAAATCCGTATTTCCTGCCTGGGTGTATGACGGGTATATTGGATATAGATGGGAAAATAAAGGTGGAAAACTATCCAACTGACCTAGCGTCTTAATTCCCTCCAAATCTAGCACTGTGAAAAGCCATCTCATGCTCATGTGCTTTATTTCCTCAGGTTAATATCCCTGGCTCTGTCTCCAGAACCTACTAGCTAAGGTCAATCTTGCCTGAAAATATTTGAAAACGATCCAGTTCTTGAGTTCATCTTCCGCCACAGATTTCATGTTTCAGATTATTGTTTGCTTCTCAAGGCTCCTTGGCAAGGCTCTCAGATGGGGCTCCCCTTCGCTCCCTCCCCACAACTGTCGGCCCGTTCTGCCTACTGGCACACAACCTGCCCCCAATGCTGATCCGTATCATACACCCACGCCCTCTTCTTGCCCAAGAAAGATACACAAAATAATATAGATAAGGGAAAGGGAACATAATCCAGAAGATTTACCTACCTCTGAAAATGATTTTCGTTTAGAATTCTGTTTGACATCCTCAGTAAGAAAGCAAGAAGTTATGGCCTGTACAAAAGAGAATCAGAAGGAACAAAAGAAGAGAAGATGAGATAAAACCCAAACAGAATCATGAGTGTGTCTGAGGAGAAGCCCAGAGGAATTTGGAAGAAGTAATCGTCAATCAAAGACAAACTAATAAAAATGTTTGGACCTAAAAGAAGATTTTAAAATAGAGAAAAACAGGGGTACCTGAGTGGTTCAGTAGGTTAAGCGTCTAACATGGGCTCAGGTCATGATCTCACAGTTTGTGAGTTCCAGCCCCAGGTCGGGCTCTGTGCTGACAGCTCAGACCTGGGAGCCTGCTTTGGATTCTGTGTCTCCTCTCTCTGTGCCCCCCTCTTCCTCTCTCTCTCTCTCTCTCTCTTTCAAAGATAAATATACATTTAAAAAATAATAATAAAGTAAAATAGAAGAAAACATTACACAAAATAAATGGGGGAAACTCCCACTTCTAGGTATAACTGGTGGGAAACGGGAATGGGATGAAAATAACTTTATGAGCATTCAGACAGACTAAAACAGATCACTTATAAATAACCAAATATCAGGTGGTCTTCATTTAGAGCTTCCAACGTAACAGAGTTTGTAACAAAGTTTGGAGGATGAAATTTGAAACCCAAGCTATTGTTTAAGTGTAAACCAAGTGTGAATCGATGTGTTTAGGAGTGATGGCAAGAGAAAAACATGAGACGCTACAGAATAGAACAACACTCATATTTTCTTCCTTAAAGAATTCTTGAGTATATATTCAACTAATAACGAAATCAAAATAAGAGTGCTGGATGAGGAAGTTGTGCTACAAACTATGGGCGATGGACATTAAAGCCCATTAAATATTATTTATTCATTCATTCAATTAACAGATATTCATTGACTTGCTATTTATTTGCTAAGCATTGGGAATGCTGCAGTGAACAAGAAGCTGTTGTCCTGGAGCTATGGAGAGATAAAGAAACTCAACGAGTAATTATAATCAAGTGTGCGCTATAAAGCAAGGAAGTAAGGGGAACTGGCCTTAATTTTAGGCATCAAAGATGACAGACCAAGGGAAGTGAAATTTTAGCTGAGACCTAATCAGTTGCTGGGACTTAGCCAGGCAAACAAAAAGAGGGGAGGGAATGTTTTAGACAAAGTGAAGAGCTCTTATAAGAAGCAATCAATAGAGGACATTTGAAGAGTAGAAACATGTTCACTGTGGCTGGAGCTTACAGATCAGGCTACAGAGGTGGTCAGGGCAGGATCATGACTATAAGCCATGCTAAGGGGTTTGGTTTTTATCCTAAAGGTAAGTCAAGGGATATTATGGAAGAGTTTAACAGGAAAGAGCTGATCAGATTTGAGGGTCAGAAAAAAATTTTTCTATGTAGATAAAGGATTGGACTGTAGTGTAGATAAATGAGGGGGCTTGACAGATATTTAGGAGAAAGAATCAACAGAAGGCTAGGACACTCCTGATGAGGGAGAGGAGAGTTAAGAGTGATTACGAGTTTCCAGCGGGGGCTACTGGGTGATTCTGTTTTTGAGAGTGGAGATACTGGAGGATAAGTTTTGGGGGAAAGTTCAGTTGGAGACATTTTTGAGTTTAAGGAACCTAGGACTCGTTCAAGTGGTGTTTCATTTGGGAACAGGGTGCATGAATCTGCAGCTAAGGGAAAAGATCTGTCCCTATGTTCATATTTCGGAGTTGAAAAACAGTTGTCAAAAAGATTAGCACAGCTTTATCCATAATAGCCCCAACCTTGAACAGCCCGAATGTTCATCCCGAGGAGAATGAATACACTCGTTGTGGTGTGTTCCTGCAACGGAATACCAGGAGCAATAACAAATAATGAACTGCCGATACACATAAGAAAATGGATGATTTCAAGTGAAGCCAGAAACAAAACACTTCATACGTTCCTATTCCATCCATACGAAGATTAAGAATATGTAAAACTAATCTATAGTGATAAAAATAATCAGAACAATCATTGCCTGGCATTTCTGGATAGCAAGGGGAGGAGGGGAGAAGGATGAGGGGCTTAACCAGAAGTGGCTGGAGCAAACTTGTGTTGATAGAATCATCTTGTGTTTGTCTTGACTGGAGTGTTTTTTATGTGGGAGTGTATATTTGCCTTACCTGATCAAATTACAAACATATGATCGGTACATTTTACTGTCTATCAATTATGCCTCGATAAGATTAATTAATGAAAAATAAGTTTCGTAAAATCTTTATAAAATTTTAGTGAAATTTTCAAAAGTAATTCTTTTCAAGTTGACATTTCTAATTTGCTGAGAAAATGAAAACACGCAGAAGAGAATGTCTACAAATTCCTAACATTATCATATCTACCCACCCTACATCTGTGTCCGGAGACTGTCTTTCCTCCTGTTCCTAAAAGTGAACTGGCCAGGGCTCCTAAAGCCAACCCCTCCATTTGAGTGCTGGATGTCATTCTATCTCATCTTACTTCATCAAGGACATTAGTAATTGCCCCCTCGCCTTCTTGCACATCGATTCTTCCATCTCAACTGGATCATTACATGAGCATGGAAACATGCTGTAAAACATCCCATCTGGAGAGGGAGAGACAGAGAGAGAGAGAGAGAGAGAGAGGTCCTCCCTTGACCTGACATCCTCCTTTGGCTCTCACTTCATTCCTCTTGTTATAACAAAGCTCTTGAGAAGCATTGCCTACATTCTGTTTACAAGTTCTTTCCATGCCCTTTCTTAAACCGACTCCCCCCATCATTCAATTCAAACTGCCTGTCACGATCAACAATAAACTTTATGTGGCCAAATCCAGTGGTCAATTCTCAGTTCATTGATCTTTCTTTCTCCCTGAAACACACTCTTCACTTGCATCTAGGAATCAGAGGTTTCCTCTTACTTCATTGGTCATTTCTTCTTGCTGGTTCATCTTCCTCAACCAAATCTCTAAATGTTGGGTTTGGCCCTTGAACCTCTTTTCTTCCCTATCTGTACTCACTTTTTTGGTAAGTGGCCACGTCCAATCTTATGGCTTAAATATAATTTATATGTGGACAATATCCCAAATTTAAACATATCTACCTCCTCAAGATCCACATCAAATATCCTACCAAAGCTTCAAGCCCATGACAGTAACTAATTCCCCATATAGCTCAGAATAGCTATTCAATTATCTATTCTAGATAGAATATTCTATCTATTGCAGTATCTATTGAAGGGGAGGAAATACACAGTAAAGCTAGCAGTTAAAGGACAACTTGTGGGGTGCCTGGGTGGCTCAGTCGGTTAAACGTCCGACTTCGGCTCAGGTCATGATCTCACGGTTCGTGGGTTCGAGCCCTGCATTGGGCACTGTGCTGACAGCTCGGAACCTGGAGCCTGCTTCGAATTCTGTGTCTCCCTCTCTCTCTGCCCCTCCCCCACTCATGTTTTTTCTCTCTCTCTCTCTCAAAAATAAATAAACATAAATTTAAAAAAAAAGACAACTTGTGTTGTCAAAAATCTGTGAAGCATATTTAGAGTGTATTCTAAAGGTCATCCAAAGGAAAAACAATAAGATTGGGTCTGGCCAAATTCATTAATATAGATGCTGTATAGTATTATTAATACTATACAGGATTGGAGATTTAATGTTTGTTCAGTCCCTGGGTGTGACTCTAACATTTTGCTTGGTGGGCAGTGGTCCTGGGTTCAATGGTGGCTCATAGTAAGTGAAGCTGAAATGCCAAAACCACATTGGTGTATCATCAAAATTAAACCTAAAGTTTAGAGAAATGTATATATTAAGGCAGAGATTCTCAGCCACACACTAACCTCCTGGGCACCTAGATAGCATTCCCTTCACCAAACCTATTAAATAGGAAAGATTTAATCAGTTAATAAATGCCTTGGTGATAAGATCCTCAGTATCCTTGAAAAACTTTGCATTGGTTGTCCTCTGTAGGCAATGATGATTGATGGTAGAAGATGTTGCCATGATTTCTAGAGAATAGTAAGATATCAGAGGAAGTGAGTGGAAGAGCTCAGATGGCAGCATTTAACCATTAGAGACAAGACAGATAAAATCACCGTATGAAGCTGCAGAGAGATAGTGTTAATTTTTTTTAACACAAGAGATTTGTAGTTGTAATTAATAATTATGAGATCTCTGAGAATAAAATAGATGGGCAATTTCTCAAAGCTTTGCTTGACAAAAATTCTAGATCTTCAGAGTGGGCATTTAATCATTTAAAAGTATACACTTATAAATATTGCTAAAATGTGATATATTAATACACGCAGTACTAAGAGTTTTAAGGATTTTACACTTTGAATTTTGAATTTATACTTCTAAAATAGCTTAAGATCTTCAAAGATGATCAGTATACACAATTATTGAAAAGAGCAGGACACAGAACGGTATGTGCAGTATTATTCAGATCCTATTAAATACACACACACATGCGTGTATCTTTTTTAAAAAGACTGAAAAGGACTTCTGGTTTCAGCCAAGATGGAGGAAGAGAGACCAGATTTACCCTCCCACCTAAAATAACTGACACAAAATATACAAAACAACAGTTTTTAGATATTGGCCAACAAGTCATAGAGAACACTGATTTCTAAGAAAGGGAAAAAACAAAGTGAGCCCTACAATAGCCTCAGCTGACTGTCTCAAGAGAAATTCGGACCAGAGCACAGGAAAAGAGAGCCTAGGTGGAGCCAGCGATCTTCCCTTTAGTTGAGGAGACAGAGCAGGGAGTCCAGATAAGCCAAGGCAATTAGGATATGCTGGGCACAGTACTGGAGAAGGGAGAGAGAAGTAGAAAGTTCTGGAGGTCTGCATAAGGTCCCCCTTTGCGTTTTCAGTTAGGTACTGATCAGAGCATGCTTATGAGGAAACTACTCAAGGCTAGGGAAATAACTACCCAGACATTTCTGGGACTCACACAGGAGCTAGGAAAAGTAAAAAAAAAAAAAAAAAATTAGGAGAATAGTAAATAGCAGAGTTATGAAGGTGAAAAATTATACCTCATGGAGCATTGCCTCAGCAGTGGGATAAAAATTAGCTCTGGATTAAAGATTACTCTGGTCTCACCTAACAAAGTTAAAAACAAGTTTAAAAGCATAAAAATATTTTTTTTAAGTTTGTTTATTTTGAGAAGGCAAGGAGGGACAGAGAGAGAGGTGACAGAGAATCCCAAGCAGGCTTCCGGCTGTCGGCACAGAGCCCAGCATGGGGCTCGATCCTACTACTCTGGGATCTCTACCTTCAACTGACTAAGCCATCTGGGTGCCGCTCTCACAATCTTTTCTTAATCTCAGGTGAAATTCAACAATGATGTGCCTTGATGTGAGTTTTTTTAATTTGTTGTGCTGGGTACAAAATGAGTTTCATTCACTCCTAAAACTAGTCCTTCAGCTATAGGAAATTTTGTGTATTATGTCATCAGTAATTTCCTATACACTTACGAAATGTTAAATTACATTTTTTAATTGCATTTTTAGTGGGATTTTTTTTTTCCTGTTGCCTATTTGTCTCAGTTTTCTCCAAGTTCCTTTTGACTATTTCTATTGGTCTCTTCCATGTTAAAAACTTTCCTCAAATGTCTGATGATTCTCAGCTGCTCATTTATATTTAAAGTTAAATCTCCTTTAGGTATTCCAATTACGGATATCTTAGGCTGTTTGAAATTGTCTCACAGCTGGTTCTGTTCTTTTCTTTTTAAGTCTTTTTAAAAAATCTGGTGATATACACAGAAAATTTATTTATTTACTTATTTAAAAATTTTTAAATGTTTATTCATTTTTGAGAGGCAGAGAGAGACAGAGCATGAGTGGGAGACAGGCAGAAAGAGAGGGAGACACAGAATCCAAAGCAGGCTCCGGGCTCTGAGCTGTCAGCACAGAGCCTGATGTGGGGCTCAAACCCACAAACCACGAGATCATGACCTGAGCCAAAGTTGAACACTTAACTGACTGAGCCACCCAGGAGCCCCTATTTATTTATTTATTTTTCTTTAAAAAAAATTTTTTTTAATGTTTATTTATTTTCGAGAAAGAGAAAAAGAGCATGAGTGGGGGAGGGACAGAGTGAGAGAGAGAGAGAGGGAAATGCAGAATCCAAAACAGATCCAAGCTCTGAGCTGTCAGCACAGAGCCTGATGTGAGGCTCAAACCCATTAACCATGAGATCATGGCCTGAGCTGAACCCAGATGCCTAACCTACTGAGCTACCAAGGTGCCCCTATTTATTTATTTTTTAATGTTTATTTATTCCATTTGAGAGAGAAACAGAGAGAGAGAACACAGCAAGGAAAAGGGCAGAGAGAGAGGGAGAGAGAATTCCAAGCAGTCTCTGTACTATCAGCACAGAGTCCAATACAGGACTCGATCCCATTAACCGTGAGTGGAACCTGAGTTGAGCCGAAATCAAGAGTCACACCCTCAGCTGACTGAGCCACCCAGGTGCCCCTATGAAGAAAATTTATATTGGATAGTTTCTGTAACTATCCCTTCAATTTCACTAGAATTTTCTTCTGCAGTGTGTAATCTGCTATTATTTCCATCTTCTCTAGAAGTTCAGTGTGGATCTTTTTACTATCTTCCTTGTTTCTACTTATCACTATTCAATTTTTCCTCTAACCTGTAGAACATATAGAATATAGTTATAATAACTTTTAATGTTCTTGTCTAGTAATTTTATCATCTGTTTCATTTCTCAGTCTATGTATTAAGTTTTCTACTTATTATAGGTTTTATTTTCTTTCCTCTTTGTGTCTGATAATTTTTTACTAGATGCTAGACATTGTAATTTTACCTTGTTGGATACTGGACCTTCTTGCATTCTTACAATGTTTCTTTTTTTTTTTAAATTTTCTTTAAAGTTTATTTATTTTTGATAGAGAGAAAGAGAGAGAGATGGAGCATAAGCAGGGGAGGGGCAGAGAGAGAGATGGAGACAGAATCTGAAGCAGGCTCCAGGCTCTGAGCCTGATGTGGGGCTTGAAATCATGAATGATGAGATCATGACTTGAATGGAAATCAAGAGCCAGATCCTTAACAGACTGAACCACCTGGGTGCCTCTGTATTTTTTGCTGTAAGCCTCGTAATACTATTTGGCCTTTTAAACTATGTAAATGCATGAATGTGATAAAAACTAAAATTAAAAAACTTCAACAAACTAAAGATTTTTCTTTTTTTAAAATAAAATTAAAATATGGCTAACTCCTTTACACTAGTATGGTGAAAGAAATAAAACCATGTTTCTTTCTGTCTTCTTCCAGTTCCATGACTTCTAAGTTTTCTCTTCTCCATGCTCCAAGTCCCTCACATGTTAGTAAATGAAGATTATTCACAAAGAATGAGGAAGAGCTAATAAAAATGATGGTAAGTATAAACAAGCCCCAAAGGATGGGAATCTAGGACAAGTCTTTTTGGCTGAAAATTTTTAGAACATAAGATACGAAAAAGAATTACAGAATATGGGGATCTTTAGAAATTTCCTTTCTGAAGCTAGATTTTCATTAAACAAATACACTGCAAATACTGTCAAGTATAGCAACAATCAGAGGGTCCTCCCCATGCATTCACTCTGCCAGTGAATTCAGTATTCAAGACAAAACCTGCCTAAGCTAAAAACAAAAATAATAAAATAACAAAAGCTAAAAATAACTGAGCAGTTGCTAAGTGACAAGCATTGTACCAAGTCCTTTATTTGAATTATATCATTTGAATCCTCACAATAATCTTAGGAGTTAGGTTTGACTATTTCCCCATTCTACATATGGGAAGACCTTTAAAAGGGTGAGTAACTTGTTTGAGGAAGTGGCAATCTGGATTTAAACTCAGATCTGTCTTACTCAAGAACCCCAACTCTTGTAAACTTCTACTGTATTTTGAGCAAAACCAAAAATGGCCATCTATGGGGTCAGAGGGGGGAAAAAATTAGCTATCATTCTGGCTGCCAAGTCTCAAGGCAAGGCTATAGGAGTAGAAGAGAAAATTATGTGGACCGATCAAAACTGCAGAAAAAATGGTATTACTTTGTAGAAAAATCCCATAGTAGATGGTCACATGAAGGCTGCTAGAATAAACCAAAGTGCATGTAAATTAATTCACCAAACACTTATTGAGTAACCTCTGAGTTTCACTGAGCTGGGTACTGGCAATGTAATTTCTTTGTATAATTATAATAAATAATATAATATAATATAATATGTTTGGAAATTAAAAATTCATTGAAGAGTCACTACAAAATTAGAGGCCTTTTGCTATCCTTAGAACATTCACTACTGTTTCTTAGAAGAAATTAGTTGTTATTCTACGGCTCTTTCAGTAGAGGGCACTAGGTGATCAAGATCGTTTTGAACTTAGATGGCAAAGTAGTTAATAGACCAATCTCTCAGAACTGTGTAGTCATGATTTTAAGAAGGGTATCAAGTGTTCCAAAAATAGAACAAGTCATAAACCAAAGAAAAGAGGTTTTATATATGAATATTGGCAAGATCACTAAGATCAATACTCCAGATGCTTGCACAATTATAGATTTTTTTGAGTGGTACCATTTATAAACTCACTTCCATTACTTACTTGCAGATCTCTGTTATGGCCACCAGGAAAAGTCAGTTTAGCATACCTAGCACTTCTGAGAGAGACAGGTAGGGCATAAGAAGTTCAAAGGCTTTGAGAGCACCTCTCCACCTCCCCAGCCTGCCTCCCCCACCCACCCAATGCCTTCTACTAAGTATGAGGCCTGGGGGCAAATTACTTAATCTCAGTTTCTATACCTCTAAAATAGTGATCATTTCTCCCATAATTATGAATGTGAAAACGTGTTGCAAAGTTTTGTAAATATAATAAAGTTTGTAAGATACTAATAAAGTAAAAAAATATATAAAAAGAAAGTATAAAGTATGAAAAGTCTAACTATTAGAAAAGAAATTCCAGAAACTAAGTGCGATCCTACATATATACTCTTTGGATTCCAGGCCTCTGAAGATTAGCTTTGGAAACTCCTGACAGTAATATACATCTTGAACGTCCAGACAGAGTTAAAAGCAGAAATCTACAGTTACAATTTCAAAACAGTTCCTCCCAACCCCTTCTTAAGAATTTGCAAGTCCCTCTTCCACCCCCCTCACTCCCCCGCCTTCATTGAAGAATGCAAATTAATTCATGGAGATTTACTAAAAGATCTTTTTATAATGTAATCCTCTCTATTGCCAGACAAACTCCTATTAGTTTGCATAGACAAATTTCCCGGTTCTCAGGGAGAAAAAAAATCCAACTGATAACATTTTTCATTTTCTAAAACACACACACACACACACACACACACACACACACACAATTTGCATGCCTAATTAGTAGTGTGGTCACTCACCATCACTCCCAAATTGCCTTGATGTTTCCATAAACATATAGGGTATGATTATATTTTATTTATGTATGGGAAAACTAAAGAGCAGAAAGATCAAATGATTTGCTTAAAATGACATAGTATCAACCGTGGAAGTTTGCCTTCTAACCCAGCACAGAACAACTGGAAAATACTGGAACCACATGAAACTACGGGAAAATTAGCATCTTAAGTTCTATTTTATCTATCTTATTACTCCTTTGTTTATAAAATCAACAAATATATGTTGAACAGTTACCATATGCCAGACTCTGTGAAAGATGCTGGAGACACAATAGAGAAGGGGGGAAACCCAACACAGTTTCTACATCCTCGTGGAGTTTATAATATAGAGAGGAAGAGAGACCCCGAAAACTGTAAGGAGAAAAATAAAACAGTTGTGAGTTATAAACATTCTATGAAAGAAATAAACATAAGGCTAAAATAGAAAAGAACAGAGGAAAATGCTCTTAGAGAGGGTATTCAGGAAGAATCAGGTCAAAAAAGATGGTGACATTCAAGCTGGGACCTGTAAGGAGGAGCAATGTTGTGGGGGTTGCAGCCCTCCTGGCAGAGGTAATAAATCGCTTGTGCAAAGGCCCTGAGGAGAGAAAGATCCTGATATACGCAAAGAACTGAAAGAAGTCTGGACAGTGAGAGCACAGTCAGCAAGGGGAGAATGACTTGAAAAATGAGGTCAAAGAGATTAAGTTGAGGTCAGGTCACACTGAATTTTGTAGACCAGGATAGGAGTTTGGATTTTATTCTAAGGAAAATATGAGGAAATTCAAACAGAGGAATGCATGATTAGATTTATATTTTGGGAAGATTTTTTTTTTTCCTATTATGAGAAGAATGGGTTGGAAAAGAGCAAGAGACGCAACAGGCATCTAATGCAATAAGTCTCTCAGACAGATGATGTTGAACTCAACAGAGGTGGTGATGGAGATGAGAAGTTGCTCATGAAGTTGGAATGTGTTTTAGAAACATTCGTGGTTCTACTAGTTATTAGTACATATAAGGGGGGAAAAACTCAGGATGTAATCTTCTTACTTGACAGGATGAGTTCTTTTAACTCTTCCAAAGAACTCAAAACTCTTATCAAGCACTTCAGTCAATTGACCAAATATTAACTGAACACCTTCTAAGTCTATAGAACATGAAATCTGAGAGATGCGACTCCACTTCTGATTGCATACTCAGTTTGGAAATCAAAAGCTCCCCGAATAAAACCATTAGAAAACAACATATTGCTTAATATAATACTAAATATTAAGTGTAGAAAATAAGTTCTCAGGAAGGACAGAGATAAAAAAAAAATAATTTGGACACTCAAGGTATCTTTATGGCCCTAAAATTGGACATTCTTTCTGGGCTGCCAAAGATGCACTAAGTTTATGTAAACTAACAAATTCGGATGAGGAAAGAATTTGAGTAAGATCATAATGGCATAATGGCAAGTGCTTTTGGAAGTTTCTGCTCAGCTCCAAATAGATCTCCCCTTCTCTCAGAACTGATCCTCCCTTCACAGAAATGGCGCCTGGTAACCATGTTTTATTACATGATTCCTATTCTCATGGTGAGGTTAATTAGATTGCACTGGAAGCTTGACCCAAACCAAGTCAGGCCAATCAAATTCTCTATATCAGAAATTCCAGCGCCCCAGAGAGTCTGAATTGGGATTTGAAATAGGGAGGTTAGTCTTTAAACGTGGTGGGAACTGTAACACGTAAAATCCAAGAGGCAGGAGAAGTGGGAGAAGCTGATCTGCAGAGAGAGTGAGGAAGAGAAAAATCTTGATTTCTTCATTCTGGAGCCTACTGCACCCTTCCAGAGTCTCTCATCGCATTCTTGTCCTTGAGTTGTGTGAGAAACCTGCATATCCTTAAAATAATTACCTTATTTGCTCCAATCATGAAGTTAGTTGCTATTACTTAGAACTAATATGTCCTGTCCAAGTCCAGGACAGTCATGAAAATAGGAATGATCACAATGAAAACAGGACTAATTATAGCAAAAGATCATTTATACACAAAACATTGAGGAAAAAAGAAAAAGTACAAGGCTAGGCACCTTTTTAACAAGTTTACGATTGGTGACATATGGTAAACAGCACACCAGGAGACTAATGACCCCTCATGGATGCTGATATCAAAAGATTCTTTTTTTTTTAATGTTTACTTATTTTTGAGAGAGAGAGAGTGTGTGTGTACGAGCGGAGGAGGGGCACAGAGAAAGGGAGATGCAGAATATTAGCAGCCTCCAGGCTCTGAGCTCTCAGCACAGAGCCCGACGTAGTGCTCAAACTCACAACCGTGAGAACATGACTTGAGCCGAAACCAAGAGTCAGATGCTGAACTGACTGAGCCACCCAGGTGCCCCCCAATGATTCTTTAGGTGAAGAATTTAAATGACATTGTCAAGAGGGAAAAGGAGTCTTGAGTCTGGCACTCACGCACTCTGAGAAAGTGGTAATTTCTGGAAATTAATTTGGTAAGATTCTTAAGATGGATGTACTCTTTTCAACAAACAGGATTTATCAAGTCCTTGCTATGTGTCAGGCACTCTTCTAGATACTGGAAATGGAGTACTAAACAAAAAAGGCAAATTTTCTGCCTTCATGGAACCTACTCTTAGGGGAGAAAAAGTAGAAGGAGAAATAATAAATAGTAAATTACTTACTCTATAGCCCATAATTTCTAGGAATTTAACAAAGTAAATAATCAAACATGTAAATGCACGTAGATGTAAGCATAAGGACGTCGATACATTACAGTGTTATTTATAATATTAAAGAATTGAAAACAACCTAAATATGCAATAAGCGATTAATTATATAAATGATGGTATATCCAAACAGTAGAGTACTAAGTTCCCTTTCAAAAACATTTATTTACTATGCGCAAGGTATTGTTCTACAGTGTTTAGAAAGAAATCCTAAAGTCGGTATTCCCTTATCATGTCTATTTTATGGATAAGGAGACTATGGCATAGAGAGACTATGGAATGCAAAATCATAGAGCTAAAAAGTGGGAGAGGTAAGATTTGAACCCAGAGAAAGATTTGACTCTAGGGCCTAACCTCTTAACTATACTGTCTCCTGAAAAAATTACAATATGAGAAAATACCCAAAAGGTAATTTTTAAGTTAAGAAATTCAAGGTATTGATCTAACTTCTCAATTTTACGTTCAGTTATGTATATATTTGTGCCCTCAAAAGAATTAGGAGATATTCCACAATAGTGATAAATTGTTTTCTCAGAACGACAGGATTACAAGTTTTACTTATTCATCTTTTTTGTATTTCCAAAACTGTTTTGCACTTAACCTAGATTACTTAGTAAAAAGGGGGAGGAAACTTGTACTGAGGCTTGAAGTTATGGAGAAAGTAAGTGAGAACAGGCAGGAAAGTAAATGGTAGGAGGCTTTAGGTTTGCTACCATGATTCCTGCAGTGAATCAGAAAGCAGGGTAAAGTCTAGTTTCTAGATGTTGCTTCCTCCAAGATATTAAAAAAAAAAACTTTTTATGATTAACCTTTAGGGCATTTTCTTTGTCATCTTTACAAAACTGAGGCCAAGATAAGGAAGATTACATCTCCACAAAAATTAATGATAGAACTGGACAAAGAAAAAGTTCTTCTGATATACCAGGCACTTGTCTACACGACTAATATTGAGAAAAGGGTTTTCTTTTTTTTTAAATTTTTTTTTAATGTTTATTTTTGAGAGAGAGAGAGAGAGACAGAGCACGATCATGGAAGGGGCAGAGAGAGACAGAAAGAGACAGAATCCGAAGCAGGCTCCAGGCGCTGAGCGGTCAGCAGAGCCTGATGGAGGGCTCGAACCCACGAACCATGAGATCGTGACCTGAGCTGAAGTCTGGTGCTTAACTGACTGAGCCATCCAGGTGCCCATGAGAAAAGTTTTCCAGAATGAAAAAGAAGGGTTTTTTGGGAGAATCTTTCCTTGAGAACAGCATTAGGATGCTCAGATTGAATTGTATTTGAACAAATGAAGAATGAATGAAAATGACTAGAGGAGAACTTGGGTGGCTCAGTCGGTTGTGTTCAACTTCAGCTCGGGTCATGATCTCATAGTTTCTAGGCTCAAGCCCCACATCGGGTTCTGTGCTGATAGCTCACACCCTGGAGCCTGTTTCAGATTCTGTGTGTCTCTCTCTCCCTCTGACCCTTTCCAACTCCCGCTTTCTCTCTCTCTCTCTCTTTCTCTGTCTCAAAAATAAATAAACATTAAAAAAATTTTTTTAAATGACTAGACGTATTATATGCATTGTCAACTACCCATAAAATAGCTAATGCTAGTGGTTGGTTTCAAGTTATTTTAGAATTGGTAGTGCCTGCTGATATGGAAGTCTCTGACAATAATTTGGCAGTGGTTCAGAAAACGAAATGGAAAAAAAAAAGCTTTATCTTAATATCTATGTATTTGACACTTTTACTGTCCTGTGTGGGAGTTACCTGCCACAAGAAGATGGCGGGCCGTTGCACTCCTGTATTCCTGTCACTTTTCCAATCACACAATGCGCTTTTCTGAATGATGGCTCTAAAGCCAAATGAATAAGATCAAAAATGTTTCTCCAGAAAGTCCTTAAGTAAAGAATCAGTAGAGATACATCTTGGAAAATACTAATGTAATTTTGTAATCACTCTCCCGTCTGACACTCATTCAACAGGCATTTGTGAAAAGCCTATAAAGGCAGGATACCCTGATGGGAGACTCCATTGTATTGACATAGTCACGGCCCTCAAAGTGTTTGTCCCTAGTAAAGAGATAAGTAAACAATTATATATACTTCAAGGCAGGTGTGATTTAAAGTCCTATGAGTGGTATGAACCATGTTTTAACCCATTACACAAGTAGGAAGAATTACTTCTAGACAGGTCAATTGAGCTTAGATCTGAAGAGTGGTAGAAATTCATTTAACAAAGATGAGGGGTAAGGAGAACATTCTAAGCACTCTACCGGGTATGAACATAGAAAACCATGGCATAGGGACACCTGGGTGGCTCAGTTGGTTGAGCATCTGACTTCAGCCCGGTCATGATCTCATGGTTCCTGAGTTCAAGCCCCACATCGGGCTTGCTGCTATCAACATAGAGCCAATTTTGTATCTTCTGTGCCCCTCTCTTTCTGTGTCTCCACACTCATACTCTATGTCTCAAAAATAAATAAATCTTTAAAAAACAGAAAAGAAAAGAAAACCATAGCATATTTTGTTGGTGCCAAAACAGAAGATTTTGAATTCCTGACACACTGCCAGGAATGTACACCCTCAGTTCTTTCCCCCAATTCAGCTCCAAAAAGTTGAAAACTAGGCCAACAACCTCTAGACAGAATATTTGAAAGACTTTGAGATGTCTTTCCAGGACTATTCGAGATGTCCAAAATGAAAGGCCTAAAGATACCAGCATCGGGGGTTCCTTAACATGGTGGCCAAAAGCACATTGCTGTACAGTAAATTTCCCAGTTGACAAGCCTTTATCATGGGCTCAGAGCTTACAATCAGCTTTTTGTGGGATAAGACAGGTAAGCAAAGATCACAGTTATCAGACTTTCTGAGGAAAGCCTCTAAAAATCTGTAGAAATAACCAGGAGGGAAAAAAAGACTATCAGGACAGAAAGATACTTTAAAAAAAAATCCTCATTAATATCCTCAAAAAAATAGGAGAAAATGTTGCATCCATAAAGCTAGAACATGATGCCATAGAGAAGAGGCATTCCTTATACAAACAAACCAAAACAAACCAAAAAAATCAGCTCTCATAAATTAACCTTTGAGAACCTAAATGAAAATTTTTGTATCTGGAAGATGATGCTGTGAAAAAATAAGTAGAGCAAAAAGCAGAGATAGAAAACGTGGAGGAGGGAGAAGAATTAAAGGCCTAATCCAGATGGACCAGAATTTAAATAATGAAAGTTCCAGAAAACAAGAACAGAGAAAATAAAAGGGAGGAAATAATCAGTGAAGATATTCAAATTGAATTGAAAGATAGGAATTTTTAGACTGAAAAAACTTTTATAGTGTGCGGCACAATCATTAAAAATAGACCCATTGGAAGGCACATCACGAAATTTCAGAAACCTGAAGGGAAAAATTCTACAAGCTTCCAGAGGTAAAAATAGGACTTAAACTACAGATCATGAGTTAGAATAATTTTGGACTCCTGTGCTAGAATTCTAACTGCAAGATTTCCCATCCTCTGTGTACATGTGTACTATGAATATGTGTATCACAAATATGATATATTTCACCCCATAACTAAGGTTATGTTATATGGTGCAGTTGACTTTAAGAAAGGCTTGACCTGGGGCAACTGGGTGGTTCAGTTGGTTAAGTGTCTGACTTCAGTTCGCAGTTTGAAGGTTCGAGTTCTACATCAGGCTCTGTGCTGACAGCTCCAAACCTGGGGCCTGCTTTAGATAATGTGTCTCCCTCTCTCTCTGCCCCTCCCCCCTCTGAAAATAAACATTAAAAAGTTAAAAAAAAAAAGGCTTGACCAGTTAGTTAGCATTAAAAGGGCCTCTAAAAGTAATGGGGCTCTTCCTAACAAAGTAGGGTCTCCATAACCAGCTTTGAAGACAAGTAAGCCACATGGCAAGAAATGCGAGCACCTGTAGAAGCTGAGAAAAGTCTCTGGCTGCCAGCCAGCAAGGAAATGGGGAGATCCCCAACAGTCTTATGACTACAAAGAACTAAATTCTGCCAGCCTCCTGAAGAAGCTTAGAGGTGAATTTTCCCCCAGACTCTCCAGACAAAAAAAAAAGGCTGTCCAGCTAATACCTTGATTTCAGCCTTGTGTATCCTGAGCAGAGAACTCAGTCACGCTGTGCTCAGATTTCTGACCTACAGAATTGTGATCCAATAAATAGATATTATTTTAAGCTGATAGGTTTGTGGTGATTTGTTAACAAAAAATAGAAAACTAACACAGCTTTTCAGCAACAATGATAGCTATTCAATAGTAGAGAAGCCCCCGTAAAAATTCTGGGAAAAAGTAATTTCAAACCTAGAATTATATACGTAACTACCAATTAGCTATGAGAGTAAATTAAGGATATTTTCACATATACAAAGTCTCAAAAACATACCTCCCATGCACTCTTTCTTAGGAAGCTACTGATACGGGTGCTTCACCAAAATTAGGGAAAAAATAAAACAAGAAAAGGAATAAGTGGTACACAAGAAGAGGTATGAGAATTCCCAGGATATTGGTGAAAGGAGATCCCAGGATGACATGTTGTGGACAACTGGTCCACTCTGGAGCAGGTTAAAACACACTGGGAACATTTCACCATGAAGATTAAATTGAAAGAATACCTAATATTGTAGTTGAAGGGACGGAGAAGAGATTTGGGTAACTGGCAAAGAGTTGAGGGTTGAATTACTGATTAGTGTATAGAAACCTAAGTGCATAATGACAGCTTCAAAAAAAAGTGATTAATTTTAAGGGAAATAAAAAGTAGTTCAAGAATGGTTATCATAGTTTGCTACTTGATTTAGCTGTTACTAGTTTTTATATAATCTTAAAAGAACATTTAGTAGAAAGACAGCATATATATAGATCTAGGATACCAGATGAATTAATTAAAGAACTGAAAATTGCTGCCTCTATAGAGAAATAGGTGAGATGGGATAGGACTGCTTGTTTTAGTTTTAAACCTTATGAAACTATTTTTCTCCTTAGAGGCATGTGTATCTTCAATAAAATAAACACCTAAAGGAAGAAGAAGGAGAAGGAGAAGGAGAAGGAGAAGGATGTAGTGAAAGGTATCTCTACAAATTAATCAGGTGTAAATGGCTTTCTTAAGAGGAAAACTGACAACCCTCTCATCATAATAAAGTGTTCTCATGTTAATCCATTTATCAAACTGAAGAGCATTGTGGCAAATTTCTGAGCAGAAGGGAGCCCATTTGTTATGGCAAGTGGTGATGAAAAATTGATTGAAATTATCTTAGGAAATAGACTCAACAGAACTTGGTGATTGATTGCTGGCTGGATGGGGGCAGTGATAACCCAGAAGGTGTAAGAAAGGAAGAGTCTGGGATGGTTCCCAGGTTTCTGTCTCCGAGTACCTGAGGGGCTGCTGGTGCCATTTTTACTTTCTTTAGCCAACAGAAAAGGAATAGACTTGGAAAGGCAGGAAAGAATTCCAGTTTGCTTTGAGACATGGTCAAATGAAGTACCTAAGGGACATCCAAGCAGAGAAGAAAAATGGCAACTAGATCTAGAGAACAAGAGTTCTTAAGAAAGATTTGACCTCGAGAAAGGTAATTAGAAATGTAAAATATAGATAAGATGACTAGGGGAAGGGAGCAGGAGAGTCCCTTCCTAGGGACAGACCTGCTTTGCTAAATCCATTCAGAGAGGTGACTGCTTCAAAAGTCTATGGGAAGGTTGACAATTACAACTTGGAGAAGTTGAAAAGTGCTGAATTAACTCTACAAGGAGGGTATATGAAGGGTTAGGAAAGAGTTAGAGACCCTGTGGCTGATGGTAGCATTTGGGGAAGGGGGAAATGTTCCAACAGAAATTTAGAGTTATTTGTTGTGTGGTATGCCTGTAGCTCTTCGGTTTTCTTTTCATGAAATCTTTAGTAAAAACTGGCTTCCCTTTTCAGTATTTTGTGGAGTTTTGTTTTTTGGGAATGAGACAAAAAATGATTTATATCTCAAGATGTGGACAGGGAGAAGCCAGACACGGTCCATGGAAGGATTGGCTACATGTCTATAATAACCATCAGCAAAGTGTTAGGGGAAGCATTTTCACATGTCTCTGGTGATGACTAATACCAAGTAGAACCCAAAGAAGTCACTGTGGTTATGCAGGAAGTGCTCCGAAGATCTCGATTTTTTTTTTTTAATGTTTTTTGTTGTTGGTGTTGGTGGTGTTCCTCTGTTCCTCCATTACTGCTGTTTTTGGTGGGTTTTTTTTTTTTATTGAGACATAATTGACATATAACATTATTTTAGTTTCAGGTGTACAACATATTGTAATCTCAATTCCTAGCAAAAAACTACAAAGACAAAAAGTAGGGTCCTATAGTAGAGAGCAAGGGTAAGAGATTGGGTCCAACAAAAAGTTATCAGAAAGGGTGGAACCAAAATACACTAAGCCTTGTGAGAAACTGCTAAAAAGGGTGTGAAGAAAAAGGAAACACCCTACTTCTTGAGTCCAGTAGCAATGCAATTCACTGTTCCTGCTTTCATGTCAACCAAGTGTCCATCAACTGTAATTAATCGACATTCTACCAACGTTCTCATGCCACCACCTTCACACCCTAGGCTATTGCTCTGCTTCCCTTTATATCCTAACACCTGTCAGTATATTAAATTGTATCCTATACTAATTAATGTTTTATGTCCATCTCCCTCTTCCAAGGCGAACTCCCTGAGAAGGGGAAATTCATCTTCATTATACTGTCTAGAATTGCACCTGTTGCGTAAAATTAGGAAAAATGGGCTAGGTGTAGAAGGCTGCCGATGGGTAAGTGTATTTATGATTTTTAAGAATAGTGGAGTGTACAATGAAGGATCACGGAGCGAGGCAGTTCAGTTGTACTACGTACATAACATTCTTGGTCATTGAAATAACCTTTAGACTAGGCGTTTCAGGTTGTACACTACCTACAACTCCCTGCTGGCTTCTCCCAGCCATGTTACATATATATATATATATTTCTTTATTTATTTATTTTTAATTTTTTTAATGTTTATTTATTTTTGAGAGAGACAGAGACAGAGACAGAGTATAAGCTGGAGAGGGGCAGAGAGAAAGGGAGACACAGAATCCAAAGCAGGCTCCAGGCTCTGAGCTGTTGGCACAGAGCCCGATTCGGGGCTTGAACTCATGAACCATGAGATCATGACCTGAGCTGAAGTTGGATGCTTAACTGACTGAGCCACCCAGGTGCCCCCATGTTACATATTTTGACTTCCTGCCTGGCCCTCAAAGAAATTTCAACATATAACCCATGAAAACTATAAAAATCTGTCCCAGGAGAAATCTAAGGACATATACATTTTTTTGGATCACTTTATTGTTTTTTAATTTTCTTTTTAATGTTTATTTTTGAAAGAGAAATGGAGAGCAAGCGGCAGAGGGGTGGAGAGAGAGAGAGGGAAACACAGAATCTGAAGCAGGCTTCAGGCTCTAGAGCTGTCAGCACAGAGCCTGACATGGGGCTCAAACCCATGAACAGTGAGATCGTGACCTAAGCCAAAGTCAGATGCTTAACCGACTGAGCCACCCAGGTGCCCCTGTTTAGGGTCATTTTAAAAAGAAATAGTAATTGGGGCACCTGGGTGGCTCAGTCAGTTAAGCCTTCCACTCTGGTCATGATCTCAAGGTTCTTGGGTTTGAGCCCCACATCGGGCTCTGTGCTGACAGCTCAGAGCCTGCAGCCTGCCTTACATTCTGTGTCTCCCTCTCTCTCTCTCTCTGTCCCTCCTCCATTCACTCTCTGTCTCTCAAAAATAAATAAATGTTAAAAAAAATTTTTTTAAGAAATAGTAATTGATCATCAAGAGCCATTAAGGTTTACCATAAACTCGTAAGACTAAATTCATTTTCAAGGTTATTATAGTGATTCTACGTGACAGGTAGCGGCGGCAGGAAAAATAGCAAAGTGTAGACTTCTTAAACAACACTTTAGATGATCTTAGAGGCAATTATATCAGAAACTAGAAACAATGCCTCTGGGAAGGGAATGAGAAGTCTGAAGAACAGAGCAGGGAGCAAGACTTACTTTTCCTTGTCCGTTCTAGACTGCATTTTGAATTTTATAGCTTTAAGATTTTGTTGCTGACACAAAGGCAGAAACCATTGAGCTTCTGAAACAGAATCCAACCAAATGAGCTTAACCTCCATAGTTCTTGAAGGTTCTCTGAGATGATGTTAAAACTAGCTACCTAGCCTTGATTATGACACGGAAAAACGAACTGCCTTTGTTCCCAATTACCACGTGACGCTGAATTCAGCTGCCTGTTAGAATCCAAGCTCAGCCCTTCCCTTCTCGTGACTCAGCCACCACTAGTCTCCACAGCGCGTCTTGCCATACCCAACCCGTTAATTCACAGCTTAACAAAAATTTGCTCCCTCCCTCTTGTAAAGTTTTGGGTTAGTTGACTAATTTTCTTTAGTTTCCCAGCAACAAGGAGAAATAGATTTTTAGGCCGCGAGGGTCCCCTTTCTTCCTTTACCTTCCGTTTTCCACAGACTTGAGGCTCGAGACAACAGAATTAAAGTTTCAAACCATTGGTTCACTTAGCTATTTGCCTTGAATGGTTTTGATATTCGCTTTCTTAGAAAATACTGAATTTCTGACTTTTTAACAACCAAAGGCATCAAGAGATGTTATTAAATTACTGTACTTTTTCCAAGAAGTAAAATGTAATTAAAAATAATAAAAAATATCATGTATAAGTAATAGCCTGGGAAGAGGGCAAGAGTGAGAGAGATAGAGTAAGAGGAAGGCTGGAGATGAGAGTTCTTTAGCTGATATCCTATTTTCCTCAGGTTTATTTTTTTGAAAGCATTCAAAATATTTCTACTGACAACAAAATACAATTTTAGAGCATAAAGTATAGGCAGTACTATATGTCCTACTGCACATATATATACACACATATATATATTTTTTAATGTTTATTTATTATTTTGGGAGAGAGACAGAGCATGAGTAGGGGAGGGACAGAAAGAGAGGTAGACACAGAACAGCTCAGGTTCTGAGCTATTAGCACAAGGCCTGACCTGGGGCTCAAACTCACGGAACGCAAGATCATGACCTGAGCCAGACTGGGATGCTTAACTGGCTGTGCCAGGAGCCCCTATCCTGCTGTATATATTAAAGTAGTATAGTAATAAAAAGTTTTTTCTCTATCTATGCTTAAAGACTTACCTATTTTAATATAATTAAGTCACTAATTTCCTCTTCCTCCATAAAGAATGAAAAACTAATGAGAATTGAATTTTTCACTATTACTTTTTTGTGCTCTGTTCGCTGAAGTTAAAATACATTCTGAGTGTTTCTCTTTTTCCTGGAACTATTGTCTTTGAACTTTACCCTAATTTAACCCCAAATATCTAAACGTAGCAACTTTGGCTTCATGTTTAAAACCTAAGAGGGGTGCCTGGGTGGCTCACTTGGTTAAGCGTCCGACTTCAGCTCGGGTCATGATCTTACGGTTTGTAGGTTCGGGCCCCGCATCCGGCTCTGTGCTAACAGCTCAGAGCCTAAAGTCAGCTTCAGATTCTGTGTCTCCCTCTCTCTCTGCCTCCCCCATTCGCACTGTCTCTCCCTCTCAAAAATAAATAAACCATTAAAAAATTTAAAATATAATAAAACCTAAGAATGATTGTTAAGCAAAATAAATATACTCAAAAGGCACAAAATGCAAAAGTTATATGGAATAAAATACTCAACCCCCCCGGAGAGTTTATTCCACTAATTTCGCTTCTTGGAAGCTAACTCTATGGGTTATGGACTGAACAGATCCTTTGTTTCTTCTCAGTTCAAATGTAGTTGCACTTCTGCCATTGCTCATTTTCCTCTTCCCATTAGGATCTAAGAGAAATGAAAAATAGAACCAATATTTTAGCTCTTGAACTTTCAAGAGGACAGTACTCTACACGGTATAGTGAAGTCTGCGATCTGCTGGGATACTAACCACTGACTCACAACCTCAAAACCAAAACTCTCTGGAAATTGCTGTCGGCTGATAAGAGCCACTTCTCCAGAAGTTCATGCTCCCTTCCTTCAGAAAAAACAGGTCAACCTGAGGTTGTAAAATCTGGCCTCTTGGTCTCAAGGTGAGACAACTCCGAAAGGACTTTCAGCTCCAGAACTTTTTGTGAGATCAGCTGAAGACTCTGGTGTGGCTTCATCAAAGATCAACTCCCCCCCCCCCACTCCCCCTCCCTCCTGCCCTCACTCCTCACTCCCTTACAATGTGGTCTCAGAGAGGAGCTCTCAATTAGTCTTTGTCCACAAATCGCCCTCTAAAATCTGTTTCTGGGGAAACACTGGAATGCTTACCGATTGATTTTTTCCCGGGAGAAGTGAACTGATTTATAGTGATATGTCTGTATTCTTTCTTCTCACCGTTTCCCTTTAATTTGCCGATGTTTTTTTTTTTCTTTTCTTTCTTTTTTTTTTGTTCCTTTCAAGTTCCTGTAGCAGCATGTTTCAGAAGCATCCTAGAACACAGAATCTTAACAGTAGCAGTAAAATGAAAGCTAGATTATTCCTTGCCAATTTCCTGGCTCTCCAAAACAACTTTCTTGACATTGTGAGTTAGGGGAGAAGATGGAGTTCATGACGTTAAGTAAGGCCGATTGACCTTCATGAAGATCAGACTCACGCCCTTGGCATTATTTTGCCATGTTCTACCCAACCGAGCTAATGGGCTCACACGGAAAACTTGGAAGGGAGATTTAAAGATTGCTTCGGGAAATCTTGTTATCTCTGTTAGTGACAGTCATCAAGAGTCATCCAAAAACTGTCTTTTTGAGAGCTTTTATGTTTTTCCCATAGATTCTGGTTCAAAAAGTCAGATTGATCATACAGATACACCTCCTCTCCTCTCTAGGACTCCCCCTAAAATTAAGAGAATGAGAGAAGAAACAACAGCAGATAAAAAAAAATTAAACAAGTTTTTGAAAAACTGAAATCAGACAAAGTAGTAGAAATTGATTCCCCAGAACAGAAACCGAATAGCCCCAGGGAGGAAAAAATCCTGTGGCCCTCCCGTGAAATAACGGACTCCTGCCTAATCACCCTAAACTGAGTAAACAGAGCAAAGGGACCCGGAGAAGACGGACACAATGTCGTGAAAAGTAAACTCTTTTTAAACTGCAAAACTTTCAGAGAAGAGGTTATATGACACCCAATAAAAACAAAGCAAAACAGGGGCGCCTGGGTGGCTCAGTCGGTTGTGCATTTGACTTCAGTTCAGGTCACGATCTCACGGTTTGTGAGTTCGAGCCCCACGTCGGGCTCTGTGCTGGCAGCTCAGAGCCTGGAGCCTGCTGCGGATTCTGTGTCTCCCTCTCTCTCTGCCCCACCCCCACTCACACTGTGTCCCTGTCTCTCTCAAAAATAAACAAACATTAAAAAAAAAAACAGAATTTTATTTAAAAAATAGAGAACATTAAAGTTATCCTAGAAATTAAAAATATGATAGCCAAAATAGTAATGTATTTAGAAGGGTTGAGAAAGGGTTGGAAATCACCCAGAAAGCAGAGAAAGATAGAAAAGAGAAAATAAAAGAGATGAAAGGAGCGATACAGAAAGGCCAAAATCCAAGTCGTAGAATTCCTGCAAGAGGGAGTAGGTAGAGAGATGAGCAAACTATCACAGGAATAATCCTTTAAAATTCCCTAGACCCAAATGACAGGAGTCTACAAGTAGAAAAATCCAGGGACTCTGAGGTATGAAGAAATATTCATACGAAGGTTTGTCACTGCAAAATTGTAAAACACCAGAGATAAACAGAAGATTCTAAAGCTTCCAGAGAGGAAAAGATGGGTCCTATTCAAAGGAACAAGACAGAGAATGACATCATAGTTCTGTTATCAGCACTGAAAGGTAGAAGATAATGAAGCAATGCTTTCAGAATTCTGAAGGGAAAATACCTTTCAAGCCAGAAGCTAGATTAAAGATAAAGGTAATTTTTTTCTAAGGCAATCATTGGGAGGTACTCTGAAGGGGTGGGACAAGACACAACTATTTGTCCTTATAAGTTGTTTGGTGCTATTTAATTGCTTGACTGATTTTCATGTATTAAGGACCCAGAAAATTAATTTCTTGTCTATCCTCTAGATTTGACTAAGGATGTACTTCGACAGAAAAGACATGTAGATCGAGACAGAGGAAGGCATGGAATCCAGGAAACGGTGCAATGCAACGCCAAAGAAGCAGGCCTGCAGAACAGTCCACATGAAACAAGATGGAGGCTTCAAAGGAGAGAACTGGTTGTTTTCCTGTTATACATGAGTATGTGGGGAAGACTGATACCAGGTGGATTGTGCGACTATTTGAGGCGTTACAGCAATTTTAAAGTCCCTTATTTTTATTTGTATTTTATTTTAAAAGTACTCAAGGGATTCCTAGATGGTTTAGTCAGTTAAGAATCTAACTCTTGATCTCGCCTCAGGTCAAGATCTCACGGTTGGTGAGTTCAAGCCCTGAGTTGGGCTCTGCACTGGTAGCATGGAGCCTGCTTAGGATCCTCTTGGGGCACCTGGGTGGCTCAGTCGGCTGAATGACCGAATTTGGTTCAGATCATGATCTCATGGTTTGTGAGTTTGAACCCCACATCAGGCTCACTGCTGCCAGTGCAGAGCCCACTTCAGATCCTCTGCTCTCCTCTCTCTGCCCCTCCCTTGCTTGTGCCCGCTCTCTCTCGCTCTCTCTCAAAAATAAATAGACATTAAGAAAAAAAGTATTCAAGGGGCCCCTGGGTGGCTCTGTCAGTTAAGCATCCGACTTTGGCTCAGGTCATGATCTTTTTTTTTTAATATTTTTTTTTAACATTTACTTATTTTTGACAGACATAGAGACAGAGCATGAGCAGGGGAGGGGCAGAGAGAGAGGGAGACACAGAATCCGAAGCAGGCTCCCAGCTCTGAGCTGTCAGCACAGAGCCCGATGCCGGGCTCGAACTCACAGACCGTGAGATTATGTCAGGTCGTGATCTTATGGTTTGTGGGTTCAAGCCCTGTGTCGGGCCCTGTGCTGACAGCTCAGAGCTGGGAGCCTGCTTCAGATTCTGTGTCTCCCTCTCTCTGTCTGCCCTTCACCCACTAGTGCTCTGTCTCTGTCTCTCAGAAATAAAGAAATATTAAAAAAAAAAAAAAAGTATTTTGGGCACGTGGGCGGCTCAGTCAGTTAAGTATCCGACTTCAGCTCAGGTCATGATCTCACAATTTGCGAGTTTGAGCCCCGTGTCAGGCTCTGTGCTGACAGCTCAGACCCTGGAGCCTGCTCTGGATTCTGTGTCTCCTTCTCTCTCTGACCCTGCCACACTCCTGCTGTGTTTCTCTCCATCTTTCAAAACTAAATAAACATTAAAAAAAATTTTTTAAGTACTCAAGAGTACAAAAATAAGAAATATAATCATAGTAGTTTTGAGTACTGAAATGAATAATACTTATATAGGCATAATATAAACACAGATCAGTTGAATGAACAATTATGATATAATTGTATTGGAAGTGTGGAGAGTGGGTGGAGGGATGTAAAAGGATTTCATCTACTTGATAGTAAATCCCAGGAAGTCAGGAATTTGTTTTGTCATCTCTGGCATCCCCAGCACGTAGAGCAGAGTCTGGCATAGAGATAGGTACCCAGCCAATATGTGTCCGTTTGTTATCATCTACCATGCCAGGAAGTCATGGTTACCTACAAATAAACAGCTAAAAAGATTTAAAAGAAAAAATTAAAAAAAAATTTTTTCTGAAGCAATCACTTGGGAGGAAGTCTAAAGAGAAACTATTGTTTGTCTTTATAACTTATTTAGTGCTCCTTGATTTTAAAAAAAAAATTGTGTGTATGTGATAAATACTTGAACTGCATTTTTTCAGGAAACAAAATAGATACAAGTTTAAAATAAAACAGTTGTCTCTAATAAAATATTTTTTTAAAAGAAAGTACTGGGTCACCTGGGTGGCTCAGGTGGTTGAGCACCCAACTCTTGAGTTTGGCTCAGGTCATGATCTCATGAGGGATTAAGTCCCGTGTCAAGCTCTGTGTTGACACTGCAGAGCCTGTTTGGGATTCTCTCTCTCTCTCTCTCTCTCTCTGCCTCTCTCCCACTCATGCGTGCATGCTCTCTCTCTCTCAAAATAAATAAATAGTGTTTAAAAAATAAAAAATAAAAGAAGGTACTGAGCAATAGAAACTGAGTACAAAATGCTCCCAGGTCTTTTATTAAAAAAAAAAAATTATAAATATATATATATATATATATATATGCCACAGGAGTGCTGATTCGAAGGGGTACATGCACCCCAATGTTTATAGCAATGCTGTCAACAATAGCCAAAGTGTGGAAAGACCCCAAATGTCCACCAACTGATAAATCGATTAAGAAGATGTACATGTCTATATACATATACACATACACACACACAAGGGTATATATATATATATATATATACACACAAGGGTATATATACATATATACATATGTAAATAGATACATATATTATATGTATACACAAGAGAATACTACTTGGTGATGACAAAGAATGAAATCTGGCCATTTGCAACAATGTGGATGGAACTGGAGGGTATTATGCTACATGAAATAAGTCAGTTGGAGAAAGACAAATATCACATGATTTCACTCATATATGGAGTTTGAGAAACTAAACAGATGAACACAGGGGAAGGGTAGGAAAAATAAAAACAGAGAGGGAAGCAAACCTTAAGAGATTCTTAAGTACAGAGAAGAGACTGAGAGTTGATTGGGGCGGGGAAGATGGGTGATGGGCATTAAGGAGGGCACTTGTTGGGATGAGAACTAGTTGTTATATGTAAGCGATGAACCACTGAATTCTACTCCTGAAGCCAAGACTACACTGTATGTTAACTAACTTGAGAATTAAAAAAAAAAGGAGTTATTTGGTAAAATTAATGAAAATTTTTGCAAAATAACCAATCTTGTAATTCTGCTTAGGAAGTCAAACATGAAGCAAAGAATGTTAGGAGAGTGTATGAAGTAGAAAATGTTCTGTCTTGCTTTTATATAAATTGTCAGATAACTCTGCAATATATATATATTATATATACTAACTTGTTAGTATATAGTTACAATCATAATCTAATTTGGTTAAAAACAATATGCCAAACAAAACAAGGTGACCTGTTTTTTGTCACCTTGACAATAAGTGTGTTAGGAAAGTGAAGGATGACTGAACCAATAAAGTTCTAGTTTTAATGCACTGCACTTGAATGAGCTTATAATGGATTTAGAGAATGTATTAAATGCTCATTTATTTAGCATGACTTCTGATTTAACTTGGCATTATGACAATGCCCAAGGTTAAATTATGCCTTACCATGTGATTATGACTATTTTAAATTACTGTATTGTTGAGAAAATGTTTTATTTATTTATTTGGTCAGGTTAAGAATTCTAGGCTACTTTTATTTATTTTTTTAATGTTTATTTTTGAGAGAGAGAGAGAGTGCACATCAGTGTGTGCGCCAGCAAATGGGGGAGGGGTAGATAGAGACAGAGACAGGATCCGAGGCAGGATCCAGCCTCGGAGCTGTGGGCGCAGAGCCTGACACCGGGCTTGGACTCACAAGCCATGAGATCATGACCTGAGCTGAAGTCGGACGCCCAACTGACTGAGCCTGGACCCAAGAGCCCGGACAATTCTAGGCTACTTTCAAATGGAACAAACGCAAGATAGATTGGATTAATTCTATTGACTTAGCTTTGCTGCTAAAACTTCAACAGTTCTATGGACTTTTTTTTCCCATGCTCCCATCACATTGATGTTTACCATTTTCCTTCACCTTCTAACATCAGCAACATATGTCTGTTGAGTTGAGCTCCATTGATCCTTTGACTACAGTTTGTAAAACAAAGCATAGGCTTTGGGAGGCAGCTGTGCTCACCACTACACCACCAGCACCAAATAAAGCACGGGGTAATGACACTCCTTAATCTTGTTGCTTACTAGTTATGACTGTGAGTCCCTTACTTAACTTCTCCAGGCCTCAGTTTCCACACTTTTAAAACAGGGATACTCATCTTACATTTGGTATTGTTGACAAAATTAAATAAGAGATCAGCTTTGGGATAAATGCCTAGGAAAGTTTTTGGCACTTGGCTTAATAAATGGCAGGAAATATTGTTACATAGGGTTTAGAGATTCTGTTGTTTGATTTTGTGACATTGTTTTCTCATCTTCCTATAACTTTGCCCTATGACATGTGCATAGGCATGAACTCAGTTTAAATGGATGAAAGTTTGGCTTTCAGGATTTCAGGAGGCTCTTTGATATAACTGTGCTGTTGCCAAACCAAGGTACCAGGGCTCTCTGCAGAGCATTTACTTCTTGACCGTCATATGTAAGAAGAGCCTATGATTAGAGTTATAAGTGATGGTACATGGGGTCTATATTATATAATTCTGTCTTTTTTTGAATATATTAGAAAATTTCTATACTAAAATTCTAGAATAAAGGGGAGCTTTCAATACAGGAAAGGGTATAAAATCAGTTCCCCTGAGCAAAGTATTCGTTGGTATATATCCTTGATTATTTGCTGAGTCAACCGAGAAAAGAAAAGAGTCCATTTTCTTGTGAATATTTTCCATTATAAATTCTATTTTTTTAAAACGTTTATTTATTTTTGAGAGGGAGAGAGATGGAGTGAAAGCGAGGAAGGGGCAGCGAGAGAGGGAGACACAGAATCCGAAGCAGGCTCCAGACTCTGAGCTGTCAGCACAGAGCCCTATGCAGGGCTCGAACTCGTGAACCGTGAGATTGTGACCTGAGCGGAAGTCGGACACTTAATCAATGGAGCCACCCATAAAATATAAATTCTATTTTTGTTTTTGTTTTTGTTCTAAAAAGTAGCCTACATGACAATAATGAACTTTTCATCTCTCTTTAGCTAAATAGGCCTTGGCCTGCTACGTACCCAAAGGAAAGACACTCCAGGGAAATCTAGGTAGGAAGCAAAGTGTGGATGAGTCAGCCCGTGGCACACTTTCTCTGCGTTGATACTAAATCAGTTTCAGTTAATGACAAGAACTGCTTTGTTGCTGAAGTGCTTGTCCTGGGAGTGACAACAAGATTGAGGCTCTAGCTATTAATAGACCTTGCTTCCTACTTTTTTCTGGTACTGTTTGTTGCTTGTGGAAACCTAGATAAGTCATTATTTGGGTAATTATTCTCTTAGTGAAACTCCATTGGTGGTTTTAGTTAAATAAAAAATGGCGCTGCCCATCCTGCTCTGAAGTATTTGACAGGGTTGTTTATACACAAGTTGTGCCAAGCCTACAAAAGCTTCCCTGCAAAGGCTGTGTTTTGCTGGTCCTTCAGGTGATTCATCTACCAGAGCCACGTACAAATTATAGTTCGGAAGGTTGTTGTAAGAATTAATGAATGTGTGCTGTGCCCCTTATGATCCTCAGATGAAAGGCACTAAGGAAATGTAGTGTGCTTACATTAAAATAATAACATCGGTCCACATTGTAAAGAATGTTGGGATCTTGCTGAATGAAAGCTGGAGTATTAACTTCAAGTTATTTTTATTTGCAGAAAAATCACACACTACGCAGAGGAATAATTGAAAAACTCAAGAGATCTTCAGGTGAACGTGTAACTAACAAAAGAAGGTAGTAGCCAATAATTCTGTTGTAGACTAAGGAAATAAAATGTTTTGCTTTTGGATACCGACACAGACACATCATATCAAAAAGGGAAAAAGAAAGAAACAAAAGAAAAGAAGGAAAAAGGGGGAAAAAGCACATGCTTAATGTTCCAAAGAAGGCAGGCTTGATTCTTGAAATTCTTTTCCCATTGAGATAAACATTCACGAACTGGCCAAAAAGAGTTTATCAGAAATATTTAATCTACGTTACTCCTCATAGTTTTACATGCGGTTGGGGAAGAGAGTTCAAAGAAAGCGAAGGGAACATGGGAAGAAAACCTGGTTAAACACAAATATCAGTGGACACAGGAGAATTCTGAGAGCTATTTTCAACCCACCCTTCTATTTCTCTCCATCTGAGAATAAAGCCCTAATAATACCTCCTTCTAAGTTCAGTTCCTCCCGTCCGTTCCCACCTGCCTGAGGTTTGATCCCTCAGCATCTCAGGTGTGGATTCCCACAGTAGCCACCTGGCTGGCCTCCCTGAACGCTCACCCTGTATCCCAAACTCATCGTAGCCAAGCTCTGTCGCTGCCTTTGAAGGCCTGAGACCATCAGGCTCCCCTCTACCTAACTTGCAGTAACTCTGTCTTCATCGTTCTCCTTGGAAGTTACCCCTCCTTCATAATCTTTACGCCAGTGAGATGTCCTATCCCCCCACCCCCACCAATCTACATTTAACCCATTCTTAAATTTTATTTGTGAATCAATTTTAAAGCCTTCCCTGACTATACCAGCTTTTAGTCATCTTTCTCTCTTTTGACCTGTTGGGCATCTGGACACCTAGAGTTTGTATCACGGACTTTCCTTTTATTGTTCTTACCTACACAGTGAGAGCAAGGACTGTTCTTGATACACACTTAGCAGGAGAGAGTCAAGCACATACGAGGAACACAATAAATGTTTGTCTGATGGCTGATCTTGACTGGTCTACTGTCATCTCCCTTTTAAACCAGATGGCGGGGTCCTTAGAAGAGCACTGGCTTTGGAGTCAGAACTGAATGCGAATCCCACCTCTGCCACTTATATCCCACCTCTAATGTATGACTGTGGATAAGATTTTTAGTTTCAGACATCCAGAAAGCTACCAAGACAAATATTAGACATGTCCGTCAAGCCCCTGACGTGTGGAGAAGATTTCGGATCTGGGGAAAAGAGCCATCAGGTTGTACCCTCCCGCATGGGAGAAAAAAATCTTTCAATTGGCTATGTCCTGAGCCTAAAGAAATATTATCCTTCCAATTTTTTTACTTCTCTTGCCACAATTCTACTCTTACTAATAAACCTTCTGGCTTGCCAGTTTCCCTGATACCAGGAAAAGTGAGTCCCAGACAGGAGGTAAGAGTTTCCGGCCACGGGAAAGAAACATATATCACTTGACATTATGGCTGTTACATTAGTGTCCTTGTTCGGTTGGTATAAACCATCTTTTAAGAAGACTCTCATATTCTTTGGGTAATTGAGAAAAATCCAGTTTATAAAAACAGCAGAGGAACAGTCCCTGGGCAATTCTGATCCTGTTAAGTATTCAGACAAAGAGGGCCTACCAGAGCCCTCTAAACATGTTTCTACTCAGTCCCCCGGGCTTTTATACACTTCTGCTTGTGAAACTATCTGTCCTGATTTTTGCTGCACCCCAAGAGCCTCACAGTGCAATGATCAAGAAAGCAAACTTTCAGGGATGCCTGGGTGGCTCAGTCGGTTAAGTGTCCAACTTCGGCTCAGGTCACAATGTCACCATTTGTGAGTTCGAGCTCCACGTTGGGCTCTGTGCTGACAGCTCAGAACCTGGAGCCTGCTTCAGATTCTGTGTCTCCCTCTCTCTCTGCCCCTCTTCTGTTTGTGCTCTGTCTCTCTCTCTCAAAAATAAATAAACATTAAAAACATTAAAAAAAAAAAAAGTAGACTTTAGAGTCAGGAAGCCTCAGTTTGAATGACTCTGATGTAATAAGTCACTGTGAGCAAGTAGCCAACCATTCTGTGCCTACATTTCCTTATATGAAATAAGATGATAATTTATAAGTTATCTGACAAGGGTGTCACGAAGAACTAATATACATAAAATACTTCGAGCAGTGCCCAGAATGTAAGTCCTCAATAAATAATAATTATGCCAAAAGCAAGTTGCAGGTAGGACTGTGATAAAATTAGTTTAACCGCTGTCTACAGACTCATTTTGGTTAAATCTGAGGAATAACTTAAAGAACTTGTTGACATTTTGTGAATATTTGTTACTTCTCCATTTTTTTGGTCAACTTTTTTTTTTGTCACAAGTTTGTTTCCTCATAGCAATTAACACTAATTCCTTAAAAACAAAAAGGACCTCTGGGCTCCCATTCCTGAGATCATTAAAGATGGTTAGAGAAAGCTGAAGAGGTAGTTTCTTTTCTTATTAATTAATTAATTAATTAATTAATTAATTTATTTATATTTAAGGGAGACAGAGACAGAGTATAAGTGGGGCAGGGGCAGACAGAGAAGGAGACACAGAATCAGAAGCAGACTCCAGGCCCCCAGCTGTCAGCACACGACCTGATATGGGTCTCGAACTCATGAACCACGCGATCATGACCTGAGATGAAGTTGGATACTTAGCTGACTGAGCCACCCAGGTGACCCTGGAGAGGTAGTTTCTAAGATAGCTTTGTGAGGAAAAACATACATGGGTGGTAACAACTGTGAGAAGAAGGGAATACAGGAAGAATCCCATAATCCTGAAGGAAGAAAGGTGCCCAGAATTGCTCTATAATCTCCTTACAAACCAGAGCTTCTCTGACTTAACAAAAGGGCTACTCCATGCTTTCTCTCAGCTCTACAGAGATAGTCTTCAATCCTTCAGTAGGTGAAGTTGTTTGTAATACAAGTGAGCTCTCAGTTAATACCCAAGAATGTGTAAAACGTGCTTTTTTTTTTTTTTTTGGTGGACATTCGCCTAGGAGATTGAAATACATTGTATCCAATATATCTTTTGGATGATTTAAAACACTGATGGAATTTTTTAAAAAGCCACTCCAGCCTTCAATAAACATTTCTGAGTCTTCAGCATCTTATAGAAGTTCAAAATTAAATGGATCTTTTGGTTCGATTCCAAAATCTCCACTAAGTATATTTGGAAATATGGTTTCTCATATCCAACGACACGGGGCTGTTTTTTCCCTCCTCCTCTTTGGTGGCGCAGCCTGACAGTCCAGATCCTGGAGCCAACTGTCAGGACTCAATTCCCAGCTCTAGCACTTTTTCATGAATGGCCTAGGACAAGCACCGTAACCTTTCTCTTTCCTCCATTTCCTCATTTGTAAAGTGGAGATAATGATGGTGATGGCGACGGTGACAATACCTATCTATACGTCCTTGTAAGAATTAAATGTTAGTACATTTAGAGCAATGCCCGACGCATAGTAAGCAATCAGTTAGCATTAGTTGTAAGTGTTACCTTTATGGTTGTCATTTATGGAATTATCTAAAAATGAGTTCTAGGGGCATCTGGGTGGCTCAGTCGGTTGGGCGTCCATCTTACAGTTCGTGGGTGCACTGACAGCTCAGAGCCTGGATCCTGCTTCAAATTCCGTGTCTCCCTCTCTGCCCCTACCCCTGCTTGTGCTCTGTCTGTCTCTCTCTCGCTCTCAAAAATAAATAAACATTAGGGGCACCTGAGTGACTCAGTTGATTAAGCGTCAGACTCTTGGTTTCGGCTCAGGTCATCATCTCACAGTTTTGTGAGTTCGAGCCCCGCATCAGACTCTGTGCTGACAGACTCCGAGCCTGCTTGGGATTCTCTCTCTCGGCCCTTCCCCACTTACACTGTCTCTGTCTCTCTCAGAATAAATAAATAAACTAAAAAAAAAAAGAAAAGTTAAGAAAAACTTCAAATAAAATAAACGAACATTAAAAAAACAAAAGTAAATGAATAAAAATCAGTTTTAGTACAGCTTACCTAACAGGCAACGCGTGGTGAGCATACGATTTTAAAAGGTACTATAGCGTAGATTTGTCTGCTTAGCTACTTCTTCTGGTTCATGTGGTCTTGGTGGAGTTATTGCCAAGGCCCCCATTTTCCCCACCACGAGGGTGGGGACATGCCATGGATTGGGCCAATCCCTTCCTCTCCTGGACTTCCCTGAACGCTGTGCTGAGGATCAGGGTGAGATTCGGAGCCTCTCTTCCTCGGCATTATGTAAGAATATAGCCCTGGGACTACTGGTCACATCCTTTCTCCTCCTTCTGCTGCAGAAGAGAATGGTTCCATCAGACAACAAGTGGCAAATAATCCCAAGAGATGCAGGAAGACCAAATAGCTCCCTGCCAAGACAGTCTAACACAGTTACGTGAGCCGACACATTTACCCCTTTAGTCAAACTGGTTTGAATGGGGCATCTATCATTCACACACACACACACACACACACACACACACACACACACACACACGCACGCACGCGCACACCCACAAGTCCTGGATTTGCCAGCATAATTCCAGTTTCAAACATTCTGTTTTATTATTTCCACAATTAATACTACTACTAATAACAGCTGTCATGTATATATCACTTTGTATGAGCCAGGCACTGTTCTAAGCATTTTACATGTTATAACTCTGTCGAAGCTCCCCACTGGGCTGTAAAGCAGATATTAAAAAACCAAGGATTAATTAATTTGTATGAGACCACGCAGGTACAAAGTGAGGATAGGATTCCGATCAAGACGGTCTGAATCCAGAGTCCACTCTTTCTATTCCTAACCACGTGTCAAATGATCACTGGTCACACTCGGTAGGAATTAACCTCTCCGTAGTGTCCACTAAGAAGGACGTAGAGAGTGATCCACAGAGTACACGTGTGCTCATTTGAAAACGGGGAGGAGGGCAGAGAAAATGGGCCAATTATATTCCTGTATCTACTAAACAGAAAGCATACCAGAAAATTATAGTAATCAAAGATTCTCCGGTTTATGTTGGTTTTTTAGATATTCTTCTCCCAAATTCCATTCATTTCCCATGCCATTTTATGTTCTCTGACCCTCCTTGAACATTAGAGAAGTCGGACAAAATTTTCATTCATCTCTGGGATTCACTTATTTTTTCTTAAGTTTATTTATTTATTTACTTATTGATTTCTTTATTTAGAGAGGAAGAAAGAGGATCCCAAGCATGCTGTCAGCACAGAGCCTGATGCAGGGCTCGATCCCACAACTGTGAGATCATGACTTGAGTTGAAATCAAGAGCTGGACGCTTAACCCATTGAGCCACCCAGGCGCCCCCATCTCTGGGACTCTTGAAACATTCGATACATCTACTCTTTTACCTCCGTTTTACTCTGGATCCCACTGAAATCTGGCTTAACTGCCACCCCCACCCTCCCTTAGAAATTGCCCCGGGGGGCACCTGGGCGGCTCAGTTAGTTAAGCTGCCGACTTCAGCTCAGGTCATGATCTCACGGTCTGTGAGTTCGAGCCCCACGTCGGGCTCTGTATTGACAGCTTGGAGCCTGGAACCTGCTTCAGAGTCTGTGTCTCCCTCTCTCTCTGCCCCTCCCCTGCTCACACTCTGTCTCTATGTCTCTCAAAAATAAATAAATGTTAAAAAAAAATTAAAAAAAAAAAGAAATTGCCCCGGATAAAGTTGCCAAGAACTTCCTACTTGCCAGGTCCATTGAGCAGGTATTGGTAATATATGACTTAACAGATACATCTGTGGGGTGTTTATACTGTTCACCTATCCTTCCTTGAAACCATCTCCCTTCATGTTTGGGCCACCACCCCTCCGCATTCTCTTTTTCCATGCTGACTACCCTTTGTAATCTCTTTGTGGCATTCTTTCCCTTTTACCATTAAATATTGATATTCCAGTTCAACTTTCTAAACTCTGGGCAATCGTTACATTTTCCAGAAAGTCTTCCCTGCCACCCACCCCCACAGAATTCGTCAAACCTTCATCTGACCTGGATCTGTGCTTTGCCTGGGCTTGTCGCCTTTGTGCTGCATTGTTACTTATTGCTACTTGTATCTCTTTCCCTTTGGGCTGAAGATTCCCACAGGGCTGGTTTTTTTTGGAGGGGGGAGGTTTGTTTTTGGTTTTTTTTTACATCTCTGTCTTCCCCGCACTTAGCAAATTTTCACCACAGAGAGTAGGTTCCCGGGAAATGTTTCTGAAAATATAAATGTGCTCATCTGGTTTCTGATTGCAGAATATTTGCCTATGATGACTCAACTTGATCTTTCTTCTGCAAATAGGAGAGATATTATCATAAAGATGCCTAATGATGTAAGTTATCCGCAGAAGTCAAAGGACGCGTGGGTACCCAGTAGTGAATCTGGTACTTAGTATATTTGAACATCAATTCTCCTGCTAAACAAATCATCAGTGGTGTGTGTGTGCTGCGTATTCACAGGGAGCGTGGCATCTTTGGATCAAAATGCCTGGTTCTGTCAGTTAGCCCAGTGATCTTGGCCAAGTTATTTAGCTAATCTGCAGCTTGGATCTTTTTTTAAGTGATAATAAATATCTCTGCCCCACCTAGTTTGTGGAGATGCAACGTAGATCAGATGGAAGAAATATAAACATGCTTTAAAAACTGTTTTAGGTGGTTTAATTGGTTGTACAAAAATATGAACACACCTAGATTATGTCAAGGTCACGACACCCGGGGAGATTTTTTAAAAAATTTTTTTAATGTTTATTTTTGAGAGAGAGAGAGAGAGAGAGAGAGTAGGGGAGGGGCAGAGAGAGAGGGAGACACAGAATCCGAAGCAGGCTCCAGGCTCTGAGCTGTCAGCACAGAGCCCGATGTGGGGCTTGAACCCACAAGCCGTGAGATCATGACCTGAGCTAAAGTTGAACGCTTAACTAACTGAGCCACCCAAGCATCCCCCCGGGGAAATTTTTAAAAAGAGAGGAGAAGCAGAAATCTCAGCCACAAGTTTCAGCCAACCAGGAAAGCAGGAAGTGACACAGTCGCTCACTGGGTCATGCAGGAATAATGGGAACCTGGGTATAGCTGAACAGGACAGTACACTGGCATACTGGTTCTACGGTGTAGAAACTGTAATGCGGTTTTTTTTTAAATTTTTTTTTCAATGTTTATTTATTTTTGAGAGACATAGAGACAGAGTATGAGCAGGGGAAGGGGACAGAGAGAGGGAGACACAGAATCCGAAGCAGGCTCCAGGCTTCGAGCTGTCAGCATAGAGCCTGACGCGGGGCTCGAACTCACAGACCGTGAGATCATGACCTGAGCTGAAGTCGGCCGCTTAACCAACTGAGCCACCCAGGCGCCCCTGTAATGCGGTTTTGAAACCAGAAGTTTCTTCAGGGTCCAGCACAGATAAAGCATCCCCCCACCCCAATAACAAGAGTTTGCAGATCTTTCCTCAGTGTTCCGCAATTGACAATGTATTTTCTCTTTGACTTTGTTTCTCTCAGAACGACTTTCTGCCTTTGCTCCTACCAAATAACTGACCTCCTAAATCTATAGATCAAACACCAGACGGATTGTTGCTAAGGGCCGGATGGCAAAGCTCTTGCTCCAGTTTCCTTCACAGGAAGCCTGCTAGCCAGTAGTGGGCTGTTCTTGAGTTAGAGCCACTCCCCTCGTCCAGTTAGTGGTGGCCATGGTGACAGAGCCAAGAGGAACAAACACATCTACTTATTTCCATACCCAAGACTCTTGCTTTAGATTGCCACTAGGCTAAGGGGAGAAAGGAAGGAAGGACTGATAAAGAAGCCCAGGGGCGAGACCTACCTGGTGAAAGCCTGCTTAACTGCCGCTGAAATAAGGAAGAAAATGGCTGATGCCCAAGATGCCACGCAAAGCGGGTGGAAGGGGGTTTTAGGAGAAACGACCTGACTTCATTTTCTTTTGCTCCCTAAACTCCTCCTATTAGCCACACACACCAGGAAGCCAGCTGACACAAGAAGGCCAGTCCTGCCTGTGACAGAAGATCAGAGGAGGCAAGAAATGCATCTGAGGACAAACAGGTTCAGGACCAGCCCTTTATCTTGTTAAATGAGTCCAATCTTCAGTCTACTTGGGGATGGTCCAGAGAGTCAGCATTGTTATAATATAGACTGAGTGCATTGGAATGAACAGAACTGGTTTTGAATCTTAGCTCTGCTATTTATTCCATTGTATTTGGGATGAGTTACTTAACCTTCAGAAACGTCAGTGCCTTATTTTGTAAGATGCTGCTAATAATACCAATCGTCTGGGATTGTAAAGATTCAACATAATAGACATAAAACTTTCAACACAATGCCTAGACATGAAGAATGTTTCATTGCTACAGTAATGATGGTGGCAGTGGGAGTGGTGGTGGTAGTTGTCACCCCCTGCCTCTGCCAGTCTAGGGTTCATTTTTGCATCTCCAACAGCCTGGGTTAGCAGGTTTTTCCAAGCTACTTAAAAATATAAGCGTCACTGGGCCTCTCAGTAAGCTTATCAGTATGAAGGTTATCTGAGGTTAAAGAGTGTGAATTGATAAAATGCCACGGAAGTTTCTGCATCTTATCAAAGAAATCATGAGGTGCTTTGCACATACAGGTATACTTCATTTTATCATGTGTTGTTTTATCGAACTTCACAGATATTGTGTTTTTTTTACAAATTGAAGGTTTGTGGCCACTCTCCATCCAGCAATTCTGTTGGTGACATTTTCCCAATAGAGTTTGTTCTCTTCATGTCTCTGTGTCATGTTTTTTTTTTAATTTTTTTTTAACGTTTATTTATTTTTGAGAGACATAGAGACAGAGCGTGAGCAGGGGAAGGGCAGAGAGAGAGGGAGACACAGAATCTGAAGCAGGCTCCAGGCATCAGCACAGAGCCTGACGCGGGGCTCGAACTCACAGGCCGCGACATCATGACCTGAGCCAAATTCAGACGCTCAACAATTGAGCCACCCAGGCGCCCCGTCTGTGTGATGTTTTGATAATTCTTGCAATATTTCAACCTTTTCTTTTTATTATTGTTATATTTGTTAAGGTGATCTGTGATGTGACTATAATAATTGTTTTGGGGTGCCATGATAAGGGTGCCATGCCCCTATAAGACTGCTGACCTAATCAATGAATATTGTCTGACTGCTCCACCAGCCACCCCCATCTCTCTCCACCTCCTCTGGCCTCCCTTTCCCCTGAGACACAACAATATTAAAATTAGTCCAATTAATAACCCTATAACGGCAAGTGTCCAAGTGAAAGAAAGAGTCACACGTCTCTTGCTTTAAGTCAAAAGCTAGAAACGATTAAGTTGAGTGAGGAAGGCATGTTGAAAGCTCAGATAGGCTAAAAGCCAGGCCACATGAGCCAAACGGTTAGCCAAGTTGTGAATGCAAAGAAAAAGTTCTCGAAGGAAATCAAAAGCGTTACTGTAGTGAACCCAAAAATGATAAGAAAGCAAAACAGCCTGTTGCTGATACTGAGAAAGTTTGAGCGGCCTGGGTAGAAGATCAAACCAGCCACGACATTCCCTTACCCCAAAGCCTAATGCAGAGGAAACCTAACTCTCTTCGGTTCTACGAAGGCTGAGGGAAGTGAGAAACCTGAAAAAGAAAAATTTGAAGCTAGCAGAGATTCATGAGGTTCTAGGAAAGAAGCCGGGTCCATAGCTGCAGCCGGCAAAGCAGCCGGTGCTAACAGAGAAGCTGCGGCAAGTTCTCCAGAAGACCTAGCTGTGATGATTAAGGAAGGTGCTACAGTAAACAAGAGCATGATTCTAAGAAAATACACTTATATTCCTATATCCTAAGAAAGTCTTGGGGCACCCGGGTGGCTCAGTCAGTTGATCGTCCAATTTTGGCTCAGGTCATGATCTCACAGTTCGTGAGTTCGAGCCCCACGTCAGGCATGCTGCTGTCAGCACGAGCCTGCTTGGGATCCTCTGTCCCCCTCTCTCTCTGCCCCTCCCCCACTTGCACTCTCTCAAAAATAAATACACGCTAAAAAAAAAGAAATTCTTATATTATATTCTAAGAAAATGCCATTGTAGGACGAGTCAGTGCCTGGCTTCAAACTTCAAGGGACAGGTTGACTCTTGTTAGCGCTAATGCAGCTGGTGACTTTTACTCGAAGCCGATGCTCATTTAGCATTCTGAAAATCCCACAGCCCTTAAGAACTGTGTGAAATCTACTTTGCCTGTGCTCTAGAAAGGGAATAATAAGGACTGGATGCAGTACATCTGTTTACAGCATGGTTTACTGGATATTTTCAGCCCGCTGTTGAGAACTACTGTTCAGTAAAACAGATTTCTTTCAAAATATTGCTGCTCATTTGAAGACCCCCATTGAGCTTTAATGGAGATTAAAGTTGTTTTCATGACTTCTAACACAATACCAACACTGTAGCCCATGGATCAAGGAAGAATTTCAACTTTCAAGTCTTCTGACTTAAGAAATACATTTCATAAGGCTAGAGCTGCCACGGATAGTGATTCCTCTGATGGATCTGGGCAAAGTCAGTCGCAAACCTTCTGGAAAAGATTCATCACTCGAGATGCCAATAAGAATATTTGTGATTCAGGGTCACCTGGGCGGCTCAGTCAGTTAAGCATCTGACTCTTGATTTTTCGGCTCAGGTCATGATCTCATGGTTCATGGGTTCAAGCCCCACATCAGGCTTTGCACTGTGTGGAGCCTGCTTGGGATTCTCTCTCTCTGCCCCTCCCCTCCTCACATGCTCCCTTGCTCGCTCGCTCTCTCTCAAAATAAATAAATAAATAAATAAACTAAAAAAAAGAACATTTGTGATTCATGGGAAAAGGTCAAAATACCAATGTTAATAGAAGTTTGGAAGTAGTTGATTACAATCCTCACGGATGAGTTGGAGGGGTCGAAGACGTCAGTGGAGGAATTAACTGCAGATGTGGTAGAAAGAGCAAGAGAACTAGAATGAGAAGCGGAGCCTGAAGATGGAACTGAATTGCTGGAATCTCATGCTCAAACTTGAACTGATGAGAAGTTGCTTCTTACAGAAGAACAAAGAAAGCGGTTTCTTGAGTTGGAATCTACTCCTGGTGAAGATGCCGTGAACATGGTTGAAATGACAACAAAGGACTTAGACTATGACATAAACTGAGTTAGTAAAGCAACAGCAGGGCTTGACAGGATCGATTGACCCCAATTTCAAAAGAAGTTCTATGCTATCAAACTGCATCCCATGCTAGAGAGAAATTTTTCATGAAAGGAAGAGTCGATCAATGCAGCAACCTTTATTGTTGTCTTATTTGAAGAAATTACCACAACCGCCCCAATCTTCAGCAACCACCACCCTGATAGTCAACAGCCATCAGCACTGAGGCGAGACCCTCCACCAGCAAAAAGATTATGAGTCTCTGAAAACTCAGATGATGGTTAGCATTTTTAAGCAATGAAGTCGTTTTTAGATGAAGATTGATTTATTTAATATAAAATATTTTATTTTATTTTATTTTGAGAGAGAGAGAGAGAGAGAGAAAGAGTGTGTGTGTGTGTGTGTGTGTGTGAGCAGGGGAGAGGGGCAGAGGGGCAGCGGGAGAGAGAGAGACTCTTAAGCAGGTTCCATACTCAGTAGGAAGCCCAACGTGCGGCTCCATCCCACAACTTTGGGATCATGACCTGATCCGAAATCAAGAGTCAGATGCTCAACCGACTGAGTCACCCAGGCGCCCCAATATTAACATTTAAAATTTTTTTAGTGTTTATTTATTTACTTTTTGAGAAAGAGAGAGAGAGAGAGCACAAGCAGGGGAGGGACAGAGAGAGGGAAGGAGACACAGAATCTGAAGCAGGTTCCATGCTGTAAGCCGTCAGCCTAGAGCCTGATGGGGTGGGGGGGAGGTGGGGGGCTTGAACTCACAAACCATGAGATCGTGACCTGAGCTGAGGATGAACACTTAACTGACTGAGTCACCCAGGGGCCCCATCATTTTAAAAGGTTTCATTGACTTCATCACTATGGGAGACAAGTGAGGACACTGTTAACACACTTAAAATCCAGAGACGATCAGGACAGGAAATCTCCCAACCCTATTCCTGAGGTGGGGCGAAGGATCAGAGCCAGGCCTCCAACCTTGGCCAGGCTCTGCCATTAAGCTGAGACAGCCTAGAGATAAGAAAACCTTGGTCTCCTCCCCGTTGGGGGAAGGGCGGCAGACTTGCCTGCTCACAAGCAGGAAAGTGCTAAATTGTACTGAGGACCGCTTCCTGTAAGGTACTGTATTTTTTTAGTTAAGGTATTTACATTTTTTTAAAAAGACATAATACCATTGCAAAATGCTAATGCATGGGGAAGCCAAAAAATTCATTCGACTCACTTTATTATGACATTTGCTTTATTGTGGTGATCGAGAACCGAATCTGCAATATCTCTAAGGTATGGCTGTATAAAACGCCTGCCAGGGTACACGGCAACAATCGTACCACAATATTCGCCTTTTAAGAAAAGGGACCAAAACTTCTCTGAGAAAACAGCAAATGGCGAGTGACGGAGGTGCTGCGGGAGGGCCCTTGAATGGAAGGCCAGGCAGCTTCCTCAGAGGCCAGGAGCCCCAGGAGACAAGGCCAAAGACAAGGAGTGGATTCCTGTCACCAAGCTGGGCCATCTGCTCAAGCACAGGAAGGTCAAGGTGCTGGAAGAGGATTCCCTCTTCTCCTTGCCCATCACGGAATCTGAGATCATTTCTTTTTCCCTCATCATTGACGAAATTTTGAAGATTGTGCCTGTGCAAAAGCAGACCCATGCTGGCCAGCGGACTGGATTCCAGGCATTTGTTGCCTTCGGAGATTACAATGGGCAGGTCAGTCTGGGTGTTTAGTGCTCCAAGGAGTAGCCACTGCCGTCCAGTGGGGCTGTGATCCTGGCCAAGCTCTCTATCATCCCTGTGCTCTGAGGCTACTGGGGGAACAGTATCAGGCAGCCCCACGCTGTCCCTCACAAGGTGACTGGCTGCTATATCTCTGCACAAGAACACCTCATCCTCACCCCCAGAGGCATCGTCCCAGTCCCTGTGTCCAAAAAACTACTGATGATGGCCAGTATTGATGACCAGGGGCTGCACCTCAGCCAGGGGCTGTACTGCCACCCAGGCAACTTTCGACGCCACTTCCGAGACCTTCAGCCGTCTCACCCCTGACCTCTGGAAAGAGACTGTGTTCACCAAGTTTCCCTATCAGAAATTTACTGACCTCTTATAGAGACCCACACCGGGCTCCAGCTGTGGCCGTCACATAGTTTTATATGAGAAAAATAAAGTGAATCAAAACTGTATGAAAGAAAAAAGGAAAGAGAGAGAGAGAGAGAGAGAGAAGATGGGGGGGCAGTGGTGGAGAAGAAGGAAGGAAGGAAGGAAGGCAGGCAAGAGGAAAGGAAAGAAGGAAAAATAAGGGGCTGGAATTACAAATAAATATGAGCAGCCCAAGGAAGCATTTTTCAGGGAATTATATGCCTGTGATTTTGAATCCGTGATTCGTTTACATCAATGGACAGGAAGTCAATGATAGTCTAATAGGAAGAGTTATGGTGATTTAAACCAAATTTTGGAAAAGCACTCACACTAATTTCTTTGCTATTATCTGGAGTTTCAAATACTGTAGGGTTTTTTGTTTTTTTTAATTTTTTTTTTTAATGTTTATTTATTTTTGAGACAGAGAGAGACAGAGCATGAGTCGGGGAGGGGCATAGAGAGAGGGAAACACAGAATCCGAAGCAGGCTCCAGGCTCTGAGCTGTCACCCAGAGCCTGACGCGGGGCTCGAACTCACAGACCGTGAGCTCATGACCTGAGCTGAAGTCGGACGCTCAACTGACTGAGCCACCCAGGCGCCCCTGGTTTTTTGTTTTTAATGTTTGTTTATTTCTGAGAGAGGAGAGACAGGGCATGAGTGGGGGAGGGGCAGAGAAAGAAAGCTCTGGAGACACAGAATCCGAAGTAGGCTCCCGGCTCCGAGTTGTCAGCACAGAGCCTGACGTGGGGCCTCGAACTCACGAACTATGACATCATGACCTGAGCTGAAGTCGGACACTTAACCTACTGAGCCACCCAGGCGCCCTGTGTTTCTATTTTGTTGGGTTTTCTTTTTTTAAAGTAAACTTTATGCCCAACTTAGAGCTTGAACTCATGATCCCAAGATCAAGAATAACAAGCTCCACTGACCGAGCCAGCCAGGCGCCCCCTGAAATATTTTGCTCTCTCTCTTTGCCCAGCTCCTTTCTACTCATCCTGTAAGCTTTCGGCTTTCATGTCATTTAATAGAGGAAGCCTCTGTTCATCTTAGACTCGGTCAATTTTTCACTGTTAAACCTGCCATGTACTTTGGCCTTCACACTTGTGGTTGCTTAATTATTTATAAGCATTCTATCTTCTCTGCTAAACCATAAGCGCTGATGGAATAGAGTTTGTCATGTTCGCTGCTGTATTACCACAGCACAATGACTGGGACAAAACCACTCGTCAGATATTTACTGTGATTGTGATAAAGTGGGCGCAAATTAATTTCATTCTGTGACTTTTATATCATTAGTTGAGAACATCTGGGGCTTGATTAGATGTTGCAGAAACAAGGTTATAAGTCTCTGCAGAAAAGAACCACAAATGAACACTTCAATCGTGGTCGTTGAAATATTTTTGCAAAACTTAAAAAGAAAGAAGAAGAATCCTTTTTCCACGTAATTTTAGCAAAGAGGGCTTTGATTGCCCCAAATGAAATGCTTGATTAGGAAGATTCTTGTTAGCAAAAGGAATTCAAGAAAAAAATTAAAAGCATTTTGCATTCCTAAAAACGTTTGGTCAAGAGAGATTTATATGGAGACTTTCCCCCTTGAGAAATGTGTGCGATATTAGTTTTTAATGTAGGCAGCAAACATTCTTGGCAGAATGAGTGAAAAAACCAAATCAAAATCTTGAGGGGAGTGCTTATTATTTTGGTATAATCGATGCGCTCAGTAACAGAAAGGAACATGTAATTTAGGACACCCTCACTTAAGTTTAAGTGAAATGGATACAGATGTACTCTTAAGTTTTGAAACTCTAATGACTAGAGTCACAAAAATCAGCGCTAACAAAACCCTCAAAACAAACAAAAAACACCCAAACATGGATAACTTCCATTAAACTGAGTAAAGGGAAACTCTATGACAAATGGGAAAATGGATCATTTCTTTCTTTTTTAATGTTTATTTCTTTATTTTGAAAGAGAGATAGAGAGAGTGAGAGAGAGCATGTGTATGAGTAGGGGAGGGAGAGAAAGAATCCCAAGGAGGCTCCCTGCTGTTAGCGCAGAGCCCGATTTGGAGCTTGAACTCACAAACCATGAGAGCATGACCTGAGCCGAAATCCTGAGCTGGACACTTAACTGACCCAGGCACCCTGAAAATAGATAATTTCTGCAGTCCCTTGATTTCTGTAACCTTGCTTTATATGTGTTAAGCCATCTCAGAAAAAGGAGTTTTCTGGAGGAACTTTGAGTGGATCACAGCTTTGACGGTAAGGAAGAAAGTTGAGGGAAGTTAGATAGCCAGAACCCCAGTTAAGTGGCCTGGTTAGGGTACCCACCGCCATTACCAGTGAATGCTGAGTACCATGCCAGAGATTGCTGTCACTGGGCCACCAGGCCCTGGATATCACACATGCGAGCAGAGTGAATTCTGCTCATTCTTCATAACTCAGTCCAGAGTCAAAGTTCGAAGTAACGCCATCCAGTCTACCAAGCTTAGGTCACTTTCCCTCATCCTAGGAATACTGTAGGGGGTGGGGTGGGGGGGGATGTGGAAGGGGAGAAGGCAATTATCTGGACTTTCTGGCCCCTGTAGTGGGAGAAGAGGTCCTGCAACCCACCAAAATTCCCCAATGGAAAATTCCCAAATAGTGTAAGGAGGGGCGTAAGAACTGGGCAGCCATAAAATTATAAATAACTTGTTATGTGTGTCCATCTTTCAGAAATACGAGGAGATACAGGAGAATCTTGCCCTACTCAACAAGTATGATTGCATCATTTCTACAAATGTAAGCAGGTTACTAAATTACCAATCACTTGATTTAAATATACTCATATGCACACACACACACACGCAAGTTGGTCCACTGAATTCTCTTCTCATTTACCATTCCTATTAGAGAGAGCAAAACATTTTTCTTTGTTCCCTGTTAAATAATGGAAATAGTCACACGTTTCATTAAACTGCAACCATAACGTAGCCCTTTACCTCGGAGGATAAATCTGGCAATGATGTCAGATTGTCATAATGTGTTTAATGAAGAAATTACAATTGAGAAAAGGCAAATTAGGCCATACAGAGAGCCATGAAGTTGCATTTCAAGGACCCTTCTTTTTTCTTTTTTTCCCCAAGTAATCTCTCTGCCCAACGTGGGCTTCAAACTTAGAAACCCAAGATCAAGAGTCGTATGCTCTCCCAACTGAGCCGGCCGGTTGCTCTAAAGATCTATAAGATGCTCCCTTATTGCCTCCTGCTTAAAAAGGGGAGCTAGATTGGGGTATTGTTCTCCTCTTTCCTTTGGTTACTGAATGCTCCTTTTAGTTTATCTGATATTTGTCAATCAAGAGTATTAGGAAAATCTGCCCACCTCTGAACTCAGTTTCACATTTAGTCTCGGATAGTCATCTGTTTATATGACAATTAGTCATACGGGATTACTTATAATAAATATTATGTCTGTGCTGTTGTTGTTTCAGAAACTAATTCCTTGGAAGTCAGGATTTCTGTCTGTTTAGTTAATTATGTTTAACACCAAACATTGGTCATTACGTGTAAGGTTTTTAATGCTGCTGTTAAACATAATAATAATAATAAAACACTCTCCCTGATTTTGGCAAATAAAATCTCTCTTCACATAAGACAGGGTTGGCAAACAACAGTCTGGGGGCCAAATCCAGCCCACCATCTCTTTTTGTCTGTTTTTGTATATAAAGTTTTATTGGAAGTTAGTCATGCTCACTTATGTTTTGTCTGTGGCTGCTTTCTTGCTGCAATGGCAGAGTTGAGTAATTGTGACAGAGACTGTATGGCCTGCGAAGCCTAAAGTATGTACTATCTGGCCATTTACCAAAAAAGCTTGCTGACCATTGATCTATATCAGTGGTTCTTACCTCAGACAATAGGATAGGATCACCTATAAAATTCCAAAAAAAATTTAAGATCTCTGGCCCGACACTAATACCTCAAATCAGAATCTCTGGGGTCAGAGCTGGAGATATAATACGGTTTTTAAACGTTCACCACAAAACTGAAAATCACCAGCCTAACGCAACACATGCTACCTATGATAATTTTAGTAACTCTTGCTCATTGAGTGTCTGGTGGATGTCAGGCATTGTATTAGAGGTTCTACATGTATTTCCTCATTTTAATATCCATAAAAGCCAGCTTAGATACATTTTACAATCTTTAATGTATAGCGAGGGAAATTGAAGCTTTCTACGACTAACCTGTACAAGCTCACACAGCCAATAAGTGGTCCAGCAAGGGTTTGTACTAGTCTTCCTACCTGTCCAAGATTGACAACAGAAGACAAATGTCCAGGTGGAGAAAAACGGACTCCTATCCCCTGAGATTTGCTTTTCCTCTGGGGGAGCTGCATGTATTTCTCATTACCAATACTACAGTGGCCTGCATGAGAATGACTGTCCTCCGTGTGACAGCAGAACTCTCCTACTGATGGAAAGTGGCACAGCTGAGAAAACACTAGAGCATTCAAATAAGATTTTATTCAAATCTAGAGGATAACGAAAGGGAAAGAAACTCATGGAGTATCATGTAGCTAAATACTCATCTTCAATGAAGAATCTACTGTAGGGACATCTTCCTATCTGATTCATGAGCTGTCTTACTTATTTACTTTATTTTTTAATGTTTATTTATTGAGATAAAGATACTTATTTATTTTATTTTTAATGTTTATTTCTTTTTTGAGAGAAAGATTTTATTTTTAAGTAATTTCTATACTCAACCTGGGGCTTGAACTCACAACCCAGAGATCAAGAGTTGCATGCTCCACTGACTGAGCCAGCCAGCACCCCAAACTCATCTTTAATTCCGAACCTCTTGGAACATCATAAAGAACTCTAAACATTCCCCCAAGGAAAGTAAAGCATGGAGTAAAAGAAAATGTCCTCTCTATCCTGTTTAAAACATATCTTTCAGGGGCGCCTAGGTGGCTCAGTTGGTTAAGCGGCCGACTTCGGCTCAGATCATGATCTCACAGTCTGTGAGTTCCAGACCCGTGTTGCGCTCTGTAACTGACAGCTCAGAGCCTGGAGCCTGCCTTGGATCCTGTGTCTCCCTCTCTCTCTGCCCTTCCCCTGCTCTCACTCCATCTCTCTTTCTCTCAAAACTAAAGAAACATTAAAAAATAAAAAAATAAAAAAAAACCCACCACATATCTTTCAGGGGCACCTGGGTGGCTCAGGTGGTTAAGTATCCAATTCTTGGTTTCAGCTCAGGTCATGATCTCACCGTTTGTGGGTTTGAGCCCCTCGTTGGGCTCTGTGCTGACAGTTTGGATACTGCTTGGGATACTCTCTCTGCCTCTCTTTCTGCCTCTCCCTTGCTCACTCTCTCTCTCTCTCTCTCTCTTTCAAAATAAATAAATAAACTTAAAAAAAACATACCTTTCAAATTCTGGTTTCTAGAATGATTTACACATGAATGTCCAACTTTTTCTTAACTGTCTGTTCGTGATATGACACACCTAATATTGCCGAAGATATAGTGAACATTGAACATATATTTGTGCTAGAGGATATCATATGGTTTAAACATGTATTTGACCTCAGTATATCTATAATTGCTTATTTAGACAGAGCTCTAAATGAGGATCAAATCATTAGCTATATAAATCCTTTCATATTAATCTTGAGTCTACCCAAGTTCTAGTATCTGTTTTCTGATAACTCCTATGTGGTGTGACTAGGATAATTTTGGTAATCAGTTTTTTTTTTTTAACTTCTGTATCCTATTTGTTATTGCTAATTTATACCCAAAAAGCATTGATGGAATAATTAGAAAAGCTAGGCACCTGGGTGGCTCAGTTTGTTGAATGTCTGACTCTTGATTTCAGCTCAGGTCATAATATCATGGTTCATGAGATCGAGCCCTGAATCAGGCTTTGCCCTGACAGTGTAGATCCTGCTTGGGATTCTCTCTCTCTCTGTCTCTCTCTGTCTCTCTCTGTCTCTCATTCTCTCTCTGCCCCTCCCCCACTTGCAATCTCTCTGTCTTCCTCAAAATAAATAAACACTAAAAAAAAAAAGCTTCAGGGGTACCTGGATGGCTCAGTTCGTTAAGCATCTGACTTTGGCTCAGATCATGATCTCATGGTTTGTGAGTTTGAAGGTATATAGTTCAACTGGCTCTGTGCTGACAGCTCAGAGCCTGGAGCCTGTATCAGGTTTTGTGTCTCCCTCTTTCTCTCTGCTCTTCCCCCACTCATGCTCTGTCTCTGTCTCTCAAAAATAAATAAACGTTAAAAAAATAAAAAAATAAAAAGTTCAGGTTTAACCGAATACTTTTTTTAATGTTTATTTAATTTTGAGACAGAGAGAGACAGAGCATGAGTGGGGAGGGGCAGAGAGAGAGGGAGACACAGAATGTGAAGCAGGCTCCAGGCTCTGAGCTGTCAGCACAGAGCCCAATGCGGGGCTCGAACTCACAGACCGAGAGATAATGACCTGAGCCTAAGTTGGATGCTCAACCGAATGAGCCACCCAGGTGCCCCTGAATACATTTAAAACTATACCTTCACAAGGGTACCTTTTATTAATAAGTATTATATTCTTTTTTTTTTTAATTTTTTTTTTTGAGAGAGATTGAGGGAGTGGAGTAGGGGTAAAGGGAGAGGAAGAGAGAGAATCTTAAGCAGGATCCACCCAGCACAGAGCCCGATGCAGGGCTCCATCTCGCAACCATACAATCGCGACCTGAGCTGAAATCAAGAGTGGGTTGCTCATCTGATTGAGCCACCCAGGCACTCCAATAAGTATGGTATTATTAAAGTGAGCATTTATTAGTGTTATGTGGACTGAATTGTGTCCCCTACCCCCAAATTAATGTTACAGTCCTAAACTCCAATACCATAGAACGTGACTATATTTGGAGATCGAGCCTATAAAAAAAGGCAATTAAAGAAAAATGAGATCGTAGAGGTATGCCCTAATCAAATGAACACAACGTGAAGATGGTGGAATAAGACAGCCCTTTGCAAGCCAAGAAGAGAATCCTTCAAAGAGATCAAAACTGACAACTCCTTGATCTTGGACTTCTAGCCTTCAGAATTATGAGGACATTTCTGTTGTTTAAGCCACCCAGTCTGTGGTATTTGTTACAGTAGCCCTGGGAAACTAGTATGATAATGAAATCCAACAAAATTTCAGTAGGTTTTGCCAAGTGGAGCTGCTTTCTCTTGACACTGTTTAAAGAAGTGCCTAGAATGGGCCTCTTGGCTGAAAGTTGTCTGATGTCTCTTTCACAGAGGTGTTCTGTTTACTATCACCCTGGAATAAGTTTCAAAAGGTTGGCTGAAGTTCAGAGATGCTCGGTGTTGGGCTGGAGGCCTTCATGAAAGGTAGGCAGGCCGGTTTGTTATTAAAAGATCTTTCATAGCCGCGAACTCTGGAAACAAATGGGTGAGCCCCAGTGCACTTCAGGGCCAACTGCTCCATCCCAGAGAATCCCGAAGGGGCCGGACAAATTGAAAGCACAGCTCCTGGCTGGGTTTGCCGACACTGTTGCTGAACAGACTCAGAGAAACTTGTCACAAGAGAAGCCGGTACCTCAAGAGATGAGAGTTTGGAAGAGAGGAAAGGAGAAATTTATTTTGGATGTGGGCAGCCTGGAGACGTGGCAGGCTCAAATCTTGACAACCAACCTCTCCTCCAGCAAGATGGACATCTAGAGTTTGACAGAGAGAGGTTCAAGGTGGGGGGCGGGGGTAATGTGCAAGAGAACAGGCAGAGAGCCTGTGGTCATGGGTGGAGATCGGTATGTGTTCAGTCCATAACCATGGGCAGGGAAGGGATTTGAGGGGATATGTAGGGTGTGGTCTTCTGGGCATTCCAGTGCTATCAGGGCTTTTCTGATCAGGTGGTTGTAATGTTCTGGGTCATTGCAAAATGCCTTCATCAATGCCTCAAGAAATGAGCATGATGAGTTTTAGTTAGAGCATGAGTTAAGCTTCTTTGTATCTGGTTTTAACTGTTCGGGCCTATCTAATAGTTGAGCAAGAGGAGGTGCTAGCAGGTTCAGAAACAATTTCAGAAGGGACTCAGGAACATTGGTTTATGTAGCTTTTGAGATCGAGTCTACAGGAACCAAACTCCAGAAACACCAGAAATGACCTGGGCTACATCTACCATGATTACTTTGGATGGTTACCCTGAATCTAAGGCAACCCTTCAGGTCTAGTTTGCAGATGCTGACTTGGTCCTGGTTTGGGACTGGACTCTAAATGCAAAGGGTAGGTCAGAAACTATTGGTTTCCTCATATTTCCTGAGTGTAATTGCTCGGAATACTTTCCAAGCAATAGGAGTGTCAACTGGGGGAGGGAGTAGGTTATGGAGAATCCATGTATGAGGGAGGGCGTGGAGGACGAAGAGGACTCAGTTGGATTCCCACTCTACCATTCAGAGCGACTCAGCTCTAGTGCTTTCTATTTTGCGCATGAGGTTGTGTTTGAGGATGTCATTCCTTCTCCCTACATAAATGATTTGCCCTGGAGAGGTCTCAGGTCCTAGCTGTACTAGAACCAGAGTTTTTAGTTAATCTGAACTCTATTCACACACCCTACTGTTTCCCATTCCTTGTCTTCCTCATCCCAGTCCTGCCTTGAACTGAAATCTGATTATACTTCTACGGCTCTGGGTACACACCTAATATCATACATAATATTTCTACCTGTCAAAGGGTAGTTCCTGTGATATTAGAACAAAGATTCCTGCTACTTCTTCCTTTCAACCTGCATGTAACGTTATACTTTCTATGCAATAATGATCCAGTTTATTTTATACTCTAGCTGTTTACATGAATATCATATTGTATTGTTCTTACTAGACTGTTCAGTTTCTTTAAGGCAGGGACACATGATTTATTCATCTTAGTATTTTTCCCTCACTCCCACCCTTCTCACTCTCTAACCCCCTCCTCAGTAATATATTTGTCTATAAATGAAGAGTTGGGTACATATGTGATCTATTCAAGCTTTCTTAGTCTCTGTTTCATATAAGTTGGTCGGCATCTAAAAACCTTTACTGGTTTTAATATAAACAAACGATGCCTTACATTGACAATTACATGTTCAGGAGTATTATTTAAGCATATGCTAGCTTAATCACTCTGCATAACTTAAAACATGGTTTACACACCAGTCAGAGTGGCTAAAATGAATAAATCAGGAAACTATAGATGCTGGCGAGGATGTGGAGAAACAGGCACCCTCTTGCACTGTTGGTGGGAATGCAAACTGGTGCAGCCACTCTGGAGAACGTGTGGAAGTTCATCAAAAAAATGAAAATAGAACTACCCTATGACCCAGCAATAGCACTGTTAGGAATCTACCCAAGAGATACAGGATTGCTGATGCATAGGGGCACATGTACCCCGATGTTCATAGCAGCACTTTCGACAATTGCCAAATCATGGAAAGAGACTAAGTGTACATCAACTGATGAATGGATAAAGAAGACGTGGTATATATGTACAACGGAATACTATGCAGCAATGAGAAAGAATGAAATCTGGCCATGTGTGGCAATATGGATGGAACTGGAGGGTATTATGCTGAGTGAAATAAGTCAGGCAGAGAAAGACAGATGCCATATGTTTCCACGCATAGGTGGGCTTTGTGAGACCTAACAGAAAACGGGGGAGAGGGGAAGAGGGGAAGAGGGGAAGAAAAAAAGCTACAGAGAGGGAGGAAGACATAACATAAGAGACCCTCAAAGACTAAGAACAAACTGAGGGGACAGGGGGGTGTGGGAGGGGGAGAATGGGTGATGGGCACAAAGGAGGGCACTTGTTGGGATGAGCACTGGGTGTTGTATGGAAACCAATTTGACAATAAATTATTTAAAAAAAAAACATGGTTTAGTCTCAGGAAAAAAAAAGACAAAATCAAAGGAAGAACAATGGGGTACAGGCATATCAGAAAACACATTGAAAAATTTCATAAAGCATTAGTTTGATTTGTGTGTACTCCAAAAACTAGCATTAGTTTTTGACTTCATGCTAAGAGCAAAAATGTACTTGATGACTTGTCATCCTCATTTGACTGATCAAAAAACTAAAGGCTATAATGACATATACATAAAGTGGATTTTTAAAAATCATCTGAGTACTTACTATGTGCCATGAACTATTCTAAGTCCTTTACATAAAATGACTCATTCAATTTTCATAGTATACCAGTGGTGGAGGCCAGGGCAGAGTCTAAATTTCTGGGCATTCCTTATTAGAATTAAATAATAAAATACAAAATAAAACTAAAGTGTTTAAGTTGTATTAAAGCTACACAATAGTGAGTTCTAAAAATTTTTTATGTTTATTGACTTTTGAGAGAAAGAGAGAGAGACAGAAGCGTGAGCGGGGGAGGGGCAGAGAGACTGAGACAGAATCTGAAGCAGGCTCCAGGCTCTGAGCAATCAGCACAGAGCCCGATGCGGGGTCAGACTCACAGACCTCAAGATCATGCCCTGAGCTGAGGTCAGCTCACCGATTGACCCTTAACCAATTGGGTCACCCAGGTGTCCCTACATAGTAGGGATTTTTAAGCACAAATGATTATAAAACATAGAAACTGTTTGTCTTTAGTAATATATTCTTTTCTTTTTTCCCTTTTTAAAAAAATGTTTATTTATTTTTGAGAGAGAGAGAGAGAGAATCGGCAGGGGAGGGGCAAAAAGAGAGAGACACACAGAATCTGAACCAGGCTCCAGGTTCTGAGCTGTCTGCACAGAGCCCCACAAGAGGGTTGAACTCACAAACAGTGAAGTCGTATGCTCAACCAACCCACCGAGCCACCCAGGTGCCCCAGTAATATATTCTTAAAGTGTTATCTTAGCTCATGGAACTGCTCAAACACGATTTCACTGGATTAATACAAATCACTGGATTAAAACACATTGTACAATTTTAAGAGTTGGACACTTTAAATAAATATATATATCAATTTCATCTTATTTATATTACCTCGCAACACCCTGAACAACGTTACTACTAAATAACAAAGAGCAAAAATTTTGTACACCAAAATCAGAAAAAGAGCTTAGTTCAGTAGCTAAAATTCTTACAGAGTCGTTAATTTGGGAATAAAATCCAGAATCTCTATTTTCTTTTTCTTGGCAAATAACCATATTACCTTTCTTCTAAAGAGACGCAGTCTTAAGGAACAAATTATTCTGTGTAATTTATACGTCTACCCTAAGTGGGGAGTTCAAAGCATATAAATGTTTCTTACAGATTAGTTTTTATTGTAAACGCCGAAGTAATTTTCAAAGCTACTTTTCTCCTTTTTCTGCCAAATGTTTCTGTTTAATTATTAAAATGAATTCTGGGAAGCCCCTTGGCTTTAAACTTACCCTCAGCTGAAATATTGATGAAATAAAAGGAAATTTAACTTTAAAATCATATTTTATGAGAGCCTTGAATGAGGATTTGCCAACTGAGGTAAAACTATTAATAGTTTAAAGAAATTATATTATCAAGGCGGCTTGTAATGGAAGTTGGGTTATTTGCTTCACCTAAACAGGGAAGTTGGCATGTTTGCCTAGCAACAGCCGCTAAAACCTTCTGTTGGGGAAGGTTCCCTAGGAGTGAGAAGGGAGGAGGAGGAAAAACAGGAGGAACACATTAATCTGTTTTTCCAAGCCAGGGAACTGAGGTCTGGCTCTTTGAGGGAGAAGCTATCCAAGAGATAGCCTTTAGATTCTCATACACTAACCTAATCCCTCCGTGATAGCTAGAAGTTAGTGCTTTGTAGGATTGAGGTTACTCTTGAGGGGGCTGAAGGGAAGGTTACAGGTTTAGCGCACTTCAAAGGGAGTCCCTTCCAATCAACAGAAAGACATCAAGAGGTCTCCTAAAAAGGAGCTGAAATCTAAGTACAGGAGGGTGTCAGCAACTAAAAAGACCTAGGCTCACAGTTTAGGAAGGTGTGTGATAATGTGTTTTACAAATATTATGAAACACTTCCGATTGACCTTATCGAGTTAAAGGCAGTGGCTCCTCTAAATACAGTACTGTTCTTGGTATTGGTGATTGCCTGCATTGAAGAAAGGACAGGAAAGCAAAATCTCTGCCCTCTTGGCCAAGACCTGAAGCAAAAAAGGGAATAATGCAGAGGAATATTAACTGGGTGTTTGTATGAGGACCATCTTTATTGTGGACGACTTATCTTGCAATTGGGACTGTTATGATACCAAAAGAATTCCATTTCTCTCCCTTAAAAGCACGGGTTTGGTTGAGCGCAATTGGCTCGAAGGGGTCTCTCACTGCCCCCAAATCAAAATGGCTTCTTTGCCATAAGAAAGAAGAAACTTTCAATCATCACAGGGTTATCTTTCAGATCCAGGGAACTCTTCCTTGGGCCGAAATCTTTCCGTTCGGCCCCAGAGAGGTAGCATCGTTCGCAATAGGCCTGGGGAGACGTTTTGGAGCAGTACGCGTCCAGGCCTCTCGGCCGTTTTTCGCCGCGTTGGGAAGGGAAACTCTTTTGGGACTCGGTGAGAGCGGTGACTAGAGCAAAGCTGGTGCGATCGAGAATCCGGATAAAACAAGATAAGAACAAATTCTCTGGGTGGGGGAGGGGAGGAGGAGGGAGACGTGAAAAGGAACCAGGGTGGAAGACGGGAGCTGAGGAAGCCTAGGGGTAGAGGGAGTGCAGGGTTCGATGGAAACGTCAGAAATTTCCCAATCCCCCCGCGCCGTCTGGCCGCTCGCCTCAGGGCGCAAAGACGCTGGTGGGGGAGGGCGGGCGGACTGCTGGACCAGTTTGGCGGCTCTGGGCGTGGGTGCGCCTCGGGGGGAGGCGGAGAGCGTCGCGGGCCTCCCTCCCGGGCGTTGGCGGCCGGTGACTCAGAGCTTTCCTCCCGCGCCCGCCCCGCCCCGCCCCGCCCCTCCCCTCCCCTCCCCTCCCCTCCCCTCCGCGCGCCCCGCCCCTTGAAGGAGGAGCCTCGCCATCGGCCCCGCCCCAGTCTTCGGGGCGGGCCGGAGCCCGAGGAAGAGGAAGGGGACGAGGACAACGAGCGTTGGGGAGGAGGAGGAGGAGGAGGAGGAAGAGGAGGCCGACCAACAAGATGGCCCCTGCTGCAGGAGCAGCCTCAGCAGCAGCAGGTGGGAGGCCGGAGGCGGCGCTGGCGGTGGCGGCGGCGGCCGTGGCCCGGCGGCCCGGGACAGAGTCAGAGTCGACGGTGGCGGCGGCGGCGGCGTTGGCTGCCGCGGCGGTGGCGACGGCCGCGGGGACTCGGAGCTGAGAGGAGCTGCTGCTCGGACCAGCGCGGTGAGCGAGCGGTAGGCGGCGGCGGCGGCGTGGGGTGCGCGGCGGCCGCCGCCCGGCCCGCGTCGGGAACAATAGGCGGCCGCGGCGAGGAAGGGGCCGTCCTCGCCCGCCCTCCGCCCCTCGGCGGTAGCGGCCACCACCCCCTACCCCCCACCCCCCTCCGGTCCCCGGCCTCCGGCCTCAGCCCCGCGGGCGGCGGAGGGGCTTGTCAGCGGCCCGCGTCCTTAGGCCTCAGGCCTCCGAGTGCTGCCGGGAGGGCCTGCCGGGGTGGGTAGGCCGTGGGGAGGTGCGGACGCCGCCCCGGACCAGGGGAGGGCGCGGAAGACTCCGGCCGGAGGGAGGGGACCCAAAGGCCGCCCAGCTCGGCGGTTACTCCGAGGGCCTCGGCGGGTGATGAGTGCGCGCAGGAAATGCTTTTTGGACCCCGGGTCTGTGGGGGGTGGGGAGGTGGAGGCGTCTGTAAACTGGTACCGCCTCCGCCTCTCGGCACCCGGGGGCTGCTCCCCTCCCTAACCCATGAAGCGCTCCCCTTCCTCGGCCAAGGAGGGGTTTTGCGGTGTCCATTTCCCTGAAGCTCCAGGAGATCGAGCCAGATGGTCTTTCTTCCTGATGGCGATAGGGGAATCGTGTTTGCGGGTGTCTTTTTAAAGAAATTTAAGTGCAACAACAAAAAACAAGGTAAAGTGTGATTATCGATAAGGGATGGGGAAGGATGGAGGACCAAGGGATGTTCTTAAAACCTCTTTTGGCATCCGTTCTCCCTAAGCATCAGTTATGCCCACGTCCCGGGTGAGAGTGAAACAAGGGCTCTTTTGAAGCAGTAATAATATAACTCTTGACATCCCAGAATAGTCCATGAAACTGGAAACAAAGCCACTTACTGGCAACGCGAAGACAAATTGTAAGGCTTGAATAGAACTTTTCTTCGAACGAACCGTTTTTGAATTATTAATGCTCCGCATAAGAAACAGCATTAGCATAGAATGGACCTAACGAAACACTTCGTCAGGAGAGAAGGGGTTCGTCTCCAGGCTAGAACTTATGTCCTGCCTCCGCTTCCAATTTTGCATTTCAGTAATTCGTTCTAAGACTAACCTTTCTTGTAAGTGTGATGTTTGATTTCTGAAGTGGATTTTAATAAGGGTTCAAAACTTTTTTTGTAACTTTCAAAAACTGGAAACAACTGTTGTTCTCTTTTGAATGTTGAGGCTTGTGGAGAGGCTGCTCTTCATTGTATTTGCCCTCCGTTAGTGGCGCCTGTAGAAAACTGTTAGCTACGACGACTCCTAAATTTAATTTTTTGAGGCTTCCACCACGTCTGTTTCCAAGTGGGGGCGGGGAGAATGATTCCAGCTACTTCTATTCCAGTTTCTTTCTAGGTGTGCAGAAGTTGATACTAAAATAGTTTGGATGCATCCAGAGAGATTGCTTTCTTTCCACTATTTAACATAGCATTCAGTTGGGTGGTCCAATCTAGCTTGTGTTCTTAAAAGGAAGATTGACCTGTGCGGAGACGACGCCAGTTAGGATCTTTCATCCATTTTTAGGGTCAGTTTCCAATTAGAATTTGTCCGTGTCATAATTCAAAGCATTTTTAGGTTATATGAAGTTTAATGAGCGGCGCTAGTCCTTAATTCTTTAACGAGAATTGACAGTAAATAGACTACCAATCGTATAAACACAGAGGTTGTTGAACTGGCTTATCGTTGTTTACGATTGAAGTATAGGGAATAAATATGAATAACTTTAATCTTATGCCTAGCATAAATAAGGTGATAATTTGATTTTTAAGTAATGGGAGAAGAATTTTCACATGGCTTCAGCTAATGTGAATTTTCTGGGAATAAGTTTTGGAAAGGTTACTTTTTTTTTTAAAGTGCTTAAATTCATGATTTTTTTTTGATGTTGAATTTTGTTAGGTCAGTACAAAATGCAGGTAAAGACAAGTGTGTAAATTGTAAGGGGTTATGTGCTTTGTTATGAAAAAGATCTCATCATGTTGTGTCCGGGACTGATTTGCCTCATTCTTCATATCATTTTCCTGAAAACATTTTTAAATGTTAAGGTTTTGTGTTTGAAATTGGATGTCGATCCAATTTATGGGTTGAATTCTGGGTCCCTATTTCTGTTTAATATTGAAAAATCTTTGAGAGAGTTCTGGTTTTAATAAGGGCCCAAACTCTTTTCAGATGTGATGCCTGCATTGTGATATTTTATCAGTGTTTATTTTGATAATTTCAGTATCTCAGGTAATATTTAAGAATTTCCTTATATTTTCCTGGTAATATTAAAAGTTAATGTATTTGATTCATTTGAAGATATTTGAAAGGGATTTTTGCACATAAAAGTAAAAAGTTTTTCAAAGCATCTTTGTTAAATGAGTAAAAACATTTCTCATTTAATCCTACTTAGGCTGTAATGTTGATGATATTGTCCTCTCTTCACATCTGAAGAATCTGAGGTTAGGAGAAGCTATGTAACTAGCAAAGGCCACATAATTAATAGATAAAAGAGCTTACTCAAACCCAGGTCCTTGTGGCACAAATTAGATGCTTTACTGCTGCCACCATGTGTCTCAAGGTTTAACTTTGAAGCCTCTCCTGTGTTGACAGATTCCTTGTTTTGACCACGAGCAATGCTTTGTAATACTGTACTTGCCTTTAGCCCTAATAGCCTTTCTATTGACATTATTTGTACCCTGCCAAATATTCACTTACAAGTTTGAGAAAGTATGTGTTTATGTGAATTACAAATGAAACGCTTATTTTTACTTTTAGCAGATTTGAACTTTGTTGATATAGAAACTCCTCCCATTTATCTAGGACAGAGTTATAGTATCACTGTAATGGCTTTCATGGCTTTAATTTGCTTTGTAAACAATTACTAAATTGTGCCTTTGATATACTGCATGGAAATTTAAAAACGACTTTAGAATGTTCAGTGATTTTAAAGTTGGGTCAGCTAACATTTGAAATTCTTCATTTATACTTTTTTAAAGCCATAGACCATTTAGAATTCTGCAGCATTTTTGTTTCTACATCCTGGGGTTCGAAATGGGGGTCTCATCCGTTTACCCTTGGATAGATCTTGTAAGTTGTTGGCGCCCAGCAAAGCGAAGCACACACTGATAAGTGATCCTTGCTTGGATCCCTCGGAGCAAGATGTTCCTTGGCAGGGTTTACTGACCTGGTTTAGCTTTGGTCCTGACGCTCAGGAGTTCAGGTATTCTTTGGGATTAGATTCAAATGGATTTAAATTCTCACATTGGCCTGCATCAAAAACAGTCGCAGGAGATTTCCATATCAGCCCCAGCCCGTTTGTAGGACCTTCTTGAAGATCTCCTTCTCTTTTGTTTAATCCTGGAGTCTAGGCTAGGTTAATTTTGTCCGGCATTATACAAAGGAATATTTCTTATTCCAAAGTTTCTTAAGGTAGATTCCACACATTTTTAAGCGTGCAGTTTACTAATCCTTAAATAATGTTGCCCTGCATCCCCAAGACGGTTAACTTAATAGCACATTTATTTATGTCTATTATTGGTCAGACTTGTGCCTGTTCACTTCTTACATAATGTTCTTGTTTACTCTTTATGTAATATTAGGCACTTCTTACTAAATCACAGTGTTTTTCCTAATTGGTTGAGCTTTGGGAAAGAATTCTAGTAAAAATTTGAGTTCACTTTTCATGCACAGTTGAGCTGACTGAAATAGTCACCTGTTGTAGTGGAATAAATATTTTAAGGTTCATTTATATTTTTCTTTGAGATTATTTACAAACGAAAGTCGTATGTCAGCAATATTTCGATGTTTGTCAAGCATTTTAGCGCCATCAGTACTCATCTCGCTGATTATTATTGTGCATATACGGTAATATTTAACTTGTAATGCATTTTATCTAAAAATCTCCCAAGATCTAAATAGCATTTGAACATGGTAGCAGTGTTTTTGAAGAAGTGTTCTAAAGAGGTCATTATTATAGATACATCTTAACATTAAATTTTTTTTAATGCTGATGTATTTTTGAGAGAGGGAGAGAGGGAGAATCCCAAGTAGGCTCTGCGCAGTTGGTGCAGAGCCCAGAGCCCGATGCGGGGCTGGAAACCAGTGAGATCAGGACCTGAGCCGACTGAGCCTCCCAGGTGCCCCTTAACAGAAAACATTTTTAAATTAAGGTTTAGATCATTTAACATAAAACTAATAATTTTAAACAGTTCAGTAGCAGTATATCCATGATGCTGTACAGACACCACTATCTAATTCCAAAACCTTTTTATCACCCCCAAAGGAAACTGTACCCATTAAGCAGTTACTCCCCATTTTCCCCTGCCCCGGGCCCCCAGCAACCACCATTCTACTTTCTGTCTCTGTGGATTCAACATGAAATTATATAGTCAAGATTAAGGAATAGTACTTTGTAAAATTGAATGTGCAGAAGAAACTTTGGGATATGATTGTTAGGAATCAGAAACCATCTCATTCTTTGCATGCTTCTCTTGAGTACAGTAGGCAGACCTCCAGGGACTCTTCACGGAAGAAAAGTTGAAAGTCACAGCGATTTGCAGTTTTAGTTTTTGATCATTCCAAAGGGTTCTCCTCAAATTCTCAGACTCGTGTATATTTCCTTATTGGGTTATGAGAATTAACAAAATTGTAATGTTCTAGACAAATGTGAGCAACTAATACTTATTTGGTTTGCTCTCTGCAGTTTGCTTTCTCTTTTCTCTCTCTTTGTTTTGTTTTTTCTTTGTAGAAAGAAGAAGAAACTTGGAATGTTAACAGGCAAGGACTTACTTGAGATGATACTAGAAAATGATAGGTTGAAATTCTTTGATCTTTATGAATCTAACTTCATAATTATTTTACTCAGCTGATCTTTGATAATATTTACAGTTAAAATTTGCCTGACAGTATACTTTTAATCCCATGTTGAATAAATCCTAAAAACCTAAATTTTGGCTGTATACCTGACTCCCTCCAAAAACATAGACACTGTTAGAGAAGCAATTGATTTGTAGCTTTGATTGGCTTAGTGCATTGATGGAGAGAGAAAACTGTTGGGCTTTTATTCTTTCTGGAATAAAGTATAATAAAGTTGGACTTCTGTAAATTTGTTTCTTTATTTTTCTAAGTAATCTCTCTACCCAACATGGGACTTGAATTCACAACCCCAGCATCAGGAATCACATGTTCCACCAACTGAGCCTTCCAGGCACCCCTGACGTCTGTAATTAGAATTGCTCAATTTGAAGTTTCAGTTTTGGGCTTTGGAAATACTGCTTTATCCTTACCTTAAATTCAAAATGATACTCATTTCCCTCCCCACATTTAAATTGAAATCTTAACAACTTATGCTGTAAAGTGTAAAACAGATTTCATGTTATTTATAAGATTTTCTTAAATTTTATTTATTTATTTTGAGAGATAGAGGGAGAGAGAATCCCAGCAGGCTCCATGCTTTCAGTGCAGAGCCTGATGCGGGGCTTGATACGTGGAACCGTGAGATCATGCATGACCTGGGCCGAAATCAAGAGTCAGATGCCTAACCAGCTGAGCCACCCAGGTGTCCCATTAAAGATTTGTAATGAGTTACAGGAGATCTACATGGGGAAGAAAAATTTTAATTTTGATATTAATCCCCCCTTTTTATACATGATTTTAAATATTCTTATTTTCTTAGTTGTTTCCAAATGTCAGAGTTCTTGGTTGGACTTCAAAACACTTCAGAAGTCCTTGGCAACCTCCAAAGTTACCTTACTAATCTCTTCTTTTTAAGGGAAAATTTATTT